>CM055126.1:35776033-36363533 GCA_029206835.1 Rana muscosa
TGGAGCGGTCTGCATCCTAGCAACAAAGGATGCTAGGTGAACGGTGCCGCCTGCTTCCTAACCAGTGTTAATTTCGTCGACTAAAACATTTGAGTCGACTAAATGAATACTAATTTTAGTCTACTTAAATAAGACTAAAACTAAAACAATTGAGATGACTAAAATACGACTAAAACTAAAATGCCATTTTAGTCAAAAGACTTATGCCGCGTACACACGGCCGTTTTTAATGTCATTGAAAAAAACGAAGTTTTTCTCAACGTGATTTTTCGTGTTTCCTCTCAAGCCTGCCTTGCCAACACACTATCGTGAAAAAAAATGCTCGAGCAAAGTGCGGTGACGTACAACATGTACGACGGCACTATAAAGGGGAAGTTCTATTCGGATGGTGTCACCCTTTGGGCTGCTTTTGCGGATCCTCGTATTAGTAAAGTTTGGTGAGAGACGATTCACGCTTTTCAGCCTCGTGCTCTTCAGTCCGTTACAGCGTGACGAATGTGCTATCTCCAATACGAACGTTAGTTTTACCAGAACGAGCGCTCCCGTCTCATACTTGATTCTGAGCATGCACGGTTTTTTTTTACCCTCGTAAAAGCATACACACTACCGTTTTTCACAACGTGAAAAATGACGTGAAAAAATAGAGCAGGTTCTAATTTTTTTAGGCCATTTTTCACGTCGTTAAAAATGCTCTGGAGCCTACACACAATCGTTTTTAATGGCCAATTTAAAAAATGGCATTTTTCACACCATGAAAAACGGTCGTGTGTACGCGGCATTAAGACTAAAACTAAATTTAAATTTGACTTCAAAATTAACACTGGTCTGTAGTGCATGTTCATACCTCAATACCATAAATAATAGCATATTAGATTTTTCACTCTAGCAGTAAGTTTGGAAATTGTAGAGAAATGTTAAACTAATGCATTACAATTTAATTACACCCATTCGATTTTAGACGACTAAAATTTGTTTTAGTCGACAAAATACGACTAAAACTAAAACAACTGCAGAAGACTAAAATGAGACTAAAACTAAAATGCCATTTTAGTCCTAAGGCTAAGACGAACTCGAAATTTGCTGCCAAAATTAACACTGTTCCTAACAGCAAAGGCCAATAGGAGCCACCTGCATCCTAGCAAAAACTGAGAATAGGCAGCAAGAGCCACCTGCGTCTTAGAAACACAGGATTCTGAGTGGCAGGAGCCACCTACTTTCAAAAAACAAAGAACGCTAGGCAACAAGAGCCACCTGCTTCCTAGCAACAAAGGATGCTAGGCACCAGAGGCCGCCTGCATCCTAGCAACAAAGGAAAATAGGTGACAGGAGTTGCTTACGTCTTAGCAACACAGGATGCTAGGTGGGAGTAACCACCTACTTTCTAAAAATGAAGGACACTAGGCAAAAGAAGCCATCTGCTTCCTAGCAACCAAGGACGCTAGTCAACAGAGGCCACCTGCATCCTAGCAACAAAGGAAAATAGGTGGCAAGAGTAGCTTGCATCTTAGCAACACAGGATGCTGGGTGGGAGTAACCACCTACTTCCTAAAAATGAAGGACGCTAGGCAACAAGAGCCACCTCCTTCCTAGCAACAAAGGATGCTAGGCACCAGAGGCCGCCTGCATCCTAGTAACAAAGGAAAATAGGTGGCAAGAGTAGCTTGCATCTTAGCAACACCGGATGCTGGGTGGGAGTAACCACCTACTTCCTAAAAATGAAGGACACTAGGCGACAAGAGCCACCTGCTTCCTAGCAACCAAGGACGCTAGGCAAAAGAAGCCGCCTGCTTCCTACCAATGAAGGACACTAGGCAGTAAGGGCCACCTGCATCCTAACAGCAGAGGAAGATAGGTGGCAGGAGCTGTCAGCAAGATCCGATGTAAAATCATACGCACGCATGCATAAGCCTTAATACTGCCTGGTGGGCTAGTGGCTGCAGGGACGGTTGCAAGGCTGGGGATAGCAATAACGCAAATCAGGTTTAATACATTGTTACCACTTTATTTTGTTGTTGATATACTGTATCTGTCATAACAAGATTATGGAGCTACTTGGATGTTTGGGTACAAAATCATATGAGTGTTTTGCAACACTTTTGTGTAAACTAAAAATAGAGAGGATGACAGCTATAGAAGCCCAACAGAGGTTCTTACTCATCGCCAAGGTATCTAAAACAACAAAAAAATGTTTTGGTAGTGGACGCTTTTTGATGATACAGAAAATCAGCGCGTTGGAAAAAGTATGACAACCCTACTTGTGTATGAGCCGAGTTCCCAGCGGACGGGGTGGGTGTCGCAGGGAGGGGTCATTAGATGATATGTTTTTGTGCAATCCCTCATTAAGAAATGGTTTGTTGCAGACGCCATTTGGGGCCGGAATCCCCCCTTGTAATCCTCAGAGGGGAATGTCTGCAGGGGCTCCTGGTTAACCCTTTACTTTGCCTTTCCTCTTGGCTTGTGATGTGTGCGGCTGGGCTGGGCTGGTGGAGAAGGGGTTAAGTGAAAAGTGCAGATTGCGGGATTAGGAGGGAGCAATTTTCATTTCACAAAGACAGAAGCTAAAAAGTAGCTTGTGTGTAAAGTGTGTGACCTCCCAGCATACTGGTTTATCTGTAACTCTAATGCCGCGTACACACGACCGTTTTTAATGTCATTGAAAAAAAACGACGTTTTTCTCGACGTGATTCTTCTCAAGCCTGCCTTGCATACACACTATCGTGAAAAAAAATGCTCGAGCAAAGCGCAGTGACGTACAACACGTACGACGGCACTATAAAGGGGAAGTTCCATTCGGATGGCGCCACCCTTCATGTTAGTAAAGTTTGTTGAGTGACGATTCGCGCTTTTCAGTCCGTTACAGCGTGACGAATGTGCTATCTCCATTACGAGCGCTAGTTTTACCAGAACGAGCGCTCCGTCTCATACTTGATTCTGAGCATGCGCATTTTTTTTCACGTCGTTAAAGCCCACACACAGCCGTTTTTCATGACGAGAAAAACGACGATGTAAAAAACAACGTGAAAAATTAGAGCATGTTCCAATTTTTTCATGCCCGTTTTTCATGTCGTGAAAAATGCTCTGAAGCCCACACATGATCATTTTTAATGACCATTTTAAAAAATGTCATTTTTCTCGTCATTAAAAACGGTCGTGTGTACACGGCATAAGATTATGTCAAAGGAGCTACCTGCATCTTAGCAATGAGAGATGCCAGACGGCAATAGCTACTTGACCTCTATCAAAGAAAGAGCCACCTGCATCCTAGCAATGATGGATTCTAGGCAGCGAGATCTACCTGTATCCTAGCAACTAAGGACGCTGAGTGGTGATAGTCACCTGTATCCTAGCAATGAAGGATGCTAGGCCGCAACATCCACCTTCATAACATCAACAAAGGACGCTGGGTCTCAATAGCCACCTGCGTTCTAGCAACAAAGGACACTGGATGACAATAGTCTCCTGCATCCTAGCAACGAAGGATGCTATGAAGCAAGATCTGCCTGCATCTTAACGAAAGACACTAAGGACATTGTGTAGCAATAGTCGTGTGTGTCCTATCAACAAAGGACGGTAGATGGCAACATCTGCTTGCATCTCAGAAACATAAGACACTGGGTGGCAACAGCTGTGAAGAGGATGCTAGGTGGCAGGATCTGCCTGCTTCCTAGCAACAAAGGACACTAGGCCGCAGGATCTACCTGCATTTCAACTAAAGACACTAAAGATGCTGGCCGGCAGTTGTTGCGTGTGTCCTAGCAATGAAGGCTGCTAGATGGCAACATCCACCTGCATACCATCAACAAAGGACGCTGGGTCTCAATAGCCGCCTCCGTTCTCGCAACAAAGGACACTGGACGGCAATAGTCTCCTGCATCCTAGCAACAAAGGATGGGTTTCAACAGCTGCAAAAAGGATGGTAGGTGGCAATATCTACCTGCTTCCTAGCAACGAAGGATGCTATGAAGAGGTGATTCCGCTCTAAAAAAGCTGCTGATCCCTTGAGTGGCTCCCGCCCTACTGAGGCCGACAGGTGCTGGCTCTGCACAAATGCATGGGATTAGAAAGAAATCCTGGACTGCCGCACTCCGTTAAACGACGTCTTTATTGGATAAAATCGAATCAAAACATGATCCAAAAACAGTGCAGTCAAAAATAGAAAGTGAACACTAGGACAAAAAAATGGCTAACATGTTTCACATCGTAAGATGCTTACTCATAGCAACGAAGGATGCTATGCAGCAAGATCTACCTGCATTTTAACTAAAGACACTGGCCAGCAGTAGTCGGGTGTCCTATCAATGAAGGACGCTAGATGCCAACATCTGCCTGCGTCTCAGCAACAAATGACGCTGGGTATCAATAGCCGCCTGTGTCCCAGCAACAAAGGACACTGGGCGACAATAGTCACCTGCGTCCTAGCAAAAAAAGACACTGGGTGGCAGCAGCTGCAAAAAGGATGCTAGGTGGCAGGATCTGCCTGCTTCCTAGCAATGAAGGATGCTAGGCAGCAAGATCCGCTTGCATCTTAACTAAAGACACTAAGGATGCTGGGTGGCAATAGTCACATGTGTCCTAGCAACAAAGAACGCTAGACAGCAACATCTGCCTTTGTCTCAGCAACAAAGGATACTGGGTATTAATAGCCGCATGCATCCTTGCAACAAAGGACACTGGGTGACAATAGTTACCTGCATCCTAACAACAAAGGATGCTGGGTGGCAACAGCTGCAAAAAAAACTCTAGGTGGCAGGATCTGCTGTGTCCTAGCAACAAAGAACATTAGGCAGTAATAGACACTTAATTTGTATCAACAAAGGATACTAAGTGTCAGGAGCTGATCATAAAACACACCTACAGATATATAAACTGTATATTGTCACGAGTCACCTGAACTGTCACTTATCCGTAATGCGCCTTTCCAGTAAACCTCTCAGGAGAACAATATGCTAGATGCCACTGCATTTGGAAAATAGATGCTAAAAGGGAAGATCTGCTTCCATCCTAGCAACTAAGGATTCTGGACAGCAATAGCCGCCTGCATCCTAGCAACTACAGACACTGTACAACAAAAGCAGCCTGCATCCTAGCAACTACAGACACTGTACAATAGTCGCAATGAAGGATGCTAGGCAGCAGGAGCCATTTATGACCTAACAACAAAGGACTCTAGGCAGCAAGATCTGCCTGCATCCTAGCAACTAAGGACACTAGGCAACAATAATTTTCGGTGTCATAGAAATGTCTCACGCTAGGTGGCAATAGCCACTTAAGTCCTAGCAAAAAAGGATGCTAGGCAGCAGGAATCATCTGCGCCCTAACAACATAGGGCTCTAGGCAGCAAGATCTGCCTGTATTCTAGTGTAGCGGGGTCCTCAATTTAAGGGAAGTGTTTGGGAGGTAGTATGCCCAAACACCCTAATTTGTCAGGATTTACAACCATTTTATCCGCAGGGAGAGTATTGGTGTACAGTTCCCTGTGGCCTACGGGTGGCGCTGCCATAACCACTAGTCCAGGGCTTTGCTTTTTGTGTCCCCTCTCGGCAGATGTATGGTAGGGTGGGGTTAACCTGCTGTGCGTGCTGGGAGAGGAGATAAAAGGGGCAGACGCTGCCTGTTCGTAGTCAGTCGGTGGGGTCCTACCCCTGGTTCTTGTTCCAGTCTGCCCTGGGCACCCTAGGCCCAGGGGCGGGTGTCCTCTGTTCCGGTTCCATCCTGGGCACCTTTAGTTCCAGGGTGAGGTACTACTCTGCTGTTCCTGTCCGTCCTGGATGCGTGGACTTGGGAATTGTAGCGAAGGCCTGGGCCCAGCACTCTTGGCTGGAGCCCATCGGGGATTGAGGAGTCTCAGGGTGCCGCCTTGCGAGGGGACCCGTATCTGAGTAGAGGAGGCCGGGTGAGGAACCGTTCCGAGGGACTGATGCGGTAGTCGCGGTGAAAGAAAGGGTCCCGGTAACTCTCCGGAGGAATGTCTTCTCCCTAGGCCAAGGTCAAGTTCACTAGGTCTGTGATAGAGGCCTTTGGCTGCTAGTCTTGTCCTAAGTAGTGTCATTTGGCTGCTAGTCTTGTCCTAAGTAGACTATCCATTTGAGGCTGAGTCTGTTCGAGAATCTGAACAGTGAGGTGACTGAGATTGTGCCTGGACCTCTCCCTACATCTTGTGCTGTCCTTTTCTTGCTCCAACCTTTGTTCCTATCAAGAGACTGTTATTTGCTAAGAGAAGAAATAAACTCTCTGTTGGAGTTACAGCAAGTGTGGACATTCTATTTACTGGGGGAAACAAGTACTCAAATCTGTTATCCACAGAGGTGAGAAAACCATTCTCTGGCTCAACTGTGAAATGACCCACCAACAACACCGCTCAACCTCTTAATACAGGAGGGTACGGGCTTGTGGCATGGTGTGCCCCTTCTTCCTGTGAAGAGCCGAAGAACAAGGCAGGTAAAAAAGGGGATCTGTGTGCTACACAAGCAACTGAGGACACTGGACAGCAATAGCCTCATGCATCCTTGTATATAAGGACACTGGGCAACAATTGTCGCTTGTGTCCTAGAAATGATGCACACTAGGTGGCCATAGCCGCTTAATTCCTAGTAATGAATGATGCTAGGCAGCAGGAGCCATCTATATGTCCTAACAACATAGGACTCTAGGCGGCAAGATCTGCCTGCATCCTAGAAACTAAGGATGCTGGACAGCAATAGTCTCCTGCATCCTAGCAACAAAGGACACTGGGCAACACTAGTCGCCTGTGTCCTAGAAATGATGCACACTAGGTGGCCATACCCACTTACGTCCTAGCAATGAAGGATGCTAGGCAACAAGAGCCATCTATGCCCTAACAACATAGGACTCGAGGCGGTAATATCTGCCTGCATCCTAGCAACTAAAGATGCTGGGCGGCAACCAAAAGATGCATCATCGAAGTATGCTTGTAGGCATGTACACGTTACATCATCTGGACAACTTAAATGCAGGATCTTGCTGCTAAAGAAAAACTCAGCATGGTCATGTTCTTATAGCCTATAACCTCCTTCCCCGCTACTCATTTGGGCAGGAAAAGTTTTGGCCATCAATGACCACCCGACTATAGAAAGGTTTCCGAATACTAGTCATCTCCTTTTATTCCCAGGCCACACCCACATATGACATCACCCATCAGGGCGGCTTTTAGTGAAGCGCCTTGACAATTAAAGGGGACGCACCCTAAATGTTGACTTTACGGTAGAGATCACTTCATGCTCCCTGTCATCTCTGTGACAACAATGTGCTATGTGACTTCCACAGAGGACACAGAGAAAGTAAATACCTCTCCTGACAGAGAGGCGATCATGTGCTCGAAGTGTAAATACGGGCGCACGCCTCCTGATCTCTCAGGTATGCAACCAGCACACACACACACCCCCATTGAACACACCTACAGATCTATAAACTGTACATTGTCACCGAGTCACCTCTCCTGAACTGTCACTCATCCGTAATGCGCCTTTCAACTAGAGAAAAATATGAAGGGTGCCTTTGCATTTTGGAAAATACCGATTGCCTGCCTTTTGTGCTGACTTCCTGGTTCCTGTACTTTTCCATCACTGACCTGTGAGAGTGTGCAGGTCAGGAAAGTCAGAAAATAGTCAGCAGTAGCGACGAGCTTGGGTTCGGCAGCTGTCACTCCTGAGCCAATCAGCTGTGGCAAGGACATTTCTTGCACCTCCCCATACCCAACTACACATAAACAAGGGGGCAGGGATGCTCATGATGCCAATGACCTAATATGGCCACATGGTGGGGAAGGTATGAGTGAGGGGAAGGGGGTCTTATCAGGAAAAGTCGGAATGTGCAGGGTGACAGGTTCACTTTAACCACTTCAATACCAGGCACTTCCGCCCCCTCCTGCCCAGACCAATTTTCAGCTTTCAGCGCTGTCGCACTTTGAATGACAATTGCGCAGTCATACAACACTGTACCCAAACTACATTTTTATCATTTTCTTTCCACAAATAGAGCTTTCTTTTGGTGGTATTTGATCACCTCTGCGGTTTTTATTTTTTGTTAAAGTGGAAGTAAACCCTCCTATCGTTTTCAGCCAAGGAAGCTGCCATCTTGGCCTCTGTTTAATCTTCAACTGCCATAATGCTGCACATGTGACCAGATATGACACCAGCCATTGGATGGTTTGACAGTTTGGTTGAGAGCACAACCAATGTGGCAGTTAGCATTTCCGGCATGCCGGGAATTTAACAGTTTTTTTAAACTGTTAAATCAATGGGTTTACTTCCACTTTAAACAAACTAAAAAAGACCCACATATTTGAAAAAAAAAAAAGTTTTTCTCAGTTTCTGTCATAAAATGTTGTTTTCCCCCTTCACTGACGGGCACTAATGAGGCGGCACTGATGAGGAGGCACTGATATGTAGAATTGATGGGCACTGACAGGCGGCACTGATGGGCACTACTGATGATGAGGTACTGATGTGTTACTGACAGGTGTTACTGCTGGGCACTGATTGGCGCTGTAATGGGCACTGATATGTAGAATTGATGGGCCCTACTGACAGGTGTTACTACTGGGCACTGATTGGCTCTGTAATGGGCACTGATGAGGAGGCACTGATATGTAGAATTGATGGGCACTGATAGGTGGCACTGATGGGCACTGACAGGCGACACTGATGGGCACTACTGATGATGAGGTACTGACAGGTGTTACTGCTGGGCACTGATTGGCTCTGTAATGGGCACTGATATTTAGAATTGATGGGCACTGATAGGTGGCACTGATGGGCACTGACAGGCGACACCGATGATGAGGTACTGATGTGTTACTGACAGGTGTTACTGCTGGGCACTAATTGGCTCTGTAATGGGCACTGAGGTGGGCACTGGCAGTCTTTTATTATGGGGACACTGCTGGGCACTTATTGGCATGTGATTGATTATCAGCACAGCCCCCTCAGATGTGCCAATGTGCTGATTATCAGCACAGACCCCCCCCCCTCTGACAGGGAGAGTCCCCATTTACCGGCACTTCCTGGTTCACGCGATGATCAGCTGTGATTGGTCACAGCTGATCACATGGTAAGAAGCCTCTGACAGAGGCTCCTTATCACGATCGGAGATGCGGCATGTCAGACTGACACTCCGCACTTGTGATCGCCGCACTGCGCACCCCCACCGGCGCGCGCTGGCATGTTATCCTGCTGGACGTCATATGACGCCCAGTCAGGATAACAGAATCACTTCACGGACGTCAATCTGTTATTGGCCGGGCGGGAAGTGGTTAAACAGTGATCATAAATGACATCCCCTCATCAACACGTTTTGATATTTGCATAACCCCTCCCACTGCTTGCATTTGGGCTCTTGGGAAGGAAGACCATGGAGGCAGGACGCTGTGATATTTTAAGGATGCACCCTGCCGGCCCCTCCCACCAGACATGATCTTTCTGCATTGCACAGAGAAGCATAGAGGCCCAGTGATGACATCTAGAAGTCTAAAATAAAGTATGCAATGAAAATGGAAAGGTTTTAATCTAAAAATGTAATTCGAAGGAAAAAGAGGAACCAGGGAAGGTCAAATATAAGCAGATTAAACTTCACCTTTTTAAAACCCTCAACCACAACCATTTCATCTGTCTGCTTTCATATGTACTGCGAACTCCAGAACAATACTGCTTCCTCTTTCTTATGATGTTCTTCACTTTCTCGGTTCTTGTTTTGGCGTGGCTCAAAAAAATAAAATAAAAAGTTGTTTCCAAAAACGAGAAAACAACCCTTCCCCCGCCTCCCCAGACCGCGATCCTCTTATGGTCATGTGACCCTCAATATCAATGTCAGATCTGTGACAGTTGAAGACTTGAATGGCTCGTTCTAGGAAGGGCCGGGGCACCAGAAGGTGGCTCTGTGTTTATGTGGAGTCATAGCTTATGAGAAACACCGTTTTCCTTTCTGTTCTGTAACTGCTGCAGATCGGCGGTTGATAACGGAGGAGGGGACACCGATGTCAGCAGGTTTTCTCTGTGGTGCTGTCTGTATTACTTCTACTAAAACACTCCTTGATCTAGAAGATGGGTCATCTTCAGCACCTGGCGAGATTCCAGATGTCCCTCAAAATGGGCACAGCAGGTGTACAGACCCGAGAACTCAGCACAGGGATGGTGGCAACCCCTCATAATGGGCACAGCAGGTGTACAGACCCGAGAACTCAGCACAGGGATGGTGGGAACCCCTCATAATGGGCACAGCAGGTGTACAGACCCGAGAACTCAGCACAGGGATGGTGGGAACCCCTCATAATGGGCACAGCAGGTGTACAGACCCGAGAACTCAGCACAGGGATGATGGGAACCCCTCATAATGGGCACAGCAGGTGTACAGACCCGAGAACTCAGCACAGGGATGGTGGGAACCCCTCATAATGGGCACAGCAGGTGTACAGACCCAGGAACTCAGCACAGGGATGGTGGGAACCCCTCATAATGGGCACAGCAGGTGTACAGACCCGAGAACTCAGCACAGGGATGGTGGGAACCCCTCATAATGGGCACAGCAGGTGTACAGACCCGAGAACTCAGCACAGGGATGGTGGGAACCCCTCATAATGGGCACAGCGGGTGTACAGACCTGGGAACTCAGCACAGGGATGGTGGAATCCCCTCATAATGGGCACAGCAGGTGTACAGACCCGGGAACTCAGCACAGGGATGGTGGGAACCCCTCATAATGGGCACAGCAGGTGTACAGACCCGAGAACTCAGCACAGGGATGGTGGGAACCCCTCATAATGGGCACAGCAGGTGTACCGACCCCGGAAACAGTTTGGTGGTTTAAATCTCCAGCATCCAGTAAAACCTGAAATATCAGTTTTGGGTGGACTAAGCCATAAAATAGTAACACACATTGATAAGAGTATTTGCTTTAAGCTGATTATTTTTATGGGTATATCTTAAAAAAAAAAAAAAAAAACTTAAAGTGGATTCTTCTATAACTGCATGAATAAATTCCTCCCACAAGTCACAGTATATTATGTTTTACAGAGAAGCTTCACCTTTTACCAATAAAAAGCAATCCTTGAATTCTAATCAGTGCCTTTGCCTAGTCTGAGATGTCATCAGTCTTCTGCAGGCAAGTGGAAACATTTCCTCAGTCTCCCCCCCATTGATCAGTCATACTGGACACTGTATCTTTGTAGCAAGTCAGAAGGTCAGGGGCTGATCTGTGTCACCCAAGAATTGCAGAGGCACCCGGATTTACATGACTGTGTCACCCCTGAGCTGAGATTTCAGTGCAGGAAGTAGATGGTGACCCTGAATGATACCTGCACAAAGATGGCTCCCTCATTCTGGAGCAAAAGGCAGATGAAAGGCATTGCCAGGGTGGGTAATGTCATCCCTGTGAAGGGTAATAAATATCTGGAAGTGACACATTATTATCAGGCATACACTGAAAATGAAAAACATATCTGATAAAAGTTCCACTTTAAGGAGACATTAGTTTGCCAGGCAAAAGTTTTATTTGCTTATATGTTGTCCGGGGTTCCTCCCTCCTGCCTCCTCAGCATGCTAATAAATAAATAAATAAAATGTGTTTTAAATTACATGTCTTATTTTAGACTCAGTGATGTCATCATTGGGTCTCTGTGCTTCTCTATGCAATGCAAGCAGATCTTGGCTGATGGGAGGGGCTGTACATAGCTTTCTTGAAAACTTTACAGCACCCTGCCTCAGTGCTCTCAAATCTAAATCAAGCCTTAATGCAAGAAGTAGGCAGTCTTTGGGAGGAGTTATGCAAATATCAAAATGTCTTGATGGGCGTGTGTCAATCTTCTTAAGACCCCTCAGCTGTGATGTAATCAGTAGGAGGAGTTATGCAAATATCAAGATGCTTTGATAGGCATGTTAGTGTTCTCAAGAACCCTCAGCTGTGATGCAATCTGTGGGAGGAGTTATGTAAATATCAAAATGTTTTGATAGGCGTGTCAATCTTTTCAACAGTCCTCTGCTCTGATGTAATCGATGGGAGGAGTTATGCAAATATCATAATGTCCTGATGGGCGTTGTCAATCTTTTTAAGAGCCCTCAGCTATGATGTAATCAGTGGGAGGAGTTATGCAAATATCAAAATGTCTTGATGGGCGTGTTAATCTTAAAGCGGAGTTCCGCCAAATTTTTTTTTTTTTAAAGTCAGCAGCTACAAATTCTGCAGCTGCTGACTTTTGAAATAAGGACACTTACCTGTCTAGGGTGCCCGCGATGTCGGCACCCGAAGCCGATCTGTCCCTCGGCTCTCGGGTGCTGCCACAACCATCTTCGGTAAGGGAAGCAGGCTTGCGGCTTCCCTACTGCGCATTCGCGACTCGCGCTGCGCAATCCCACTGATCCCTGCGGTCTTCAGGGACCTGTGTGTCTCCCAGAAGACAGCGGGGGTGGGAGATGGAGAAGGCACCGGAAGTGGCGTAGATACCTGCGGGTGGCTCGGCTATCTATGTCCGGAAGTGGGAGAAAATACCTGTAAGGTGGCAAATGTGACACCGGAGGGGGGGGGGGAGAGGAATCCGAAAAGCGGAAGTTCCATTTTTGGGTGGACCTCCGCTTTAAGAGCCCTCAGCTCTGATGTAATCGGAGGGAGGAGTTATGCAAATATTAAAATGTCTCGATGGACGTTGTCAATCTTAAGAGCCCTCTGCTATGTTGTAATCAGTGGGAGGGGTTATGCAAATTTTTAAATGTCCTAAAGGGTGTTGTCAATCTTCTTAAAGGGGTTGTAAAGGTAAAACCTTCTTCACCTTAATGCAGTGGTTCTCAACTCCTGTCCTCAGGACCCACTAACATGCCAGATTTTAAGTATTACCTTGGTGAGATGCAGACTAGAATACTGCAATCCCTGAGCAGCAAATTATATCACCTGTGATGCATTTCAGTTATCTTGCAAACCTGGCCTGTTGGTGGGCCCTGAGGACTGGAGTTGAGAACCACTGCCTTAATGCATCCTATGCCAACAATACCGCCCCCCCCCCGTTTTACTTACCTGAGCCCTCGAAAGTCCCGCGCTCGCCCCCGTCATCCTCCTTGTTTCTGAGCCTGGCCATTGATTGGCTACACTGGATGGATTAAAAGCAGCGCAGCCATAGGCTCACGCTGCTGTCAATCACATCCAATGACGCGGCGCGCCGGGGCCGAGTGATACAGTGAGCGGCTATAACCGCCGGCTGTATCACTGGAGCGCGCCCGCAATTACTCACCACCATGCGAGCTCACATATAGGTGGTGAGTGCTTGCGGGGAAGAGCCGAGACAGCCGCCGAGGGACCCCAGAAGACCAGGTTCGGGGCCACTCTGTGCAAAACAAGCTGCACAGTGGGGGTAAGTATAACCGGTTTGTTATTTAAAAAAAAAAAAATTTTTTTTTTATTTACAACCCCTTTAAGAGCCCTCAGCTCTGATGTAATCGGTGGGAGGAGCTATGCAAATTTTAAAATGTCCTAAAGGGTGTTGTCAATCTTCTTAAGAGCCCTCAGCTCTGATGTAATCGGAGGGAGGAGTTATGAAAATATTAAAATGTCTTGATGGGCGTGTGTCAATCTGAAGAGCTCTCTGCTATGCTGTAATCAGTGGGAGGAGTTATGCAAATATTAAAATATTTTGATGGGCGTGTCAATCTTCTCAAGAGCCCTCAGCTCTGATGTAATCGGTGGGAGGAGTTACGCAATTATCGAAATGCCTTGATGGGCATGCATCAGTCTGAAGCAGTGGGCGTTCCTAGGCAGGCTGCTTTTGCACAGGTAACACCCACATGTGATGCTGATCCTCCATGATTGTAAGAACTGAACTATAATGAATGAAAGGGGTAGGTCAGAGACAAGCTAGGGAGGAAAGGGCTAGAAGATGCTGGATGTCCTCCAGCCAGGAAATGTGGTAGGCTCTATCTGACTTGCAGCAGCTTCTAATGCACACTATGAGAAGCTCACAGTGTGCAGTGAAATCAAAGTAAGCAATGTCAGCCCAGAAAAGGAGCCCATACATGGGAAGACCAGAGCTCAGCTGTAGAGATCACCATAGATCTTCCCATGTACTGGCGCGGTGGCAGCTGAGGTGGCAGAGAATTCCGCTACCATTGGCACACACAGCTGTACACAACACAGTGGCAGGTGGGAAGTCTGGCAGTAACAGTAGAAGGGTTGGCAGCTCTCTCCCCGTCTCTACGGTCACACCTCTGTAAAAACAACGCTCACAACGAGAGGCTTCAGGGAGGTGCGGAATGCGGGGACTCACATTTCCAGAATAGAGAAAACATGTTTGGTTCCCAGAACGGGAGGCCATGGTGAGTCATGTACCGTGTACTTCTGGAAAGAACTCGTACACAGACTCTCCGGCCCATGTTCAGCCAACGCCTGGACGTCCGTTCGATGGTCTTACCAGACGAGAAATCTGGAGTGACGGGAAATGAAAGCAGACGAACCCAAACACCACCGTCTTCTATGGATTTTATAACAGGTTTCAAAAGCATTAAAATCTGCAGCTTTTGTTGCTCCATTCACACTTGTCACAGCGACTTTGGATGGGTGCAACTTGAAGGCCACTTGTTGTCCCTCTGCAAAGTCGGACCCACTGTTAAACATTCAGGTAAGACTTTAAGCCCTCGTTCACACCGGTGCGATTTGACAGTTCCAAATCGCATGACAAGTCGCACCCCATTGTCAGCAATGGAAGCATTCAAATTGCAGCGACTCATGTCGCAGCGACTTTGCAGTCATACAAGTGTGAACGGAGCCTTAAAGAGGACCAGGTGATGCGGCAATGAAAGTCACTTCCTGTTCTGGGGTGACAACGCTCTGTTCCTGTCTACCAGTTATGTTGCTGTGTAGTCACCCTGTCAGAGGGGCTTCTGATGGAGAATACAGATTGCTATTTTAACACTGTTGTTATAAGAAATCCCGCCCTGAGATATCGCTGGTCTCCCTCCCTTCTACCCGGCAGCACCTACCATGAGGTTCGGGGGCCCTTAGGTTAGAAGGCGGATCCCAGGAAGCACAGTGGGGTGTGGCCAACACCCGGCTTGTCAGATTTACACGCAGTGTGTATAAAACCCCTTCTGCTGCTGCCAACCCATGACATACGCCAGTGTCAGGGAAAGGGTTAATATGTCATTTCAAACGTCAGTATTATAAAATCTACAGCTTTCCTTAACCACTTCAATACCGGGCACTTTAACCCCCTTCCTGCCCAGGCCAATTTTCAGCACTGTCACACGTTGAATGACAAATTGCGCAGTCATGCTACACTGTACCTATATGACATTTTTATCAATTTTTTACACAAAAAGAGCTTTCTTTTGGTGGTATTTAATCACCGCTGGTTTTTTATTTTTTGCTAAACAAATGAAAAAAGACCAAAAATTGGGAAAAAAACAAAACAAAACATTTTTCATAGTTTGTTAGAAACTTTTGCAAACAGGTAATTTTTCTCCTTCACTGATAGACACTGATAGGCAACACTAAAGAGCACTGATTTGCAGCACTGATGGACACTGACTGGCAGCACTAAAGAGCACTGATTGGCAGCACTAAAGGGCTCTGATTTGCAGCACTGATGGACACTGATTGGCAGCACTAAAGGGCACTGATTATCAGTGCCCTGATTTTTAGTGCCGATGTCCCTTTAACACAAGCCGGTTATTGGCTCTCCTTTTCTCTTCTTCATGCTGTCAGCAAGAGGAGAGAAAAGCCAATCACCGGCTTGTGTTTACTTCCGTGATCAGCCATCATTGGACACAGCTGATCACGTGGTAAAGGGACACTGTGATTGGCCCTTTACCCTGATCTGTAAACAGCTGAGTCTGAAGGACTCAGTGATCGCAGGGGGCTTGCGTGATCACGGTAGGACGTCCATGGACACCCTCCTGGCAAACTAAGCCTGCACTGTAGCCGTCTTTCGGCTATAGCGAGGGCAGGAAGTGGTTAAAATAATTTCGTGATTCTGCCAGGAAGTATGTCAGGGCACTTCCTGTTATAGGGTGACAACGCTCAGTCTTTTGTCTACCAAGTGTGTTCCTGCGTTGTCACCCTGTCACATGGGCTTCCAATGGAGGATACAAGTGGCTGTTTTAACACACAATACCCAGCCATGTGATCTATGATCACCTTCTCGCCACCTACCAAAGTCCCCCATGGATCGCTTTTTAGAGGGGCGACCCCAGGGCTGCATTCATACCCGCATGTTTTGTAAATGTGCACAAAAATCTGGAGCTTTTGCCTGCAGTTACCGACGCACTAAAAACGTGTCTTGCATTTGCAGTTCCATTCATTGTTAATGGCACTCCAAAAAGGTGGCAGGGAACAGGCATTTTGTCATGTGAAAAAAAAGTGCAGTATAAAAATGCGGCAAAAAGCTGCATGGGCGACTTTGCCATGTTAAGCAGGAATAGGGCAGCTCATTGAAATAATTGGGCTGCTCTATGCGTGCCGCACGAAAAAATGCACTAGGCATTAATAGGGTCCTTAGCGTATTCTTAGCATGTTTTTTTCCCTTAGCATGTTTTTTTTTTCTTTAGCGTGTATTTTTCCTTAGCGTTTTTTTAGTTATTTTTCCCATAGCATGTTTTTTCCTTAGTGTTTTTAGAATGTTTTTTCTATAGCGTGTTTTTTTTCCCTTAACATGTTTCTTGTTTTCTTAGTGTGTTTTTACCATTTTTCTCTTAGCGTGTTTTTTCCGCGTTTTTCCCATAGTGTGTTTTTTCCTTAGCATTGTTTTTTCTCCTTAGCATTTTTTTTCTGTAGCGTGTTTTTAGCGGTTTTTCCTTAGCGCGTTTTTTTAATTAGCATGCTTTATTTCCTCTGCATGCGTTTTTTTACTTGCCTTTTTTTCCTTAGTGTGTTTTTAGGTTTTTTTTCCTTAGCATGTTTTTCCTTAGCATGGTTTTAGCGCTTTTTTCCATAGCGTATTTTTTCCCTTAGCGTGTTTTTTCAGCATCTTTTTTCCTTAACGTATTTTTTCCTTAGCGTGTTTTTTTGTGTGTGTTTCTAGTGTGTTTTTTTCATTAGCATGTTTTTAGCGTGTTTTTTTTTTCCTCTTAGCATGTTTTTATCCATTAACGTGTTTTTTTCTCTTAGCATGTTTTTATCCATTAGCGTGTTTTTTTCCTTAGGCAATTGCGATCACAGGCAGTTGGATGATTGCGATCACAAGCAGAATCGCCACGATTCTGACCATGGTCACCCAAAATGCTCTGCAAAACTGACAACTCGCACCATGCTTGTTCATGTGCCATTCATTTTCTATGGGACCTAAACGTGGGTGCGGTTCTGCTGCAATTGTCGCACGATAAATTGCACTGCAATCGGGGAAAACCGCATTTAGCTAAGCTTGAGGTTCAAAATTGAGCTTTTGTCGTGCGACAATCGTGGCAGAATCGCACCCACATCTAGGTGTTATTGAAAACGTATGGCACATGAACAAGTGTGATGCAAATTATCACTTTTGCAGAGTGTTCTGGGATCGTAGGCAGAGCCACGGCGATTCTGCCAGCAATTGCAGACGCCCAGGTGTGAACGGGGCCTTAAAGCTGAACACAGAGATGAAACACATACAAGGGATCTGTTTTACCTGCTCAAAAAAATGTCTGTCCATCCAGTCCTGAGATTTACACAGCCCTGCCACACAGCAAAGCCCTGTCTGGTAGGCAGGTCAGGAGGCCTGATTTTTCTCTGCTTTCAATAAAACTTACAGGTTTTTCTCCCCTTCCCATCCTGGCTGTGACTGGACAGTGAAAGGAGAAGCAGCACACCCAGGAGCTCATCTCTCTCTGCTCTCTCCTCTTAGCGGCATGCTCATTGCAATGCAATATTCCTGATTGGCTCCTTGTGCTGCTTCTACCTCTCTCCCCCTCCAGTCTAAACTCTGCTGTAAATTAACGCAGTCCGCTGAATGTCTCTGCCAGTCTTGTTTCACGATGGCGGCGCAGAAACAGATCTGCAAAGGAGAACTTTGGCCACAAGGAGAACAACGCTCCATAGACTGGTAAGTATGTTTTTTTTTCATATAGGAATAATTATTAGGGATCTGGATTTCAGTGAGGTCGGGCGAAGTTCCTCTTCATAGCAAATTTTGCTTCTGCAGCTGAGTGAGCAAAACCAGAGTTTCCGGATTCCCTCCACTGATCCCCATTCCTCAGATCCTCCATGTGCGTTTATTTATCTCTCTGTCTGCTTTATAGAAGAAGCTCAGCAATGAATATACAGGACGGGAAAATGGGAACTTTATTTACACTGCGCTGACATTTTAATGAGTACAACTGCTTGGACTGATAGATGTGTGGAGGTCTGGCCAATGTCCGGGCCTCACAGGAGTCATGTGACTTGTCACATGGAGGAGTAAAGCTGGGAGATTGTTTATCAGTTATGCCCGGTACACACGATGAGATTATCGATCGAATGATCGTCCGTTTTCTTTTTGCATGCTAATCTCATAAGGAACCTGAAGAGTTTACTAAAGTCACGAAAATGTTCGTACGACAGAATAAAAAAATCGGAAGTGATGTCATGTGTTGTAGTGTATTTGTATTGCCTTTTCGAACGACAACTGTACTGACTAAACGAAAATCGTACGATCTGGCATCGTAAAAAAACAAACATTTTGTGCATGTCCGATCGGATAATAAAAATCGGATGAACTGTCCTGATCGGCTCTCGAAAGCTCTGTACTAACGATTAGATTATCGTACGATCGCTCAGAAATCTGTATTTTTCGCACGGTTTTCTGATCGCGTGTACAGGGATTAAGCCTGCGGGACTGAACAGAAGAAATCAGATTCCTCCATTCACACTAAGCAGCACAGATGGGCGAATCTCCCACTCCGAATACCCAAACAGTGCTTGTGAAATTACCCAAAAAGTGTCTGCCAGAAAATCTGAACAGAGGCTGTCAGAGTACCCAAAGAATGATTGTCAGAGTACCCAAATAAGGATTGTCAGAGTACCCAAATAAGGATTGTCAGAGTACCCAAATAAGGATTGTCAGAGTACCCAAATAAGGATTGTCAGAGTACCCAAAGAATGATTGTCAGAGTACCCAAATAAGGATTGTCAGAGTACCCAAATAAGGATTGTCAGAGTACCCAAATAAGGATTGTCAGAGTACCCAAATAAGGATTGTCAGAGTACCCAAATAAGGATTGTCAGAGTACCCAAATAAGGATTGTCAGAGTACCCAAAGAATGATTGTCAGAGTACCCAAAGAATGATTGTCAGAGTACCCAAAGAATGATTGTCAGAGTACCCAAAGAATGATTGTCAGAGTACCCAAATAAGGATTGTCAGAGTACCCAAAGAATGATTGTCAGAGTACCCAAAGAATGATTGTCAGAGTACCCAAAGAATGATTGTCAGAGTACCCAAAGAATGATTGTCAGAGTACCCAAATAAGGATTGTCAGAGTACCCAAATAAGGATTGTCAGAGTACCCAAATAAGGATTGTCAGAGTACCCAAATAAGGATTGTCAGAGTACCCAAATAAGGATTGTCAGAGTACCCAAATAAGGATTGTCAGAGTACCCAAATAAGGATTGTCAGAGTACCCAAAGAATGATTGTCAGAGTACCCAAAGAATGATTGTCAGAGTACCCAAAGAATGATTGTCAGAGTACCCAAAGAATGATTGTCAGAGTACCCAAATAAGGATTGTCAGAGTACCCAAAGAATGATTGTCAGAGTACCCAAAGAATGATTGTCAGAGTACCCAAAGAATGATTGTCAGAGTACCCAAAGAATGATTGTCAGAGTACCCAAATAAGGATTGTCAGAGTACCCAAATAAGGATTGTCAGAGTACCCAAATAAGGATTGTCAGAGTACCCAAATAAGGATTGTCAGAGTACCCAAATAAGGATTGTCAGAGTACCCAAATAAGGATTGTCAGAGTACCCAAAGAATGATTGTCAGAGTACCCAAATAAGGATTGTCAGAGTACCCAAAGAATGATTGTCAGAGTACCCAAAGAATGATTGTCAGAGTACCCAAAGAATGATTGTCAGAGTACCCAAATAAGGATTGTCAGAGTACCCAAAGAATGATTGTCAGAGTACCCAAAGAATGATTGTCAGAGTACCCAAAGAATGATTGTCAGAGTACCCAAATAAGGATTGTCAGAGTACCCAAAGAATGATTGTCAGAGTACCCAAAGAATGATTGTCAGAGTACCCAAAGAATGATTGTCAGAGTACCCAAAGAATGATTGTCAGAGTACCCAAATAAGGATTGTCAGAGTACCCAAATAAGGATTGTCAGAGTACCCAAATAAGGATTGTCAGAGTACCCAAATAAGGATTGTCAGAGTACCCAAATAAGGATTGTCAGAGTACCCAAATAAGGATTGTCAGAGTACCCAAATAAGGATTGTCAGAGTACCCAAATAAGGATTGTCAGAGTACCCAAATAAGGATTGTCGGAGTACCTGAGCTGCAGCTGTTTGGATACAACTGTTGTTTGGCCGACACATTTTCCATCTGGCTCCTTTGATTTTTCAACTGAAGCCTGTTGGACAGGAGAGTGGCAATAGGTGAATATCAGCAGGTTTCTTTAAGATGAGCAATTACATGTAAATATTCTCAAGATAAATCTCCTGCTGCAGCTATTGTATTCTGACAGCTGCTGTACAGCGGCTGTCAGAATACATAAACAGCGGCTGTCAGAATACAAAAACAGCGGCTGTCAGAATACAAAAAACAGCGGCCGTCAGAATACAAAAAACAGCGGCCGTCAGAATACAAAAAACAGCGGCCGTCAGAATACAAAAAACAGCGGCCGTCAGAATACAAAAAACAGCGGCCGTCAGAATACAAAAAACAGCGGCCGTCAGAATACAAAAAACAGCGGCCGTCAGAATACAAAAAACAGCGGCCGTCAGAATACAAAAAACAGCGGCTGTCAGAATACCTGTCTGGTTGAATTAATAAACACAGCAGATGAGGTAGGTAGATCCCGGTACCTCAGTGCAATTTTTCTATGATTTCAATTGATTATGTATGGTGGAATTTTAAAAAGGCACCCACATCAACATGTAGAGTTAAAAAAATATATATAAATAATTAAATATAGTAACTATAGTATTATGGAATATATTAGTATAGTATTATAGAGTATATAGAGTATAGTAATAATATACTAATAGTAGTAATAAGAACTCATAGTAATAATAATACTGGTAATTAATAATAAAAATGGTAACTATAGTATTATAAAAATAATTAAAATATATTAAATAATTAAAAATAGAAATAATCATTTATTAACGCCCTTAAAAACATACTCAGGTCGAAACATTGTTCAAACGACAATACGATCAGTCCCACTTCTATCAATCCCCGATTATCACCTATTAAGCCCTGTACACACGATCAGATTTCCTATGGTTTTTTAACCGATGGATTTTTCCATCGGAAAACCAATGAAGCTGACTTTCATCAGTCTTGCCTACACACCATCAGTCCAAAAACCGACCGTTCCAAACGCAGTGACGTAAAACACTCCGATGAGCCGAGAAAAACGAAGTTCAATGCTTCTGAGCATGCATGGGTTTTTTGTCCGATGGAGTTCCCCACAGACGATAGTAATTTGCGATCGGTTTTTTAACCATCGGATAAATTTAAAACATGTTCTATTTTTAAACACCGATGGAAAAAAGACCGATGGGGCCCATACACAATCGGTTTGTCCGATGAAAAAAGTCCATCGGACCGTTTTCATCGGTAAAACCTATCGTGTGTACACGGCTTTAGCCATATCGGTCACATGATCAATTGAATGGTATCCTTACAGTGCCAATTTCTTATTCCATCCCATGTGGTTCTGCTAATATATGATGACAATATGGGGATGACTCAACGCCTTTCTTGGGAATATTCCACTTCTTCAGGAGTTTTTTAGGCTGATGCTACAAGACATGAAAAAATATCCCATAAGAGATCAGCAACTAAGAGACAGTTCTCCTAAATCATCATCAAAAAAAAAAAAAAAAAGCAACTATTACAATCTAGTAGGTTGTAAAGCGCAGTTCAAACTGTTGGCGCTGTATAAATCTGTATACTAATAATAATAATAATAATAATTGAAATACAGTGATGATACCCTGGCATGGCTCTAACAGTCTGCCTGAAATACATCAGCCAGGAAAATACCATGGTATGGCCACTAGGTGGAAGTGGCAATCATAGGAAATAAACCCTTTTAAGCGCATTAACGGGAATAATTTGTGCATGGCTGTGCAAATGCTAACACAATCCCATAGTAAACTGTTTTTAAGCGCCGGTTCACACTGCAGCAATGTCCGACATCAGATGTGATTCGCATCGCACTGCAGTGCAAATCACATGCAATGTCTCTGCGATGTGAATTCACATTGCATCGTATTCGGACCAAACTCACACAGGACTCTTTTTTTTGATTCCTTAGCAGAATCGGATCGCATGGGTGTTCACACCCATGCGATCCGATTTTTGTCTGAACTTGCAGGTCGCACTTCGATATGCAAACTGCTTTGGGGGTGTCATTATAACATAACACTCCCAGCAGTTCGCATAGGGCAGTGTGAACTGCCACCGGGAGACATGCGATGTGGGAATCCGCAGTGGATTCACAGGAGGCGTTTTTCCGGCGCTTTAGCGATAAAAATAGCACCTGAAAAAAGCCTCCTCTGCAATCCCAATGTGAAACCCTGAGTGCTTTCACACTGTGGCGCTGCGCTGGCAGGACGTCAAAAAAAGTCCTGCAAGCAGCTTCTTTGAAATCAATGGGCAGCGCCACAGAAACGCCTGCAAAGCGACTTGGCAGCGGCGCTTTGCAGGCCCTTTTAACCCTTTATTCAGCCGCTAGCAGGGGTTAAAAGCGCCCCGCTAGCGCCCAAAAAGCGCAGCAAAAACTACGGTGAAGCGGCGCTAAAACTAGCATCGCTTTACCGCCGACGCCCAGGCGCTGGCAGTGGGAAAGGGCTCTTAAAATCGACCCCTTGGAGATATCAGTCCCACCATCGATTCCCACTGCTGCGATGTCAGTCATCACATGCGATTCGCACCGCACCGCAAATCACATGCGATGTCTCCGCGATGCGAATTCAGCCATACAGATTGTATGGCTGAATTCCCATCGCATTCGGACCAAACTCATGTAGGATCCCTTTTTATTTTCCATCCACACTAGAATCAGATTGCATAGGTGTTCACACCCATGCGATCCGATTCCTGTCTGAATTGACAGTTCGCACTGCAATATGCGATCCGATATGGGGTGTCATTAACTTTGTATCGACACTCCCAGCAGTTCGTAAAGGGCAGTGTGAACTGCCGGCGGGAGACATGCGATGCGGGAACCCGTATTGGACGCAAAAAAAAAAACGTAGAGGTGATTAGTGGCGTCGCTAGGGGGTGGCTATTGGGGCTATAGCCCCGAATCTGGGCCCCATAGCCCTGACGGTCTTACCGCAGGGGTCCCTGCCTAACCAGCGGGCCGTGGCCTCTCTGCGGCCAGGCGGATGAGAGAAGCAAATGGGCGGACGAGCAGAGATGGCATAATCTCTCTCCGCCCGCCCTGCATCACCGCTCTTCCGCCTTCACAGCCGGGCCTCTTCAATGTCAGAGGTGCGGCCGTGATGATTGAAGCACCAACACCAGCCATTGCCTGCGAAAAATTGCTTACCAACCGCGTGGCCCCCCCCAAAAAAGAAAAAAAGAAAAAAAAAAAAGGACAAATTTCTTTTGGTACAGCGTCGCACAATTGTCAGTTAAAGTAACACAGTGCCGTATAGCAAAAAAAGGCCTGGTCAGGAGGGGGGGGGGGGGGGGGGTTAAATCTTCTGAGGCTTAAGTGGTTTACACGGGAATGCACCTAGTGCATTTTTAATGCTTCAAAACTCCTCTACTGAACACAGAGGTGATGTTTTTTTCTTTTTTGCTGCATCTAAAATACCCCCCCCCCCCCCCCCCCATACTAAATATGTGTTTGCCTATCTCCCAGTTAAGAAGATTTCCCCTCATTTCCTGACCTGGTGTTTACAATGCCTAGAAGCACCGTTCTGTAGAACATATGGAGCCGGTACTGTTTATATCCATTATCAGTGAGTGGTAACCCTTGCCGTGTTTATCTTGCAGGTCAGAAGCTCAAAGTCTCCAAAAATAAGTGACCGCGCGGCGCAGAGCGTCTCCCTCAACTGCCTGCTGGGTAAGTACAGACAGGAAGACCTGCAGTAAGGCCCCTTTCACACTGAGGCGTTTTTACAGCGTTTTCGTGTTAAAAATAGCGCTGTAAAGATGCCTGAAATAATCCTGCCCCAGCATTCTCAATGTGAAAGCCCTGAGGGCTTTCACACTGAGGCGTTTTTCTGGCTGTGCGTTGGAAAAAATCCTGCAAACAGCTTCTTTGGAGCATCTTTGGGGCGCATAAAATAGCGCTGTAAAAACGCCTATCCCCATTGAAATGAATGAGTACCGCTGTAAAAACGCGGTAAAAAACACCCAGAAGGTCACATGACCGCAGTAGAGTGGAGGATTGTGGGATACCAAATAATCCTTTTACCGCAAAAACGCGGTAAAAACGCATATGCGTACGCGGTAAAAAACGTATGATTTTTTTGCGTTTTTTCAACGCCTCAGTGTGAAAGGGGCCTAAACGTTCAGATCATTTATCGGTTTATTAAACCACCCCCCCCCCGACTCAACTTCCTGCTCCAATCCAAATCTTCTCTTAAATCTCTGAACTGAGTTTTTCTATTAGGGGGTCATCCAAAAATCGCAGAGCTTCTGACAATGTAAAGGGTGCGCTCATATGTGATGTGAACAAGCCCTTAAAGTGGTTGTAGAGGAAAAAAGAAAACACACATGGGAGAGATGTAAGCGCTGCAAACCCCGGTATATATGATAAAGGACGATTTTCCCCAATAGGGCTTCGGACAGCCATATAAATGCGATCGAAGAATTGTTTGTCGAATAAAAGTATAAAACATATTTATTTGAAAGTTGTCAAAAGTCACAGTTAGATTACAATGAATAAAACATGTAAAAAGGTCTGGCCAGATAAATTCCTGCATATTCCAATATTACCATACATGCAAGATGTGAAACAAGATTGCATAACAAATGTATGTGGGTGTAAATCACTGACGCGTTTTGACCATTTGGTGGTCATCTTCAGGGGGATCGTTGACTCTAAGATACATATTTGAAGTTATTTTATATGTCTCTTAGAGTCAACGATCCCCCTGAAGATGACCACCGAATGGTCGAAACGCGTCAGAGATTTACACGCACATACATTTGTTATGCAATCTTGTTTCACATTTTGCATGTGTAGTAATATTGGAATATGCAGGAATTTATCTGGCCAGACCGTTTTACATGTTTTATTCATTGTAATCTAACTGACTTTTGACAACTTTCAAATAAATATGTTTTATACTTTTATTCGACAAACAATTCTTCGATCACATTTATATTGCTGTCCAAAGCCCCATTGGGGAAAACCGTCCATTATCATTAAAGTGGTTGTAAACCCTTCCATGTACCCAGTGGAGTGACGGGCCTCAGGTGATACACAGAGATGAACCAAATCCTCCTACATAAGTTGCACCTGTTTATCTACAGCTATCTGTCCCCTAGAACAGTGGTCATCAACCCTGTCGTCTGGGCCCACTAACAGGCCAGACTTTATGTATTATCTTGGGGAGGATGCAGACTAGAATACTGCAATCACTGAGCAGCAAATGATATCACCTGTGATGTATTTCAGTTATCTTGCAAACCTGGCCTGTTAGTGGGCCCTGAGGACTGGGTTGATGACCACTGGTCTAGAATGTACACAGGATCTCTCAGCTCTGAAAAGCAGGGGGTGGAGAGCTGAAGCTACATCAGTGAAGAGAGCTCTAACAGCTGATTGGAAGGGACACCCCCTTCATACAGCACACAGGAACAGAGCTGAGGCTATCAATCAGCTGGAGGCTGGGCCATTTTTCTCTTGGTGTCAGGAAAACTTGTCAGAAGTGATTAATGCTGATAGCAGAGGATTTAGGCAGGGGACAGAAATGATACTTAGTGCTCTGGATAGAGACAAGTACACACTATAGAGGGATATGCTTTGTTCATTTTTTTCATATCTGAGGTTTATAAGCACTTTAAAAGTTTTTTTTGCCAAAACTGCTGGGTGTGCAGCATATAGCAGCATTACAAGTCTCGTTCATTCACACAGACATGGCAAAAACCTCAGGATTCACCCAATATTTTGTGATCCTCTGTTAAGCTTGACGGATTCCTCTGCAGTTTCGGGTGCTGGAACATTTTTGCACTCCATACCCCGGTACTGCAACTATGCCGGAGTGGTCTCTTCCCCGACAGTGACAGCAAGTTTACATTCCGAGAGACAGCAGTGCAGTCAGGGGAAGCGAACCACTGAACACCGATGTTGGCTTCATTTTACTTCCACTGACACCAAGGACTGGCGATCATTTTATCCCACTGACATTGAGCCCCAATGGTTGGGGCTTAATTTTTGTTTTACCACCAACACATACGGCAAGGCTTGTTTTTTTTCTCCGACACCAACGATGGGGTTAATATTATCCCAATGACACCAATGTTGGGGCTCATACTATCCCCATGACACCAAAAATAGGGCTTATTTTTTTCCTGTCACCAATGCTGGGGATTATATTATCCCAATGACAGCAATGATGGAGTTTACTTTATCCCACTGATCCCAACAATTGCCACCTATTTTATCTGACTGACACAGTGATGGGGGTTGTTTTATCCCACCGACACCAATATTAAAACTTATATGGCACCAATCATGGGGCTTATTACGGTATCTCACTGTCACCTACAATGGGGATTATTATAATCCAATGACACCAACAGTGGGGCTTTTATTATTCCAATGATACCAACAATTGAGCTTATATTATTCCAAGAACACCATGATGGGGCTTATATTATCCCTTTGTTACCAACGTTGGGCATTATATTATCCCAATGACACCAATGATGGGGTTTACTTTATCCCACCGATTCCAATGACTGGCACCTATTTTATCCCACGGACATGATGATTTGGGTTGTTTTATCCCACTTACACCAATAATGAAGCTTATATGACACCAATGATCGGGCTTAAATTATCTCTCTGTCACCAACAAGGGGAGATATATTATTCCAATGACACCAACAATGGGGCTTATATTATTCCAATGACGGCACTTACTTTATCCCACTGATTGCAATAATTGGCACCTATTTTATCCCAGCGACATGATGCGTTGTTTTATCCCACTAACACCAATAATGAAGCTTATATGACACCAATGGCACTAATAATGGGACTTATATTATTCCAATGACACCAACGATGGGGCTTACTTTATCCCACTGATTCCAATAATTGCCACCTATTTTATCCCACTGGTGCATGGATGGGGCTTATATTATTCCACTGACACCAATAATGAAGCTCATATGACCCCAATGATGGGGCTTATTACTGTATCTCACTGTCACCAACGATGGGGTTTAAATTTTTCCAATGACACCAACAATGGGGCTTATATTATTCCAAAGACACCAACAATGGGGCTTATATTATCCCAATGACACCAACAATGGGGCTTATATTATCCCACTGATTCCAATAATTGGCACCTATTTTATCACACTGGTGCAATGACAGGGCTTGTTTTTTTCCACTGACACCAGTGGCAAATATTATCCCATCCCAATGGCAACAATGATGGGGCCTATATTATCCCTCGGTCACCAACAATGAGGCTTACCATATATACTCGAGTATAAGCCGACCCAAATATAAGCCGAGGCACTTAATTTTACAACAAAAATCTAGGAAAACGTATTGATTCGAGTATAAGCCTAGGGTGTCCATCTGCATGCCTCACTGTGGTTATGTGCATGCCTCACTGTGTCCATGCCTCACTGTGCCCATGACTAGACTGACGTTTAACATTGGCGTCTGAGGAAGGAGTGCCATGTTTGAAAAATCGGTGCTCCCCGGCCCTAGGTCCTCTAGACAAAAAACTTTGCACACTTGTAGGGGAGAAATGGGGCTACATGTGTGCCAAGTTCCGGCCAGTACCGGGTCCCCAAAGTCACCAGAGAAATTACCGTTTAACATGGGAGTCTATAGAAGGGGTGCCCGGCTTTGAAAAATCGGTGCTCCCCAGGTGTAGGTCCCCCGGACAACAAACTTTGCACACTTGTAGAAGAAGAGTGGGGTTACATGTGTGTCAAGTTTGGAGTCCAGGGGACCTACGGCCGGCCAGTACCGGGTCCCCAAATTCCAGGAGATCAGGCGCAAAAAGGTGACTCAAGTATAAGCCGAGGTGGGCATTTTCAGCACAAAAAAAATGTGCTGAAAAACTCGGCTTATACTCGAGTATATACGGTAGACTTGTGCACAATGGAAAAATTCGTTCCGTTTCGGTTCGCTTCTTGTGCACAACGGAAAAATTTGTTTAGTTTCGGTTCGTTTCTTTCCGGTCCTGTTGATTCGTAATCATTCGTAATTTTGCTAGACGGGATTTTTCGTGTTCGGACTAATTCGTATTTTCGCAAGCGACATTTTCCGTTGAATTTTTTGTTGCTTTATAATTCGTACTTTCGGTAGGGTACGTTGTTTTTCGTTGATTCTGGACACAACTCCTACTTTCGTAACTTTTTTTGGGTTCGTTGATTCGTAATTTTCCGTGTCTCTCTCACAACGACGCTGCCTATTATGCCTAATGTGCTTCGAATGGATTTGTACTTTTCTAAATACATTGCGGTTATTTGTAACGATTCGAAATCTCGTATTTTACTTTCGTTTTTTACATGCGGCTATAGGCTCCGCCCCTGTACACCATTTTGAGAGGGTTCAGCACGGTGAGGGAGAAGCAGAGAGCAGAGCAGAGTGTTATTGTGCTTCGAATGGATTCGAAATCTCGTATTTTACTTTCGTTTTTTCATGCGGCTATAGCCTCCGCCCCCTGTACACCATTTTGAGAGGGAGTTCAGCATGGTGAGGGAGAAGCAGAGAGCAGAGTGAGTGTTATTGTGCTTCGAATGGATTCGTACATTCGTAACTTTTTTCATAACGAATTATGCCGAAGACATTCGGGCATTCGCTATTTTGCGGTATAATTTATTTCGGATTCGGTTTTATTCGTAATTGCTTTGTTCGGAAATTCGAATGCTTCCGAATGTCCGAAAGTTGCTAAATTCGGACGAATTTCGATTCGTTACGAAACGAATTGCACAAGCCTAATATACGGTATATTATGCCAATGACACCTACAATGGGGTTTATAATATGGCAATGATACCCACGATTGGGCCTATTTTACCCACCGACACTAATGATAGCAGCGCTTATAGTATCCCAATGACACCAATGATGGGGATAATTTCACCCCACTGTCACCAATGATGAGATTCTTTTTTTTTTTTAACCTCCACTAACATCACTAATGGGGCTTTTTTTTTCCACGTTGATACAAACAATGGGACTTATTGTTCTTCAACTGACATCCATGATGGGGCATATTTTATCCCAGTGACACCAATAATGGATTTATTTTATCCCAGTGACACCAATAATGGGTTTATTTTATCCCAGTGACACCAATGATGGGGCTTTGATATGTCTTCACTTGACACTAACTCACCTCCACTCCAGCGATGCGACGGCTCTGAGCTCCCTCGCCAGAACTGACATCCTTTTCCTGGCTTCTTCTGGGTGGGGAGAAGGTCTTCAGAAATCCTCTATAAATGTTCAAGGGAGTTCATTCATCCCATCACCTGGCAGATGCTGGAATTACACACCAAGCTGCGCATGCGCAGTTTAATTTACAGTCTGATGAAGATTGTGAGGAGGAAGATAAGAAGCCTTTTTTTTTTTGCATATATATAGCATGTAAAAAAAAAAAAAACTTCCTGCTCGCAACTTTCTGTTTTAAGGCCACAGATCCACCTGCAAAGGGTAATACAGAAGCTCTTTGAACTAACGCTGAATATTGTGATAAAGACGGTTTAGTGGTGAGTCATGACAATGCTGCCGGCTACCACAACAGGAAACTGAGCGAAGGCGTCATTTATGACTCTTAGAGGCCGCTATCTGATCGCATTTTAAGAAATGAAATGTTGATGCGGTTTGAACTTTGTAGCGAAAGCTTTCCATAAACGGGTCAGTTATTGTGTATATATGTCAATAAAGAGCCGTGTAAGAAAGTGGGTGAGGTGCCACCAGCAGCCAATCAGAATTGATGCCGCAATCTGAATATTGCTTAAAGAGACCCTGTCAGGTCTTGAAAGGTTCCAGGGGTAGGAAACCTTCGGCCCTCCAGCTGTGGTGAAACTACAAGTCCCATGAGACATTGCAAGACCCTGGCAATCAGAGGCATGACTCCTAGAAGCAGAGGCATAATGGGATTTGTAGTTTTACCACTGGAGGACCGAGGTTGCCTAGCCCTGGTAAACGCCCTTTATTCCCAGCAATAGAAGACATTTTATACTCTCCTGCAGCACGTTCCTTTACCCCCCCCCCCCCCCTCCCCTCCAGCTCTGCGGCCTCCATGAGACTCTTCACCTCTGGTGGTGTCTCTGACTGTGTGTTGGCTCCTTTCTCTGTCCCCGGTGTAACTGCTGGATACAAAATAAATTAAGCGCTTTACAGCAAGGCATGTTAAAATGGTTGTAAACTTCAGACATGAAATATGAACAAAGCATATCCCTCTATAGTGTGTACATGTCTCAATCCAGAGCACTAGGTGTTATTTCTGTCTGCTGCTTCATTCCTCTACTATCACAATGAGTCACCTCTGACAAGTTTTCCTGAAACCAAGACAAAAAAAAAGTGACAGGATGGGCCCTGTAGCACACAGTCTGTGATTGACAGCCTCAGCTCTGTTGCTGTGCTGTGTAGAGGGGGGTTGTGTCTCTTCCCTCCAATCAGCTCTCAGGCCTCTCCTCATTGAGCTCTGCCGAATGTAATTTCAGCTCTCCACCCCGTTTTCTGACAGCTCAGACAAGCTTTCCAAATTCTGGACTTTGAAGACTTTAGAGAAGAGAAGACTGCAGATAAACAGGTACAAATTATGTAGGAGGATTTGTTGCATCTCTGTATATCCCCCGAGGCCAGTTGCTTCACTGGGTATATGGAAGTGTCTCCAGCCACTTTAAGGCCTTGCTGAGATCTGTGCACTGCAATAACACCTTTGAATTGCCCTTTGCTAGCTTAACAACTTTAAGGAACTGCCTAATATACCAGATTACACACACAAAAATAGGATTTTTTGTACTCACCGTAAAATCCTTTTCTCTGACATCCATGGACTGACACGGTGTCTCTTTACACTTTACACGTGGGTTATGTCCCTGCTTGCAGGAGAAGACCTAGGCAGAATGTGAGATGTTATACATACATTCTAAAAGCCAGAGCTGAACAGCCCCACCCAGGGGGCGGTCCCTCCGGACATAACCCTCCCACTACAGTCAGCAGACTTCAGTTCGTAACAAAGCAGTACAAACTTAAAAAGGAAGGGTGGGTGCCGTGTCAGTCCATGGATGTCAGAGAAAAGGATTTTACGGTGAGTACAAAAAATCCTATTTTCTCTTACCATCCATGGACTGACACGGTGTCTCTTTACACTTTACACGTGGGATGTCCCAAAGCAGTGTCAAGAGGGATGGGAGCAGTATAAATGGAAAAACCAAAAACTTCACTCCAAGAAGGCAGAGCTCCTCAACGGAGGAGTCGCAACTTTAAACAGCGGCCTGCAGCACCCTGCGGCCGAAGGAAGCATCCGGAGATGCAGCCACATTAACCTTATAAAACTTAAAAGGCATGAACAGACGACCAGGTCGCCGCCTTGCACACTTGTGCAACCGACGCTTGATGTCGGAAAACCCAGGAAGCACCAATTGCCCTGGTGGAATGCGCCGTAACCGGAAAGGGAGGCGCCCGCCCTTTGAGAGCATAGGCTTGAATGACGGTTTGTCTGATTCCCCTAGAAATGATGGCAGACGAAACCGCTTGGCCCTGTTATGGACCCGAGATAGTCACAAACAGTGAGTCGGACTTCCGAATAGAAGCAGTAGCAGACAGGTACACCCGTAAGGCTTGTACCACATCCAATATGTGCAGCACAAACTCTCTGGGATGCGATGGGTGAGGACACAAGGACGGGAGGACAATGTCCTCATGTAGGTGAAAGGTCGACACCACCTTTGGCAAAAAGGAAGGTCACGGATGCAACACCGCCTTATCCTTATGGATGACTAAATATGGCGACTTGCAGGACAAAGCCGCCAACTCAGACATCCGTCAAACAGAAGTGATTGCCACTAAAAGGCCACCTTCTGAGACAAGACAAGAGGGGAATATCCCGGATATTCCCAAAAAAGGAGGTTCCTGGAGGACCGAGAGCACCAAATTCAGATCCCACGGTGGGAGAGGAGGCTTGACAGGAGGGAGCACATGGAGAACCCCCAACACAAGGTGCTAACCAAGAAATGACCCGCTAGAGGTCGCTGAAAGAAGACGGCCAAGGCCGAAATCTGATCCTTGATGGTACTCAAAGCAAGCTTTTGGGTCACTCCACACTGCAGAGGACGCAGGATTCTGGGGACGGAATACGTCCGAGGACGCCAGTCCAGCGCTTCGCATATGGCGATATAAGCTTTCCAGGCACGGTGATAGATCTGCTTGGAGGAAGACTTCCGTGTCCTTAACATGGTCAAAATGACCGAGTCCGAGAGACCTTCGGACCCTCAACACCTGGCTTTCAACAGCCCTGCCGTTAAAGCCAGAGACTGTAAGCCGGATGAAACATAGGACCTTGAGACTGAAGGTCCTCCCTCATCGGCAACCGCCAGGGAACGTCCGCGACGAGACGTACCAGATCAGCGTACCAGTGATGCTGAGGCCAATCAGGAACAATTAGGATCACCAGAGTTTATATCAGGCGATAAGGACCCTATGGGGCCACCAACGCATCCGAGGCATCGCCCAAGGTCCTGGATCTGGCCACAACCTCGACCCTTGCGATTGAGTCGAGAGGCCATCAGGTCCACATCCGGCGTGCCCCACCGTCGGCAAAGGAGTTGAAATATGCAAGGGCCACTCTTCTTGGTCCGGCGATTGGCGACTCAGATAGTCCGCCTGCCCATTGTCTATGCCCAGAATGTAAATGGCCTACAGAGCCGGCACGTTTCTTCCGGCCCACTTCAGGATACGGACTACCTCGGAAGCCGCAGCTGAGCTCCGAGTCCCCCCTTGATGGTTTACATACGCCACCGCCGTGGCGTTGTCCAACTGGCTCCTGATGGAGCGACCCCGTACTCTCCTAGACCTGAGGAGAGACACAGTCCGATGGCCCGTATTTCCAGAACAGTGATTGGTAAACGGGCTGTGATTGGGCATACGGAACGGCCACGAAGGAGGCCACCACGAGTCCCGGGACTCTCATGCAAAAAAAACGGATTGACAACCATTTTCGGGAGGTCAGCACCCGCACCGCAGACTGAAGTGTCAGCAACTTCTCCAGAGGTAGGATACCTTTGCCTCCAAGGAGTCTAGAATCAGAACTAGATACTCCAGACACTGAGTCGGGACCAGGACTGACTCCTGAATGTTCAGGAACCACCCGAAGTCCCTGAGGGTCTAATTGACGATAGTCACCTTTCCTCTAATCTGAGCCACTTTCTGCTCTTAGCAGAAGATCGTCCAGATAGCCCACGACAGCAATACCTCACTGTAACAGAAGGCTAGAACCGGAGCAAGCACCTTGGTGAACACTCTTGGTGCCGAGGCTAGGCCGAAAGGAAGAGCCACAATCGATAGTGGACTTCGCTGATCGCAAGCGCAGAAACTTCTGGTGACTTGCGCAGATCGGAACATGCAAGTAGGCGTCCTTGAAGTCCAAGGACGCCAGAAGAAAATCCCTTTGGTGGAGTGTAGCGATCACCGTGCGAATGGATTCCATGCGGAATTTCTGCACCTTCTCGAAGGCATTCAGGGCCTTGAGGTCCAGGATAGGTCGAACCACGTCCTATTTTTGGGACGACAAACAGATTCGAGTAGAATCCCTGAAAACTCTCCTGTGACGGAACCGGCACAATCACTCCGGACCTGATCAAATCCTGTACAGCCCCCAAGAGGGCTGCCCGACAGTTAGGAAGGAGAGGAAGATTCGAGGGAAAGAATCTGTCTGGGGGCCAGGATCGGAATACTATCCTGTATCCTGAGGTGACCACCGCGCACACCCACCAGTCGGAGATTCGGGAGGACCACCGATTCGTGACCTGCGAAGTCGTCCCCCCACCCCAGAGTCGGGCGGAGGCAAGACTTCACGCGGAGGCGGGCTTGGGAGCCGCTTGTTCGGCTTACGCACCCAGGGGCACTTGTGCCCACCAGCTGCACTGCCGTCAGTCTGAGAGGACCTACCCGTGGACTTTGACTGACGAAAAAAACCAGTTTTGCTGGAAAGGAAGGCCCCTGTTTTCGGCGGGCCTCTTCACTCTTGCTAGTCTAAGGAAGAAGAGTGCATTTACCTCCCATGACATCCATGACGATGTCATCCAGAGCAGCACCGAAAGGTCTACCACCTTTAAATGGTAGATCTGTCAGGAGCTTCCTAAGGCTAGGTCAGCAGACCAGCACTTCAACCAGATAAGACGACGCAATACCACCGCCGAGACAGAGGCCCTGGATATTAAAGGGTCCGCGTCCAACGTGGCGTCGCACACATAAACCAGGCCCTGAACCAGTTGGTGGGCCAGAGCAACTGTGTCTGGAGGAAGATTATGCTCCTGTACAGCTAGGTGCAACATTTTTGCCCAACCTGTAAGTGTTTAAGACACAAGGGTCGCCGCTACCACAGGCCGTAGGGCGGATCCCAACAAGGCAAACATGGCTCTGCTCACCACTTTTGACCTCCTGTCAGTGGGGTCCTCAAATGCAGGAGTCCCCTCCATCGGGAGAGTGATGGCCTTGTTCAACCGGGCGACTGGAGGGTCGACCCTGGGGGAGAAGCCACTTTTTAAGTAGGGCATCTTCATGGGTATCTGATAGACAAACGCCGCGGGACCATAAAAAAATTCTTCTGCGGCTTTTCCCAGACCTTATCAATGAGCTGGTCAAAGAAAGTACATATGGAAAAACCTCTTTAGAAGGCCTGGCCTTAAAAGAACCAAAGGAGACTGTATCCGCCTGAGGTTCTGCATCCGCAGCATTTTAGCTTGAGAGTGTCCCTCGCCGCAGTCATGAGTACACTAACAAGCGCCCTGTCATTTACTGACTCAGAACTGGAGTTTTCCTCATAAGGAATGTCCTGTTCAAAACCATCCAATACATTCAGAACTAGGGTCCTGAGCGGTAGTGGCTAGGCCCATATCTGAATCAGCGCACTGCCCTCATGAAGTAAAGTGGGGGGAGGGCGCTTTTTTGCTCCCTTGCGCTTGCACACAGCTCCCATCCTGGTCAGAAATGATTCCAGGACTGCCCACAACTGGTCCCTAGGGACCGCAGGTGCTGAAGCACTGCCTGTTGTCCACTGACATTTAGGGGAAGCTGGTGACAGAGACTCCATATTGCCCCCCTCTGAGACTCCTCAGATAAAAAGTCCACCCACAGGCTGTGCTGACTGAGGAGGGGGCGCCCAGGGGACTCACCAAACCGGACCAGGGACCGCTCAGTTCCGCTGTCTGTACCGCGCTGTGTCAGCGCTAGTGAGCTGTGAGGAGATTGTGAGGAGATTTGTGCTGTTACAGCAGCGCTAGAGGCCAAAACTAGTGCTGAAGAGCGCGCGGGCTACAAGAAAATGGCCGCCGCACTTCACTGAGGCGATCCACGGCAAGATGGCCGCCATGACTCAGCAAAAGTGAAAAAAACAGCACACACACAGCGCCACTCGGCGTTTAGGCCCCAAAACACACAAAAAAAGGCCCCAAGCATATCTGCAGACCAGCATTAGCCCCTCCAAGAACAGTGTGACCCCCAGGCACCTCACACAGCACAGCACCAGCAATGGTGACAGAGAGTGACAATGAAATACAGGGGGAGACAGGGAAAATCCCCCACAGAGAAACACACAGCTTTTTGTACTCACCTGCAGGCAGGAGAGACTACTTACCCGTCCCCTGAGGGACCCACTGGTGTGTTTCTGACAGGACTATCACAGTGCAGTACTGAGTAGCTGTCGGCCCGGTCCACCGTGAAAGATACAGTCAGTCAGGAACTGTTCAGTCTTGAGAGGACCGTGGGAGCATGAAAGCAAACCCAGGCCACCCCTGGAGTCATGGGGCCTGTCGTGAACTGAGTCTCACGCACACAAGGCGAGGATCAGCGCGCTCGATGGTCGGACAGGGAAGACTACGAGGATATCTTGTACCCAACCTGTTGCCCAGCCGACAGTTGATAGAAGATTCTCAAAAATAAAATAAAAAAGAATTCCAGAAAAGGAATAAAAATAGGTCAGGAGACTGGCTCCTGAGAGAGCCACGTCTTCTCCTTCTGCTAGGCAGAAAAAAACTGAAGTCTGCTGACTGTAGTGGGAGGGTTATGTCCGGAGGGACCGCCCCCTGGGTGGGGCTGTTCAGCTCTGGCTTTTAGAATGTATGTATAACATCTCACATTCTGCCTAGGTCTTCTCCTGCAAGCAGGGACATAACCCACGTGTAAAGTGTAAAGAGACACCGTGTCAGTCCATGGATGGTAAGAGAAAATACTATTTTTTGTAATGCAGCACCACAAGGCATGGTAGTGTGTGCAAGACCCCTTTCACAGTGGGGCAGTGCAGGCGTTAGCGCTGCCCATTCATCTCAATGGGCAGGGGCGGTGGAGGAGCGGTGCATACACCGCTACCGTGCCGCCCCAAAGATGCTGCCTGCAGGACTTTTTTTCCGTCCTGCAAGCGCACCACCCCAGTGAAAGCACTCGGGCTTTCACACTGGGGTGGCTTGAGAGGCACTTTTCAGGCGCTATTTTTAGCGCTAAAACGCTTGAAAAGCACCCCAGTGTGAAAGGGCTGCGGCACATGTTCATTAGCTAAGTTCATCGGGGTTACTATTGAGACTGAATGGCACTGCAACTCACAAATGTGCAAAACATTTTCTGTGGGCGCAGCCCATCTTTCGTAAGAACAGTTTTCACCAGAATACAGCACAGGAAAAGCACGTTCCGTGCGTGTTTCCATCGCACTGCATTCAAAATGCACTGCCTTTGCAATCTGCTGCGGGTGTCAATACATTGTTAACAGCACCCCAAATGCAATGTGTTTGCAGCACCAGATCATATGGTATCGCAGTGCCATGCGACTTGGTGCAGCTTTATCTCAAAGAAGTGCATGCACTTTGTTTTGTGCGTTCTGCAGCCCATTGAAATGAATGGGATGCAAAAATCCTAATGCAGATTGCGTTCCTGTGCGAATATGGCGTGAACTGGCCCTTAAGACAAACAGTCTTGAGAAAAGTAGTTATGTTCTGCTGAAACACTGACCATAATAAACACCCTATTGAACCTTCCTCCTGCGGCAAGTCCCATGGAGTGCACCTGCTTTCTTATTGGAATTCTACATATCATCTTTATGGATGGCACCTGGGAATGCTCTCTCTATAAGCAAGTAAAGCGCGGAGTAAATTGATGGCACTATATAAGTATCTGAAATAATAAGAACTATAGGCAAAACGTATTTTTTTTCATTTTGGATAGAGCAAGCCCTGACAGATTTTTTTTTTTTTTTTTTCACCATCTGTGTCCCATTGCAGAGATTTCTCTTCACTTCCTGTCCCACAGCCAACCAGGAAGTGAGGAAATCCCTGCAATTTAAAGTGGAGTTCCACCTGAAAATGGAACTTCCGCTTTTCGGAATCCCCCCCCCCCCTCCAGTGTCACATTTGGTACCTTTCAGGGGGCAAGGCTTTACTTCCTGATTCCCTTACCGAAGATGGCAGCACCCGAGAGCCGAGGGACATGTTGGCTTTGGGTGCCGACATCGCAGGCACCCTGGACAGGTAAGTGTCCTAATATTAAAAGTCAGCAGCTGCAGAATTTGTAGCTGCTGACTTTATTTTACTTTTATTTTTTTCGACAGAACTCCGCTTTAAAGGCAATCTCTTGGGGACCCCCAGGTCACCAGAACTAGTGTCCCCATTGGAAGATTTCCCCTCTATTATTTTTCTAAAGAACAACTCAAAACTTGGGATTTTCTGTTTCTTTCACTTTCAATGATAAATGGTAAACAGAAGAAATAGAGAGGGGGAATCTCTTTAATGAGGGCACAGACAGCAATAAAAACTGAAAGGGGTTCTAATCCAATCTATCCAAAAACGAAAAAAAAAAAAAAAAAAAGTTTCCCTTTAGTTATACTTTAAAACAAGGGTTATTTTCTAAGAGATCTTTCTTCCCCTCAGGAGAACATGTCCATGTGGAGTCGCTGAGAGTCAGAAAACGCATGCATTTTAAAGATGGCCACCGTGAAGTCTATGGCACCTTGTACTGCACCAGCTACAGGATTGCCTTCCGGCCAGACTGTATACGTTCCCCCCAGGTAAGGATGGAATTTTCTATAAAGGTCGAAGTGTGTAAAGAAATAATAATCCCGCTTTAAAACTAGCAGCTAATACAGCAAACAGACAGTAGCTAAAAGAATAGTGGAAAATATAGTGTAGCGCTAAATAGCAAAAGTCTGGAGACAGGTGAGTGTCCCAATATATAGTGTAATTAATGTGGGATGCAAATCCCTTGATTAAATGGTGCTCTAATGTAAATATGATATCAATATATACAGGGGGTCCCCAACTTATGAACAGGTTAGGGACATTCCCTAAGCTGGAAATGTTCGTAAGTCGGACCGCGCATGCGCAGAACGGCAATAACGGACATTTCCGATGTTCCGTTGAATAGGCAGAACGGCAATTATGGACATTTCCGGCATTTTCCGAGGCTCGGTCTGGCCGCTCATGCGCAAAACGGCAGCGTCCCATTCGTAAGTAGGAGTTGTTCGTAAGTCGGGAAACCCCTGTAAATGAAAATAAACACAAAAACATAAATTCCATGTGAATTGACATCTGAAAAAATATAAAGTCCTAATGTCGCTCTGAGGAAACATAAGCCAAGTGTTCAAAACATCATCATGGTGACATCCAAACGGTGAATGAACATAAACAAACGTTGAAAGTGAAGGGAACCGCCACCGATAGGATGAAGGCTTACCGAATGGTTTGAACTCGAGAGAACATATGTTCTATGAATCAAGCAAACTTGTGTTGACAGGCAACAAACTGGGTGAAGACCTGGAAGCCTGGAAGTCCTTGAAAGCTAGACTGAATCCTCAAACTATCCTTAGGATAACGATCTCCATGTGAAGTTATTTCATAAGGCACGATAATTAGGTTCTCCCATACAATGGCATGGATATTTGAAGAAAGGAAAATAGAAAAGGCCACATAGCGTGATTCCGTATAAAATTGAAATGATTTTAATGAAGCTATAAAACGTACATTTAGAAAGGTCAAACAGCGCTTTGGTTTACATGTGTATGGCGGCAGTGGAGTCCTTCCCGACGCCTTTCGTCTCCTTAGACCAGGGGTGCCCAACCTTTTCAAGCGCGAGGACCACTTAAGTGACTTGGTAACCGGTCGTGGGCCACAATGAACAGAGCAGGCAGATGACAGGTTCACAGTCCACTCTACTTTATTGGCCCTCCAATCCGATCTGCCCAGATGGAAGGGGACGAACCCCCCCCCTCCGTTTTTTTTTTTTAGCGGATCGAATTAGAGGTACGTGGGTGTAATTGGCCACAAGTCCATTTACATCTGTGGCTCAATAGAGGTGAACAAAGGGTCCAATTGGGTCAAAGGGACATAAGGCTGCTTTCACACTGATGCGCTGCGGTATACCCACACCATCAGGTGTTCTGTGCTGCACCTGCGGATCAGTTTGAAAGCAGACCAGTAACCACTGCAGAACAGATATGCCCATATATACACTGTGATTTTAGTATTAAAACTTACCTTTAATAACAGTCTTCTATTCAGGCATCACCAGCTGTTGCTGTCCCAGGCAGAGAGAATTTGGTATCACTCCACCTGTGAAAAGTTGGCGCTATACATGAAGCATCGGCTTATGTCAACCCGCCATCCAAGAGCAGGAGGTCGCAGGCCACATCTCAGAGGGCTTTCTGGGCCACATGGGGCCACTGGTTGGGCACCCCTGCCTAAGACGTTGGATGTCACCATGATGTTTTGAACACTTGGCTTATGTTTCTTCACATTAGGACTTTATATTTTCCAATTGTCAATTCACATGGACTTTATGTTTTTGTGTTTATTTTCATTTATATGATGATATCATATTTACATTTTCATTAGAGCCGGTTCACACTACCGCGACTTGGGATCCGACTTGTGTCGCGCGACATGTCAAAATACATTCAAGTGAATGAGAGCCGACTTAATCTACACTACTGAAGTCGCTCCGACTTCAGAAAAGAATCCTGTACTACTTCAAGGCGACTTCTAGGCAACTTGTACCCATTGATTTCAATGGAAGTCGCCTCCAAAGTCGGATCAGTGTCTTAACTGAAGCAACTTTACAGGAAGAGAAAATAGTTTTCTCAGGCAAACCCCTCCCTCCCACAGAGCTGATTATTCTTTGATTGGCCACAGCCAAAGTCCCCTGTCCTGGAGGCAACTTCAAGTAGTGTTGTAAGTCGCCCCAAGTCGCGCTGTGGTTCGCGCTCAAGTTGTGTCCAAGTCGCCTCGCAAAGTCGCGCACAAAGTCGCGTTGCCCCTGTGTGAACCGGCTCTTAGAGCACCATTTAATCAAGGGATTTGCATCCCACATTATTTACACTATATATTGGGACACTCACCTGTCTCCGGACTTTTGCTATTTAGCGCTACACTATATTTTCCACTATATGGTTGAAGTGGACTGCATCCAAGCAAGTGCGGCTGGCAACTCGTTTTAACTCTATATCAGGATTCCATGAAGGGTATTACTTGTGGCCCCTGTGTGGCCCTTTAGACCAGTCTGGTTTAGTAGAGCATCACTGAGCTCATGTATGCCTGAGATAGCCAACATTTAGAAGTAAAGGAAGAGGAGCGGCAGAAAAATATTTTGGTGCAGATAAAAAGTTTATGGAGATTGTGAGGTCACCGTGCTGTCCAATCAGAGAACACCTTGTATTCGTTGAAAACAATACTAGGGGTTCTGTGAATGGAGGTTGTGCCAAGAAAGAGACCCCTTGTGGTCACCATGCAGAAGGGCAGCCACACAGGACACGGAAGACCGCTACAGTGATCTTCCCAGCGGTGTATCATACATGGGTGCAATGTGTGCGCGGCACATGGGCCCCCATAAGACGGGGGGGGCACTGTACTCCGACAGACACTGCGCCCGTGGATGAGACATCTTCTGTTTCCACAGGTATGGAATACGTATACTTACATTGATCCAAGCTGCACCAATGTGCCTATGCAATAAGAACCATACCTGGAGTTCAGCTTTAAATGAACACTAAAGGCACAATTTTTTTTTTTTTTTTTTTTTAAATAACAAACATGTTATACTTACCTCCACTGTGCAGCTCATTTTGCACGGAGTGGCCCCGATCCTGGTCTTCTGGGGTCCCTCGGCGGCTGTCTCGGCTCCTCCCCACAAGAACTTTCCTCCTTCATGCGAGCTTGCATGGTGGTGAGTTATTGCGGGCGCGTTCCTGTGATACAGCGGGTGGCTATAGCTGCTCACTGTATCACTTGGCCCCGCCCCATTGGATGTGATTGACAGCAGCGCGAGCCAATGGCTGCACGGCTTTCAATCAACCAATGAATGACCCGAGAAGCAAGCGCGTTCATGGATTTTCGAGGGGTCAAGTAAGTAAACGGGGCTCGGGGGGCCGCAAATACTCGGATGTTTTTTCCCCTTAATGCATAGAATGCATTAAGGTGAAAAAAACATGTACCTTTACAACCCCTTCAACATCATAGAGCTTTCTATAGTGTTTTATCTGTTGGCTGCCCAGTCAATGGTAATTCATGGTTATTCGGGATAATCAGTTCCTGAGGTTTTATGCAAATTGTAACCATAGCAACCGACTGACAGATCACCACCAGACTGTAATTCACTTCTATTCCTCAGTATCATGTTCTGTTGATAGAAAACAAAGTTGCTATGCAAGAAAATTTTATTCTAAAATTATCTTACTCTTTCGTCCATGGACCGACACAGCTTCTCTATTGACAAAGTGGGTATTATCCGTTAATTAGGAGTGACTAGGCAGAAAAACTTGTAAAAAGTGTTGCATCACACCTTCTACAGTACCGCCCAGGGGGCGGACCCTCTGGGTATACCCTCTCAGTCTGCATCTTCGCAGATCAGTTTTTTTCTGTCTAGCAAGGAGTAGGACATGGCTCCATTCGGGCCCATTGGTCCGGGGAAAAAAGAGATATATATATATATATATATATATATATATATATATATATATATATATATATATATATTTTTTTTTTTTGCTACATTTGTTGTTTCCTGCGATCTTCGATCAACTGCCGACTGGGTGACAGGCTGGATCCTCGATCCTTGTAGTCTCCCCAGTTTCGGCCATCGAGCGTGTGCCGACCCTAGCTACGCGCTGGGTTTTCCACGACATGCCCGTCGCTCCACGGGTGGCCGGTGAGCTTACGCTCCAGGGCCTGCATCGGACCGCTCAGCTTCGGCTGACCTTATGGCCGAGTCGCAGCAGCCTGTCCGGTGAGCGTCATGCTCCAGGGCATACATATGATCGTCCCTTCTGGGTCCAATCACAGCATGCCTGGCCAACAGTCACCTTCCGTGCGCGGACGATGATCTGTTTGGAATGTCTTCCAGCAGAATACATGCAGGATAGGTAAGTAAAACTCCCCTGCCTCGGCTGGGTGATTTAGCTGGACATTCCTGGAGAGATCAAGTAAGTGGTTGTGGCCCCTTTCTTCCCTCTCTCCCTGCCTTTCCCTCCTCCCTGGGCTTCTAGCTAAAGGTTGCTGGGTGCTGGGGGTCACCTAGGGGGTCCCACTGGAGCGGGGCTGGCTGTAACTAACATTTAAAAGAAATGTCATTTTTTCTTACCTGTGTTTGTGTCCTTCCTCCTCCATGCTGTCGGCGGCCATTTTGAGGTGGTCCATGCCAAGTTTGGCCTCTTGTGACTGCCCGGCGGCCATCTTCCTCTGGTTTGGCCACACCCACTGGCCCCTATCAGCTGATCGGCGGCCATGTTTGTCCACCCTGTATGCAGATATTGCCGTTCGGCGGCCATCTTTTTGTGGGCTATGGCTGCTTGACCTCTATCTTCTGTCGGCGGCCATTTTCTTAGAGCCCACATTATCTTCCATACAGACGTTTTTGGCAACCATTTTTCGAGAGCCTCCGGCCTCTAGGGTGCATTACACTGGCGCGAAAATTCACACAGGAAGTGCTGATAAAAGAAGAAGACTGACACAGCAGCAGTGGGACAGCATCACAGGCGCAGCATAGCAGTACCTATCCAGGGTGGTGAGTCCTCTGGGTGACCCGGCCTCTCTGCAGCACAGGAGGGTGGCCTATTGATATCTTGCCTGGAGCCCTGTGAGTGTCAGCGTGTGGTCAGCATGGCATCTGAGCCAGATGTCTTCTCCCCTGAAACACCAGATTTAGCAGCTGGTGCCCCTGAGGTGTCTATGAACGCTATGACTGCAATCCTAGAGGCGTTTTCTGCCAGGGTGGAAGCAGCACACGGGAATACAGGGGGTAGTAAACGCCCCATCCCCTGCAAGCTTCTGGGGATAATTCTGGTGCAGAACCAGGTCCAGCTACGGCTCGGGGCCCAGATTCTGACGCATCAGAGACTGCAGACCGTGACCGGACAGTGAGAATGACTCAAAGTCCAGGTCAGTACGCGAGACGGCTTTGGTATCTGACCTTATTACTGCAGTGCGGGATATGCTAAAATTGGAAAATACTGCAGAAGCAGCAGAGACTCCTGTCCACTTGGGTTTCATAGACCTGCCCGCACTGCTAAGGTGTTCCCTTGTGTGTCTTTTGATAAACTCTTATACAAGGAATGGGAGAACCCACTGAGGGTCTTTACAGCCCCAAAGAGGTTTGCGGTACGGTACCCCTTTTGAGGAGAGTTTTCTGAAGAAATGGACCTCTCCCCCCTATAGTGGACCCTCCGGTGTCCAGACTTAATAGAGCCACCACAATTCCTGTAGAAGGGGCTCCTGTTTTCTAGGACCCTGTGGATAAGAAGGCTGAAGCACTCGCTTGCTACCTATACTCAGTGGTAGGCTCGGCAGTACGCCCGGCATTGGCGGGGGCCCTAGTGTCTCACACACTTACTGAATGGGCAAGATTGCTACTCCAGGGGTTAAGGAGCGAGATGCTCCTCCTGATGAGATAACATTGGCCGACCTGTTGGTCCAGGGCCTTAGGTTTGTCTGCGAGTCAGACATGAATACTATTCCCCTGCTGTCTAAAACTTCGGTTTATGCAGTAGCAATACGCCGCCTGATCTGGCTAAAAGGCTGGTCTGCGGACCAGACTTCCAAGAAAGCCCTGTTGGATCTGCCTTTTAAGGGCGACAGACTTTTTGGGGCTTCTCTGGATGACATCATCAAGGATGCCACAGGAGGTAAAAGCACTTTGCTTCCCCAAATTAGCAAGGGTAAGGGGCCACGCCAAGGGCAAGGGCCCTCCTTTACTGCACACAAGTGTTTTTTTCGTCCCCCTAGGGCGACAGGGAAAAGACCCCAGGCCGATAAAGCGCCTGCCCAAGGACAAAAGCGTCCCTGGTCCCGCATACCCAATAAGCCTGCGGACAAATTTGCGTCCGCATGAAGGTCCACCCCCACCCAGCTCTCGGGTGGGGAGATGTCTTCGCAAATTCGCGACTCAGTGGACAGCACTAATCTCCGACAGGTGGGTTTGCGAAGTAATCTCCTCAGGCTACAAGATAGAGTTTCTCTCTTGTCCACCGGACAGATTCAACACCTCCAATCTCCAGCTACTACCGACCCGTCGGGAGGCCCTGTATGGGGCGGTCCAGGGTCTACTGGGACGTGGGGTAGTTATTCCAGTTCCAGAACTGGAACGGGGTTTTTACTCAAATCTGTTCATTGTGCCGAAGAAGGAGGGGGTTCGTCCAAGCTTGGATCTCAGAGCCCTCAATTGCTTTGTGAAGGTACAAAGTTTTCGGATGGAGTCGGTTCGATCTGTAGTCACGGCTCTCCATCCGGGGGACTTTCTGGCCTCCTTGGACATCAAGGACGCATACCTGCATGTCCCCATATACTCCAGACACCAGAGGTTTCTGCGATTTGCTATCGGGAAGGACCACTACCAGTTTGTGGCCCTCCCGTTGGGCCTTGCCTCAGCACCCAGGACGTTCACCAAGGTGCTCGCTCCGATTCTGGCACTTCTAAGACAGCGGGGTATCGCTATCACAGGCTACTTATACGACCTTCTGCTGAAGGCCCCTTCAAGCTCAGAATTAGAGGTAAGCGTGTCCATTACCTGTCAGACTCTTCGAGACTGTGGTTGGATACTAAACACGCAAAAGTCAGTATTGGTGCCCACTCAACGCCTAGTGTACCTGGGGTTGATTCTGGATTCCTCAGAGGCAAAGGTATTCCTCCCTGTGGAGAAGTTGCAGACCCTCCGGGCTGCAGTATGGCAGCTGACTTCCAGGAATTGGTCGTCACTCCGTTTTTGCATGCGAGTGTTGGGCCTCATGGTAGCCTCCTTCGAGGCGGTCCCATATGTTCAATACCACACTCGAGTGTTACAGAAGGAAGTTCTGTCCAGATGGAACAGATGCCCTTCATCTCTGGATTATCAAATCCGAGTGAGCCACCTAGTCAGGAGATCCCTGGTATGGTGGCTGACAGCACCGGCTGTAATGGCCGGGAAGTAATTTCTTCCGGTTTACTGGATAGTGATCACGACGGACGCCAGCCTTACAGATTGGGGGGGGGGGGGGGGAGTCTGGGGTGTCCAGTCGGCGCAGGGTCGCTGGACCCCAGAGGAAGCCCTCCTGACGATCAATGTCCTGGAGATCCGGGCGATCAAGCTGTGCCTCTTCAAATGGTCTCAGAGACTGCAAGGGCGTCCAGTCAGGATCCAGTCAGACAACGCCACAGCAGTGGCATATGTCAATCATCTAGGAGGAACAAGAAGCTCAGCTGCAGCATCGGCGATCGCTCGCATCCTGAAGTGGGCAGAGAGGAGCGTACCGGCACTGTCGGCCATGTACATTCCGGGTGTGGAAAACTGGCAGGCGGACTACCTGAGCCGCCAGATGCTGGACCAGGGAGAATGGTCCTTACACCCGGAGGTGTTCCAACTCCTCCGCCAAAGATGGGGCACACCAGACGTAGATCTTCTGGCTTCCCGACTCAATCGGAAGGTATTGAGATTTGTGGCCCGGTCAAGAGACCCATGGGCAGACGCAACGGACGCGTTGGTAGCATCGTGGGGTCAGTATCGGCTACTCTATGCCTTCCCTCCCTTAAGGCTTCTTCCTCTTCTGCTCCGCAGAGTGGAGGCAGAGGGAATTCCAATGATCCTAATCGCTCCAGATTGACCTCAGCGTCCTTGGTACGACGATCTAGTACGTCTGGTAGCAGACGTCCCCTGGCGCCTACCACTACGGAAGGACCTGCTATCGCAAGGTCCCATATTCCATCCTGCTTTACAGTCATTGGCTTTAACGGCATGGCTGTTGAGAACCGGGTACTGAGAGACCGGGGCCTGTCAGACTCAGTAATCTCTACTATGAGAAGTGCTCGAAAACCGTCCTCTAGGAAGGTCTATCACCGCACTTGGAGGGCCTACATCTCCAGGTGTGAGGAAATGAAATGGCATCCGCGTACCTATTTGGTTTCCAGAATCCTGCTGTTTTTACAGCATGGGGTGGACCAAGGGCTTGCCCTAAGTACGATTTAAGGGACAGATATATGCCCTGGCTGTCTTTTTTCAGCGACCCCTGGCGACTCACTCTCTCGTGAGTACATTTGTGCAGGGGGTCCGACAGGTGGCCCCTCCGGTCCGTCCCCCGTTACCTCCGTGGGACTTGAACCTGGTCCTCTCGGTGCTTCAGAAGGCACCGTTTGAGAATATTAGAGATATTCCCCTGTTGACACTTTCTCAGAAGGTGGTCTTTTTGGTGGCTGTTACGTCAGTTAGACGAGTCTCTGAGCTGGCAGCCTTGTCCTGCAAGGCTCCCTATTTGATTTTCCACAAGGATAAGGTGGTGCTGCGGCCGCAGCCTTCCTTTCTTCCGAAAGTCGTTTCGGCTTTTCATCTCAACGAAGACATTGTACTTCCATCCTTGTGTCCTCAGCCGTCGAATCCTAAGGAGTCGGCGTTGCATTCGTTGGACGTTGTCCGAGCTTTGAGAGTATACTTATCTGCTACTTTCCTGTTCCGGAAGTCAGACTCACTGTTTGTTTCGGTGGCTGGTCCCAAGAAGGGCCAAGCAGTCTCATCGGCCACCATCTCTAGGTGGATCCGACAGATAGTAATCCAGGCTTACGCCTTAAAGGGTCAGGCGCCCCCCTTTCCTGTCACGGCGCATTCGACCGGGGCAATAGGTGCCTCTTGGGCTTTCCGACATCAAGCGTCTGTTTCCCAATTATGTAAAGCGGCGACTTGGTCGTCTGCTCACACTTTCACAAAATTCTACAAAATTGATGTAGGTGCATCTTCGGATGCCTCTTTTGGCCGCAAGGTTTTGCAAGCGGCTGTTTAGAATTGCAACTCCTCCGTTGGAGGAGTGCTGTTTTGTGTTTGGGGTGAAGTTTATTTTTATGCTGTTACCACCCCTCGTTTTTTCTCTGACACTGCTTTGGGACGTCCCACTTTGTCAATAGAGAAGCTGTGTCGGTCCATGGACGAAAGAGTAAATAGGATTTTTTACTCACCGTAAAATCCTTTTCTCTGAGTCCATGGACCGACACAGCACCCACCCCTCCTTTTAAGTTTGTACTGCTTTTTGACGAACTGATCTGCGAAGATGCAGACTGAGAGGGTATACCCAGAGGGTCCGCCCCCTGGGCGGTACTGTAGAAGGTGTGATGCAACACTTTTTACAAGTTTTTCTGCCTAGTCACTCCTAATTAACGGATAATACCCACTTTGTCAATAGAGAAGCTGTGTCGGTCCATGGACTCAGAGAAAAGGATTTTACGGTGAGTAAAAAATCCTATTTTTTTTTTGCTTAAAGCGGTATTAAATCCAAAACCACAAGTTTATTATATTGCAGCTTACCAATCATTAGATGTGGCGGCTGCATTCTCTCTTTTTTTTTTAGGCTTTCCCTTCCGCTCTGTTTTTAGCTGGTGATCTGGCCAGTAACACCACCTGTATTAGAGCTCCCCCCCCTCTGGATGAATGAACACAGGGGGCACCTTTGGACAGCAGCCTTGTCAGTCCAGGGGGAGGGGAGTGTTAGATGTACTAGCAGATTTAGATATACTAAACAAATTGAAGCCAAACTTCTGCTTACACTTTATAATCAGTTACAACAAATAGTTTTTTTTATTCCCCCCTTAATATAAAGGTTTTACATCAATAAACAAAAGCTGGTCGCTGTAAGCACCCCTGTCAGTGTTAAATGTTTTGTCCCATCTTTGTAAGTGTAAACTGATACATTTTCCAGAGAGCAGACGTAGGCCCCTTTCACACTAGCGGCCGGTTGGTCCACCCAGGGCTGGTGCTTGACTATCTCTCACCCTAGGCAAACCCCACCACCCACCTGGCCCGGTAGGGTGGGGGGTCGTTAGTCCTGCCTAGGGCCATGTGGGTGACTACAACATGGTCAGAGCAGACTCAGCAGAATTTCTTCTACGTCCGGAGACATGGTGCTCCTCTGGCTCGCCAGCAGTCCATTTCTACCCAACCGCCCCATAGAGAACAGTGGGCTGTGCCCGTGTCCGCTTCTCATAGCTTAGCAGACACAGACCTGTCATCCACCTGCTCAGCAGAGATGAGCGGAGAGATCCCCCGCTGAGCAGGCTGATTCAACTTGGATGGATTCTGCCCTGTGTGAAAGGGGCATTACTGGCCAGATCAGCAGATGAAAAAACAAAGAAAGCCTAAAAACAGAAAACGAATGCAGCCACCACATCCAATCATGCCCCCTGTCGCTGGGTGTAGCGCCCACCAAGCGCAACCCATCCAAGTGAATGGGGGCCGCTCGTCCCCCGCAACCACGTTGGTGCGTGTCAAATGCTCTCTAAAGTGTGATCTGCGTTCGGCAAGTGTTACTGAGCCCTTAAAGTGAACTTTGCCAAACTTTAAACTTGTGCCCCTTTCTGATAGTTTCACTCTACTGGAGCCTTGAGACTCCGCTTCACCAACTGTCATCATCCCCTTATCCAATAACAATGCCAACACTCCAGCTATGATCTTTATTGTATGGTCACATTGGTCCAGCTTGGTACGATGTAAGTATCCATATATCATACCTCGGGGGCCACACTGTGAGGAAGCAAAGTCACTGTCACCATTCTGATGCTAATAAGATATTGTGTTGTTATAATCAATATTGTGCTGTCAGCCCCCATTGTGTATAATATATAGTCAGTATATGAGGACATAGGGGGCATTGTGACATCATAAATAGTATTCACAGTGCTGGGACCGCATTTCAAATCCCACCAGGAGAGGGAGCCACCCCCTTCCCCACTCACACCAAAGTCCCCGTCCGTCCCCCTCTACTATAAAACACCCCCCATCAGAGCCCCCTATCACTTCAGAGCCTCCTTCACTTCAGAGCCCCCCTCCCACTTCAGGGAGTAGTCCCCCCCACTTCAGAGCCCCCCTCACTTCAGAGTAGTCCCCCCCCACTTCAGGAGTAGCCCCCCTCACTTCAGGAGTAGCCTCCCCCCCTCACTTCAGGAGTAGCCTCCCCCCCTCACTTCAGGAGTAGCCTCCCCCCCTAACTTCAGGAGTAGCCTCCCCCCCTAACTTCAGGAGTAGCCTCCCCCCCTCACTTCAGGAGTAGCCTCCCCCCCTCACTTCAGGAGTAGCCTCCCCCCCTCACTTCAGGAGTAGCCTCCCCCCCTCACTTCAGGAGTAGCCCCCCCCTCACTTCAGGAGTAGCCTCCCCCCCCCTCACTTCAGGAGTAGCCTCCCCCCCCCTCACTTCAGGAGTAGCCTCCCCCCCCCTCACTTCAGGAGTAGCCTCCCCCCCCCTCACTTCAGGAGTAGCCTCCCCCCCCCTCACTTCAGGAGTAGCCTCCCCCCCCCTCACTTCAGGAGTAGCCTCCCCCCCCTCACTTCAGGAGTAGCCTCCCCCCCCTCACTTCAGGAGTAGCCTCCCCCCCCTCACTTCAGGAGTAGCCTCCCCCCCTCACTTCAGGAGTAGCCTCCCCCCCCTCACTTCAGGAGTAGCCTCCCCCCCTCACTTCAGGAGTAGCCTCCCCCCCTCACTTCAGGAGTAGCCTCCCCCCCCTCACTTCAGGAGTAGCCTCCCCCCCTCACTTCAGGAGTAGCCTCCCCCCCTCACTTCAGGAGTAGCCTCCCCCCCTCACTTCAGGAGTAGCCTCCCCCCCTCACTTCAGGAGTAGCCTCCCCCCCTCACTTCAGGAGTAGCCTCCCCCCCTCACTTCAGGAGTAGCCTCCCCCCTCACTTCAGGAGTAGCCTCCCCCCTCACTTCAGGAGTAGCCTCCCCCCCTCACTTCAAGAGTAGCCCCCCCTCACTTCAAGAGTAGCCCCCCCTCACTTCAGGAGTAGCCTCCCCCCCTCACTTCAGGAGTAGCCTCCCCCCTCACTTCAGGAGTAGCCTCCCCCCTCACTTCAGGAGTAGCCTCCCCCCCTCACTTCAGGAGTAGCCTCCCCCCCTCACTTCAGGAGTAGCCTCCCCCCCTCACTTCAGGAGTAGCCTCCCCCCTCACTTCAGGAGTAGCCTCCCCCCTCACTTCAGGAGTAGCCTCCCCCCTCACTTCAGGAGTAGCCTCCCCCCCTCACTTCAGGAGTAGCCTCCCCCCTCACTTCAGGAGTAGCCTCCCCCCTCACTTCAGGAGTAGCCTCCCCCCCTCACTTCAGGAGTAGCCTCCCCCCCTCACTTCAGGAGTAGCCTCCCCCCCTCACTTCAAGAGTAGCCCCCCCTCACTTCAAGAGTAGCCCCCCCTCACTTCAAGAGTAGCCCCCCCTCACTTCAGGAGTAGCCTCCCCCCCTCACTTCAGGAGTAGCCCCCCCCCCTCACTTCAGGAGTAGCCCCCCCTCACTTCAGGAGTAGCCTCCCCCCCTCACTTCAGGAGTAGCCCCCCACTTCAGAGATGTCCCTCCCGCCACTTCAGAGTAGCCCCCCCCACTTCAGAATAGTCCCCCCCTCACTCCAAAGCCCCCCACTTCATAGTAGCCCCCCTACTTCAGAGTAGCCCCTCACTTTAGAGTAGAGCCCCCCCTCATTTCAGAGTAGCCCCCCACCTACTTGATACCCCCACTTCAGAGCTCCCCCTCTCTTCAGAGCCCTCTATACCTCAGAGTCACGTTACCTCATTCCTCCTCTCTGATCTCTCACACTCTTCTGTACAGCAGCAGGTCACATGGTACAATGTCAGCCCCGCCCCGGTCACATGACGAAGTTGTATTCCCCTCTCAGGCCGTCCTCTGTAATGCCTGTCCCTGCCCTGGACAGCTTATATCACCCCATTCGTTATGGGCAAGCAACTGGTGCTGACCCTACAGGTCCGGTCACAGTATAGAAGATGTACCTGTACCCTCCTGAGATCACCTCGCTAATCTGGAGGTAATGGGCACACATTTCCTCACACACACTACAAGAGAAAGACTTCCCAGAGGGGTGGAGGTTGTCATAGTAACAAAGTCCCCAGAGGGGTGGAGGTTGTCATAGCAACAAATCATGCCCCAGAGGGGTGGAGGTTGTCATAGCAACAAATGCCCCAGAGGGGTGGAGGTTGTCATAGTAACAAATGACCCAGAGGAGTGGAGGTTGTCATAGTAACAAATGACCCAGAGGAGTGGAGGTTGTCATAGTAACAAATGACCCAGAGGAGTGGAGGTTGTCATAGTAACAAAAGGCGATTCCATATTAATTGCTATGCGGCTATGGTATTGTAATGGGATGTCCTGTAGACCCGTATAGTCGCTATGGTTAGGTGTTCACCAACTGTGACCCATATTGGCAATAAAAATGTATGTTCTGTCCTGTGATATCTGGATTACATTGGGCCTCATGTATACAGACAGTTTGAGGCGGAGACCTGGCAGGCGACACACACAGCGGCCATAGAAGTGAATGGCTGTACACTTTAGTACTTTATAATCCAGTGCTTTCATGTATCACACTCCATTCACACCTGAGCGTTTTGTGAACGCACACAAAAATTGAAACGCGTGAGGAATGTGTGTTGCACCTGCGGAAGTTTTCCTTGCTAAAAACACCTCAAAACGTGGTATTCGGACACACGTTTACAAAATAAGCGCAGAGCTCAAAGCTCTAAAAAGCGACGTGCGCTACTTCGGTGTATTTGTTGTACATATGGCAGCCCATTGAAACCAGTGGCCTGTAATATGTGCGGTGGTGAAAATGTATACACAAACACAGCGTGATTTTGCATATGGCCTTGAAAAAGTATTCATACCCCTTGAAATTTTCCACATGTTGTCATGTTACAACCAAAAAATGTAAATGTATTTTATTGGGATTTTATGTGATCGACCAACACAAAGTGGCACATAATTGTGAAGTGGAAGGAAAATGATAAATGGTTTTCAACATTTTTTCACAAACAAATATGTGAAAAGTGTGGGGGGTGCATTTGTATTCAGCCCCCTTTACTCTGATACCCCTGACTAACATCTAGTGAAATCAATTGCCTTCAGAAGTCACCTATTTAGTAAATAGAGTCCACCTGTGTGTACTTTATTCTCAGTATAAATACAGCTGTTCTGTGAATTCCTCAGAGGTTTGTTAGAGAACCTTAGTGAACAAACCGCATCATGAAGGCCAAGGAACACACCAGACAAGTCAGAGATAAAGTTGTGGAGAAGTATAAAGCAGGGTTAGGTTATAAAAAAAATATCCCAAGCTTTGAACATCTCACGGAGTACACTTCAATCCATCATCGGAAAATGGAAAGAGTATGGCACAACTGCAAACCTACCAAGACATGGCCGTCCACCTAAACTGACCGGCCGGGCAAGGAGAGCATTCATCAGAGAAGCAGCCAAAAGGTCCATGGTAACTCTGGAGGAGCTGCAGAGATCCACAGCTCAGGTGGGAGAATCTGTCCACAGGACAACTATTAGTCGTGCACTCCACAAATCTGGCCTTTATGGAAGAGAGACAAGAAGAAAGACATTGTGGAAAGAAAGCCATAAGAAGTCCCTTTGCAGTTTTAGAGAAGCCATGTGGGGGACACAGGAAACATGTGGAAGAAGGTGCTCTGGTCAGATGAGACCAAAATAGAACTTTTTGGCCTAAAAGCAAAATGCTATGTGTGGCGGAAAACTAACACTGCAGATTGCCCTGAACACACCATCCCCACTGTGAAACATGGTGGTGTCAGCATCATGTTGTGGGGATGCTTTCCTTCAGCAGGGACAGGTAAGCTTGTGAGAGTTGATGGGAAGATGGATGGAGACAAAAACAGGGCAATCTTAGAAGAAAACCTGTTATGCCGTGTACACACGGTCGGTATTTCCATCGGAAAAACCTTGGATGTTTTTTCCGACAGAATTCTGCTCAAGCTTGGCTTGCATACACACGGTCACACAAAAGTTTTCTGAACTTTCGACCGTCAAGAATGCGGTGACGTACAACACTACGACGAGCCGAGAAAATTAAGTTCAATGCTTCCGAGCATGCGTCAAATTGTTTCCGAGCATGCATGTTTTTTTTGCGCGTTGGAATTGCATACAGACGAACGGAAAAATTGAGAACCTGCTCTCAATCTTTTGTTGGCGTAAATTCTGACAGCAAAAGTCCGATGGAGCATACACACAGTCGGAATTTCCGTCGAAAAGCTCATATCGAACTTTTCTTGTCGGAAATTCCAACCGTGTGTACGTGGCATAAGAGTCTGCAAAAGACTTGAGACTGGAGCAGAGGTTCACCTTCCAGCAGGACAACGACCCTAAACATACAGCCAGAGCTACAATGAAATGGTTTAGATCAGGGGTCTTCAAACTACGGCCCTCCAGGTGTTCAGGAACTACAATTCCCATAATGCCTAGTCATGTCTGTGAATGTCAGAGTTTTGCAATGCCTCATGGGATTTGGGGATCCCTGGTTTAGATCAAAGCATATTCATGTGTAAGAATGGCCCAGTCACAGTCCAGACCTAAATCCAATAGACAATCTGTGGCAAGACATGAAAATTGCTGTTCACAGACACTCTCCATCCAATCTGACAGAACTTGAGCTATTTTGCAAAGAAGAATGGGCAAAAATGTCCCTCGCTAGATGTGCAAACCTGGTAGAGACCTCCCCAAAAAGACTTGCAGCTGTAATTGCAGTGAATGGCGGTTCTACAAAATATTGACTCCGGGGGGCGCCATACAAATGTACACCACACTTTTCACATATTTATTTGTAAAAAACATTGAAAACCATTTATAATTTTCCTTCCACTTCACAATTATGTGCCAATTTGTGTTGATCTATCACATAAAATCCCAATAAAATACATTTACGTTTTGTGTTGTAACATGAAAAATGTGGAAAATTTCAAGGGGTATGAATACTTTTTCAAGGCATTATAAATTGCCTAGGTGTGAACGCAGCCTCAGTGTAAACACGCATGCCATATATGACGTGTTCCTAAAAGTGCGCGTGTTTGCGCTGATGCACAAAAGCATTGTCCAAGTACAAGTGCGTATAGCCCTTCACTTCTATACAGGTCACCTGCAGTTCCCCGGGCTCGGAAAACTGCCTGTGTGCATGCAGACTTATTATCTGTTTTATTCCTCTCAGCCAATCAGGCGTTACCTTTTGTAACACCAGCCATCAGCCAGGCTCTGATTGGTTGCTTCGGGTAAAACAGACATTGTCATTTCCTTCAGATGTTGTTTGCTGCGCTCAGGACATGCAGGAGTTAACAAGACTTGAATTTCTGTGGCAGGATTCCTCCGGTGAGGCGTTATTTGACAACGACAATGACATCGCCCTGCCCTGCGTTGACAGGATTTTGGCAGGTAAGGACCATCACGTTACAACTTGCCAAGAGGAGCACAATGCACTATTTACAGAGGCGGCGACCGTTCATCACGGGGAGCCAAGGGTGTGCTACGGCCTGCAGAGCGGTCTGTGTATTAAAGAGAACCTGTCACAAGCTGGGATCTGGGGTGATCTGATTCTCCACTCTTGTGGGCAGCCTTAAAGTGTTAGTTCACCTCTACAGAACAAACATGAAGGTGAACTAACACCGTACACCCTGCCCACCTTCTCCAATCCCCGCTGTACTTGCCTCCATGGGTGATGAGCTGTTAGTGCCCATGCAGGCGGTCCGGGGATTTGAAATCCTCGCTATTCTCTTTTTTCCTTGGGACAAATCAGAGCAATGCTCTGTGACGGCACTGGCCAATCAGAATCACTCTAAACCATCCCAGAAGCACTGCACAGAGAAGAACGGGGATTTCAAATTCCTGGACTGGCTGCATGGACACTGACATCTCAGCATCTCTGCAGGTAAGTACAGCGGGAGGTGGCCAGGGTGTACGGTGTCAGTTCACCTTATGATTTTCTGTAAAGATGAAATAATACTTTAACCTCACCACACACGTTACCATCTAAATGTACAATCTCTATTAGATCTGCCAACAAGGACCTGCCTGATTGGATACAAATTGATTAGGATAGATTAGGTAGGTCCTCATATTACCAATTAAATTATGGGTGGAACCACCCTGTAATTTCAATTAAAGCGGAGTCCCACCCAAAAATGGAACTTCCGCTTTAATTTTGGCATGTAATTTTTTTGGGGGAGGAGACGGAGAGGGTACCCTGTTTTTACGGGCACCCAGCTTCCACTTCCTCCCGGAGCACCGCAGCACCAGAAGGAAGATCCCTCCCTGCAATCCTCTGGGACATGTCACAGGTCCCAGAAGATTGCCCGGCCAATCACAGCGCGTAGCGTAGCTCGTGCATGCGCGTTGCGTGCCCGGCTGTGAAGCCACAGCCAGGCACCCACGGTAACAATGCCAGCGCCGCGGAAAGGAACATGGCTTCGTGCGGCCGCATCGCCGGACCGTGGGACAGGTGAGTGTCTGATTATTAAAAGTCAGCAGCTACACTTTTTGTAGCTGTTGATTTTTAAATGGGTGGAGCTCCGCTTTAAGGCACCATTCCTATTGTTATAAAATCATATAATATTCTTCCTTCAACCCCATAAAGACTGAAGATGGGAGGGACTTTAAGACTACGTTTCCACTAGTGCGACTTGTCATGCGACTTGGGACTGCAAAGTCACATGATAAGTCGTACCCCATGATATCAAATGAGTACCATTCATATCTGTGCGACTTCAAGTCACAGCAACTTCAAAGTAGTCCCTGCACTACTTTGGTCCCACTTTGATGCGACTTGAGGTCCATAGACCTCAGAAATACACAGGCTTCAAGTTGCATCAAAATTGTGGCAAAATCGCGCGACTTTCAGGTCACAATAGCGGAAACCTAGGCTAAATGTGCCACAAAGAGGACACGTATCATAGGGTAGATTTACACATGCATCTCCCTTGCCTCTGAAGCCCAATCCACATTTGGATTGCGCTCTAGAGGCTACTGACAGGTAGTGAGGAAGCGATGCAACTCCTCCTCACCGCCTGTTTTAACCCCATTCTTGCTGACAAATGCACCACATGCATTGCACAGTGGTTGCAGGGCGTTTGCGGCGCTTCCCCACTGCCTAAATGTGTAGCATTCGACAGGTTTGCTGCCTTCTGATTGCTACATGTTGCAGCCGTGGCATGTAAACATGTCTATTACAATTTCATAATCACTTAAAAAAAAAAAAAAAGCTTTATTATACAAATTAAAATTATCATTCAAATCACATAAAAAAAAAAAAAAACATTCCCCCCCCCCCCCCACCGCAAGTCTAAATGAGGCCAAAAAAGTTAGTATAATATCCAAAGGCTTTATTAAACAATTTAAAAAAATCATTCAAATCACATAAAAAAATCCACAAATATTAATTGTTTCGTTTAAAACAAATTGTTAGTTTAAAAATGGAAGGGAGGAAAGGGATAGATATCTTACCACAGCCTGGGGGTCTCTCCAGGGGTCGGGGTATTTGAGGTTTTTGGATTTGAGTCCTTAAGTTCATGATCAAGAGGAGATAAATATTTTGAGAAATAGGCTGATCGTGTTTTTGAACAAAATGAATTACATTTTTGGATATGTATCCATTACCCTGCTGTGAAGATGTCTTTCCATTTTCTTATAAAATAAAATAAATATTAAACAGAAAAAAAAAAAAATCATTCGAATAACAGAAAAAAAATCCACAAATATTCCCCCCCCCCCCCCCAACCGCAAGTCTGCACGCGGCCAAAAAAGTCAGTCAAATATCCAAAAGCTTTATTACACCATCAAAAAACATAAAAAAGTAGCCATGTATGATTGCATATAGCTGACCCATATGTACCAATCCATTCCATTAGTGGCGTAACGGATCGACGCGTTTCAAGATAGACTCCCTCCATCAAGAGCCACCCCCTTTTGTATACAACCAATATCGATCTAGAAAACTTTTTCAAGGGGTGTGGTGTCAACATATATACTCTCAGGAGTCATAAAATTCAGTCAAAAGGGTATGAAATCAATAAAGTCCCCACTATCCAAAGGTGCTCAAAAGAGTTCCAAATCTATAGGACAACCACTGGTATCTCCCAAAAATACAAAATGTTTAAAAGTTTTCACTCATCCCTGGCAAAAAATCCTTTATGCGCAACCTCATGGTTTTTCAAAAAATTGTGTCCTGGACATTTTACATCGTTTTGGTAGATCTAAAGATGATTGCACAGTCACATTGTAACGTGCGTGGTGAGACTTCGTATTAGCGATGAGCTAAGGTTCAGGCCAAACTGGGTTCATGCTCAAACCTGCCAGAAGCTCTCATACGATAGCAGGCCACTGGCTCAATTAGTTGCAACCAGGGAATTCCCCACCCTACAGCCGCACATAACAAAGGGGCGGGCATGCTGGTGACACCAATGACCTCATACGGCCTCATGGCTCTATTTGGTCAATGGCATTGTCAAACTTTGGCCATGTGGTCATATTCGGTCATATTGGGTCAATGATGACAAGAGGAACCCTGTATCTTTGTTATATATGGCTGTAGGGCAGGTCGTTCCATTGGTTGTAGCTGATTGGGCCTGCTACCGTGTGACAGGTGCCTGCAGGTTCTGCGCCAACCTTAGCTTAATTTTTTTTAAATTATTTTTGATTTTTCACTTGTCTCGGTCAAAACAGAAGTTCCAGTAGAGCTCTGATTTACCATTATGCGGCGTACACACGATCGTTTTTCATGCCATTTTTTTTAACCAACGTTTTTCTCGTCGTTTTTTTTCATGTTTCCTCTCAAGCCTGTCTTTCATCCACACGATCATTAAAAAAAACGCTCGAGCAAAGCGCAGTGACGTACAACACGTACGACGGCACTATAAAGGGGAAGTTCCGTTCGAATGGCGCCACCCTTCATGTTAGTAAACTTTGTTGAGCGGCGATTCGCGCTTTTCAGCCTCGTGCTTTTCAGTCTGTTACAGCGTGACGAATGTGATATCTCCATTACGAACGCTAGTTTTAACAGAACGAGCGCTCCCGTCTCATACTTGATTCTGAGCATGCACGTTTTTTTCCCCCCCGTAAAAGCATACACACTATCGTTTTTCACGTCGTTAAAAAAAACGACATGAAAAACGACGTGAAAAAATAGAGCATGTTCGAAATTTTTAATGGCCGTTTTTCACGTCGTTAAAAATGCTCTGGAGCATACACACGATCGGTTTTAATGGCCATTTTTAAAAATGGCATTTTTAACGGCATGAAAAACGATCGTGTGTACGCCGCATTAGGCATGGTAAACTTGTGCAAACAAATAGCCAGTGCCCTCACCTATAACTGGACTTTGCAGCAAGGAGCACATGAAGGGGCAACACATGCAAAACAAAACCGAAGAAATTATTAGCTCAACTTACCAACCCGTCTGCAACCAAACGATTTATCCTGCCTAACAATATGCGTTAAAACCAGGGGTTTAGTTTGCACACATTTGCAAATACATGCGTAAGCTACGGAGTCCCGTCAAAGCACCCCAGTTTTTTCTGTAGTCCTAACTCAAAATTTCGAGAGCCTCCATAGTGGAAGCACATGCATTATAATGGATAGGCAGAGGGCAGGTGAGTCTGAAGGGAGCCCACCCCTCCTTAACCACTTAAGCCCCGGACCATTTCGGGCCATTAGGACCAGGCCTGTTTTTGGGATTCGGCACTGCGCTGCTTTAACTGTAAATTGTGCGGACATGCAATGTTGTACCCAAATGAAATTTGCGTCCTTTTCTTCCCACAAATAGAGCTTTCTTTTAATGGTATTTGATTGCCTCTGCGATTTTTATTTTTTGCGATATAAACAGAAAAAGACCGAAAATTTTGAAAAAAAATGATATTTTCTACTTTTTGTTATAAGAAAAATCGAATAAACTCAATTTTAGTCATACATTTAGGCCAAAATGTATTCAGCCACATGTCTTTAGTAAAAAAAATGTCAATAAGCGTATATTTATTGGTTTGCGCAAAAGTTATAGCGTTTACAAACTAGGGTACATTTTCTGAAATTTACACAGCTTTAAATTTATGACCGCCTATCTCATTTCTTGAGGTGCTAAAATGGCAGGGCAGTACAAAACCCCCCAAATGACCCCATTTTGGAAAGTAGACACCCCAAGGAAATTGCTGAGAGGCATGTTGAGCCCATTGAATATTTTTTTTTTTGTCCCAAGTGATTGAATAATGACAAAAAAAAATAAAAATTACAAAAAGTTGTCACTAAATGATATATTGCTCACACATGCCATGGTTATATGTGGAATTGCACCCCAAAATACATTCTGTTGCTTCTCCTGAGTACGGGGATACCACATGTGTGGGACTTTTTAGGAGCCTAGCCACGTACGGGACCCCGGAAACCAAGCACCGCCTTCAGGATTTCTAAGGGCGCAAATTTTTTCACTCCTCACTACCTATCACAGTTTCGAAGGCCATAAAATGCCAAAATAGCACAAAACCCCCCCAAATGACCCCATTTTGGAAAGTAGACACCCCAAGCTATTTACTGAGAGGCATGTTCAGTCCATGGAATATTTTATATTTTGCCACAAGTTGCGGGAATATGACAAACTTTTTTTTTTTTGCACAAAGTTGTCACTAAATGATATATTGCTCACACATGCCATGGGCATATGTGAAATTACACCCCAAAATACATTCTGCTGCTTCTCCTGAGTACGGGGATACCACATGTGTGGGACTTTTTGGGAGCCTAGCCGCGTACGGGACCCCAAAAACCAATCACCGCCTTCAAGGTTTCTAAGGGCGTAAATTTTTGATTTCACTCCTCACTACCTATCACAGTTTTGAAGGCCATAAAATGCCAAGATGGCACAAAACCCCCCCAAATGACCCCATTTTGGAAAGTAGACACCCCAAGCTATTTGCTGAGAGGCATGTTGACCCCATTGAATATTTTTTTTTTTTGTCCCAAATGATTGAATAATGACAAAAAGAAAAAAAAATGTACAAAAAGTTGTCACTAAATGATATATTGCTCACACATGCCATGGTTATATGTGGAATTGCACCCCAAAATACATTCTGCTGCTTTTCCTGAGTACGGGGATACCACATGTGTGGGACTTTTTGGGAGCCTAGCCGCGTACAGGGCCCCAAAAACCAAGCACTGCGAACGCTGCAGTTATGTGTGTTGTGTTTGGTAAGTGACAGTGATCGATCGATACTGCACTTGGGTGGGCTGTGCTGGGCTGGGCTGGGCGGAGGGGCTAAACGCAGGCGCTAGCAGGTATCTGGGCTGATCCCGCTAACACTGCGTTTTTGGGAACCCTAAACCGCTGGGGATGCTAGTATAGATCTGATCAGATACTATACCACTAAGGGGGGTGTATGCTTTGCGCGTGGGTGTTAGCGTTACTGTCACTAACCTAACACTGCCTGGGGCGACGCAGACCCTCTCTGGCGCTAAAACCTAATTGATCTCACCCGCCGGGCGATCAGGGGGGTTAAACCTTTATTGGGTTATATACGGCGGGTGCCCTGATGCTATAAAAAGCAAACTAATCAACCAGCGTCACCCGTAACCTTTATATGGTGATCACTGGTGAAAGGGTTAACTAGGGGCAATCAGGGGGTTAAAACCTTTATTAGGTTAAATATGGGGGTACCTGACACTATATAAAAACCTGACGGGTAACCTAAATAACTAAATAACTTACTGGCTAACCAGTGACACCAGTGACGCTTATACGGCGATCACTGGTGAAAGGGTTAACTCTGGGGGCAATCAGGGGGTTAAAATAATATATGGGGGTACCTGACACTAATAAAAACCTGCGGCGAACCTAAAAAAAAATAACTGCCTATCTAAAACACCAGCGACACGAATACAGCGATCGGAAAAACAATCGCTTAGTGACGCTGAAGTTAGGGGGTGAAAGGGTTACCTGGGGGGTGATCAAGGGGTTAAACCTTTATTAGGGGGGGGTTAGGGGGCTACCCTGGACCTAAAGGGGCCTAATCCTAACTGCCCTGCAACTTTTTACAATCACAGATGACACTAAATGCAGTGATCAGTAAAATAAATGATCACTGCAATCAGTGACACTGTGATTGGGGGCTTTGGGGTGACCTGGGGGGTGATCTGGGGGTGACTGGGGGGTGATTTGTGTGCCTATGTGTACCTACGTGTCAGTGGACTGTTGGTGCACTAACCTGCTTCTTCTCTGCTCGGCGCCGGGAACGAAAAGACCGCGGCGAGGGAGATGACATCACTTCCTCCAGCCTTGTTTACATCACATGGCGGAGGAAGCATTTTCATTGGCCGGGAGCGAGGGGGGGGGCGGAATCGAGCGGCCCCCCCTCATGCCTGATCGCTCCCGAACACTTAACGGCCGCTCACTGCAGTGAAGGGGGGTCCGGATGGACCCCCCAACTGCACAAAGGCGATCACGTAGATCTACGTGATTCTGCCTGTCCGTGCCATTCTGCCGACGTAAATCGGCGGTGGGCGGTCGTTAAGTGGTTAAAGGCACAAGGGTGCACTGGACACCTAGCATATAGCACCATGGCAGCAAAGGTGTCCAGTGCATCACCTCACCAGTATTCCAACATTCCATTGCCCTCTTCCTATCCATTATAATGCATGAGCTTCCACTGTGGAGGCTCTCAAACTTTAGAGTTAAGGCTACAGATAATACTGGGTTGCCTCAACGGGGCTCTGTAGCTTATGCATGTATTTGCAAATGTGTACAAACTAAACCCCTGTTTTTATCGCATACTGTTAGACAGGATAATTTGGGTGGTTGCAGACTGGTCTGTGAGTTGAGATGGGAATTTCTTTGGTTTTGTTCTGCATGGTGGACATGTGTCTATAGGTGGCACAGGCAAACAGGAGACTCTTCCCTGTAGGGTTTCCCAGTATATGGCCATTCCCATTTGACAGAAGGCAATCTAACAATTGACTAAGACCCCTTTCACACTGGAACATATTGCAGGCGCTATAGCGTTAAAAATAGCGCCTGCAATCCGCCCTTAAACAGCTGTTACATTCACTCCAGTGTGAAAGCCCGAGGGCTTTCACACTGGAGCGTTGCGCTAGCAGGATGGTAAAAGGATCTTCGGAGCATCTTTGGAGCGGTGAAGGAGCGGTGTGTTTACCGCTCCTCCACCGCTCCTGCCCATTGAGATCAATGGGACAGCGCCGCTATACCGCCCGCAATCCGCTGCTTCAGCAGCGGATTGCGGGCGGTTTTAACCCTTTCTCGGCTGCTAGCGGGGGTTAAAAGCGCCCCGCTAGCGGACGAAATGCGCCGCAAATCCGCCCATAGCGGAGTTTTACCGCCGACGCTATGGGCTGCTCAGTGTGAAAGGGCTCTTATGTTGAACAGGAATATTCCTTTGATCAGCAGCTGCAGCCAATCAGCTGCAGTGCTGATCAGTGTATTTTGACAGCTGAGGAATCCCCACTATCTGAATACAAGAACACAACAGGGAGGATTTCTTCATTCACCTCGCTTGTATGGATGGGGGAAACAGTTCCCTTTTTTTTTTTCCGATAAGCCTATTAGATGATCAAAAAAAAAAAAAAAACATCTAAGACCAACCTTAGCAAGGCAAGAACCAGCAGAGCAAGAACATATAACATGTAAAGTAGAGGATGTAGCACAGGGTGTTCCTTTGGCAAGAAAAGGTCATGTGCCTACAGGCTCATGATGTAAATCAACCCTTGAGTGTCTGGCTAAATGACCTGTCCTTCTTGGGTCAGTGCTAATAATAGATAGTCTAAAAACTGTCATATAAAGCCTCTTGAACACGGGTGGTCCCATCAGGTTCACCTGTCAGTTTTTCAGCCAGACCTGATTAGAAGTTCTATGTAAGTCTATGAACAGGTAGATACAAACAGATGCAGCACATTCGTATACCTCTGAGGCTGTCCAGTTTTGCAAAAAAAAAAAAAAAAAAGAATAAAAAAGGTCTGCGTCATGACGCAATGTGGCGATTAGAGGTTGTCTAATATAATCTGATGCAAGAGGTCCTCTGATGTAAGCAAACGCATATCCAGCTGCCCATAGATCTAATATGGGTCTGAAAAGATCCTGCAGCGAAAAACTGAATGGACATGGATGTCCTCGGTTCTTCTCCAATTTAGAAGGGGATCTGTTCATGGATCCTATGCTGGGTATGAAAAGGCATTTGGTGCTCATTAAGGTGATTTACGCCATTTGCAGCTATTGAGTAATATATTTTATTCCTTGTTTTTGTGCCCGTAGTTGAATTTTAAATGACCCCAAGCATTCTTCTTCATTCAAGCTGGCACGTTTGATATTGTCCATCTGTTCTCATCCCGTTTTTCCTTCAATTGTAGTGGCCGGACAGAGTAAAGTAAAGGTTGTTACTCCTTCGCTGAGCCTGAAGTTCGTCCCGGAAGAACTTATGATCCATTACAGAGGATTCCGCCTAATGCACTTCCACTTCAGTGACAACGGCTTGAAGACTGAGGCCTACACTGTAAGGTTCAAATGTTGGAAGGTTTCCTTTGAAGCTGAATATCAATTAGCTGGTTAATGGGTGATGGAAAATCAATTGTTTCCTTTTCTTTTAGGTAGCATTTTCATATTATTTTTTTTATAAATAGTACAAAAAAAGCAATCAAATACTGACGTGGTTCATCATTTGTGTGGCCACCTATGGTAAATCGCTTATCAAAGGCATCCTCAATGCCTGTGTTAACCATTACACATGGTTGCAAAGCAGTTGTGATGTGGCCCCCTTCACTTGAATGAAGCCCTGTACACACGGCCGGGAATCCCGTCTATTTGAAAACAGTCGGTTTTCCTGGCGGGATTCCTGGCAAGCTTGCCTTGCCAAGCCCTGTGTACAGACGGCCACTCAAAAGAACCGCCGTTCTTTTGAATGGCAAGAACGCGGTGACGTCACCGACTACGACGAGCCGGCGCTCGTCACATTCGATGCCGTCGCCGCCATCTTGCTACACCCCACACTAACCTTGTATGCTACCGCGCATGCGTCAAAGTCTTATCGAGCATGCGCGGGTTTTGTTCTTTTTTTTAACATAAAGTTTATTTATTTTGACAAAAAAAAAACACAGCAAGATACAGTGATACATACTCAGTCGTTACCTATCTCCGATAAGACAAATCCATCAACAATACAGCAGTAAAAAGAGCATGCGCAGGTTTACCTCTGACAGGTAAGCATACAGACGACCGTTTTTCTCGGCAGGAAGCACTCTGCGGAGAATCCTGACGAGAAAATAGAGAGCAGGTTCTCTATTTTTCCCGCCGGGATTCCCGGCAGTTTTCCTGTCGGGAAAGCATACACACACACGTTTTTCACGGCGAAAAGCACTCCCAGCAGTTTTCTTGCCGAGAAAACCGGTCGTGTGTACGAGGCTTGAGTCTTGTTTGGCAGCAGTACTGCCTTCAGAAAGCAGCCTGTGGTATAAATTGTCCTGTACTACAACCGTGGCAGTGTGTGGTAACATAGCCCCTGGCCATGTTAAAGAAGACCTTCAGCCTTGCCCCCCCCCCATTTTTTTAAACATACCCCCGGGGATGTCTGCAGAATTCAGATACTCACGAGCCACTGGATCCAGGCTTGTATTGTTGACATCATTCTTTTACCAGACAGTTCTGGGTCCATCTTACTTCTGATGTCATCCAGAGCAGTGGTTCTCAACCCTGTCCTCAAGTGCCCCCAACAGGCCATGTTTTGGGTATTTCTCTTAGATAAAAAAGCTGTCCAAAATACCAATCCATCGACTCTGATTTAAAGCACCTGTGTAAGATAAAGGAAAACCTGAAAACATGGCCTGTTGGGGGTACTTGAGGACAGGGTGAGAACCACTGATCTAGAGCTGTGTTTTTCAACCTTTTTTCTGTCAAGGCATTCTTTAAAAGTATGTGCAATCCCAAGGCACCACAATATAAACAACTAAACTAACAGTTTTACATAATGCAACAACATCCATACACGTAGGACACCCAATATTGGAGGTGATGTATTCTTTCAAAGCAAACACACCTTTGCACACTGGTACTACTGACTAGTATTCCAATGTTTCTCTTCTCTCTCAGCTTCTTTCTCTCTCACTCAGCTAGTGGAACCCCAGTGCTGATGGAGAGGGGCAGGGGAGGGGCAAACAAAGATGCTGTGCAGAGGTCCAATGCCCCCCTTTTCAACCAATGACATTAGAGGTTGTTAGAATTTCACCAGCTAGAAGGTTGTAATGGTGCACAATGAAAACCTGTGGCTTTGTGTAACTTAAAGGCAGTCTTGATCCCTCCGCTGGCTTGTATACAATTTTTGTACAATTTTTAGGCATTGTTCCAAGGCACCCCTGAAGCAACCTGAAGGCACCCAGGGTGCCTGGGCACCCTGGTTGAAAAAGGCTGATCTTGAGGCCCCCTCCTACTTGCTGAATGAAAGACTAAAAGCCTCCTGAGATACGTGACATGCATATCCCAGATGGCCCAGTGACCACTATGCACGTCATTTGCTTAGGTAAACCATGTGCATAGGGGGGCAGGCGGCATGATTTGTAAAAAAAAAAAAGTATAAAAAAGGAGGGGTCAAGAGGAGGGAAGTCAACACAGAGGGTGAAGATCGGTAAGTGGTGAAATCGTATCTTTTTACCACCCCCACCTACCCATGTAAACGAGGCCTTAAGTTGTAGGTTCACCTTTTCATGAACAATGAAAATGTGAACTAACTCCAAATATCCTGTCCACCCCTCTGGACCTCGCTGTACATAGGGGCCCTGATGCCCCGTCCTGCCAGCCTGGTACACATACTGTACATCAGAATACACAGCCCCTGAGTGAGTATCCATCATAATACTCACAAGCACTCATTGGTCAGCACAATCATGTGAAGTGCTTCTTTCTTCTGGAACACCTTACCGGAATAAGAGACCTCAGATGAGCTTCTCAGTGGTCAGACACTTGGCTGACCAATGAGCGCTTGCCATTGTGGACATACAGTAGGAAGTCATGAACCTTGGGGTTATACTGCTTCCTACAGGAGGACTGGACACGGGCAAATAGGGAGGAGCTTGAGTTTGGTTTGACCCCAGGTTTGATGGAACCCAAAGGACAATGAGCCACATGGCCATATTAGGTCAATGATGTCACAAGCATTCATGTAGGTGAAGCTGCAAGATGATTGGGCTGGCAATGACAGCTGCCTTTCAGGTTCTGCTAAACCCAAAACCAAAATTGAGCTCATCTCTACTAAAATGCAGCATGGGATAACCTTTGTAACTATCAAAATGTCCCAGTTTTTTGCTAGTGTCCTAGGAGGATAGACTTCTTTTCTCGACTCTTCCTGTTTCCCCCCAGCATTTTGCAGATATCTATCAGCCACTCTCTGGACTGTTGGGCCAAATGCTCATTGCTCCAGCTCCTTCTGTTCCGTAATGGTTGCTGGTCTTGCATAAGAACAAGGTGGGGTTGAGGCATAGGCCTGCTTTCCTCCTTGGATGTTTCTTCTTCTTCTGATGTCAGCTTTGGTAGTAAGGTCCTTCAGGTAGCACTTTGAGCTGCAGACCGTCCCTTATTCTTGTTGGGCCTGTTAGTTGTTTGTAGACGGGGCGAGGTGTCTGGTACTCAACGTGGAAAAAGTGCACAAGGAGGCCAAGGAGTGTGCAAAATATTTAAACACAACGTTCCCACTAGGTGGCAACAGGCGTGTATAACACAGCTGAACCTAGCATAGCAGTACTTTACAGCAGTTCCTGAAAAACTGCCTGAGTATTCTAAAAGATACTCTGGAAGGCTTACAATGCTCGACAGCATCTGACGAAGGAGATGGCTGGAAGGTGGTCTGCTGCCAAAGACACCTTAATGTGGTAGGGATTCTTTGCTGGAGGCTAGGCATGTGGTCCTTACTCTTTCCATTCTCCTCTGGAACCTCTCCCTATGCTAGACACACTGTCCCTCACCAGCGGGTTCCTGTCCCTGACCTAGCCACTTTGCAAATGTGCGCCAACGGCAGCAGGACAGTGCTATTTATTAGCACTGCAACACTAAAGATGGCTGCCGAGGTCATCCAAAGCGGCAGCATCCAATCAGATGGCAGCTCCCTTGATGACGCCTATGGAGGCCTTAGAGGAGCAGGACTTCCTCTTGTCCTCCACCCTCTCTGCATGGCAGTTGCTGTCACAGAACCACCTATCACAGCCATGTTATTTGATGTGTTGTCAATTGACTGCTGTTCTGGATGTTCAGAAATTTCATGACTTCCTGTGCCCCTCACTGGACAAGACAAAAAAAAATAGTTAAATATTTTTTTGGAGTCCAATAAGGGACAGAGGTCCTATCTGCCTCTGTTTATGATCATGCTCTTGGTACTACTTTGCTACTGAACTAAGGCATGCTCATACCTCCCAACTTTTTGAGATGGGAATGAGGGACACCTATCAGCAAAAGTATGCAGGCATAGGACACGCCCCCATGCCACGCCCCCCCTTAAAGGAGAATTGAACAAAAAAACAAGATTGGTTAAACCCACAAGTGATTTTTTTACCACTACTATTCCTTTATATTGGCTTTTGGAATTTACAGATGCAGCAATTTAGAGATCAGATGAAAGGTTTAGCACTGGGAAACACCTTTTGAAAGATAAAAAGTGCATTTTATATACATCTAAATAGATCAGATCAAAGTGAGGGACAAATGAGGGACAGAGGGACATTGTTCCAAATCAGGGACAGTCCCTCGAAATCAGGGACAGTTGGGAGCTATGGGCATGCTGGTCGTAAGAAGGATTATCCCAAGGATGGCCTACCATTTTTTTTTGCTTTCCAATAAATAATCCTCCTTTAGACGCCAATTTGACCCAACATTTTTGACTTCCTGTTTCCCATAATGGACTCCAAGAAAACAATTTTACAGTGAGTATAAAAATCCTATTTATTACTGGAATAGCTGTTTTGAATACAAAGGCAGCAGGCAAAGGCCATGTACTGATTGTACCCAAGTAGATCAATTTTTTTACATGAGATTACTGCCAGCAGCTATAGCCGCTAGCGGTAATCATTGTGTTCTGCCAGCCAGAAAGGCTCCTTGCACACCCCTCCCCCTTTGGGAGAGCACAATAGCACTGCCGGAGGCATTCCTCCATCTACACTGACTATGTTGATGGGGTAATCAAGCTAATTTCTCCTTATTTCTTCCTGCGGTTGAAGAAAATCAAATCAAATCATCTATGGTCTGCTTTAGTGTGATTACTGCAGCTTAAGAAAATGAGAGTTTCAGATTTCATAGACATAATAGTATAGTAGGGGGGCCAGTGAGAGGGCCAAGGACTGTATGCAATAATAAAAGACGATTTTTATTTTTTATTTTAATGCTACTGACTCATCTTATTGGTTCTGTCATATTACATTTAATGGTGTATTCATGCGTTGATCTGATTTCTTCATTGCAGATGACAAACACCATGATTAAGAACCAGCAGCTGATCAGCTCAGCAACGCATCGGGAGGAAGCCATGCTTCGAAGTCTAGGTGAGAAGCATTATGAGATATGAGCTCGCTACAGCAAGAATGTTTACCCACACACATGTGCATCACATCTTTTTATAGACGTTTTCTTAACCACTTTAGCCCCGGAAGAATTTACCCCCTTCCTGACCAGAGCACTTTTTGCGATTCGGCACTGCATCGCTTTAACTGACAATTGCGTGGTGGTGTGACTCCCAAACAAAATTGACGTCCTTTTTTTCCCACAAATAGAGCTTTCTTTTGGTGGTATTTGATCAAATCTGCGATTTTTAGCGCTATAAACAAAAGAAGAGCGACAATTTAAAAAATATATATATATTTTTTACTTTTTGCTATAATAAATACCCCCAAAAAAATATATAAAAAAAAATTTTCTTCAGTTTAGACCAAGACGTATTTCTTCTACATATTTTTGGTAAAAAAAATCGCAATAAGCGTATATTGATTGGTTTGCGCAAAAGTTATAGCGTTTACAAAATAGGGGATAGTTTTATGGCATTTTTATTAGAATTTTTTTTTTTTACTAGTAATGGCGGCGATCTGCGATTTTTATTTTATTTTATTGTGACTGCGACATTATGGCGGACACATCAAACACTTTTGGCGCTATTTTGGGACCATTGTTGTTTATACAGCGATCAGTGCTATAAAAATGCACTGATTACTGTGTAAATGACACTGGTAGGGAAGGGGTTAACCCCTAGGGGGCGAGGAAGGGGTTAAGTGTGTCCCAGGGAGTGATTCTAACTGTGAGGGGGCTGGGCTACCTGTGACATGACATTGATCACTGCTCCCGATGACAGGGAGCAGTAGATCACTGTCCTGTCACTAGGCAGGACAGGGAAATGCCTTGTTTACATAGGCTTCTCTCTGTTCTACAGCTCCGTGACACGATCGTGGGACACCGGCGGACATCAAGTCCGCGAGTCCCGCCGGCACGGTCACGGAGCTCGCGGCAGGGGCGCACAGCGGCAAATTCAAAGGGACGTACAGGTACGTCCCTTTTGCGCAGCACTGGACACCCAGCAAGAGCACAATGGCAACTGAAGGCATCCAATGTGTCCACATTAGGGCGACTAACATTTAGGGACACCCCCCCTTCCCAAAAATCAGCTTGTGCTGTAACGAATCACAGCACAGTGATTAGACACAAGAGGCGGGATTTATGATTTCTCCAATCACATGCAGGGGGCGCAGATTGTGCTCCTCCAGGCATTCCCGGCCAAGACAAGTACTGTCAGTGAGTAAAGCGGTGATGTGGCGGCCTTTTTTGGGGCCATCAGATTGGCCTGGGGAATGGCTGTGTCAGTTTCATTCCGGGACACTGTATTGTCCTGGCATAAAGGTACCCAGGACAGACTTGCAAAATGTGGGACTGTCCCGGGCAATCTGGGACACGTAGTCACCCTAGTCCACATACCAAATCTAGTGCACAACAATCATAAAACAGGCATCAGATCGCAGAAGACAAGCCAAAACCAGAAGCAGAACCCAGGCCGACAGAATACTGAAATACCACGAAGAACTCGAAGGAATATTTTTAGCTCCGGCATTGTGTCAGTAGGCTGAAATACTTTTCCAACACAAAAAATAAAAGTTTGGCAAGACATCGGGCTTACAATGGCCGCCCCCTGGAGTGTTTTTTCTTGGCAGTGATTAAAGCCTGAACATACAGACAAACCAGACGGGTTCAGGACGGGGTCACTGCCTTTTTTGGCAGAATTCGTTTGAGAACGTACCGCAAGCCCATCTATTGTCTCGTAGCGGCAGCCAAGATGGAAACAACGAAAACAAAAAGCTTCACAACAAACAACAACAGATACAATGCTCTTCTTGTTTAAAAATGTCTGAAATAAGAACTGCGTTGACGTCCTGAAAAGGAGACTCTGATTGGCTGATCTGAAGATCTGACTTCTCCGTGTTTGAGGCTAATTGGGTTTAAAGTTTTGCATTAGAAGCTACAGCAAGTCAGATAGAGACCGCCTCTAACCCTTTCCTCCTCAGCCTGACTGTCCCCGGCCCACCCCTTTCATTAACCACTCAAGGACCGGAAGATTTTTCCCCCTTAACCACTTAAGGACCCCTCACTGTATATATACATTGGCAGAATGGCTCCTACAGGCACAATCACGTACCTGTACGTCCCCTTTAACTGCCTGACGTCGGGGTCGCGCGGGACCCCCCCTACCTTCCCCGTGAGTCAGACCATGGGTCCTGCGGATCCCCGCGATCTTCTCATGGAGGCATAGAGCGGGGAGATGTTAGTGTAAACACAACATCTCCCCGCTCCTCTACTGACACTGTCAGCGATCTCCGCTCTGTGTAATCAGAGCGGAGATCGGTGACATGTCACTCGTAGCCACGCCCCCACACAGTAGTAATCACTCCCCTAGGCACACTTAACCCCTTCAGCACCCCTATTGGTTAACCCCTTCACTGCCAGTGTCATTTTCACAGTAACCAGTGCATTTTTATAGCACTGATCGCTGTGAAAATGACAATGGTCCCAAAAATGTGTCAAAAGTGTCCAATGTGTCCGCCATAATGTCGCAGTTACAAAAGAAAAATTGCTGATCGCCACCATTACTAGTAAAAAATATTTTTTTATAAAAATGCCATAAAACTACTCTCTATTTTGTAAACGCTATAACTTTTGCGCAAACCAATCAATACCAAAAATATGTAGAAGAATACGTATCGGCCTAAACTGAGGAAACATTTTTTTTTATATATATTTTTTGGGTGATATTTATTATAGCAAAAAGTAAAAAATATTGAATTTTTTTCAAAATTGTCGCTCTATTTTTGTTTATAGCGCAAAAAATAAAAACCGCAGAGGTGATCAAATACCACCAAAAGAAAGCTCTATTTGTGGGAAAAAAAGGATGTCAATTTTGTTTGGTAGCCATGTCGCACGACCGCGCAATTGTCAGTTAAAGCGACGCATCGCAAAAAGGGGCCTGGTCTTTATGCTGCGTATTGGTCCGGCTCCGGGGCTTAAGTGGTTAAGCAGGCCATACACAGTCGAATTTAGTTAGTTTTTTTGTGATCCGATGATGGCACCAATGATTTTTGAAATTCGGCCGACCAAGTCTTCATGTTGCTACAGAAAATAATTTTCGTTGCCGGGAATCTTCTTTTCTCTCCGGGAATTTTCTTTTCTTGCACATGCGCATTTTTTTTTTCTATTTAATTTCTCGCACGATTCTCCCATCATTGATTAGAAAATCGTTTGTGTAGCGCCCTTCCCAAATGGTTGGGACACTATGTGTAAATTTAGGGGTATGTCTGAGCCATAGTTGGGCTCAGATCAGCTGATTATTCCAAATTGCTTCTGCTCTGGGTGTGATGCTGCCTGGCCGTAGTGTTCCCTGTTCGCCTGTAGGTGGCACTGCCACCACCGGCTCAGGTTGAACTACAGGGGTATCACAACACATTGGGTGTCCTTTCTCGGCAGCCGTGCAGTGGGCGTAGTTAACCCGCTGTGCATGCTGGGAGAGGGTACATAAGGGGCAGACGCCATAGATTTTGGTTCCATTCCTGGAGGCCCATTGGGCCTGTTCCTGTGTGCGCGCCTCGTGACCCACATGGCACGGGGTGCGTGTGTGTTCTAGCCCCGGGCACCTTCAGCCCGAGGCTATATCGCTACCTGGTAGGCCCAGCTCTGCTGGCTGGGGCCTATATCTTTGGAAAGGATCCCAGGCTACCCACTTGCGGGAAGCCCACTCTTAGGAATGGAGGCCAGGGGAGGATCTGCCCCAAAGGAGACTGGCGACGGTACTGCTGTCTCGGGAGGAGGTCTGGAGACTCACCTAAGGGGGGATCCATTACTACAAGCCCTGCAATACGCCGATCTGGCCTAAAGGTTATTTTTCCATTGCTTGGCTGGGAGGTTCGGGACTTTGATAATCCTGTGTCAGAGGATTCCTGATCGCATCCATAAGTTTCTCAGATTAAATTGATCCGTGCTTCATCCCGGCTGCTAGGACCAGTGAGAGGGACTATCCGGGTGAGCAATACCCACTCAGGCTTGAGTGGCGACGTTGTGTCTTTAGTGCTGCGTGCCTGAACCTTCCCCCCATCTTCTCTCGTTTCCTACTTTCCTCTCAAGTTCCCTCAGCAAAGTAAATAAAGCCTTATTGTTGGATTTTACATCTGTGTGGACATTGGCCTTTCTAGAGACTTTTTTTATACCCTGACAACGGAAGTCTTGGAGGTAGTTTTCATGACCCAAATCAAAACCAGCAGCCCGATCTCAGAGAGGGGGGTTAGTGGTAAAAAAAAAATTCTAATAATTTCCAATTTCCGATTCCTCAAATTTGATTGCCGCACGAAAATCGGCTGTCGCTGCAGCCCACTAACGGTGCAAAATTCTTACGAAAATTCTTTGATACGATTTTCGAAAGAAAATTATTTGGAAATTCGAACCGTGTATGGCTGGCGTTAATCACTTGCCGACCAGCCGCCGCAGTTTCACTGCGGCAACATGGCTTGGTTGGGCGAAAACGACGTTATGTTACGTTGCTTCGCCCTGTGGCCACTAGGGGCGCACGCCCGCTGCTCGCCCCCGGAGCAGATGCGAGTGGCCGGCGGGTGCGATGACCGCTGGGCACCCGCGATCGCTCGTGACAGAGCGAGAACTGGAAGCTGTGTGTGTAAACACACAGCTCCCGGTTCTTTCAGGGGGAGAAATTACTGATCGTGTGTTTATACTAAGTATGAACAGCGATCTGTCATTTCCCCTAGTGAGTCCCATCCCCCCTTCAGTTAGAATACACTATAGGGAACACAGTTAACCCCTTGATCGCCCCCCTAGTGTTAACCCCTTCCCTGCCAGTGACATTTTTATAGTGATCACTGCATTTTTATAGCACTGATCCCTGTAAAATTGTCAATGGTCCCAAAAATGTGTCAAAAGTGTCCGATGTGTCCGCCATAATGTCGCAGTCCCGATAAAACTCGCAGATCGCCGCCATTACTAGTAAAAAAAAAGAAAATTATAAAAACAAATTCCATAATTCTATCCCTATTTTGTAGATGCTATAACTTTTGCGCAAACCAATCAATATACCCTTATTGCGATTTTCTTTACCAAAAATATGTAGAAGAATACGTATCGGCCTAAACTGAGGGTAAAAATAGTTTTTTTGGAGAAAAATTGGGAGATTTATTATAGCAAAAAGTAAAAGATATTGTGTTTTTTTCAAAATTGTCGCTGTTCTTTTGTTTATAGCTCAAAAAATTTAATCCGCAGAGGTGATCAAATACCACCAAAAGAAAGCTCTATTTGTGGGGGAAAAGAACGCAAATTTTGTTTGGGTACAACGTTGCACGACCGCGCAATTGTCAGTTAAAGCAATGCAGTGCCGTATCGCAAAAAGTGCTCTTGTCAGGAAGGGGGTAAAATCTTCCGGGGCTGAAGCAAATAATGACCAGGCCATTTTTTGCAAGACGGTACAGCGTCGCTTTAACTGACAATTGCGCGGATATGCAATGCTGTACCCAAACAAAATTTGCGTCTGTTTTTTCCCACAAATAGAGCTTTCTTTTGGTGGTATTTGATCACCTCTGCAGTATTTATTTTTTGCGCTATAAACAAAAAAAGATATCCCGACGGGGGTGTTTTTTTGAAGCACCTGATTAGAGCCATAGGATCTAATAGGCTTCAAAAAAAGGTGGATTCGGAGCGCAGAGCATTGCGCTCTGAGCCCACCCAGGTTTGTTAGAAAAGCAAATAAATTTTCTAACAATGAACCGCCTCTCCGCCAATCAGGAAGCACGGGTCTAATAGCTGTCACCTGATTGACTGAAGGCACAGGCGATCCTATTGGATGCCTAGCAGAAGGGCAGAAGAGACGCATGGAGGACACAGCTGGCCGCTGCCCGTCCCACAGCGTGCCGCCTTCACCCGCTGCCTGACCCGCCACCAAGATGGGGTAAGTCCTGATCAGAAAGCGAGTGGGCGAGGGGGGGTCACAGTGGCTGCATTTGATTTAGCACAGTGGCTGCATTTGATTTGGCACAGTGGCTGCATTTGATTTGGCACAGTGGCTGCATTTGATGTGGCACAGTGGTTGCATTTGATGTGGCACAGTGGTTGCATTTGATGTGGCACAGTGGTTGCATTTGATGTGGCACAGTGGCTGCATATGATGGGGCACAGTGGCTGCATTTGATGGGCACAGTGGCTGCATTTGATGTGGCACAGTGGCTGAATTTGATGTGGCACAGTGGCTGCATATGATGTGGCACAGTGGTTGCATTTGATGTGGCACAGTGGTTGCATTTGATGTGGCACAGTGGCTGCATTTGATGTGGCACAGTGGCTGCATTTGATGTGGCACAGTGGCTGCATTTGATGTGGCACAGTGGCTGCATTTGATGTGGCACAGTGGCTGCATTTGATGTGGCACAGTGGCTGCATTTGATGTGGCACAGTGGTTGCATTTGATGTGGCACAGTGGCTGCATATGATGGGCACAGTGGCTGCATTTGATGGGGCACAGTGGCTGCATTTGATGGGGCACAGTGGCTGCATTTGATGTGGCACAGTGGCTGCATTTGATGTGGCACAGTGGCTGCATTTGATGGGCACAGTGGCTGCATTTGATGGGCACAGTGGCTGCATTTGATGTGGCACAGAGGCTGCATTTGATGTGGCTGCATATGATGGGCACAGTGGCTGCATTGAATGTGGCACAGAGGCTGCATTTGATGGGGCACAGTGGCTGCATTTGATGTGGCACAGTGGCTGCATTTGATGGGGCACAGTGGCTGCATTTGATGGGCACAGTGGCTGCATTTGATGTGGCACAGTGGCTGCATTTGATGTGGCACAGTGGCTGCATATGATGGGCACAGTGGCTGCATTTGATGGGCACAGTGAGGCTGCAATTTATGTTTTTTTTTCAGTATTTTTCAGTTTGTTTGCGCCCCCCCAAATATTTTGAGCACCAGCCGCCACTGGCCTGTATTGCAGAAGCACAGAGACCTAATGATGTCATTAGATGTCAAATATGTAATGAAATTGGAAAGGCATGTTGATGGAGGGCAAAAGAAAAAGCAGAGAGGGCAGAAAAATAAGAAAATTTAACTTCCAAGCGAAAAGTTAAACATATATACGAGAGCAGTTTTACCCTCCAAGGTATTTGTAGTTCTGTCCATCCAGTTTTCACAGCTCTACAACACAGCAGAGGCAGGTGCATGACACCACTTTCCCCGTTACATTGGTGTCATCTCTCCACTCCCAGCCTGCTGACTGGTCAGTAAAAGAGCAGCAGCAGACTGACAAGATCGTCTGTCTGCTCACTCTGTTCTCTCTTCCTATTAACATATTCTCTGTTAGCATATTTGTATGCACCTCGTCTGATTGGCTTCCAGTCCTGTCTCTCCTGCTCCCAGTAGGAGTGCCGCTGCAGAGGCGATCGCAAGAGGCCAACGGCAGTCTAGATTCAGATATATTCACTAGTCCCTTTTGTAAAACAATAAATGTACTATATTTTTTTGTTGTCTTTTATATCTGCCTAGAGTTTAGCTTTAAAGCCTAATGCTGGCCATTTACGCAGCAATTTTCAAACAATGTCAGCCACTTTCACTTGATTTTCAATCGCAAAAGCAACCGAACAGATCAAGGCAGCCTGCCACCAACACTTATATCCATTAATGGGGATTTGCTCATAAAAAAATGACTGTTTGATTGTGTCATTCTTTGTCAATAAAGTGTCTAATATGTTTATTTACTATGATCATTAGCTCCATCTAGTGGCGATAATGTGGTACGTTCCTGATTCAGGTATTTCAGGAAAATACAGCATTACGGCCACTAGATGGAGCTGATGATTATATGCCTTGTCTTGTTGAATGAATCCAGAGTGGAGATTTGGATATTCAGGGTTTTAATACCTTTCTGATTTAGTTGGTGAAATGGTGCTTCATTCCCTGCCCTGCTCTCTGTTGACAGATAGGCGGGAAAGCGCAGCACAAATGGACTACCCTACAAGGCTTTTCGAGTCAGCAGCAGACTGGGAGAGCGAAATCGAAAGGCTCGGAGCGACCGCCTGGAGAGTGACACCCCTAAATGAGCGTTGTGACACCTGTACCAGGTAATGCCATGAGAGTAAAGGGACATTCGCTGTATGTTATCACATGTGACTTTTAAAGCAGAACTGCAGACAGGAAGAACAAGATAAAAGTAAATAGCCCAATGAAAATAAAATAGGAAATCCAGCTTTTGCTGCGATAATCGCTTACAGTCCAGTCTAGATGTCTTCAGTCTGATGGCCAGCAGCATTCAACCCATTTCCTCTGAGCCCAGGTCACCTGGAGCTGTCTCAGCCTGTGACTGGACAGTGAAATGAGAAGCAGCACAGCGATGAGCTCATCTCTCTGTCTCAATCTGTAAGCAGGCTCCTCCTTGTGCTGCTTCTTCCTTCTCAAATTCCAGGACCTGCTGCACAGGGCCTGCAAAAGGCTGATATCAGGTCAAATTCAGACGCTCATGCCGCGTACACACGGCCGTTTTTCTCGTCGAAAAAAACGAAATTTTTCCCATTCGACGAGAAAAATGATAGTCTGTGGGCTTTCTGTCGTTTTTTTCGACGAGAAAAACGGCATTAAAAACGACGAGAAAAATTAGAACATGTTCTAATTTTTCGCGTCGTTTTTTTCGACATGTTTTCCGCGGCAGTGTTTCCCATAGGGAAACACTGCCGCGGAGCCCACAGACGGTCGTTTTTCTCGTCAACAAGCTGTTCCCCCGTTTTAAATGACATTATTCACGGCGGTTTTTTAACGGCCGTGAATAATGATCGTGTGTATGCGGCATTACACTGCTTGCATGTAATAAAATACATTTATTGATGTATTCACATTTATAGAGCTTCTTTAATTTGTGTCTTTCATGTTTTGCTTGGAGTTCAATCTTAAAAAGGAACATCATCCAGGTCGGTGAGATTGTCATCCTCCTGCTCCTCCTTCACACTGCCATCTTTACTTATGCACTGCATGCGTAGATGTGCCACGGGACCTAGCAAAGACCTGCGGCACATCTTTGGACACGCATACATACATATGCTGGTTGTTTCTGTTATTGGACCTTGTAGTGTGTGTGTGCACGCATTTCTGTGGGATGCCCATGCTCGTCCGCAGATATTGAAATGCCTCTGCTCGTGCGCAGATGTTGAAATGCCTCTGCTCGTGCGCAGATGTTTGGATACTCCTGCTCGTGCACAGACGTTGGGATACCCCTGCTCGTGCGCAGATGTTGGAATGCCCCTGCTTGTGCGCAGATGTTGGCATGCCTCTGCCCATGCGCAGATGTTGGGATACCCCTGCTTGTGCGCAGATGTTGGGATGCCCCTGCTCGTGCGCAGATGTTGAAATGCCTCTGCTCGTGCGCAGATGTTGAAATGCCTCTGCTCGTGCGCAGATGTTGAAATGCCTCTGCTCGTGCGCAGATGTTTGGATACCCCTGCTAGTGCGCAGATGTTGGGATGCTCCTGCTCGTGCGCAGATGTTGGGATGCCTCTGCTCGTGCGCAGATGTTGGGATGCCCCTGCTCGTGCGCAGACGTTGGGATACCCCTGCTCGTGCGCAGATGTTGGAATGCCCCTGCTTGTGCGCAGATGTTGGCATGCCTCTGCCCATGCGCAGATGTTGGGATACCCCTGCTTGTGCGCAGATGTTGGGATGCCCCTGCTCGTGCGCAGATGTTGAAATGCCTCTGCTCGTGCGCAGATGTTGAAATGCCTCTGCTCGTGCGCAGATGTTTGGATACCCCTGCTAGTGCGCAGATGTTGGGATGCCCCTGCTCGTGCGCAGATGTTGGGATGCTCCTGCTCGTGCGCAGATGTTGGGATGCTCCTGCTCGTGCGCAGATGTTGGGATGCCCCTGCTCGTGCGCAGATGTTGGGATGCCCCTGCTCGTGCGCAGATGTTGGAATGCCTCTGCTCGTGCGCAGATGTTGGAATGCCTCTGCTCGTGCGCAGATGTTGGAATGCCTCTGCTCGTGCGCAGATGTTGGGATGCCCCTGCTCGTGCGCAGATGTTGGGATGCCCCTGCTCGTGCGCAGATGTTGGGATGCCCCTGCTCGTGCGCAGATGTTGGGATGCCCCTGCTCGTGCGCAGATGTTGGGATGCCCCTGCTCGTGCGCAGATGTTGGGATGCCCCTGCTCGTGCGCAGATGTTGGGATGCCCCTGCTCGTGCGCAGATGTTGGGATGCCCCTGCTCGTGCGCAGATGTTGGGATGCCCCTGCTCGTGCGCAGATGTTGGGATGCCCCTGCTCGTGTGCAGATGTTGGGATGCCTCTGCTCGTGCGCAGATATTGAAATGCCTCTGCTCGTGTGCAGATGTTGGGATGCCTCTGCTTGTGCGCAGATGTTGAAATCCCTCTGCTCGTGCGCAGATGTTGGGATACCCCTGCTCGTGCGCAGATGTTGGGATACCCCTGCTCGTGCGCAGATGTTGGGATACCCCTGCTCGTGCGCAGATGTTGGGATGCATCTGCTCGTGTGCAGATGTTGGGATACCCCTGCTCGCAGAGGATCCCCAAATCCAGGTGTGAAAAACTTGTTGCATCTTTCCCAAAAAGACTCATGGCTGTATTAGATCAAAAGGGTGCAAATTTTGGCTTACTCAAGTACATTTTGGCAAACTGTAGTCTTGCTTTTTTATGTCTCTGTGTCAGCAGTGGGGTCCTCCTGGGTCTCCTGCCATGGCGTTTCATTTCATTTAAATGTCGACGGATAGTTTGCGCTGACACTAATGCTCCCTGAGCCTGCAAGACAGCTTGAATTTCTTTGGAACTTGTTTGGAGCTGCTTATCCACCATCCGGACTATCCTGCGTTGCAACCTTTCATCAATTGTTCTCTTCCGTCCACGCACAGAGAGATTCGCTACAGTGCCATGGGTTGCAAACTTCTTGATAATGTTGCGCACTGTGGACAAAGGCAAATCTAGATCTCTGGAGATGGACTTTGAGATTGTTGATATTTTTCACAATTTTGGTTCTCAAGTCCTCAGACAGTTCTCTTCTCCTCTTTCTGTTGTCCATGCTTAGTGTGGCACACACAGACACACAATGCAAAGACTGAGGCTGGGTTCACACTAGTGCGACACGACATCTGTCCTACTTTGGATCCGACTTTGCCCTGCGACATGAAGCCAACATATGTCCGACTTTCAATGAACGGGGATCCGACTTGGATCCCCGCCAATATCAGGCACTGTGTTTGGTATGAATCTTGAGGAGGAACTCCAGGCCAAATTTTAAATAAAAAACCGGCATGGGTTCCCCCTCCAGAGGCATACCAGGCCCTTGGGTCTGGTCTGGATTTGAAGGGGCGCCCCTAGGCCGAAAAAACGGCGTGGGGGTCCCCCCAAAATCCGAACCAGACCCTTATCCGAGCACACAACCTGGCCAGCCGCAGGGGAAGAGATGGGACGAGAGAGCGGCCCCCCCTCCCTCCCGAACCGTACCAGGCCGCATGCCCTCAACATGGGGGGTTTGGTGCTCTGGGGCAGGGGGGCGACCTGCGGCCCCCCCACCCCAGAGCACCCTGCCCCCATGTTGATGAGGACAGGGCCTCTTCCCGACAACCCTGGCCGTTGGTTGTCGGGGTCTGCGGGCGGGGGGCTTATCGGAATCCGGGAGCCCCCTTTAATAAAGGGGCCCCCGCATCCCGGCCCCCCCACCCTATGTGAATGAGTATGGGGTACATTGTACCCCTACCCATTCACCTGGTGGAAAAAAATTGCAATAAAAAAACCACACAGCTTTTTAAAGTATTTTATTGCACAGCTCCGGGGGTCTTCTTCCGACTTCGGGGGTCTCCGGTGTTGTCGCCGCGCTCTCCGGTTCTTTCTTCTGCCGGGCCTCCGCTAACTTCTTTTTAGCTCTTTTGCTAGCGGAGGCCCGGTCTTCTCCGTCGCCTTCTTCTTCTCCCGCTCTTCGGTTCTTCTCCCGCTCTCCGGTTCTTTCTTCTGCCGGGCCTCTGCTAACTTCTTTTTAGCTCTTTTGCTAACGGAGGCCCGGTCTTCTCCGTCGTCTCGTCCGGCTCTCCGTTGTCCTTCTGCCGGCCCCTCCACTAACTTCTTTAGCTCTTTTGCTAGTGGAGGGGCCGGTCGTCGCCATCGGCGTCTTCTTCCCTCTTCTCCTTCTCGATGTTGACGCGTCGCTTCCTCCCGCTGTAATACTGGCTCTCCACTCCGCTCCGCATTAATATAGGCTTCTCATGACGTCACAGTCACATGTTCCGGGGCACATGGCCCCGGAGCATGTGACTGTGACGTCATGGGAACATGTGACTGTGACGTCATGAGAAGCCTATATTAATGCGGAGCGGACAACCAGTATTACAGCGGGAGGAAGCGACGCGTCAACATCGAGAAGGAGAAGAGAGAAGAAGACGCCGACGGCGACGACGGGAAGACCGGCTCCTCCACTAGCAAAAGAGCTAAAGAAGTTAGTGGAGGGGCCGGCAGAAGGACAACGGAGAGCCGGACGAGACGACGGAGAAGACCGGGCCTCCGCTAGCAAAAGAGCTAAAAAGAAGTTAGCGGAGGCCCGGCGGAAGAAAGAACCGGAGAGCGGGAGAAGAACCGGAGAGCGGGAGAAGAAGAAGGCGACGGAGAAGACCGGGCCTCCGCTAGCAAAAGAGCTAAAAAGAAGTTAGCGGAGGCCCGGCAGAAGAAAGAACCGGAGAGCGCGGCGACGACACCGGAGACCCCCGAAGTCGGAAGAAGACCCCCGGAGCTGTGCAATAAAATACTTTAAAAAAAAGCAACGGCCAGGGTTGTCGGGAAGAGGCCCTGTCCTCATCAACATGGGGGCAGGGTGCTCTGGGGTGGGGGGGCCGCAGGTCGCCCCCCTGCCCCAGAGCACCAAACCCCCTCATGTTGAGGGCATGAGGCCTGGTACGGTTCAGGAGGGAGGGGGGGGCGCTCTCTCGTCCCCCCCTCTTCCCCTGCGGCCTGCCAGGTTGCGTGCTCGGATAAGGGTCTGGTTTGGATTTTGGAGGGACCCCCACGCTGTTTTTTTGGCGTAGGGGCGCCCCTTCAAATCCAGACCAGACCTAAGGGCCTGGTATGCTCCTGGAGGGGGAACCCACGCCGGTTTTTTTATTTAAAATTTGGCCTGGAGTTCCCCCTCAAGAGCAGTACAGCACAAGTCGCATGCCAAAGTCGGGTCATGCAAGACTGCGGTCCGACTTTGATCCAACTTCAATGATAGTCAATGGGCTGAAGTCGGATCAAAGTCGGACCAAAGTAGTACAGGGAGCATTCTCAAAGTCGGACCTACGTGTCGGACCAGTTAAGACGGCTCCCATAGGGAAACATTGATTTTCACACGTCATGTGACATGAGCTCCCAATGTCGGAGCGTTTGTCGCCCCAGTGTGAACCAGGCCTAAGTGAACTTCTCTCCTTTTTATCTGCTTTCAGGTGTTTTTTTTATATTGCCCACACCTGTTACTTGCCCCGGGTGAGTTTAAAGGAGCATCACATGCTTATAACAATCTTATTTATCCACAATTTTGAAAGGGTGACAAGAATTTTGACCAGCCCATTTTTGGAGTTTTGTGTGACATTATGTCCAATTTGCTTTTTTTCCTCCCTTTTTTTGTTTTGCTCCAATACACACAAAGGGAATAAACATGTGTATAGCAAAACATGTGTTCCTGCAATACTTTTCTGTGAGAAATACTTGATTTTCTGGAAAAATTTCTGCCAACAATTTCGGCCATGACTGTATTTGTGTCCCGTGTCCCGGGCACCTTTATTCTGGGACAATACAATGTCCCGGAAGGAAATAAGGACACACAGCCACCTTAATAAACTATTGCCAAACTGGTTGCTAGGGCCGCCCGCCCCGCCCATCAAACGCTGCCACTTTGCCCATCAAACGCTGCCACTTTGCCCATCAAACGCTGCCACTGTGCCCCAAACGCTGCCACTGTGCCCCAAACGCTGCCACTGTGCCCATCAAACGCTGCCACTGTGCCCCAAATGTTGCCACTGTGCCCATTAAATGCTGCCACTGTGCCCATTAAACACTGCCACTGTTCCCCAAGTGCTGCCACTGTGCCAATAGAAATCTGCCACTGTGCCACCCGCCCGCCGTCTGCCCGACACTTACCATGTCTTGGGTGGGCAGCGGGTGACCAGTGTCCGGTGTCCTCCATTTCTTCCTGATGTCTTCTCCCGCCCACTCCTCCTCTCGTCCTCTCCTATGATTGGACGCCTTCCAATCACAGCGCCTGTCGTTTCAGCCAATCAGGTGACTTGTAACACAGACCCGAGCACCTGATTGGCTGAGAGGCGGTTCAGTGTTAGCAAAGCGAATTCCTTCGCTTTGCTAACACACAGCTGAGTGTTTTTTCAAAAACTGGCAAAAAAAAGTATAAAAAAATCATATTTTTTTGGGCGGGCGCGAGTGCGGGGGGAGGTGTCCCAGAATGGCAGTTTGGAAATTATGTCACCCTAAGGCCTCTTTCACACGAGGCGGACTCCATCGCTACGGAGTCCGCCAGCTCAGCGGGAGATCTGTCTGCTGATCTCCGCTGAGCCGGCGGGTGACAAGTCCCTCTCTGCTCACTGAGCGGGGAGGGGCTTGTGCAGCGCCGCTGTCTCCTATGGAGAGATCTGATGAAAACAGCATGTCTATTTTCATCAGATCTCACCCGATCCGATCCGCCACGGACGGATGGGGACGTATCCCCGTACGTCTGATTTTAGCGATCGGATCGGTTCGGATGTCAGCGGACATGTCTTCCCTGACATCCGACACTCCATAGAGATGTATGGAGCGGCCGTTCAGGTCTGCCAACAAAACTGACAGGCGGACCTGAGTAGTCCGTCCGTGTGAAAGGGGCCTTAGGGCCGCGTGTACACCTTGTGCACTTTTTTGAGTGCTTCACTTTTTTTTTGCACCTTGTGTTGGCTTGGAATGTGTGCACTGCAAGACAGAGCTTAAAAAGAGAATTTTTTTGTGGGGTAAATGGTCACAGTATACCAGGGCCCCCTGAATTCAGCCCAACCCAGAATGCAATGCAGCTCCATTAAGCAGTTGCAGAATGCTGGGGGTGTTATCTTGGACAAAAGTCAATATTTCCATAATCAATACATTTCCTGGATCTCTCATTTACCATAACTTAGAGAACATGCGCACACACACTATGACCCCCTTGTGCATTCAGGAGACACGTGTCACCGCTGTCCTGTATATGAAGAAATGACCTCCTTGTCAGTGCTCTGTTGATGTTCTCTGTTGCATAGCTCGGAGGCCCACACCTGTCACCCGGTGTGTGCTAACTTCCACTCTCACTTGTTCTAAAGGCAACAAATCAGCTTGACTGCTTAAAGTCCATTTTTGCGTCTTTTGCACAGTTTGAAGATATTTATGTTTATGTTTCAAATTGCAGTCTGTCATCTTTTGACTTTCTACAAAGTTACAATGTACAGCCTGGGCGATCACTGTGGTGGGATAAGTGAAGAGATGCTTTCTCCTGTCAGCAGCACAGTGATGACATCAATTCAGCCTAGGCGTAAGTGAAGCTGAAAGATGGCTTTATAATAGGGCTGTGGAAATGAACTATTAATTTCTCGATTAATCGATTAATGTTTTTGATCGATCAAAATTATTTTGATCGGTACTCACCTCTCCGCCGGCTTCCGGGTCTTCAGGGAGTTCTGTCGGAGATCCGGTGACGTCACGGACAACGGCGGGGCTTGCCGTGTCCTTCTGAAGGGCTCCCTCGCTGTGCCTTCATATCTGCATGCCGGAGGGACCTTACTATCTGCCACACGCAAGGGCTGTTACACTTCCCTCTATCAACCTGGGATTCTACAGCCATCCACTGGGAGTTGTGATAGTTCCCTTCACAGGACATCTACATGCCGACGGACTGATGTTAGCCCCTCCTCATCTGGATCCAGCAGTGGTATCGTTGTACACATTTTTATACCAGTATCATACTTAGCTACATGTTTTTATGACTGCTTTTGCTACCGTTTGGTATTACCTGCACCATTTTTTCAGTTTATGTAGCTACATCGATTTTATCTCCAGTGCAATATTTATTTTGTTACCTACTTGAAGACTATAAAAGTTTTAATGCTATTCCCATCGAGCGCTGCCTTTGTGTGTTTTTTGTATCCTGCTATCCATTTTTCCAGTGGTTGGTAGCTGCACTGGGGATCGGCCTGCAAGGAGATCAGCTAAAAGTAGTTGGATCTGTATGTGCGTTATAATTAATCGAAATTAGTCGATTAATCGATTAAAAAAAATTGATTAATCGAACACGAAAATTTTAATCAGTAACAGCCCTACTTTATAATGATAAAATGTACTACTACTGTATATTGTGACATGCCAAGAAGTTAATAAGAGGTCCACTTTATTTTGTGGAACTAAACTCTCTCAATCAACATTGACTATTTTAATCTTTATGCCACTAGCATTAGTTAATAGATAAGAAAATATATTATATTTACTTGTTTTAAACTTTTATTTTTTTACATTCCTTCAGTTGCTTCCTGGTTTCTGGCCTAGGCCAAAATTATGTCATATGTCCCTGGAGTCTTCATTGGAATATGTTTTTCCTTCATCTGGGGTTTTCTCAGTTAAGCACACCCTCCTGCCTGGATGCCCGAGCTAAGGGCAGATGAATTCCAGGAAGTAAAGGCTCAGGGGTCTCCAAACTTTCGAAACAAAGGGCCAGTTTACTGTCCTTCAGACTTTAGGGGGGGCCGGACCATCGGAGGTACAAAATGTCCCTTCATCAGTGGGAGTAAACAATTCCCCATTATTGGTCTCAGTGGGAGGAATTGTGCCACATTACTGGTATCATTTAGAGGACTTGTGCCTCATTGTTGGTGTCATTGTGCCCCATCATTGGTGTCATTGGGAGAAATTAGGCCCCATCATTGGTGTCATTGGGAGAAATTGAGCCCCATCATTGGGAGGAATTGTGCCCCAATCATTGGTGTCATTGGGAGAAATTGAGCCCCATCATTGGGAGAAATTGAGCCCCATCACTGGTGTCAGAAATTGAGCCCCGTCATTGGTAGGAACTGTGCCCCATCATTGATGTAATTTGGTAGGAATTGTGTCCTTCATTGGTGTCAGTGAATAAAATAGTGCCCCAAGGGCCGGATAAAAGGCAGCAAAGAGCCACATCTGGCCCCAGGGCCGCACTTTGGAGACCACTGGTCTACATGAATTATCTGCCCTTACTCAAGATGGCTGTGACTAGAAATGCTAGGGAGATGTTTTTCAAAGTGATTTTTCAACAAAATAAAGCATGGAGACATGGATGGTTAGGGGAGAATGCTTTGAATATTAAAAATAAATTAAAGAGGAACTCCAATCCCCCCCCCCCCCGGCCAAAAAATTAAAGCAGTTGTAAAGTCTTGAGGTTTTTCACCCCAGTGGATTAAGGTGAAAAACCTTTTGTGGTGCAGCTGCCGCCCCCCAGAGCCCCTTTTTTACTTACCTGAATCCAGTCTTTCCAGCAACGAGAACGAGCCCAGCAGCTCCAGCTGCTGTCTTGGGTTCTCATTGGCTCCCGCTGCTGTCAATCAAATCCAGTGACACGGGAGCCAGGGGGCAGGGCCGAGTCCTGCTGTCTGTGTCAATGGGCACAGCAGCAGGACTCGGGAGCGCGGCCCATGGAATGCGGCTCTCCGTGGGGGGACTCAATGTGGAAGAGGAGCCAGGAGCACCCCTGGGGGACCCCAGAAAAAGAGGCTCGGGGTCGTTCTGTGCAAAACACTTTTTTTTTTTTAAAACAAAGCTTTACAATCTAAAAGTCAGCAGCTACAGTATTTGTAAAGATTTTATATAAGGACAATTACCTGCCCCCTGGGTCCAGTTATGTCAAGCCTTGGGGCTTCACAGCCGGCTTCCAGCTGCCCATGTGCGAGCCACGCTGCACTTTGTGATTGTACCTGCAGTCTTCTGTGACCTGTAATGAGCCTCAGAAGGCTGCGGAGGAAGGTGGGGGGCTGAACTTTCGCTCACATTGCCGCTGTGATCTGACCGGAAGTGGAGGGGGGCGGGTACCTGTCAAAATCAGGTACCCGCCCCCCCCCCCCCCCAAAATGGCCAAATGTAAAAGAGAAGGGAGGAAGGAGGAGGAAGAGCGGAACTGAATTTGCGCTTTAAATTGTGTTTTCAGTTTGTGGTACTCAGATACAGTATAGTTCCACTTTAATACAGTACATTTCCTATGATCGTCAGCTCCATCTAGTGGTCATAATGGAGTTCACCCAATGGAGCTGAACATCATAAGAAATCACTGTATTAGGCAACATAATTCAGAATTCATCAAGAAGGGGGCGAATGTATGTCACGCTCGTTCAATTATTTTTTTATAAATACACCCCTCAGGGTAGATTTTAAAGAAGATTGCAAACAACTGCAATGAAGTACCTTCCTACTACCAATTTTTGTTTTTACACTTTAGTTCTGCTTTAAGTGGCTCTCTATTTGAACCTGGTTCCTGAGCTGGCACACACAGCAGATGCCTCCTTTACAACGTCAAGCCTCAAAGTCCTTTATGTCTTTATTTCAGCCTCTCCAAGTACTTTGTGGTCCCCTGCAAGCTCTTGGACAATGACCTGAAGAAGACATTTGCACATTTCCAGCAGAGGCGGATAGCTGTGAGTACTGTACCGTGTCTGATCTTCGTCCCTAGATTAATATGTATGAAATATCATATAGCACTGGCTTGTTTTTGTGTTAAATTCACAGCGATGGTCGTGGCATCACCCGTGTGGAAGTGACTTGCTGAGAGCGGCCGGATTTCAATCCAACACTGACCCCGATAAAGAGGACCTGAAGTAAGCACAACTTGGGAGGGGGGTGGCTAATTCTGTTCGGATGATCCATCTAAATGGTTGTCCCTTCTTATTAATGGACTTCTAAAGAGCTCTGTGTCTTAGAAAACGTCAACCTGCTCTATCATGGGTTCAATTGTAACCAATCTGGACACAGCCCATGTTTCTGGCTGCCTAGGAACCCCTGTGTTGACCTACGTGTCTGGATTGGTGATGAACGCATGAATTTTGGTTGTACATATGGTCGTCATTGGGCTGACTTATAATGTTAAGCAGAGCTCACTGCCAGAAGGGCTCATGCCCATGGCCAATGAGGTCACTGCCAGAAGGGCTCATGCCCATGGCCAATGAGGTTACTGCCAGAAGGGCTCATGCCCATGGCCAATGAGGTCACTGCCAGAAGGGCTCATGCCCATGTCCAATGAGGTCACTGCCAGAAGGGCTCATGCCCATGTCCAATGAGGTCACTGCCAGAAGGGCTCATGCCCATGTCCAATGAGCTCACTGCCAGAAGGGCTCATTCCCATGTCCGATGAGGTCATTGCCAGAAGGGCTCGTGCCCATGGCCAATTAGGTCACTGCCAGAAGGGCTCATGCCCATGGCCAATGAGGTCACTGCTAGAAGGGCTCGTGCCCATGGCCAATGAGGTCACTGCCAGAAGGGCTCATGCCCATGTCCAATGAGGTCACTGCTAGAAGGGCTCATGCCCATGGCCAATTAGGTCACTGCCATAAGGGCTCATGCCTATTGTCAATGAGGTCACTGCCAGAAGGGCTCATGCCCATGGCCAATGAGGTCACTGCCAGAAGGGCTCATGCCCATGGCCAATGAGGTCACTGCCAGAAGGGCTCATGCCCATGGCCAATGAGGTCACTGCCAGAAGGGCTCATGCCCATGTCCAATGAGGTCACTGCCAGAAGGGCTCATGCCCATGGCCAATGAGGTCACTGCCAGAAGGGCTTATGCCCATGTCCAATGAGGTCACTGCCAGAAGGGCTCATGCCCATGTCCAATGAGGTCATTACCAGAAGGGCTCATGCCCATGGCCAATGAGGTCACTGCCAGAAAGGCTCATGCCCATGGCCAATGAGGTCACTGCCAGAAGGCAATATACATTGATTATGCAAGATCAATACAACTGCAGAGTTGCCTATGCCCCATGCTCAGTCCCATGTATGCCAACAAGATGTAAAATGTCACCTGTCCACCTTTCCACCTGCCTCGTACTCAGAATGGCGAGCTGTATGTGCTACAGGGATAGCATGCATTCCGCGCACCAGAACCACAACATGTCTATGTGTTCTAGAAATCAGAAATTGCCAGACAGCGCCTTACTGCACCAAGATACATCACCTGCTGTCTTCGCTATGGGGATTTAGTCTCTCTAACTATCCTGGTGAACATTGTCCCTGGGAATAAAAGTGATGAGAAATCAAAAAAGTTTGAGTTGTCACTAGTAGGGTTAAACTGGGTTTGATCTGAACTCGGTCCAAAGCCAGTTTGGTGGAACCCGTTGGAAAGCTGTCACATAATCGCATCCCAGCCAACCTAATCAGCAGCACCTGAGCATTCCCCGCTCCACATCTGCACATACAGGTGGGGATGCTCTTGATGTCATTGACCCAATATGACCACATGACCCATATTAGGTTAATGATGTCACAAGCTTTTTGGCTCTGTTGTGAACAGGCAACCGCAGGGCAAGGAATGCCAGGTGCTGCAGATTTGACCCAGCTGGGATGTTATCATGTGACAGCTTCCTATGGCTTCCACCAAACTGGTTTTGGACCGAACCTAGCTCTTCCTAGTCATCAGAACGAGAATAGAGGGGAATTCTTCCAATGGGGACACCTGTCCAAGAGGAGACTTTTCACATTTTGGAGAGATTTCGCTACAGTTCCTGTTGGGTCTACAAGACAGAAAGTGAATGAGAAATCTCCCCAATGGGACACAGTTGGCACCTTCCCTACTCTATCTAACAGTAAACGTTTTGGCTATATATGTACTTTAACCATCCAAAAGTCAAAGAGAGGGCCCCATCATACTGCAGGACTATTCTATCTGAGATTATTAGAATGCAGGTGATGTATAGATACTTGTAAAGAATGAGAATGAACACAGTCTTAGTTCCTAGCACCAAATTAATTTTGAAGGGCTTGCTTTCAGAAAGAAATGTTCACCTGTTCACTCTCATAGGTTTGTATGGTCAAGAGACACTGCAACAGTATCTGTATAGGTGACTCTGCAAGATATAGCATAGCACAGCTGTACTGAGTGAAACTGGAGTAAGGTAACACTCATCTGTGCTTCAATTACATGTCATGACCCCTTGTCCTACGATTTCCCTGAAAAGACGTATTTGCTTACGTCTCATTGTCTCTTCTTTTATCTCTTTCATAGAGTACATGGTTATCTGTACTGTATAGTCTTAGCACAGAAAGTCTTTGCAATTAAAGGGGTCTATTAAAAAATTGCCGTTCAGATGCCTTCGCATTCCTGTAATGTGTCTAATATTTTTATTTCCTATGATCATTAGCTCCATCCAGTTGCCATAATAGTGTACTATGCAGTGGCGGCTGGTGCTCAAATTTTTTTTTTGGAGGGGGGCGCAAACAAACTGAAAAATACTGAAATAAAAACATTAATTGCAGCCACTGTGTCCATCATATGCAGCCACTGTGCCCATCAGATGCAGCCACTGTGCTCCGTCAAATGCAGCCACTGTGCCCATCATATGCAGCCACTGTGTCTATCATATGCAGCCACTGTGCCTTGTCAAAAGCAGCCACTGTGCCCCATCAATGGCAGCCTCTGTGCCCATGAAATGCAGTCTCTGTGCCCATGAAATGCAGCCTCTGTGCCCCATCAATTCCAGCCACTGTGCCCACTATATGCAGCCACTGTGCCCGTCAAATGCAGCCACTATGCCCCATCAAAAGCAGCCACTGTGCCCCATCAATTGCAGCCTCTGTGCCCATGAAATGCAGCCTCTGTGCCCCATCAATTGCAGCCTCTGTGCCCATCATATGCAGCCACTGTGCCCCGTCAAATGCAGTCACTGTGCCCAATCAAAAGCAGCCACTGTGCTCCATCAATTGCAGCCTCTGTGCCCATTAAATGCAGCCTCTGTGCCCATGAAATGCAGCCCCTGTGCCCTATCAATTGCGGCCTCTGTGCCCATGAAATGCAGCCTCTGTGCCCCATCAATTGCAGCCTCTGTGCCCATTAAAAATGCAGCCTCTGTGCCCCATCAATTGCAGCCTCTGGGCCCTTCATATGCAGCCACTGTGCCCCGCCCGCCCGCCCGCTTGCTGTCTGACCGCCACTTAAACCATCTTGGTGGTGGGTCAGGCAGCGAGTGACGGCGGCAAGCTGTGGGACGGGTAGCGCGGGTCAGGCCATGGCTCCTGTGTCCTCCGTGCTTTTCTTCTTCGCTTCTGCTAGCTGGCCAATGGGATCGCCTGTGCCTTCAGACAATCAGGTGACCGGCATTAGACCCGATCATCCTGATTGGCGGAGAGGCGGTTCAATGTCAGAAAAGAAAATCTTAATTTGCTTTTCTAACACACCTGGGTGGACTGCGAGCGCAATGCTCTGCGCTTCAAGTCCACCTTTTTTGAAGCCTATTAGAGGCTATGACTCTAATCAGGTGCTTCAAAAAAACACCCCCTGCCGCTGGAATTCAGGCGCCTGGGTCCGAAAAGGGGCGGGGTGCCTGAATAGGGGGTGGCTACAGCGGCCATGGATAGATTCATGCAATGCAATACATTTGTCATATAGGGGACGGCATGACAGAGGGGGCGACGCCCGTGTGCCCTTAATGGATGGGCCGCCCCTGCTATGTGTGTTTGGATATATAGTCTTCGTCTTTTATACTTGCACTGTACCATGCCAAATTGTGTTCAGTTCTACCATGTAATGCTTTAATACTTCAATAAAGCACTCCTGTTTTGTTAATAGAGTCCAAAGGATATGTCAGTGTGTTTGGCATCGCATCTCACTGTATACAATTTTATATGAATCTAATGCAAAATTTCTTAGCTGGAGACCTTGCCAATAACATCACTTCCTGTTGCAGGCTGCGAATGCTAAGCCTTTGCCTACTAATTAGTAACAGCGTTGTCAGCCTGCCGTACTGGCTCCTTTAGATGGCCCTACAGCTGCCTGTCAGGTCTATGAGACAGACATCTCAATGGCCAATTAAAGGGGTACAAACAGCAGTCTGATAACAACGCTGCTTTTTGTGCGGCAGGCTTAGCATTGTCGATCTACAACAGGAAATGCTGTTATCGGCAGGATCTCCAGCTAAGGAACAGTAAAACATTTGCTGAACAAAACTTAAGCTGATGTCAAACATACTGAAAATACTAGATTTAGGGTTTACATACCCTTCAACTGGTGTTGCAGAGATTTCTATGCCACTAGATGGCGCTGACTTTTATAGGAAAAAAAGAATGCTCCTCAGTACCATCTAGTGACCATAATGTAGTACTTTCCTTACAGTATTCACATGTTTGAATTACAGCAAATATATCCTAAGAACCAAAATCAATGTGTAGCGCTGTCAAACATTATTTGAATAAAGTACATCTAGTATGTAAAAGAAATAAAAAGGGGGAAAAATAATAGTCCAAATATCCCAACTAAACATCCATAGAGTGAACTGAAGAGCGTGTTGATCCAATATTCAATCGGTGAAGCCCCCCCCCCGGTGCTCCCCACAGGATAGATAGGGCAAATATGTCTGCTTGCCAGATATTGAGACCTCCCAAGATCTATATGTGCTTCAGTGAGCTTTCACCCCTCACAGCGGGTATAACCGCATCAACTGTCCAGCCTGCTTGGTTGGATTCCACAGGTGTATCCCCCACAGCTATCAACATTCAAGGGAACGCCAGAGTCCGGTCACACAGTGTGCATATGAAAGAGGAAGATAAACTCATTGCGCAACATTCTTTAACCGCTTGCCGACTGCCTCACGTACATATACGTCGGCAGAATGGCACGGGCAGGCAAAGCAACGTACAGGTACGTTGCTTTGAATCTGCCGCCTAGCGGGCGCGCGCGTGCTCCGTGACCGTGCCCGCGGGACCCGCGGACTCAATGTCCGCCGGTGTCCCGCGATCGGGTCACAGAGAGACAGAACGGGGGGATGCCTTTGTAAACAAGGCATTTCCCTGTTCTGCCTAGTGACATGACAGGGATCTACTGCTCCCTGTCACCGGGAGCAGTGAGCAATGTCATGTCACTGGTAGCCCAGCCCCCTCACAGTTAGAATCACTCCCTAGGACACACTTACTCCCTTCCCCGCCCCCTACTGGTTAACCCCTTCACTGCCAGTGTCATTTACACAATAATCAGTGTATTTTTATAGCACTGATTGCTGTATAAATGACAATGGTCCCAAAATAGCGTCAAAAGTGTCTGATGTGTCCGCCGCAATGTCACGATAAAAATCGCTGATCGCCGCCATTACTAGTAAAAAAAAAGAATTATAATAAAAATGCCATAAAACTATCCCCTATTTTGTAGACGCTATAACTTTTGCGCAAACCAATAAATATACGCTTATTGCAATTTTTTTTACCAAAAATATGTAGAAGAATACGTATTGGCCTAAACTGAGGAAAAAATGAGTTTTTTTTATATATTTTTGGGGAATATTTTTATTACAGCAAAAAGTAAAAAATATTGCTTTTTTTTCAAAATTGTTTCTCTTTTTTTTTTGTTTATAGCGCAAAAAAAACGCAGAGGTGATCAAATACCACCAAAAGAAAGCTCTATTTGTGGGAAAAAAAGGACGTCAATTTTGTTTGGGTACCACGTCGCACAACCGCGCAATTGTCAGTTAAAGCGACGTAGTGCCGAATCGCAAAAAATGGCCTGGTCATTCAGCAGCCAATTCTTCTGGGGCTGAAGTGGTAAAGGCACACAGGAGTTAATTAAAGGTTCTACTTACAGCAAAAAATGATAAAATAGGCTCAAACTTGTTTGTCTGGCACCCTCCACGGGTGCTCAGACGTCACCGCTGCTCCGTGCTGCCTGACGTACGTTTCGTCCAATGGGACTTCTTCTGTGAGGCAGTAAGCTGGAATCCAACCAAGCAGGCTGGACAGCTGATGCGGTTATACCCGTTGTGAGGGGTGAAAGCTCACTGATGCACATATAGATCTTGGGAGGTCTTAATATCTGGTAAGCAGGCATATTTGCCCTACCTATCCTGTGGGGAGCACCGGGTATCTTCACCGATTGAATATTGGATCAACACACTCTTCAGTTCACTCTATCGATGTTTAGTTGGGATATTTGGACTTTTTTTTTCTCCTTTCTTTTTTTTTCCCCCTTTCTTTTTTTTCATTTTTATTTTCACATAATAAATAGACTTTATGTACTTTATTCAAATAATGATTGAAAGCGCTACACATTGATTTAGTTTTTTTGGTGTATATTTTTGTGAGTGCTGCTGTCTGTCACGGATCATCTGTGTCATCTGATCATCATAGTTACATAGTTACATTACTATGTAACTATGTGTCATTTTACTTATTTTACTACATATACACATAGCGCAATATCATTTTGCACAAATATATCCTAAGAACATTCCGTTTTGCCCTATTCCCACAGAATGGAATTAAATACTATTTTGATGGGCAAACAGCTATGTACACCCCAAACGCATTAAAACCAGAGACAGCCAGGAAACTAGTATTTTTAGAAGAAGGGCAGCAGTGGCAACCTGTGTGTCTCTTTTAGTAGAGTTCTTCTTTAACTGATTGCTAATTGAAACTTTGATGTTCCAGGTCAATGCGACTGCTGTTATTCGTCAACCATTCGCAGTGTGTGGTCATCGACACCTCTGAAGACCTCCCCTCCATCTCCGACATCCAGATCTCTTACCTTAAATTGCGCAGCTTGTGCTCAGCTGGTAAGCCGTTCTACTATTACATTGCTCGGCATGTTTTTTTAGGCTGTTGAGCTGGGGTATAATGCCGCGTACACACGACCGTTTTTCATGACGAGAAAAATGACATTTTTTTATTTGGTCATTAAAAACGATGGTGTGTGGGCTCCAGAGCATTTTTCACGACGTGAAAAATGGACATTAAAAATTTGGAACATGCTCTAATTTTTCTCGTAGTTTTTCACGTCGTCGTTTTTCTCATCATGAAAAACGGCCGTGTGTAGGCTTTAACGACGTGAAAAAAACGCGCATGCTCAGAAGCAAGTGATGAGACAGGAGCGCTCGTTCTGGTAAAACTAGCGTTCGTAATGGAGATAGCACATTCGTCACGCTGTAACGGACTGAGGAGCACGAGGCTGAAAAGCACGAATCGTCTCTCACCAAACTTTACTAACACAAGGATCAGCAAAAGCAGCCCAAAGGGTGGCGCCATCCGAAAGGAACTTCCCCTTTATAGTGCCGTCGTACATTTCGTACGTCACCGCCCTTTGGTCTAGCATTTTTTTTCATGATCGTGTGTAGGAAAGGCAGGCTTGAGAAGAATCACGTCGAGAAAAATGACGTTTTTTTCAATGACATTAAAAACGGTCGTGTGTACGCGGCATAAGACTTTTTCCTCCACCATTGTGCTATGTGCTGGTATTTCAGAATTTTATTTTATTGAGGCAAAACTTTGCAGTTTTTTTGACTACTAAAGGCTGAGCTGAGATTTGGTTGGTTTATAAGACCTTGTTTCTGGGGAGGATGCAAACCGTTTGTGCCAACTGTGCACACACTGCTCTGGGACCTAGGTGACCATTCTTGCCAGATGTTCTGCTGACCTGGATACCTGGATATTGGGCAAGAAGGAAATATGCTTTATGATGCCCCAATCTTGACAATAGTTTATAATATCCAAATCTTCTACTCTTTGCCTGAGAAGCGCTTAGACATGAGTTTAGCACCATATGGACTGGATATGAAGAGGCATTCCCTGTTTGACCCCATTAGGATATTATGAGCCAAGAATTCAGGGGATCACAAAGACAATTTTTCTATCTATCTATCTATCTAGCCCTCCATATGCAAATACAGCAATTTTTACTGTGGTCCCACATAAAGTATAACCAACGTTTAACATTCCATCATCTTTATGCAAGCAAGGATACAAAGCAAGCACCTACGTTAGGGTTGCCACCTCATCCCTTTAAACCTGAACACGTATTAATTACACACTTAATATTGAACCCGACAGACTTTGACTGGGATGCCATTAAAGTTCATGTGCGTGTAAAGGCAGGTGTCCCAATAGTTTTGGTCATATGATGTTCTTGTACCACACAAATGTATGCGATTGCTTTGTAATATCACAATTGTTTTGTGCAGCCTGTTGCATTAGGGTGTGAGCCCCAAAGCATGTATATCAGCAGAGCAGTGGACGGTGTCAGTTGTTTATTTTTAATATTTTTAACAATATTATTTTATATAATTTTTTACACTTTTTTTTAGGAGCCTCGTTGGGGGGCTTTGGTGAAATATCAAGGGTCTAAACAGACCCCTGACATCTTACTTTTGGGACAGAGAAAGAGAATGAGTCCCTTTCTTTGCAGCCTCCGCTGCACTGGACAGTGAAGGAATGGGAAGTGCTCTGTGCTAAGCGGCTATCTATTCATTCACAAACTGAAGCATAATAAACATAGTTTAATATGCCTCAGTTAAGAATGAACACAGGAGCAATCGGTACAGATCACTCAATGTGTTCATTCAGAAAAGCAAGGGGCCTGGAAATTAAATTCATTCTCGATCCTAAAACATCCCCCTCAGCAGCCAGTGGGAGAGTAGAGGAGGGAAGCTGGCAGCGCTACAGGGAGAAACAGGGGTTCCAGGAAGCAGGGGGGAATTGGCACCGCACGGGGTGATTAAGGTGTGCCCAGGCACATCCGGCACACCTTGTGCGCACACCTATGAATATCACCTTAATAATCCATGTTTTCGAAACATTGGGTACGTTTTATATGGCACCACAGTACAAGCAGTATTTGTATATGGAGTCCTGTCTTTTGAATGGTAATGAATGTTTTATGGTACGACTGTTGGCCGAGCACCCGCTTTGTTTCTACTGGCAGTTGAAAATACAAATTGACTCCCCGCCCTATTTAAATCCAGAGTGAGGCTTTAAAGCAAAACTAACCTTACCTTTCCTTCAATGCTCCCCGTCTCTCACCAGTATCTTCTTCTTGGTGCCGGTCTATGACTGTCTTCATTAGCCAGCACCGAATGACGTAATTTCTGCACATGCACAGGAGTCAGCCGTCCCTGCCCACCGGTACCATGCTAGCGATGTAGGCAGAGCTGCACATGCACAGCTCAGTTTTCATGCCATAGAACAGTGGTCTCCAAACTGTGGCCCTGGGGGTGGATGTGGCCCTTTGCCTGCCTTTATTCGGCCCTTGGGACACTATTCCTCTTACTGTTATGAGACACTTTTCCTCCAACTGACACCCAACAGCGGTCCATCATTTCTCCTCCTGACACCAATAATAGGGCATTATTCCTCCCAATGATGGGGCACTATTCCTTCCCCTAATACCAAATATGGTGATGTTTATGCCCACTGATGCCTGGAAAATTTCCACTACCACTGGCCACAGTCTGGTCCCCCTAAAGAACAATAAACTGATCCTTTGTTTATAAAGTTTGGAGACCCCTGCCATAGAACATTGCAAGCTTGCAGGTAGGGGCATTTTATTGGAGAAGTCTCTTCTGCAATAAAGAGTCTGCCTGCTCACAGTTTGTGATGGCAGAACTTCAGTTCCACTTTAAGCCTTTCTCTTTCGGCAATCAAAAAAATAAAATAAAATGCAAGCTAGCTTGAAATCAAATAGAACTATGATTTTGTTTTCCTTTATTTCTTTATCTGAAGCCTTGATCACATTTGAATAGATTTGAAGGAAGTCAAGAGGAAAGACGACTCTATTTAATATCGGACTTACAATTCACAAGGGCAAACAGGTCCTTCTTCACTCCATTAAACCAGCTTCAGGTCGGTTATTCGATCAATAATATGTCTACAGGTTTCATTGATGTAGCGGAGACCTTCCTGAATAAACAGCTAATGTTTTAACTCTTTCTAATCGGGTTACTTTGAGGAACTAATGCAGCTTTCCTTAACTGTTTTACCCCAGAGGAGCCATTAAAATCCTTTTCGGGTCTGCATTAAAATTATATGTAGAACTTATGGTGTGTTATCAATATCAGTATGTTATACAGTAAATAATAAAAAAAAGAATATAAAGAGAGGTCATACAGTGGGGCAAAAAAGTATTTAGTCAGCCACCAATTGTGCAAGTTCTCCCACTGAAAAAGATGAGAGAGGCCTGTAATTGTCATCATAGGTAAACCTCAACTATGAGAGACAAAATGTGGAAACAAATCCAGACATTCACATTGTCTGATTTGCAAATATTATTTTTTGCAAATTATGGTGGAAAATAAGTATTTGGTCAATATCAAAAGTTCATCTCAATACTTTGTTATATATCCTTTGTTGGCAATGACAGAGGTCAAACGTTTTCTGTAAGTCTTCACAAGGTTGTCTGTTGCTGGTATGTTGGCCCATTCCTCCATGCAGATCTCCTCTAGAGCAGTGATGTTTTGGGGCTGTCGCTGGGCAACACGGACTTTCAACTCCCTCCAAATGGGGTTGAGATCTGGAGACTGGCTAGGCCACTCCAGAACCTTGAAATGCTTCTTACGAAGCCACTCCTTCGTTGCCCGGTCGGTGTGTTTGGGATCATTGTCATGCTGAAAGACCCAGCCACGTTTCATCTTCAATGCCCTTGCTGATGGGAGGAGTTTTTCACTCAAAATCTCACGATACATGGCCCCATTCATTCTTTCATGTACACGGATCAGTCTTCCTGTTCCCTTTGCAGAGAAACAGCCCCAAAGCATGATGTAACCCTGTGCTTCACAGTAGGTATGGTGTTCTTTGGTTGCAACTCAGCATTCTCTCTCCTCCAAACACGACGAGTTGTGTTTCTTCCAAACAGTTCTACTTTGGTTTCATCTGACCATATGACATTCTCCCAATCCTCTTCTGGATCATCCAAATGCTCTCTAGCAAACCTCAGACGGGCCCGGACATGTACTGGCTTAAGCAGGGGGACACGTCTGGCACTGCAGGATCTGAGTCCCTGGCGGCGTAGTGTGTTACTGATGGTAGCCTTTGTTACGTTGGTCCCAGCTCTCTGCAGGTCATTCACTAGGTCCCCCCGTGTGGTTCTGGGATTTTTGCTCACCGTTCTTGTGATCATTTTGACCCCACGGGGTGAGATCTTGCGTGGAGCCCCAGATCGAGGGAGATTATCAGTGGTCTTGTATGTCTTCCATTTTCTAATTATTGCTCCCACAGTTGATTTCTTCACACCAAGCTGCTTGCCTATTGCAGATTCAGTCTTCCCAGCCTGGTGCAGGTCTACAATTTTGTTTCTGGTGTCCTTCGGCAGCTCTTTGGTCTTCACCATAGTGGAGTTTGGAGTGTGACTGTTTGAGGTTGTGGACAGGTGTCTTTTATACTGATAACAAGTTCAAACAGGTACCATTAATACAGGTAATGAGTGGAGGACAGAGGAGCCTCTTAAAGAAGAAGATACAGATCTGTGAGAGACAGAAATCTTGCTTGTTTGTAGATGACCAAATACTTATTTTCCACCATAATTTGCAAAAAAAAAATCTTTCCAAATCAGACAATGTGATTGTTTGTTTGGATTTGTTTCCACATTTTGTCTCTCATAGTTGAGGTTTACCTATGATGACAATTACAGACCTCTCTCATCTTTTTAAGTGGGAGAACTTGCACAATTGGTGGCTGACTAAATACTTTTTTGCCCCACTGTATATGGGATTTTTCCAATTACTTGTTAAAAACGCCAAGGCCAGCCCTTCCTAACATTGCTATTTTTTTAGTGGTTGCCTACAAAAAACAGGTTTCCTATCTTATCTACTGACAGCCTATTACAAATTTATATTTTCTGATTTTTATAGATACATCAACACCCACACCGGATGAAAAATGGCTTTCCAACCTGGAAGGAACCAGGTGGCTTGATTATGTGAGGTAATGGCTTCTAATGATTAAATGAGTTGTAATTAAATTCTATTGTAAATAAAGATTTCTGAATTTTAGAATGTACAACTGTTTTGTCTTGGTGGGCCAACGTTCTTTATGATCTGATCAATATTCAAATCGCACACGTTCCTGGTAGATATGGCTCATAAAATGGTGGGTGCTGCAGCGATTACCAGTTGGGTCCTGGAAACATCAAACAAGTGTACATATTCGCCAGCACACCTTGGATCGACAACTTCCGTCCAAAAGTTTTTAATGAAAGAGATCACATCACAAAGGAAAGTGCAACATTTCGGAGCCGCGCAGGACCCCTTCGTCAGGCATGTGACATCACATGCCTGATGAAGGGGTCCTGCGCGGCTCCGAAACCTTGCACTTTCCAATGTTCTTTATGACATGCCCATATAGTGTCTAATAAGTTTATTTCCTATGAGTGTTAGTGCCATCTAGTGGGCACAATGTGGTATTTTCCCAAAGTTTCAGCAAAGTACCATATTTTAGCCCCTAGATAGAAGCAGTGATCAATGGAAATAAACATCAAAAGGAAATGCATCTGAAAAACACCTAACAATCTGTCAGTGAGTTGCCTATAGGAACTAATTAGATTCCTTCTTTCATGTTCCTAGCACAGAGTAGAAAAAAAAACAGGATTTTGATTTGCTAATATAGTCTACCTAGTTGCTTTCCTTTTCCAAATAGATAAGCACATTTGTGAATTTTTGGCACATGAGAGGATTGAATGAGGTATATATAAACAAAATCTTGTAGGCTTCTTAAAGTGGTTGTAAACCCTTTACAACCACTTTAACCTACAGGTAAGCCTAGATTAAAGCTTACCTATAGGTGCTTGAAATATCTCCTAGACCTGCACGGTCTAGGAGATATTTGCAAATCGCTGTACGGCGATTTCTTATGCACATGCGCCGGAGTTAGAAAAGGCACGCTGTGCCGTTTTTAGCTCGGGTCATGCCGTTAAAGTCACGCGACTCCGGCCAGTCACAGAGCCGGAGTTCGCGGCCCCGGAAGGAAGAGGGGTCCTTTATGCTTTACCTTTGCAGGGAAACAAAGAGGAAGTAACACCCATCAGGGTTTACTTCCTCTTTAAGTTTACAAAAAAATGGTAATGTGGAACTGTATGACATATGACCACCATTATAACCTTACACAAACATCACACTAATATGAGCTTGTTGGACAATCCTGCCAGGCCCGGGTTTGAAACTGCAACCTCTGCTGTGTCTGGTGGTGTCTCTTATTGCTGAGCCAACTGGGATAATGGACAGCAGCCTGGAGAATTCCTTGAACAATCTTGCTTGAGCCTTGTTTCTCTTGAACCTTGGCCCTTTGCTCCTCCCGTGATCTTCATTGTTTACCTGTGCCTTTGCACTTTCTGTTTGCCAAATTATTGTACTCTCTCAAGCTAATATCTTACTCTTGTCACTCTTGCTGCATATCGTATCTTCGCTACCACTTTGCCGACCTTTGGCTAGTTCCTCAAATACGCTTCTGCTTGATCCCAAACTGCAACAATTTGTTACCAACCTTTGGCTTGTTTACTGACTACACTGCTTGATCCCTACCTGTTTTATCTGCTACCTGACCCCGGCTTGGTCACCTCCTGGTCGGCGATCCTGAGGACCCAGACCCCGTACTAACATGCAGCTGACCCATCTCCACCATCAGGAGCTCTGGTGAACATCGATTAGTGCCTCGACTCCGCGCCTCGGTGAGCCGGTGTCATCCGCCAGGGTGATCTGCATCTGCACTTACTCAGCTGGTCAGTGGAAGCCACTCTACTGCAATAGCTACTGGTCTCCAAGCCTTACCCCCTGACCATGACAATTCCAGTACCATAAGCATTCATATAGAATTGGCCTTTCTTTGTAGCTATAACAACCTCCACTTTTCAAGAAACGTTTTTCACAAGATTGGCGGTAACTGCAGGAATTTGTGTCTATTTTCCAAAACAGCAATTGTGTGGTCTGACCTTGGCTGGGAAGACCTGGCTCACAAATCTGCATTTAATTTAATCTCAAAGGTGTTCAGTAGGGTTAAGGTCAGGGATCAGTGCAGGCCACTAGATGTCCCCCATACCAAACTGGGCAAACCATGTTTTTATGGTGCTTGCTTTCTGCACAGGGCGAGGGGAGTATTTACAATCTTGTTTCCAGGGGACCCTTTAATAATAACTCAAAATGTTCTAGTTGGAAAATATACTTTACTTTATCTTTTGTTTTTTATAGGTTATGCCTCAAGAAAGCCAGTGACGTTGCCATCTTGTTGGGTGAACGGAGGCGATCAGTAGTCCTTCAAGGTAGGCCATTAATTGGATCAGTTGAGCTTTCTGTGTAGGAGACCTAACAAGGTCCATTTTGTGACCCGTCCCAGACTCTGCTGGAGTCCATTAATGAAAAAAAACATATAAAGAAGTGTAGACCACCAGACTTTAAGAAGGCTTTTTCAAATTTTTATGGACTGATGAGAATCTGAATTTAAAGAGGAGCTGGGGAATATTGTCCTTCCCCACGCTTCTGTTCTGTGCCGCCATCTTTGAATGTCTTGTGCATGCACAAATGTGCCGCAGGTCGTTGCCAGGTCCTAAACACTTGACAGAGACCTACAGCACATCATGCACACGTGCCGTTGGTTTTTGGTATCGGACCTTGTACAGACCTGCAGTGTGTATGCTAATTGTGTAAGAGGAAAGGAGGATAAACAAGGAAAGAAAAAATATATCTTCATGGGTGAAGGTCCACTTTGGATGTAGAAAGAAAAAAACGTCAATCTGGATTCCCTGAAAAAGGTGAGTGAACTGTGCTCTGGCGTCTTCCTAACAGCCAAGTGCAGCATAGAATCGAAGTGTATTATCAGCAACATGTCATCCAAAGCAAATATATTTATTGATCCAGGTGGAGTACAGGTATACAATGACTTATGAGTTTATGCTAAAAAGCCCTGGTCATAGCCATCTGGCTATGACTTAAGCCCTGTACACACGATCGGATTTCCTATGGTTTCTAGTCCGATGGATTTGTCCATCGGATATCCGATGAAACTGTTTTCCATCAGTCTTGCCCACACACCATCAGTCAAAAAACCGACCGTTCCAAACGCGGTGACGTAAAACACTCCGATGAGCTGAGAAAAATGAAGTTTAATGCTTCTGAGCATGCGTCGACTTGATTCTGAGCATGCGTGGGTTTTTTATCCGATGGACTTGCCCATAGACGATCGGAATTTGCTATCGGTTTTGGATCCATCGGAAAATTTTAAAACATGTTCTATTTTTTAAAACCGATGGAAAAAAGACCGATGGGTCCCATACACGATCGGTTTGTCCGATGAAAAAAATCCATCGGACGGTTTTCATCGGTAAAACTGATCGTGTGTACAGGGCTTTAGGCTTTGTAGCAGATACGCATAAGCTGTTGTATACAGTACCTGTACTCTACCTGCATCAATTAATATGTTGGTTTTGGATGACATGTTGCCAGCTATACAAATCGATTCTATGCTCCACTTTGGATGTATCTCCCTGTTAAAGGGTCAGTTGATAGACTGAGTCAGTCTCAGGCTTCTTACTGTATATGCCTTGGGTTCTCCAGAAACAGGATCTCCCTTGTAGAATTCCAAGTTGGGTCCTGTCCACTTGGTAGTTTTGGATGTTCCCATCCACCTTTGTGTGTTCCAGCTCATTCTGATACATTCTCCATGTAAAATAAATAAATATTCCAGCAGAGAGAGTTGGAGCCCCTCGTAATGGTCACAGCAAGTGTACAGACCCAGAGAACTCACCATGAAAGATGTTAGGTGGGTTAACTCTCCATCATCCACTAGACACTAAAATATCAGTGGGCCTTTATGTTCCAAGTAAATTGATAGGCTCAGTATACTGAAAGTACTATTTGCACATTGGGTGTCCTGATGCACTCCTTTTGGGCCTTGTGTACAAGGGTATACTACAGTGTACACCCACACAAGGGACATTTTTACACGCATGGGGATGCTCAGGTGTTTCATGCATTCCCGTGCAGGCAGCCCCATAGATGTCTATTTGGACATAGCAGCTGCACAGGTACAGCCACTGCTCTGTGCACGAACCCAAATGCATTCTGTCGGTGTTTGGGGCTGTGCACCCACACTCACACGAATGTCAAATTGGGAGCAGCGGCTATGTCCGGGGAGCAGCTTTGTCCCAATAGACATTAATTAGACTGCCTGCACTGAGAAGCACAGAACTAGGGTTGCCACCTGTCCGGCATTTACCCGGACAGTTTGGGTTTTGAATCAGGTGTCCGGGTTTCAGGCGGACTGAAACCCGGACACATTCTTCAGACCGGGGTGTGGCTCCCCAAGTAACCAAGAAAGTCACACACAAATCTGGAGCTTTAGGCGGCTGTCTGGGGGGCAGGTTTGGCATCACTTGGAGCAGGACGATGATGTCAGCAAGAGCAATTTGGCCACACCCACTGTCCGCTGTAGCACGCTATGCGCACTGCATTACTACTTTCCTTGGGGGCACCCAAAGGTGTCCCAGGGCACTAAAGTGTTCGGGTTTGGCTTGAAAAAAAGGGATTACACCCTACACAGAACACTTGTGCATTCCCATGCGGGTAAACACAGTCCTTGCATAGGTGTATGCTAAAAGTATTCCCACAGGAAGGAGGCCTTAATGAGCCCTCTTAGATGAGTAACCACTGACATTAATAATCTTTTTAGCTAAGTGGGGATTCTTCCGAATGACCACACATTTAACAAGCATTTTTTCTAGTGACCATCACACTAACTCTTATGCCGCGTACACACGATCGATTTTCTCGACGGTGAAAACACAGTCGAGAAAATCGACGGGAAACCCGAGGAACGGCTTGTTCCTCTACACACGGCCGGTTTTCCTGACATTTTTTCTCTTGGTCGAGAAAAATGACCGTGTGTAGTCTCCCCGGCAGTGTTTCCCTATGGGAAAACTGCAGCGGAAAAAAATGCAGTGAATCACGACGAGAAAAATTAGAGCATGTTCTAATTTTTCTCGTCGTGATTCATGCCGTTTTTCTCGTCGTGAAAAATGATGAAAAGCCCACACACGGTTGTTTTTCTCGTCAAAGAGAAAAAATGTCATTTTTCACGACGAGAAAAATGGTCGTGTGTACGCGGCATAAGGCCTCGTACACACGACCGATTTTCTCATCAAGAACCAGCAAGAAACTTGCTGGCAGAGCTTTCTTGCCGAGTAAATCGGTCGTGTACACAGCTTTTAGGTTTCTCGTCAAGAAAACAGGCAAAAATCCAGACGAGAAAAATAGAGAACCTGCTCTCTATTTTCTCGTTGGGATTCTCGTTGGCCTGTTTCTCGACGAGAAACCAGAGTGTGTGTACACTTATCTGTCGCTGTGTAAACCCGCGCATGCTCGAAATGACTTAGACGCATGTGCGGTAGCTTCCTAGACATAGGTAGGGTGAAGCAATATGGGGGCGACGGCATCGAATGTGACAAGCGCACGCTCGTCGTAGTCGATGACGTCACCGCGTTCGTGCCATTCAAAAGAACGGTGGTTCTTTTGAAAGGTACGTGTGTACACTCGGCCGGGACAAGATTCTTGTCCAAGAATCTCGTCAGGAAAAACAACAAGTTTTTTCCTGACGAGATTCTCGGTCGTGTGTACGAGGCTTAAGGCCTCGTACACACAACCGGTTTTCTCGGCAAGAAACGACAAGAAAACTGCTGGTAGAGCTTTCTTGCCAAGAAAACCGTGCGTGTGTACGAGGCTTTGAGGTTTCTCGTCTGGAAATCTGCCCAGAATCTCGACGAGAAAAATGGAGATCCTGCTCTCTATTTTCTCGTCGGGATTCTTGGTGCCCCGTTTCCCGACAAGAAACCCGACCGTATGTATACTTACCTGCCTCCATGGAAACCCGCGCATGCTCGAAATGACTTTGACGCATGCGTGGTAGCTTCCAAGGCATAGGTAGGGTGAAGCAAGATGGCGGCAACAGCATTGAATGTGACGAGCGCATGCTCGTCGTAGTCAATGACGTCACCGCGTTCCTGCCATTCAATAGAATGGCGGTTCTTTTGAATCGTACGTGTGTACACTCGGCCGGCAAGAAAGCTTGACGGGAATCTCGTCAGGAAAACCGACGTGTTTTTTCCTGACGAGAATCCCGGCCGTGTGTACAGGGCTTAAGCTGTAGATAAATTCTTTATTAGCTGGGGGTTTTCCTGAGCCCAGAAAGTAATTTCAAGGGTTCCTCCATGTCAAAAAGGTTAGGAAAGCCTGCAGTACAGTGTTCTTCAGTTTTGCTACTATTACCGTAAAAAGTTCTTTCCTATACTGATTGTTTTATCTTCCTTGTCATGTGACAGAATCCGAGGATCGGGACTTGAACTGTCTGTTGGCATCGCTGGTCCAGTTGATTCTGGACCCCCACACACGAACCTTGTGCGGTTTCCAGAGTTTGATTCAGAAGGAATGGGTCTCTACAGGACATCCTTTCATGCAAAGGATAAACCACTTCAAAAGATCTGACAAGGAGGAGGTGAGTGGGTTCTTTAAAGAAAAAGTCTACCATCTACTAAGAGAAATATGGGGGCTGCCAATGCTGACCTCCTTCTGCCGATTGCCTGATTGTTCCTGGATCTAATACCTTCTGAGTCACTGACCCAGGCAAGTATGCAGCAAATTAAGTCATACTTATTCTGGGTTGATGGCAACTGAAGGCAAAACTTTTTTTAGTTTTGGACAGAGGATAGATGGATTTGAACACCTGTCAGTTTTGTATTGCTGTCTGTGCCCCTGTTAAAGAGATTCACCTGACACCCTCTCTATTTGTCCCGTTTACCATTATCATCAAACGTGAAAGTAAGAGAAAATTCCAGATTTTGGATTGTCCTCAGAACAATTATAGACAGTGGCGGCTGCTCCATTAGGGGTGCAGGGGCGCCACCCCCCTAATCCATGCGCCCAGCCCCTATTCTACATGCAGGGCGCCGGACGCATGGATTTCAATGCTTTTTTTTTTTGAAGCACATGATTAGAGCCTGAGGCTCTAATTGGCTTAAAAAAGGGTGGGCTTGGGGCGCAGAGCACTGCGCCCTGAGCCCACCCAGTTGTGTGACAATAGCAAATTAATATTCGCCATTGTCTTAAGACCCGATTGACCGAGAGGAGAAGTGTCCGTATTGGCCGGGAGCAGATACAGGGGGTAGCCGCCGCCGAGGAGACGCAGGGGGAAGCCGCCAAAGAAGCCCGTGACCTAGATGGGGTAAGTGCGGGGCTGTCGGGTGGACGGGCGAGTGACAAGAGGGGGAGTGAGGTTGTTCACCTTGCAGAGGAGGGGGGGGGGGGTGGTTAGGCAGCTGATTTTGCTTTTAGAATATCGTTCCAAATTTGCCTAATTTTTTTACTAAGGCTTCACTTACACTTGCGCAACTTGAAGTCGCATGACAAATTGCACCACATTTTTTTCAATAAACAACTATTCAAGTATGTGCGACTTAACGTGGCAGCATCTTTAAAAAGGTTCCTGCACTACTTTCATCTGACTTTCAAGCAACTTGCAACCATAGACTGCAATGTAAACACTCAAAAGTTGCATGAAAGTCTCACCTAAATGTTATACATGTGACAGTTGTGCAACAGTTGTCCATTATCATTGGCCAAAGCCAAAGTGTCATCCAAGTCACACCCATGCAAAGTTGCACTCTAAGTTTGAAGTTGTACAAGTGTGAATGAAGCCTAAGTTATATATATAGTTATATATATATTTATATATATATATAGCACTGACTGTTCCTTGTCGCAAGAATGTTGAACTATTCACATTGGTCCTTGCCCCAGAAGAGCTTACAGTCTAATCTCTGTACTACAGTCACACACTTTTAACATTACAATTGTCCTTCAAATGCTCAGACTCCCCGAATTCAGCCAGCGGCCTGCTGGGTATTACACAGCTGCCGCTCCAGAAGTATTCCAGCCGGGCTCATTGTCTTCTGAATATCCATTCATACCTATGAAAAGGTGGGTTATTTTATGTGGGAACCTTTTCCATAGGAGTAATTGGAAGAAGAGCCCAACTGGGAGACTTCTACAGCAGTGGCTGTGTGGCTCCAAGCAGGACATACAGCAAAGGTCTCGGAGAAGTGGGTACTGTACAGGTAATAACAGCACTTGGGACATGGGGTGCAGTGGCGGTGTGTCCATAAGGGTCCATGGGCACCACCCCTCTCTCCTGCCACCCCCCTCTATCACAAATAGATAGATTCATGCATTGCATGAATCTAACTATAGCTGCCGCTGACACCGCCTATTCAGGTGCCCTGCCCCTTTTTGGGCGTCGGGTGCCTGAATTACAGCGGCGGGGGGTATTTTTGAAGCATCTGATTAGAGCCATAGGCTCTAATAGGTGTCAAAAAAGGTAAACAGTGAGCGACATGCTTAGCGCTCGCAGTTCACCCAGCTGTGTTAGAAAAGAGAATGACTATTCGCTTTCCTAACACTAAACCGCCTCTCCGGCAATCAGGTGCTCGGGTCTGTTACCTGTCACCTGATTGGCTGAAATGACAGGCGCTGTAATTGGACGCCTATCAGGCGTCCAATCATAGGAGAGGACATGGAGGACATCGCTCGCCGCCCGCTGCTGTCACCCTCTGCCCCACCGAGACAGGGTAAGTGCCGGGCAGACGACGGACGGGCGGGGGGAGGGGGGCACAATGGGAGCATTTGATGGAGCACAGTGGGAGCATTTGATGGCACAGTGGCTGCGTTTGATGGCACAGTGGCTGCGTTTGATGGTACAGTGGCTGCGTTTGATGGTACAGTGGCTGCGTTTGATGGGGGTTTTTTTCCAGAATTTTTCAGTTTGTTTGCAACCCCCCCCCCCCCCAATTTTGAGCACCAGCCGCCACTGATGGGGTGGTTGCTGGGCAGGGGAGCACTTAAAGGTTAACTGTACTAAAACTACAGTTAACCTTGCAAAGCCTTAAGGGTAAGTAAATATCCAACAGCATTGGCATTTACCCACAAAAGTGGTGCATTACGGGTACTATGCTTTATGCAATGCAGCAGTCATCAGCATTTTCAAGTATACAGCCATTCACTTGTATGGGCAGCTGTACTCAACACCTATAGCTCCCTGGGTGCAGGAAAGCACCAGAAACGTTACCCTAGAAGACTTTTTGCATGTAAACATCCCTGTGCATGTAGCTTGCCAAAAAATATTAGGGGTTATCATATTATTGAGGGATTTATATCTTATATATAGTTACTGTATATGAGTTATATGATTTATTTAGCAATGGATAGGCTCCATTTTTGACCTGTTACCCTTGTCTTTTCTTGCAGTCTCCAGTGTTTCTGTTGTTCCTGGACTGTGTCTGGCAGTTTGTGCAGCAGTCACCAACAGCCTTCGAGTTTACGGAATCCTATCTGATGGCCCTGCATGATAGCACTTACAATCTGTTCTGTAGCACCTTCACTCACAACTGCCACTGGGACCGCATAAGAGGAAGCCAGGTAGGTACCTGCCTAGGGTGGAACCAGAGAAGTGACCATCAAGGACCTTAAGTCTAAAACATGTATGGCAATATGGGCACAGCCATCAAGGGAACCAATTCCTACTCCTCCCAGGGTAGAACAAATATTTTTAAGTAGAAAGTAATAAAAAGACATAAAATATGTACAAATGTACACAAAAATATAAGTAACTAAGGCTTAAAAGAGAAGTATGGCTGGAGCTTTTTTGGTCATACTTCTCTTGTGGGTCACAAAAGTACGCTTACTTTTGCTCTCCTATGACTCAGAGTCAGCTTATAGTAAGCTATTGCCTGCTGTCAGCTGACGTGGCAGAGCTGCTCCTGGCTCTGGAAGGATCCTGACAATATTGCTGAGAGCTGGGGTCAGCCATTCTCGCCCCCTGCCCAGCCTAGCACTGGAGGGGGAGAGCAGAGAGCGGTGACTGACAGTCACTGCTCTTCCCTCCGAGCAGACCAATAACTGAGCGATCAGTGGTCATGTGATTGCTCTGTTCTTGGGCTTAGAGCTGATGTGGGAAAGCTGCAACCTCACACCGATGCATCTTAGAGATGAGTATGAATGTTTATTTTAATTTGTTTAATGAACCCCATACTTCTCCTCCTTTAAATCCAGGCAGTAGGGATGAGCTTCGTGTTCGAGTCGAACATACGTTCGACTCGAACATCGGCTGTTCGATCGTTCGACGAAGATCGAACGATTTGGGCCGTTCGCGCCAAATTCGAGTGACGCGAACGGCCCACAATGCACTACGCCATCGCAGTGTCATCCAGGCGCTGTGATTGGCCAAGCATGCACTGTGACCCCGCATGCTTGGCCAATCACAGCGCCGGCAGCGAGGAGAGCAATGATTGGCCACAGGCAGGATGCCTGTGGCCAATTATTGCTGAGGGTGTTTAGTACACGCCCCACACTATAAAAGGCCGCCAGCACGGCGGCCTAGTGTAGTGTGTTCCGGAGCAGGGATAGAGCAGCATAGGCAGGGACAGTGACTGTTATTTCTTTCTTGCTTAACCTGGATTCCTTTAGTTTAGGGAAAGAGAAGGATAGGTAGGGAGAGTGTCAGTGTGTTTTGTGCTTGTGCTATAGTGTGCTTAAAAAAAACATTTATTCTAGGGACAGAAAACTGTAGGTAGGGACAGTGTCAGTTTCTTTCACTCTGCAAGTCCTTGTTTCCAGGGACCTGGAAGGACAGTGAGTGAATTGTCCTTGTGCTATATTGTGCTTAAAAAAACATTTATTCTAGGGACAGAAAACTGTAGGTAGGGAGAGTGTCAGTTTCTTTCACTCTGCAAGTCCTTGTTTCCAGGGACCTGTAAGGACAGTGAGTGAATTGTCCTTGTGCTATATTGTGATTAAAAAAAACATTTTTTCTAGGGACAGAAAACTGTAGGTAGGGAGAGTGTTTTTTTTCTTTCACTCTGCAAGTCCTTGTTTCCAGGGACCTGGAAGGACAGTGAGTGAATTGTCCTTGTGCTATATTGTGCTTAAAAAAAAACATTTTTTCTAGGGACAGAAAACTGTAGGTAGGGAGAGTGTTTATTTTCTTTCACTCTGCAAGTCCTTGTTTCCAGGGACCTCTAAGGACAGTGAGTGAATTGTCCTTGTGCTATATTGTGCTTAAAAAAAACATTTATTCTAGGGACAGAAAACTGTAGGTAGGGAGAGTGTCAGTTTATTTCACTCTGCAAGTCCTTGTTTCCAGGGACCTGGAAGGACAGTGAGTGAATTGTCCTTGTGCTATATTGTGATTAAAAAAAACATTTTTTCTAGGGACAGAAAACTGTAGGTAGGGAGAGTGTTTTTTTTCTTTCACTCTGCAAGTCCTTGTTTCCAGGGACCTGTAAGGACAGTGAGTGAATTGTCCTTGTGCTATATTGTGCTTAAAAAAAACATTTATTCTAGGGACAGAAAACTGTAGGTAGGGAGAGTGTCAGTTTATTTCACTCTGCAAGTCCTTGTTTCCAGGGACCTGGAAGGACAGTGAGTGAATTGTCCTTGTGCTATATTGTGATTAAAAAAAACATTTTTTCTAGGGACAGAAAACTGTAGGTAGGGAGAGTGTTTTTTTTCTTTCACTCTGCAAGTCCTTGTTTCCAGGGACCTGTAAGGACAGTGAGGGAATTGTCCTTGTGCTATATTGTGATTAAAAAAAACATTTTTTCTAGGGACAGAAAACTGTAGGTAGTGTGAGGGGGTTAGCTCGGCAGCGGGTATGTGTGACCCCCGGGATGGGCTCCCCGCCCAAAAACAGGCCCAGCAGACGGAGGTTGTGGTTTTCAAAAATCAAAAAGGTGCGGTTTATTTTCTATTTACAGTGACAAAAACACAGCAAGGCAAAAAAAACATAAACAAAATAAATCCTGGTCAACTTGACCTCTAACTAAACTTACAGGTTTCCTAACTAACGACTGGGATCAGCCTAGTGCTGTCCTAGTCCCTGGTTTAGTAAAAGTCCAAACAAATAGCCACACAGGCTTTCTCTCACCGCACAGGGGTTCACTCTCCCTAGACAGTCCACACAGGTCTGGGTCCAGGCATGAGCTAACATCTAATGAAGCTGGGAGTTTTTTATAGAGGCCTAAATGAGCTGACAAGCTTCAGCTGGCCTCATCAACTCCCTGTCTGCACGACGCCCCACACTCTCCCTAGAGGTATGAGTCATCCATGAGCCCACTAGCCTTATACAACTCTCCACCTAGTTGTATAAATCGGCGTAAAGCCTGAATCTGGGCGAAATATATCTACCCCCCTGGATGCAACCAGGTGACTTTACCTTCCTGCTGTCACATACCCCCCCCTCTTGTTTTAACCTCGGGGTTGGAACACCAGCAATCAGGCATTCATGTACTCGAGACAAAGCATCCACATTCCCCATTTGAACGCCAGGGCGATGCTTTACTGTGAAGTTGAATTCCTGGAGGGCCAGGAACCACCTATTCACTCTTCTATTTGTTTCCTTGTTTTGAGCCATCCACTTTAACGGAGCGTGATCCGTAACCATGTCAAAGTGCCTACCTAGCAGGTAGTACCGAAGGGAATCTAGAGCCCACTTCACCGCTAAACACTCCTTTTCAACGGTGGCGTAATTTACCTCATGGGACTTCAACTTCCTGCTGAGGTAAATGACTGGGTGCTCTTCCCCGTTCCAGACCTGGGACAATACTGCTCCTAACCCCACATCTGACGCATCACTTTGTACGACAAAGTCTCTAGAGAAGTCGGGTGAGTACAACACTGGCTGGCTACATAAGGCTTGTTTCAAGAACTGGAATGCTGCCTCAGCCTCGGGGGTCCATTTAATCATGACCGACCCTTTCCCCTTCGTCAGGTTGGTTAGGGGCACAGCCTTAGAAGCAAAGTGGGGAATGAATCGCCGATAATACCCAGCGATTCCCAGAAAGGCTCGTACCTGCTTCTTGCTGTTGGGACGTGGCCAACTCTGGATGGCCTCGACTTTGTTGAGTTGGGGTTTTATTACTCCCCTCCCAATGGTGTACCCAAGATATTTGGCCTCCTCCTGCCCAATGGTACACTTCTTGGGGTTAGCCGTAAACCCTGCTTCCCGAACAGAGTCCAGGACTGCTTGCACTTTTGGCAGATGTGAGGCCCAATCTGTGCTATGGACAATTATGTCATCCAGGTAAGCCGCAGCATACTTCCGATGGGGCCTCAGCATCTGGTCCATTTTCCGCTGGAATGTGGCCGGCGCATTCTGTAACCCGAACGGCATTCTTTTATATTGGAACGCCCCGTCTGGGGTTACAAATGCGGTTTTCTCTTTGGCCGACTTGGCCAGGGGGATTTGCCAATACCCTTTTGTGAGGTCAAGAGTCGTCATGTATCGGGCTGTTCCCAGCCGGTCGATCAACTCATCTATACGTGGCATGGGGTAGGTGTCAAATTTTGTAACTTTGTTCAACTGACGAAAATCGTTACAAAATCGCCAGCTCCCATCCGGTTTAGGCACCAACACAATGGGACTAGACCAATCACTTTGGGACTCCTCTATCACCCCTAAGTTCAGCATTTTCTGTACTTCCTCCCGTATTGCCTCCCGTCGGGCCTCTGGGATCCGATAGGGTTTTAACTTCACCCTTTCACCGGGCGGGGTAATAATGTCATGCTCTACCCCAGATGTTTGTCCCGGCAGCTCAGAGAATACCTCCTTGTTGCGAAGCACAAACTCCTTAACCTCCTGTTGTTGGGGTTGTGACAAGGTGGCTGCGATTCCAACCTCAGGAATCACGCAACCAGTTTGAGCTGGTGACCAAGTGTCTGCGACTAGGGACTCTCTATCCCTCCAGGCTTTCAACAGATTAACGTGATAGATCTGTTCGGGCTTTCGCCTTCCTGGTTGTCTGACCTTGTAATTCACTTCGCTCACTTTTTCCATTATCTCGTAGGGGCCTTGCCATTTGGCAAGGAATTTACTTTCAACCGTAGGGACAAGTACCAATATCCTATCCCCCGGGGAAAAGGTACGGGTCTTGGCTCCACGGTTGTACACTCTCTGCTGTGCCAACTGCGCTTGGGCCAAATGTTCCTTCACGATGGGCATTACCTGTGCAATTCGATCTTGCATCAGGGCGACATGCTCAATCACACTCCTGTGGGGAGAACTCTCACTTTCCCAAGTTTCCTTGGCAATATCCAACAGCCCTCTTGGGTGTCTCCCATACAGTAACTCAAAGGGGGAGAATCCCGTAGAGGATTGGGGCACCTCCCTAATAGCAAACATCAAATAAGGAAGTAGACAGTCCCAATCCCTTCCATCTCTATCCACCACTTTCTTCAACATTTGTTTTAGGGTTTTGTTGAATCTTTCAACCAGCCCATCGGTTTGGGGGTGATACACAGATGTACGCAATTGCGTCACTTTGAACAATTTACACAGCTCTTTCATAACCCGGGACATAAAGGGTGTACCTTGGTCCGTAAGCAGTTCTTTACAAATACCCACCCGGCTAAAAACAAGAGATAGCTCTTTGGCTATGGTTTTGGCCGAGGTATTTCTGAGAGGGATCGCTTCTGGATAACGGGTGGCATAGTCCATTATAACCAATATGTACTGGTGCCCCCTAGCGGACTTGATTATAGGACCTACCAAATCCATTGCGATTCTCTCAAACGGGACCTCAATGATGGGTAGAGGGACCAGCGGGCTACGGAAATGTTGCATCGGGGCCGACCTCTGACACACAGGGCAGGAGGAACAATAATTTTCTATGTCCTTCATCACCCCAGGCCAATAGAATCTCTGTAATACCCTCTCTCGGGTTTTCTCTGTCCCCAGATGACCTCCAAGAATGTGCCCATGGGCCAACTCCAACACCAACTTCCTGTAAGGTTTGGGCACCACAAGCTGCTCAACGGTTTCTTCTGCCCTTTTTGCCACCCGATACAGTAGGTCCTTCTCTACGCTGAAGTATGGGTAAGTGCCGGTATTATCTGGGTTCACTAACTCGCCATCTATTTTCACTACGTTTTCCCGTGCCTTTATTAGGGCGGGGTCTTTCAACTGTTCTGTGGCAAAGTTTTCCCTGTGAACCTCAAGATCAGAAAACTCCACAGACGGTAGGTTTTCGTCTGAGGAGGTGGGCTCCTCTCCAGTTTCTTGAGTCTCCCCTGCCAATACTGACAAGGGAAATTCCGGAGAGTCCTCACCACTCTCAGGGGAGTTCTGGCTATCACATTCCTGGTACATAGGGGCACCAGTGGGGGGCTCAGGATCATCCCACAGTTCCCAGAACTTCGGAAAATCCCTTCCCACAATGGCGTCATGCGGTAACTGAGATACTAAGCCCACTGGATGAGAGAGGGTACCTTTGGGGGTCTCGAAACACACTGTAGTCACTGGATACTCTCGGGTGTCCCCATGCACACAAATAACGGCTACCTTGCTATTCCCAGAGACCTCTGTTTTAACTAACTCAGCCTTTATCAGGGTCACAAGGCTACCTGAATCCAGCAATACCACAACATTTCTACCATTAATACACATTTTGCATAAATGTTTCTCAGTTCCCCGAATGGCAGTGCATGCGACTGTCGCACACAGCGACTGACGTCTGCCCGTCAGAAAGTCACACTGCATGGGTTCCTCCAAAACCGGGCAATTTGCTGCAATATGTCCCGCTTGCCGGCAGCGGTAGCAAACGATCCTTCTTGCGGCCTCTTGAGCCGCTGATTTCCCAGGCTGTTCTCGCCAAACTTGGGGTAGAGCTCCCACCCTCTCACTCTCTCCACCCTCACCCCTTGGAATCCTCTTATCCGCCCCTGGGGATGGTCTGGTCTTGGGGTGGAAAGTCCGAGTGTCTCTGGAAGAGGCCGTCAGGTTCTCTGTAGCCAAGTATTTCTCCACACGATCCACAAGACCATCGGCCGTCTCTGGGTCTCCATGGCTTACCCACTTTTGGATGGCAGTAGGAAGAGCTCTCAAAAACCGATCCATTACAACACGTTCCACAATCTTTGGTGCGGACAAAGTCTCTGGCTGTAGCCACTTTCTGCTCAGGTGAATGAGATCATACATTTGAGACCTGGGGGGCCTTCCAAGCCGGAAAGTCCAGTTATGCACACGCTGAGCCCGGACAGCCAGGGTGACACCCAGCCTTGCCAATATTTCAGCTTTTAGCATCACATAGTCTTTTGCTTGGTTAGGCTCTAGGTCATAGTAAGCTTTCTGCGATTCACCAGTTAACAGAGGAGCCACTAGTCCAGCCCACTGCTCCTCAGGCCACTTTTCTCTTTCAGCGGTCCTTTCAAATGTGGTCAAAAATACCTCTGGATCATCCTCTCCAGTCATTTTTGTCAATAAACGACTCACCCCAAAGGACGCGGTATTAGTGGGACGGCTTTCCTCACTGGTCTGCGGACGTTGCTGCATTACTGCTTCCATCTGTTGTTGTAGTCTCTGCTCTTGCTTCTGCAACAGGTCTATGAAGCGGGCCTCAGATTGCTGTTGGGCTTGTTGCTGAGCCTCCAGACTCTGTTGTAAAGTTGCAAGGCTCTGTTGATGAGCTTGCTGCTGGGCTGCAAGGCTCCTTTGCAAACCTGCATTTGTCTGCTGTTGATTGGCATTTGCTAGAGCCAGCTGTTTCAGTATCTCCTCCATGCTGGCTTAAAAAAAAACTGCCACTGGTTCTCCACCAACTGTGAGGGGGTTAGCTCGGCAGCGGGTATGTGTGACCCCCGGGATGGGCTCCCCGCCCAAAAACAGGCCCAGCAGACGGAGGTTGTGGTTTTCAAAAATCAAAAAGGTGCGGTTTATTTTCTATTTACAGTGACAAAAACACAGCAAGGCAAAAAAAACATAAACAAAATAAATCCTGGTCAACTTGACCTCTAACTAAACTTACAGGTTTCCTAACTAACGACTGGGATCAGCCTAGTGCTGTCCTAGTCCCTGGTTTAGTAAAAGTCCAAACAAATAGCCACACAGGCTTTCTCTCACCGCACAGGGGTTCACTCTCCCTAGACAGTCCACACAGGTCTGGGTCCAGGCATGAGCTAACATCTAATGAAGCTGGGAGTTTTTTATAGAGGCCTAAATGAGCTGACAAGCTTCAGCTGGCCTCATCAACTCCCTGTCTGCACGACGCCCCACACTCTCCCTAGAGGTATGAGTCATCCATGAGCCCACTAGCCTTATACAACTCTCCACCTAGTTGTATAAATCGGCGTAAAGCCTGAATCTGGGCGAAATATATCTACCCCCCTGGATGCAACCAGGTGACTTTACCTTCCTGCTGTCACAGTAGGGAGAGTGTTTTTTTTCTTTCACTCTGCAAGTCCTTGTTTCCAGGGACCTGTAAGGACAGTGAGTGAATTGTCCTTGTGCTATATTGTGCTTAAAAAAAACATTTATTCTAGGGACAGAAAACTGTAGGTAGGGAGAGTGTCAGTTTATTTCACTCTGCAAGTCCTTGTTTCCAGGGACCTGGAAGGACAGTGAGTGAATTGTCCTTGTGCTATATTGTGATTAAAAAAAACATTTTTTCTAGGGACAGAAAACTGTAGGTAGGGAGAGTGTTTTTTTTCTTTCACTCTGCAAGTCCTTGTTTCCAGGGACCTGTAAGGACAGTGAGTGAATTGTCCTTGTGCTATATTGTGCTTAAAAAAAACATTTATTCTAGGGACAGAAAACTGTAGGTAGGGAGAGTGTCAGTTTATTTCACTCTGCAAGTCCTTGTTTCCAGGGACCTGTAAGGACAGTGAGTGAATTGTCCTTGTGCTATATTGTGATTAAAAAAAACATTTTTTCTAGGGACAGAAAACTGTAGGTAGGGAGAGTGTTTTTTTTCTTTCACTCTGCAAGTCCTTGTTTCCAGGGACCTGTAAGGACAGTGAGTGAATTGTCCTTGTGCTATAGTGTGCTTAAAAAAAACATTTATTCTAGGGACAGAAAACTGTAGGTAGGGACAGTGTCAGTTTCTTTCACTCTGCAAGTCCTTGTTTCCAGGGACCTGGAAGGACAGTGAGTGAATTGTCCTTGTGCTATATTGTGATTAAAAAAAACATTTTTTCTAGGGACAGAAAACTGTAGGTAGGGAGAGTGTTTTTTTTCTTTCACTCTGCAAGTCCTTGTTTCCAGGGACCTGTAAGGACAGTGAGTGAATTGTCCTTGTGCTATATTGTGATTAAAAAAAACATTTTTTCTAGGGACAGAAAACTGTAGGTAGGGAGAGTGTTTTTTTTCTTTCACTCTGCAAGTCCTTGTTTCCAGGGACCTGTAAGGACAGTGAGTGAATTGTCCTTGTGCTATATTGTGCTTAAAAAAAACATTTATTCTAGGGACAGAAAACTGTAGGTAGGGAGAGTGTCAGTTTATTTCACTCTGCAAGTCCTTGTTTCCAGGGACCTGGAAGGACAGTGAGTGAATTGTCCTTGTGCTATATTGTGATTAAAAAAAACATTTTTTCTAGGGACAGAAAACTGTAGGTAGGGAGAGTGTTTTTTTTCTTTCACTCTGCAAGTCCTTGTTTCCAGGGACCTGGAAGGACAGTGAGTGAATTCTCCTTGTGCTATATTGTGCTTAAAAAAAACATTTATTCTAGGGACAGAAAACTGTAGGTAGGGAGAGTGTCAGTTTATTTCACTCTGCAAGTCCTTGTTTCCAGGGACCTGTAAGGACAGTGAGTGAATTGTCCTTGTGCTATATTGTGATTAAAAAAAACATTTTTTCTAGGGACAGAAAACTGTAGGTAGGGAGAGTGTTTTTTTTCTTTCACTCTGCAAGTCCTTGTTTCCAGGGACCTGTAAGGACAGTGAGTGAATTGTCCTTGTGCTATATTGTGCTTAAAAAAAATATTTTTTCTAGGGACAGAAAACTGTAGGTAGGGAGAGTGTCAGTTTCTTTCACTGTGAAAGTCCTTGTTTCAAGGGACAGAGAAGGACACCTGAAGGTAGCCCTTATTGCTTTTTTCCCATCTCCCTGCAGGCCATCTATTAGAATGTCTGGAAGGCAAACAAGGAGAGGCAGACAGTCAGGAGGCAATAAAAGAGGGCAAGCAGGCTCTGTGTCTGGGGGCAACAGTGCTGGTCGTGGACGCGGTGCATTGTCATCAGCACATGGCCATGGGACACGCTTGTCCTTCTTTTCGGCAGCTGGACATGTTGAGCCACATCATGCCGAAGACTTGGTAGAGTGGATGACCAAGCCCTCCTCCTCCTCCTCATCCTCTCTCACCCAGGCTCAGGGTACTGGAAAAGCAGCTGCCAAAGCGTCGTCTTCCCTGGTATCAATGTCAGACAAATCATCAGTCACTCCTTCCCTAGACCCACCATGTCCTCCTCCTGAGGAGTCCCCCGAACTGTTTCAGCACAGTGTTGGGTACATGCTCCAGGAGGATGCCCAGCGTTTCGAAGGGTCTGATGATGAAACCCAGCTAGAGGAAGGCAGTAGCGTGAGAGCAGACAGAGGGGATGCTCAAGAAGGACACCAATCTGGCAGTCATGTTCCAGCAGCTGCAGCATACTGCCAGATTGGCTCCAGTGATGAGGAGGGAGGGGATGATGAGGTCACTGACTCCACGTGGGTGCCTAATAGGAGAGAGGAGGAGGAGGAGGATGAGGAGGAGGCACATCTCCAACGAGGCAGGATGCCCTTTGGTGGCCAGCGTAAGGGCAGTACACCGACGGAATCACACCGCAGAGCTCCGCCTGTGCAGGGCGCTGCCTCTGCCCGTCATTCAAAAAGTTCTTTGGTGTGGGCCTTTTTTGAGGCTAGTGCATCAGATCGCACAGCTGCTGTTTGCAACATATGTCTCAAGCGTATATCGCGTGGCCAAAACATCAGCCGCTTGGGTACCACATGCCTGACCAGACATATGTTGACCTGCCATGCAGCTCGTTGGCAAGCCTACCTCAAAGACCCACACCAAAGAACAAAGCGGACCTCTCCTTGCACCGCATCAGCTGGGATCTCCAACCCCACTATAACTTCAGTCCTCTCTGAAACATGCACTGAGAGGAATGAAGGTGTAGAATTAGGTGTGTCACAGCCAAGTACTTGCGGCCACTCTGCTAGCAGTACACCGACGTCCGATTCTAGCAGGCAAATTTCCCTGCCCCAGCTGCTGGACCGTCGAAAAAAGTTCACTCCCAGCCATCCACATGCCCAGCGGTTGAATGCTAGCTTGGCTAAATTGCTAGCGCTTCAACTGCTGCCTTTTCAGTTGGTAGACTCGGCCCCCTTCCGTGAGTTTGTGCAATGTGCGGTTCCTCAGTGGCAGGTTCCCAAACGCCACTTTTTCTCACGGAAGGCTATTCCGGCTCTCTACCGGCATGTGGAAGGCAATGTCTTGGCCTCGCTGGACAGGGCGGTCAGCGGTAAGGTGCATATTACCGCTGACTCATGGTCCAGCAGGCATGGACAGGGACGTTACCTTTCTTTCACGGCCCATTGGGTCACTCTTTTGGCAGCTGGGAAGGATTCAGGACAAGGTGCAGTAGTGTTGGAGGTTGTCCCACCGCCACGCCTCCAAAATGCTACTACTGGTTGTGACACACCTCTCTCCTCCACCCCCTCCTCTTCTTCTTCCTCCATGGCCTCTTCCTGTGGTTTGTCCTATGAACCAGCGGTGCTCCGTAGCCGTTCACGGGGCTACGCAAGTACGCAGGCAAAAAGATGCCATGCCGTGCTTGCGCTGGTGTGTTTGGGGGACAGAAGCCACACTGGGGCAGAGGTCCTGTCTGCTCTGCAGGGCCAGGCCGAGAGGTGGTTGACGCCACGCCAGCTTAAGCCAGGAATGGTGGTTTGCGACAATGGCACCAACCTCCTCTCCGCCCTCCGACAGGGACAACTGACCCATGTGCCCTGTGTGGCTCACGTCCTTAACCTGGTGGTGCAGCGCTTCTTGGGCAGGTACCCGGGCTTACAGGATGTCCTGAGGCAGGCCAGGAAAGTCTGTGTGCATTTCCGCAGATCTTATAATGCCAGTGCTCGCCTGGCTGAGCTGCAAAAGGAGTTGAACCTGCCCAAGAACCGCCTTATATGTGACATGCCCACCAGGTGGAACTCAACGTTGGCCATGCTGCAGCGGCTGCACACGCAGCAGAGGGCCATCAATGAGTACCTGTGCGACTACGGCACCAGGACAGGGTCAGGGGAGCTTGGTTTTTTTTCTCCACGCCAGTGGGGCATGATCAGGGATGCATGCACTGTCCTGGCACCATTTGAGGAGGCCACGAGGATGGTGAGCAGTGACAGTGCATGCATCAGTGACACTGTACCTCTTGTCCACCTGTTGGAGCACACGCTGCGTGGAATAATGGACAGGGCACTTGAGGCAGAACAGAGGCAGGAAGAGGAGGACTTCCTTGCCTCTCAAGGCCCCCTTTACCCAGACAGTGTTCCTTCTGTCCCACCCATCGCACAGGAAGAGGAGGAGGAGGAGGAGGAGGAGGAGGAGGATTGTGTCAGCATGGAGGTGGAGGCTGGCACTCAGCATCATCAGCAGCAGTCTTTTAGGGATGATTTACAGTCCCAAGAAACCAGTGGACTTGTACGTGGCTGGGAGGAGGTGGCTGCGGATCATGTCGTCCTTAGTGACCCAGAGGACTCCGGAGCGAATGCCTCAGCAAACCTACGCTGCATGGCCTCCCTGATCCTGCAAAGTCTGCGGAAGGATCCTCGTATTCTTCGGATCAAGGAGAGGGACCATTACTGGCTGGCCACTCTCCTTGATCCACGGTACAAGGGTAAGGTTGCGGACCTTATGTTACCGTCGCAGAGGGAGCAGAGGATGAGACAACTCCGGGAGGCCTTGCAGAAAGGTCTGTGCAACGCGTTCCCAGAGACTGGGAGGTTGCAAACTCCTGGTCCTGGACAACGAGTTGCTGAGGCTTCGGCCAGTCAAAGAAGGAGCGGTGGGGAAGGTGGCCGTCTGACCGATGCGTTCAGACAATTCTTTAGTCCGCAGCCCCAAAGTATGATCGGTTCCAGCAACCATCGCCAGCGTCTGATAAACATGGTGCAGGAATATCTAGGGGCAAGGTCAGACTTGGACACCTTCCCCACCGAAAATCCTCTGGCTTACTGGGTCTTGAGGATGGATCACTGGCCAGAGCTTGCACAGTATGCAATTGAGCTACTGGCCTGTCCTGCATCCAGCGTTCTTTCGGAACGCACATTCAGTGCTGCTGGAGGATTTGTCACGGATCACAGGGTGCGCCTGTCCACCGACTCGGTTGATCGACTGACTTTCATCAAGATGAACCAGTCTTGGATCACCACCAGCTACCACACACCTGATGCTGATATAACAGACTAATTGATTTTAACATGTCACATCCCTTCAAGACTGATGCTGATGCTGAGTGCCTGTGCTGTTATGTTGACTGGCTATCCTCCTCCTCCGAGTCCTCAATGATACGATTGATGATGATAGCTTGTAAGATCATTTTTGTTTATGGGTGCCGCCACCAGTGCCTAACGCCCAATTTTTCAGCCCCTGTTTAACAGGGGCGTGTAATTACAATTTTTGAAGCAATACTTTGCAACAGGGCTCATTGCTGTGCTCCAAGTACAGTATCTGTGAGGAGTTGCAGTGTTGTGCCACCAGTGCCTAAGGCCCAATTTTTCAGCCCCTGTTTAACAGGGGCGTGTCATTACAATTTTTGAAGCAATACTTTGCAACAGGGCTCATTGCTGTGCTCCAAGTACAGTATCTGTGAGGAGTTGCAGTGTTGTGCCACCAGTGCCTAAGGCCCAATTTTTCAGCCCCTGTTTAACAGGGGCGTGTCATTACAATTTTTGAAGCAATACTTTGCAACAGGGCTCATTGCTGTGCTCCAAGTACAGTATCTGTGAGGGGTTGCAGTGTTGTGCCACCAGTGCCTAAGGCCCAATTTTTCAGCCCCTGTTCAACAGGGGCATGTAATTACAATTCTTGATCTAATAATTCACAGCAGGGCCCATTGCTGCACCCACCAAGAGTAACTGTCAGGGCTTACAGTGTTGTGGCACCAGCACCACCATCAAAGGCCCAATTTTTACTACCACTGTTCAACAATTATATGTAATTAAAATTCCTGATATAATAGTTGACAGCAGGGCGTTCCAGCACCAACCAAGAGTAACTGTGAGTGCTTACAGTGTTGTGCCAACACCAACAACTAAGGGGCCTATTTCTGCAGAGTATATACGGCAGGTCCCTACTTTCAAACATCCAACTTACAAACGACTCCTACTTGCAAACGCAAGAAGACAACAGGAAGTGAGAGGAAATCTACCACTAGGAAGGAAAATTCTCTCCTGTAAGAATAAATATGGGAGAAAGGTGTCTCCTCTGTACTGATGCTTTATCAGCAATCCTTGTTTCAAGAAAAAGACCACATTTCAAAAAGAGTTGTCATTGGGACGGAAAGTGAGGTGAAATGTTCTGAACAGGGGCACAGACAGCAAAACAAATGTTACAGGGGTGATAACCCTTACCTATGTTTTCCAAAAAGTTTAAAAATAGATTTTTGGTCTGGAGCTACACTTCAACAATGTACCTGTTCAAAATTACAAACAGACTCTACATAAGAACAAACCTACAGTCCCTGTCTTGTATGCACCGCCTGTATAGGGCTGTTCAGAGTATATAGGGCCTTTTTTATTTTATGTGCGGGGTTCCCCTTAATATCCATACAAGACCCAAAGGGGCTGGTAATGGGCTGGGGTAGGGGGGGGGGTCATGGGGTAGCTATGCCATTTTTCTTAAAGAATTTCATCCATATTACCGGGACCAGACATTACATTAAAGCCGCAAGCAGTTTTAAATGGCTTTTTTTTCCTTTAGAAGTGTCATTTTGTGCAGGGACAGTTCTAAACACGGGAAACACGTGGCACTTCACAGGCATACTTTAGACACCCCCCAGGTACGATATTTAAAGGAATATTTGACTTTTTTTTTTTTCACTTTATGCATCATTAAAATGACTGCTCCCGAAAAACGACCGTTTTTAAAACTTCTTTTTGCATTGATACATGTCCCCTGGTGCAGAACCCGGGTTCCCAAACCCTTTTTAGGACAATAACATGCATAATAGTTGTTATAATTAGCACTTTAGAATTCGAACGTTCGCATCCATTGTATTTAATAGGGTTCTAATGTTCGTTCGAACTTTCGGTCCGTTCGCGGGTTCTGGTGCGAACCGAACCCGGGGGTGTTCGGCTCATCACTACCAGGCAGATATAAAAGACACATGGGCAGAAGACAAAAAGAAAGGAAAAACAAATCCCTAAAGTGCATTTCCTCCAGTCCTAATTTAAATAATGTAAGTCTAAATACCATTGGTCTGTAGTGGCACCATTGTTGTAGCAAAAGAGGCTAGGCAAAAAAAAGGGGGAACACCCCAAGATGATCAAAAGGGGTGTAAAAGTTGCTACTTAATACAATCGTAGGTATAGACTGAGACTGGGGGAAATGATTAAATAATTTATTATTATCAAAAAAGAATGCTCAGAAAATTTCAATTGGCATTAAAAATTACACGGATAACTGCTACCACAGACTACTGACGATCACCGATTGGTGATCTCAGTAGGGGGGGGGGGTGGTCAAACAGGACAGGACAGGACTAACAGACATGACAAATAACAAAATAAGGGAACACACAACACAGAAAGTCCGGACATCGGCATGAAATTCGGAGTGCAGCTGAATGACGCTAATAATTACCTGAGATGTCAATTCTAATAATTGGGAAACCCCAAATTAAACTACTAAAGCGTATCCAGCTCCACTGCGAATTACCCCAGGGTGATACCATCAAACAAATGCCAATCCTAACATCTAGACACTGGTCCCAAGGTAATGTTCAATATCAATTTTTTTTTTTATATATTGGCCAAAAATTGCCAAAAACAAGGGGCCTCAGTAAGCAGAAATGTCAGGGTTCATCCACAAAGGACTGCGGAACAATTTTCAAGATAATCAGTAGATAGTAGTGGTTATCCTATTCTTCCTTTTCCCACTATTTGGAGACCAGCGGGTGGCTGAAGATTTTTTGTATCTAATTTGTAGCTGATTGAGCCGCCAGCTGCTGTATCTCAAAGTGGTACAGAATCAGTGTTCATTCAGGGGAATAGAGCCACATTCATAGGTATCTGAGCATCAGCAAACTGTTCCTTAAGCATAAGTCTGTGGTAATCAAATTAGTTGAGCCCTGCAACTATATAGTGATGGCCAGTGGAGCCTGTTTCATACGTTACCATCCCGGGAGCGTTCATATATTGTAGTGGGCACCTGTGATGTTGCAGCTCTTTCCGGTACTAGTGAATGAGTAGTTTGGATTTACTCGGTCCGTTATCATCTGCTGCTATTTCAGGAGCCTTCTCCACTCACCTGGGTGGATCACGTACTTGTGCTGACAGCGTCTGCAGAGATATCCATCTCTATGCTGAAGACGCCTCTCTCGGCTTCACGGCTATGCTGGGCGGGGATTGCGTTGCCGACGTCACGTGACCGCTGTGACGTCAACGCATTTCGCTATCTGGATAGCGTAGCTTCGTCTGGACTGGGTGGTGGGGTGGCTCCTGGCGGTTCTATTTATGGACATTGTCCTTCCGACAGGCCGCCCTCTTGTGAGAAAAAAGGAGTAGGCATGTAGTTCTCCCATCCTTAGTAGATGACCACAACAGATAAATACTAACATACGAGGGAAGAAAATTTGGCCAATGTAGCCACGGCTTTGGTTCGCATATACTATAATTAGGAGGAATAATATAGCTACGGTATTTGGTTCATACTACTGCAACTAGTCATGGAATTGTTTATATATATATATATATATATTTTAATCAGCGTAAATCATATACCAATAATTAATATTCATTTCACATGTTGTTGCTTAAATCCATCATTCCCGTTAGGGAATGGAGATGACTCAATGATGGTAAATCCATGTCAAAAGCTGTAGATATGAATAATACCAATCAGAGACTCTGAGCTTTAGAGTCTATCTATAACTCAGTTTCGATGTGTTGGGATGCGCTGGGGTATATGCCAGGTGGCTTAAGCTTGGTAAATCACATAACCAAGACATCATGATTTATTTCATATATTGATCTTCGCATGCTCCCAGGTGTGGCCAAGCGTCCACTCAGCCAATTTCCCTAGTAATACCAAGATCTGCATAAATATAGCCAGCATCTCACCTTAATATGTGAATATACCCATAGAGGATTAGGGATATGGACAACGAGTCACACCCAGGAAGCAATGCAGATATTAACCCCCCAGGGCAGCCCACACATCAAACAAGATCGGAGTCCATGATTAAGCCATAATTAAGCATGCCTGGTCAATACTGGAGATAGATTTACCAGAGGAGATCAAGCAAGAGGAGGTGATTAAGTCAATATCACCTATTTTAGATTTTTTTGTTTTTTAGGAACACAAAAGATAAGGTTGTGGGATGAGGGGAATGATGTTGGGAGGGGGGAGGGGGAAAGAAGTTTTTGGTCAAGTGTCTAAAAAGACCTGAAGATTGAGTTCAGTGTTTAACCCCATAGGGACCAAAGAGCCTAGGCGGAAAATCCACCATTTTTCCTTCTGAAGGAGAATGCGGTTAAAATCACCCCTTCTTTTAGGCAATTTAAGTACATAAATGCCTTTGCTTTTTATACCATCTATCTTGCCATCATGGCACAGGGCAAAATGTTTAGCCAGTGGTTTATCCTGACTTTTTTCAGGGTCCCTCTCTCTCTCCTTTTTAATGTCACGAAGATGCTCCCCTATCCTAACTTTTAGGGGCCTTTTGGTCTTACCTATATACATCTTCGGACATGGACACGTGATCATATATATCACCCTGCTTGTAGAGCAGTTGATAAGATCACGTATTTCAAAGGTTTCCCGACCGAGTGCATCCATGAAAGATGCAGTTCGGTCCACTAAAGGACATACTTGGCATTTGTTACAAGGGAACATGCCTTTACTTCTGGGGTTCTCTGAAAGCCAGCTGGTACTAGGTTCCTTGGTAAATTCGGAATGAATTAACATATCCCCAAGATTCTTGGCCCTCCTTGCCACCAATTTGGGTGCATTTCCTACAATGTCCTGCATCCCAGGGCAATTGAGGAGGATGCCCCAATGTTTTTCCAGCACTCGTCTAACTTGGTCCCACTGGGCTCCATACGGGGTAATCACCCTCACCGGCTCTGAGTTTTTATTTTTTATTTTAGAGTTTGCATTAAGATCAACAGAGAGGAGACTTTTTCTATCTTGGCAGGCTGCACGCTGTTTGGCCTTCCTAATCTGCCGATGCGAGTACCCCCTTTCCCGAAATCTTTTGTAGAGCTCAGCATTTTCCCTCCTAAGATCTTCCCTCTTTGTACAGTTTCTTTTAATCCTTAGAAACTGTCCAATAGGGATTCCATCCTTGAGGGACTGAGGATGGTGACTATCAGCTCTAAGGAGGGTATTGGCTGCTGTCTCTTTCCTGTAAGTACGGGTACATAATTTGCCCTCCTCTACATATATCCAAAGGTCGAGGAAGGAGATCTGTTCTTCATCTACCGTGAAAGTAAGGCGGATATTGCGGTCATTACAGTTCAGTTGACCAATGAAATGGGCCCACTGGTCCCTACTCCCGCGCCATATCACCAACACGTCGTCAATGTATCTTAACCATGCATACACATGGCTAGTATACATTGGCGACGTGTAGACCTCCTCCTCCTCCCATAAACCTAGATGGAGGCAAGCGTAGGCAGGTGCCCACGCTGCCCCCATTGAAGTACCTCTAATTTGTTGGTAATATTGGGAGTTAAATTGGAAAAAATTGTTCGCCAAGGCGAATTGTAATAGCTCCAAAAGGAACTCATTCTGTGAACCGTACTCGGGATAGTTCAAATCTAGGTGGCTTGCCACTGCCTCTATCCCACAATGATGTGGGATTGAGGTATACAGTGACTCATCCACACTTATTAGTAGGAAACCCTCGTCAATTTTTAGTTCAGAAATTTGAGATAACACATGCCGGGTATCCTGGACGTAGGATTTAAGGCCAGAGACCATTTCCTTCAGGAGTGAGTCCAAGTACCGGCCCACCCTTTCAAGGGGTCCCTGTACCGCCGACACAATAGGTCTCCCAGGTGGTTTATCTGGGCATTTGTGTATTTTAGGAATAGTGTAAAAGGTCGGTACATTGAACTCCCTCACAGACAAATGGTCAAATTCACGTCGGCCCAGTAAGCCAACATCCTTTGCCTCAAACAGCATCCTATTTAGTTCCTGAACTAGCCTTGGAAAAGGATCGCAATCTAATTTTTTGTAAGTCATAGAATCCCCTAATAATCTTTCGATTCTGTCAAATACAAATCGTCGTCCATTAGGACGACATTGCCTCCCTTATCGCTCTTTTTGAACACTAGGTTCTTTGCTTCCTTTAGTTCTTTTAGGGCCCTTCGTTCATCCTTAGTAAGGTTATCATGGACGCTTTGGGTCCAGTTGATGTTGTTCAAATCAGTCTGGACCATCTCTAAGAACATATGTAACCATCTGTTCTTGCTCATTGGGGGCATTTTGTTAGATCGAATTTTTAGATCAGCAATCCTTTTAATGGGGCAGCTTCCAGGTATAGGGTCCTCGCTTTCTTCCAGCAGGGAATTTAAAATTTCCAGCGCTATTTGGTCATCTTGATCCAGCTTTGGGTCACTTGAGGTTAGTAACTTTTTATTTGCATATAAGGACTTAAAAAACACCTTTCTTAAGAAAAGGGCTACGTCCTTATATACTTCAAAGTGATCCATATTATTGACTGGCGAAAAAGACATTCCTCTCTGTAGGAGTTCAACATGTCTAGGGGCTAGAGCAGGGGTCTCCAAACCCCGGCCCGCGGGCCACATCCGGCCCGCTTGGATGTTTTATCCGGCCCGCAGCTCATTCAGAGACTGCCTGCTTCAATTTCCCCGTGTATGTGTACCGCTGACATAGCGGATCCACTGAAGCAGAGGAAGGTGAAGCGGTGGGTGGATTACCATGCACACAGGGAGGAGGCGGGGCCCCGCTGTCGGGCAGCATGGATGTGGGCTGGCTGTGCGTGCTGGAGTCAGGCTGGGGGAGAGGATAAGTGAGCGGGCGGTACTGCGAGTGCGCGGCAGCCGGCAAGTGAGAGAGAACCTGAGCGGGCAGGTCAGTGGATGAGTGAGGGGGGGTCGCCAGGTGAGTGTGCGGGCGTGCAGGGCACACATCGAGTGAGGGGGCGGGCTGGTCGGCAGGTGAGCGGAGAGACTGGCCAGTCAGTGAGCCAGCGGGCGGGGAGCAGAGAGATGACATCATCTCTCGCTGCCCGCCCTGCATCACTGCAGTTTCGCCCGCACTGTACAGCCGCGGGCAGTGTGAGTGCACCCTTAGCCTCCAATAATTACTTAGAAACATTCCAAAGACCCCACCTTTATTTAGTTTGTGTGTACAATTCATTCTGCTCTATATAAACTCCCTTTGTAGCCATCTATTCAGATGCACCGAGAGCAGAAAGTGGTGACAAGTGATAAGTCTGAGTGCAAGAACACATCCCCACAGTATGCATTTAGATGAGCATATTTCTCCCTGCTTGACACTGGATGCAAACTTTAGCTGTGGTGACCAACTGCTTGATTACTGTTCCAGAAGCAGGACTGAAAACGTAATGTAGCAACCGATGGGCAGACTGCATAGCTAAAGTCTACATCCAGTGGCCAGATCCCTCCCTGCTGCCTGCCTTCACTCTGACAATCTGCACCTTAGCAGGCTAATGACAATCAGCAACGTGTGGCAAGTGTAATCCGCAATGTGTGGCAGATGACAATTGTCAACATGTGGCAGGTGACGTGGCAAGTGTAATCCGCAATGTGTGGCAGGTGATGTGACAATCAGCAACATGTGGCAGGTGATGTGGCAAGTGTAATGCACAATGTGTGGCAGGTGACCTGGCAAGTGTAATTCGCAATGTGTGGCAGGTGATGTGGCAAGTGACAATCCGCAATGTGTGGCAGGTGACGTGGCAAGTGTAATCCGCAATGTGTGGCAGGTGATGTGGCAAGTGACAATCAGCAACATGTGGCAGGTGACATGGCATGTGACAATCAGCATCTGAAGGCAGGTCGACGTGGAAAGTGACACACTCGGGGCTCCCACTGATTCGGCATTATGGTGAGTTGAACCATTTCATTTTATATTACAATGTAATAGAAATAATGTGCTTCAATCATCCTGACACCATAACAACCATGGTGCCGTGATGATGAAAACACCAACACCAGCCATTGCCCCGATATATTGCCCGCAAAAAAACATATTTTCTGGCAGTGCCCCTCCCGAGACTAGACTCTGGATCTGCCCCTGGGGGAGTGGCGGCAGAGGACGAGGTTGGGCTGAGGGAGTAGCGGCAGAGGACGAGGTTGAAGTGGAGGAGGCTCCCGCTCTGTGCAGCTGCCACCGCCAGATTTTTAGGAAGGTATTGTGCCTGTTCCAGTGACAGTTAACCCACCCTGGTGTGCTGCAGATTCCTCCACTGACATCATCTGGAGGAGGAGCCGCAGGACTGGGAGGAACTGTCTGCAGGAATGCAAAACCCAAAGGTGTGTGTGTTGGTGGAGGGGTGTGTTAGAGGCGAGGTATGAGGAGGGGGGTGTGATCAGAGTGGAGAGATATAGGGGTGTGTGATCAGACTGGGGAGTATCTGGGGTGGTGGTGATCAGGCTGGGGGGGTATCGGGGGGGAGGAGTGGTGTTATCATATTAGGGGGTATCTGGGTGTGTTATCAGGGTGGGGGACACAGACGTGCGGAAAGGCTCTGACGGGGACACAGAAGTGAGGAAAGGCTCTGACGGGGACACAGAAGTGAGGAAAGGATCTGATGGGGACACAGAAGTGCGGAAAGGCTCTGACGGGGGACACAGACGTGCGGAAAGGCTCTGACGGAGGACACAGAAGTGAGGAAAGGCTCTGACGGGGACACAGAAGTCCGGTAAGGCTCTGACAGGGACACAGACGTGTGGAAAGGCTCTAACAAGATTATTTACATTTTTATTCATTTATTTCTAAATAAAAAATTTCGGCCCGCAAATATTTATAAAATCTACAATGTGGCCCTCGGGCTAAAAAGTTTGGAGACCCCTGGGCTAGAGGGAAGGCAGAGAGGTTGATTACCTTAGTATCCAAAATGGATATCTGATCTTTTTTAAGGGTTATCTCTGTTGGCTGCGTGTACGCTGTTCTATCTGTGCCTTGGGGCCCCTTTCCTTGTTTTTGACGTTTGTTTTGGTACACTGTGAGGTTTTCTGAGAAAGGGGGCGGTCCTCCATCTCTGCCGTCCCCTCCCTCTCTAAAAAAGTCACGACTTTGGGAGTTCCATCGTCATCACCATCAACTGTGGCATTCTCCCGTCTAAACCTTGATTGTGACCTCGATCCCCTCCTGTTAGATCTGCTTCTCCCTCTCCTTATGGTGAGATCGAAAACTCGATCGTTTTCAAAATCCATAAGGTCTCTTCTAAGTTTAGACTGCTTAGTAGCACTGAAGGGGGAGAGCAGAGAGCGGTGACTGACAGTCACTGCTCTTCCCTCCCAGCAGACCAATAACTGAGCGATCAGTGGTCATGTGATTGCTCTGTTCTTGGGCTTAGAGCTGATGTGGGAAAGCTGCAACCTCACACCGATGCTGCATCTTAGAGATGAGTATGAGTGTTTATTTTAATTTGTTTTATGAACCCAATACTTTTCCTCCTTTAAATCCAGGCAGATATAAAAGACACAAATTAATGTATCTCTAACCGTTCAACAAATACAAACTATGTAATTCAGTCCAACAAAGAAAACTTGCTCTACTACAAATTACCTGGGAGACACGGAAGCGTTGCTCTGTGCCAAATGCCTTTGGAGTGTAGCTATAATCCTGTAATATAATTAAGCTCTACTTGGTAACATCCATTGCATCAATTCTTTATTGGCTACATGGCAGGACACAGCAGTAACACACTAGCGCATTTCGGACAAAGCTTTACTGATAGTATGCTATAAGTAAGGCTTTGGCTGAAACGCGTTAGTCTATTACTGCTGCATTCTGCCATGTAGAGCCAATAAAGAATTGATGCAATGGATGTTATCGAGGAGCCAGCTTCATTATAATAGGGGATTATTGCTACAAGCGGTATAATTATCTGACTTTTACTTTGGTATCTGCCTCTTGCAATCCCCTATTTGTTCTGGCTGGGAGAAGGAGAAGCAGTATCAGTTGTGCTGCAATATGCTAACTATTGGCATGCAGACAGAAGCAGAGAGAAGTGTGAAAGAGACTAGAAGTTTTCAGGGCTGTGTAAATCTCATATCTGAATGGACAGAAAATATAGTAATTTAGCAGGTAGATTAGCTCCCTTATATGTACAGTGTAACCTTGGTTTACGAGCGACGTGGTTAACGAGCGTTTTGAAAGACGAGCAACTTTTTTTTTTAAATCCTGACTCGGTTTGCGAGTGTTGTCTCGCAAAACAAGCAGAATTCAAGCTTATGGGGTGTGCAGTACCGCATTTGGCCAGAGGTGAGGGGGCGCCGGTGACACTCGGAACGGTTCAGAGCCAGTCGGAAATACTCGGAAACATACTCCGTCCCTGGGTGTTTCTGAGCCTTTCTGAGGGTTTCCAAGATCGGCCCGAGCTGTCCCTGAGTATTTCCAAAGCTCTCTGAAGCGCCCCCCCCACCTCTGGCCACATGCGGTATTGCATGCCATAGAAGTCAATGCGGAACAAATTATGTTTGTTTCTATTGACTTCTATGGGGAAACTCGCTTTGATATGCGAGTGCTTTGGATTACAAGCATTCTCCTGGAAAGGATTATGCTCGTAATCCAAGATTCCACTGTATTTCATTTGTGTATTTAATGTTTGCCCGGAAATCAGCTTTAATAACCCCTTCCAGCTGCCACCTCCAGGCCCTTTAAGAGCTTCTAAATGGCGGGAGACGGAGGCGGGGATTCAGGTCGTGATCACTGTGATTGGCTGTTATATGATCAGAAAGCTCCCGATCCCAAGTATGCATCGGGAGCTTTCTGGTCCCCACCAGTGACTGTGCTGGGAGCACACAGGGGGCACGCTTTCAGCACATTAAGTTGTATACATAGGGCCGAATATATACAGTGCCTTTAATGTTAAAGCCCACCCATCTTGAGGCCGCATATATGTGTACCATCGGCGGGACTAGGTTAATAATTTACCAAAAATTATAATTATTACTCTTTAAGTTATATTTAAGATGAACTTCCGTTGACTTATCAGTGTGTAGAAAGATTTGATCTTTTTTTGAAAGTCTTTTGATTTAGCATGCGTTTTCTTCTCCTAGCGGCACTCATCTAGCCAGACGTACACGCCGGTGAATGGCTGGAGAGACATAGTGAGAGAGAAGGTCCTGTTGAACGGAGATTACAAGCCAGTGGAAGACGTGAAGGCCGTTCCTCCAACAGTCTGGGAATGGAGCCTGTTCTACAGTCATGTGCGCAGAAAGCAGTTCCGGAACCCCGTGTATCAAGTCAGGGAACATGCTGTATTAAACGGCAATGGAAGTGGGCACAATGCTGACAAGGTGAGATTTACTTTAAGGGGGTTTTATTAAGCTCCATTGAATCTTAACATGGCCACTCATTTTAAAGAATGCTAATGTGCACAAACCTGGATGTGCAAATCAGCGCTTGCTAGTAATGCAAATGATATAAATAATGTGAATTACATAAGTGCAAACAAAATAGATATGAAAAATAGAATAATGTGATATTAATATCATGTACTGAAAAATCCTTGTAAACATAAATGACCAAAGTTAGTCCAAAAGTGACAAAGTCCCCCCAAAAAATCTTTCAAATACTCCAAATAAAAGAAATCTTCCTACATGGATCATGCGATGACAATTAAGTGTGGATGTACGCTCACCAGATGTTGTAGATCCCCTTGCCTTATGACAAGAGGAAAAATGACATAGGGCTTGTGGGGTCTCCCTGACCTCCTCGGGTCAATCCTCCAGTGTCCCCCTCCCAGAGGCGTATCTAGTGAAAATGGCGCCTATGGCAAGCACTGAAATTGCGCCCTTGTCAAAACATAAATGCGTCCTTACCAGCACCCATAAATGCAGTAACATCAGCACCCATAATTGCAGTAATATCAGCACCCATACAAGTGGTAATGGCACACATAAATGCAATAATATCAGCACCCATAAAAGCGGCCTTAACAGCACCCATAAATGCAGTAATATCAGCACCCATAAATGTAGTAACATCAGCACCCATAAAAGCGGCCTTACCAGCACCCATAAATGCAGTAATATCAGCACCCATAAATGTAGTAACATCAGCACCCATAAATGCGGCCTTAGCAGCACCCATAATTGCAGTAATATAAGCACCCATAAATGCAATAACACCAGCACCCATAAATGCAGTAACACCAGCACCCATAAATGCGGCCTTACCAGCACTCATAAATGCAGCCTTACCAGCACCCATAAATGCAGCAGCCTTACCAGCACCCATAAATGCAGCCTTACCAGCACCCATAAATGCAGCCTTACCAGCACCCATAAATGCAGCCTTACCAACACCCATAAATGCAGCCTTACCAGCACCCATAAATGCAGCCTTACCAGCACCCATAAATGCAGCCTTACCAGCACCCATAAATGCAGCCTTACCAGCACCCATAATTGCAGTAACATCAGCACCCATAAATGCGCAGGAATCGTGCGATGTATGGGCACTTAGCAGGAGGGAGAGAGACAGAGAGCGGCCTCCATGGGGGCGGATCATGAGATCTACGGGCACAGCACTGGGCAGAAAGGCAGAGTGGAACGGAACATCAGAGACAGGTACTGCGCGCAGTGGTACACAGACAGGTCACACTCACTGGCAGTGGCAGTGTGATGACCGGGGACACGCAGCGGTGCAGGGGATGTTTCCTCATAATGGATACAGTCCTCCGCCACTGCTGCGCCAGCGCCTCTGACACTGTACAGAGGGAGAGAGGGCGTAGGATCGCCAGCGGCTCTGTCTGCTTAGCACACACGCACAATCGCACATGATGTTGACTTTAAGGCCTCTTTTACACTGGGGCGGTGGGGGGGCGTCGTTTACCGTTGTTTTCGCGGCGCTATTCAGCCTCTAGCAGGGCTCTTTTAACCCCTGCTAGCGGCCGAGAAAAGGTTAAAAAAAACGCCCGCAAAGCGCCGCTTTGATTTCAATGGGCAGGTGCGCTTTAGGAGCCACTCCTACGGCGCCTCAAAGATGCTGCTTGCAGGACATTTTTTAATGCCCTGCTAGTGCACCGCTCCAGTGTGAAAGCCCTCGGGGCTTTCACACTGGAGTGAATGGAGCCGCTCTTTCAAGGCGCTTTGCAGGCGCTATTTTTAGCGTTATAGCGACTGCAAAGCCCCTCAGTGAGAAAGGGGTCTTAGGCTGCTTTCACACTGAGGTGCTTTGCAGGTGCTACAGCGCTACAAAATTGCGCCTGCAAAGCGCCCTGAAAGAGCCTCTTTTCTCACTCCAATGTGAAAGCCCAAGGGTTTTTACACTGGAGCGGTGCGCTGGCAGGACGCTCAAAAAAGTCCTGCTAGCCGCATCTTTGAGGCACTGTAGGAACGGTGTACACACTGCTTCTAAAGTGCCCCTGCCCAATAAAATCAATGGGCAGCGCCGCCAAACCGCCAGCAAAGCGCCGCTGCAGTGGCGCTTTGCGGGCGGTTTTAACCCTTTTTGGGCCGCTAGCGGTGCGCTGGCAGGACGCTCAAAAAAGTCCTGGCAGCCGCATCTTTAAGGCGTCCCGCTAGCGACAGTGCTTTACCTAGGGTTGCCACCTGTCCGGGATTCACCCGGACAGTCCAGGTTTTGAATCATGTGTCCGGGTTTCAGGCAGACTGAAACCCGGACACATTATTTAGATTGGACTGCGGCTCCCCCAAGATAGTCGCACACAAATCTGTTGCCATCCAGGAACTGTGGGCGGCTGTCCGGGGGCAGGTTCGGCATCACTGGGGTGCAGGGTGATGATGTCAGTAAGAGCAATTTGACCACACCCACATTTTGCTGCAGCGCGCTATGCACACCGCATCACTACTCTCCTCGGGGCACCCAAAGGTGTCCCAGGCTGCTAAAGTGTTCGGGTTTAGCTTGAAGAAAAGGTGGCAACCCTAGCTTTACCGCCGACGGCGCAACGCCCCAGTGTGAAAATAGCCTAAGTCATCATGTGCCAGGCACAGGCCCAAACAGAAGCAAGCAGCCAATCAAACATAGTGCTTGCTCAATATGGATTAAATAAATTGTAATTATGCATAGCCATAGATATCATAAATAAAGTGATTTGTGCAACAGCAGGTACTACTTGCACAAATCACTTTATTTATGATATCTATGGCTATGCATAATTACAATTTATTTAATCCATATTGAGCAAGCAGGCACTACAGTATACTTGATTGGCTGCTTGGCAGTTGGGCTGGCCTGGCACACATCATTAACACTGACTTGCAGTTTACTTTTAGTAAAGGGTTAAGCTACCCATATGAAGGAGACATTACTCATCTTATTTATGTCAGAGACAGAGATTCATACATGGGGTCATTATATACACAGTGAAAACTTTCTCTAATAAAAAAATGCTTTATTCATAATGTACACTGACTTGTTGTGACTAGTACCTGCTTAAAGTTGCTGCCTGGCTTGGGGGTTCGGGTTCCTGAGTCCAATTGTCCAAAAACAACTTGTCAGTTCAGTTGAAGTTCTCCTCCTCAGCGACCTCTCCTCACGTGACGTCACCGAGGAGAAGATGGAATCAGCGCAGAGGAGGAAAGCTCCGCCTCCGCCAGTTAGCCGAATGACTGGAGACGCAGCAGTGGACGGTCCCACTCATCCACAAGCATGGGGGCGCCTGCGCCTCTCACTCACCTACACACTGTTATTCAGCCAAGTAAGTGTACTTACAAGTGAACTGCCATGCCGCCGCCGGGGGCTATAGTGCGGGAGGCGGCCCGCAGGAGGACAGGTTAGGGTGGGAATTTTTTTTTTCTTTTCGTTTATTTTGCCGCCCCCCCCCAGGGCGCCCATGGCACTTGCCATGGAGTGCCATACCCTGGATACGCCACTGCCCCCTCCTCAAGGTAAAGCGTGACTTCAAGACGGGATGTCACCAGCGGTATAGGAAGCAAAAACAGAGGATGGACTCCTCATAGTGTGAAACCATATAGGTAGTTTTATTAAAAGCCTCACTGGGCTGCAGCATCAAACAGGTAAAAACAGTCTGTAACCCTCCAATGCAAGCAACCGCAAAACCAGTAGGGGTTATGGAAAGCTGTGTAACTCACAGCAGAGTCAGCGTGCGTTCCACAAAGACGCGAGGTAGCACAACATTGCGTTCCAGTCTTACGCGTTTCGTCATCAATCGTGACATCATCAGAAGCTTTGGAACAGCAGCTGCCACTTAATAATCACAAATTATTTTTCTTTGGTGAGGGTGTATTGATATATAATTTGCAAACTCATTTTAAAGGTCTAAAATTCCCCAAAGTGAAGTCGTGAAATTCTCAGCATGGACGCTTCACTGTCCCCCAATATCCACTGGACTGTCCAACATTGTGGGAAGAACAGAAGCCCTGTGTAAGCTCCAAGACTAAAGCTTTTCCTCCCCCACCTGACAGATTTGAGTCCAGCAACTGGTTGCTTGGGGACTTAGTGTTGCACCATGGGAGTAAGGGTGCAGAGTCACATGCTCCCCTATGCTTGGAACGAATGTCATTTCTCTTTATTCCAAGCCACTAAACACAGTGCTAGGGGGGCAACTGTAAGGGGAATATATTTGAAAGTGGGGATGGGTATTTAAAGCAGGAACAAAAGTTCCACTGTCATTCACTGTGAGCAGGAAGGCTCTTTATTGCAGAAGGGACAGGCAATGTCTCTTCTGCAATGAAACACACCTGGCTGCCCACTCACAGCGATCCCCGGTATTTAAACTTAGCTGTGTATGTGCAGCTCAGCTATTTGTGGCTGGCCTGATCCCTGTGTGCAGAGATAACTAGCTCCTGTAAATGCACAGGAGTGACATCATCCCATGCCGGCCAATGAAAATGGCTAAAAACCAGCACACAAAAGAATATTCTGGCAAGGAAAAGGGACTGTTGGAGGAAAGGTGAGTATTCCACCCTTTAGTTCCGCTTTTGGTGAATCTGTCACTTGGTCCTGCATGGGCAAATCCAGTTCCTTAAAGTGTCAATAAACTAAAACCTGCAAACAGCCTTACCTTTAATAGAAGTCTGTGAATACTTACCTTTTCTGCTACTCATGCCACCAGAAGTTCACTCTGTTCACTAGAAATCTTCATCTGAAGTGCACAGGGAAATCAACACTTCATTGCATGTTGATCTACTGGGTTCTCTGCAGATTTCAGGGGTTCCTGCTGCTGACCTCCATGTCATTGATTGACAAAATATAGATGTGGAATGGGGGTGGGTAGCTGTTTATTCAGCCTATGTGTACACAGGTTATCCTGTTTCAGGAGGCATAATTGAGAGTGATACTCTAGACTAGCCATTCTCAACCAGGGTCCTATGGATCTCTAAGGTTCCTCTAGGGCAGTGGTCTCCAACTGTGGCTGGGGGCCGGATCCGCACTTGCTTGCTTTTATCTGGCCCTTGGAGCACTCTTTCCTCCATGGGCACCAACAATGGGGCATAGTTCCACACCATTGACACCAATGATGGAGCACAATTCCTCCCAATGATACAAATGATGGGGCACAATTCCTCCTAATGACACCAACAACAGGGCACAGTTCCTCCCAATGACACCAACAATGGGGCCCAATGACATCCTTGATGTGGCACAATTCCTCCCAATGACACTAACGTTGGAGAACAATTCCTCTCACTAACACCAATGAAGGGGCACAATTCCTTTCACTGACACCAAAGATGGGGCATTGTTTACTGCCAATGATGCAGGGACATTTTCTGCTCCCAGTGTCCACAGTCTGGCCCCCCTAAAGTCTGAAGGACAGTAAACTGGCCCTTTGTATAGAAAGTTTGGAGACCCCTGCTCTATGGGTTCTTTGAGCTGTGGTTGATTGGTTTCCCATCTGATGATTCCTGCATTGCCCCAGAACCAATGGCACTTATGAAAGCCAAAAGCATGACACCAGTTATATTTTTAGCTGTCTGTAAGGGTCTCATTCTTCCTATTGACCACTAATGTTAGAGGCATATTTGTAAGTGGCCCCTGATGAACTGGTTTTAGTAAGATAGGGTTCCCTAAGACCTGAATATTATTTTAGGGGTTCCTCCAGGGTAAGAAAGTTAAAGGGTAACTCCACTTTTGTGGGGGAAAAAAATGGCAAATAAAGAAAAAATAATATGGCGTATACAATTGCGACACAAGTCATATTGTAATTTTGGCTTCATGCCCACTGACGTTTTTACAGCTGCGTTTTTTACAGCTTAAAAACGCCTGTCCATGTTATTGTAAATTTTTTTTTTTTTTAAAAACCAAAAAAAACGTCGGAGCTAAAAAACGTGACCGCGCGTAAGTGCGCGTTTTTGCGCGTTTTTTGACGCTCGCGTTTTTTTCTGCCTAACTCCGACGCTGAGGAACGCACTGGTCCTGGGTTTTTTTTACAGCTTAAAAACGTCTATGCTGTTTGCAGCTCAAAAACGTCTAGGTGGGCATGAAGCTATAGACTAACATGAACAGGCGTTTTTAAGCTGTAAAAAACGCCCAAAAACGCGGCTGTAAAAACGTCCGTGAGCATGAGGCCTAAATGTTATTAAAAATTACCTTTCCTTTTCAATCTGCAGCCGCTGTAATTTCTCTTTTTGTCCATGGACGGACACAGCTCCTTAAATCTTGACAAAGTGGGTTATGGTCCTGTTCATAGGATAGGACTAGGCAGAACATGTTAGTTATCTTAAAAAATGTAACTTTAACAGAGTTGAACAGCTCCGCCCAGGGGGCGGTCCCTCTGGTCATAACCTTTCATCCTGCAGCATGCAGCTCAGTTTTTTTCTGCCTAGTAGAGGAGGTGGACCTGGCTCCCCCTTGGGCCCAGAGACCTACAGAAATGTTTACTTTTTATATTTTAATATTTTATTTTGTTTTGATCCTGAGATCTTCTATCAAGTGCCGGCTGGGTGACAAGCTGGATATTATAGATTCTGGTAGTCTCCCCAGTCCGGCCTTCGAGCGGGAGAAGACCTTAGCTGAGCGCTGGGTCTGCCACGACATGCCCCATTTGCTCAAGGGGTGGCCGGTGAGTTTTTTTTTTTGCTCCGGGACCCACATATGACTGACCTACTCAGGGTTCAATCACAGTGGGCAATGGCCGACAGCCACTCCGTATGTCCGGCAGTGAGTCTGTCTGGAACGCACCAGCATGTCCACGCGTGGACGGGTAAGTACAGTTCCTCCTCCTGTTTTGTGTCAGTTTGGAACAGCTGGGCTTCCTTGAGGGTCATTAGGGGGTCCCCTGTCCTCCCTTTCCCTCCCTCTGTCCCCCTCCTTTTCCTCCTCCCCAGTGCGGGGCCTCTGCGGCGGGCGGGATGTGCCTGTGGGGGGTCTCTGTATCCCGGTTGGGGGCTGTGCAGCTGTCAGGGTCCGCTTCTGTGGGGGTGCTGTGTTTTCTGGGGAGCCTCTGCTCGGCATCCCTGCGGCCTTCTCGTCCACCTCAGGTGCTCGGGCGCCATTTTTTTGTAGCGCCGGCGCCATTTTCTAGTGGTTTTATTTTACATTGAGAAATTCCATTGGCGGACATTTTCTTGTGGCCGTGCTGTGGCGCAGGTCTTCATTGCGGGCGGCCATTTTCTTGTAGCCCGCGCCCTTTTTTTCCTGAGGAGTCCGGCGGCCATTTTGGATGTGGTTTTTCACTGTATGGCTTTCCCTCTAGTGCTGGAGGCTCCCTAAATGGCGCGAATAGCGCTATTTACCTCACAGGAGACTTCAGTCACACACAGTGTGTGATACAGGTGGACAAACGGCGCTGAGCAGTCTCTGACTGGGTGGTGAGTCCCTGGGTAACCCCCCCCCTGGTCAGCGCAGCTAGGAAGGCGGACTTTTTTTGTCACAAGTGTCTTGACTTAGTCCCTAAGGTCTGTCAGTGGGTCGGAATGGAGTCTGAAGCTGGTATTCTTTCCCCAGACATTCCAGAAGCAGCAGCTGGAGCCCCTGCACCTGCGGTAACCATGGACAATTTGTCGGCAGTCCTGGAGTCATTTGTTGCCAGGGTGGAAGTGGCATGCGGGCGTAAGGGGGGTAAAGAGTGCCCCCTCCCCCGCCATCTCCTGGGGAATGCTCTGACTCTGACTCGGGCCTGGCTGCAGCACAGGACCCCTGTTCTGAGGCGTCAGAAGACGTGGACCAGGACCGCCTGGGCACTGAGGAGGACTTCTCGTCCGGGTCAGTGCAGGACAGAGCACTTGTGGGAGCACTTATCAATGCAGTAAGGGACACCCTTAAGCTTGAAGATACTGCTGGGACATCCACTGGGGTGTCAGTCCCTTTTGGGTCGCATAAAACGACCCGCTCTGTGAAGGTTTTTCCTTATGTCGATTTCTTTGACAGATTTATAGATAAGGAATGGGAACGGCCGCAGAGGTCCTTTGTGGTCCCTCAGCGCATGGCGGTCCGTTACCCCTTTGAAGAGAGCCTTTTGAAAAAATGGGCTTCTCCCCCTGTAGTTGAGACCCCCGGTATCAAGGTTGAACAAGGTAACCACTATCCCGGTAGAGGGGACCCCTTCTTTAAGGATCCTACTGATAGGAGATCCGAAGCGGTGACTTGGACCGTGTTCGCTATGCTGGGGTCAGCGTTGCGGCCCTTAGTGGCTGCAGCCTTAGTGTCTCAGACACTCACTGAATGGGCTAAACTTTTGCATCAGGCAGTAGAGGAGCATCAGCTCCCACAGGAAATTGTTACACTGGCCGACCAGCAGGTGCAGGGTCTGATGTATGTCTGTGATGCAATCCTGGACGCGACATTATTAAGGATGTCACTGGAGGTAAGAGCACACTTCTACCTCAGTCCACCAAGGGTAAAGGGCCACCCCGCAAACAGGGGCCTTCCTTCCCCGCACAAAAGCGGTATTTTCGTCAGTCGGGGCCTGCTAGCAGACCCTCCCAAGCCGATAAGGCTTCAACTGGGGGACTGAAGTGTCCCTGGGTGCGCAAGCAATCCAAGCCCGCAAACAAGCCCGCTTCAGCATGAAGTCTTGCCCCCACCAAATTCTTGGGTGGGGGGACGTCTTCGTGAGTTCGCAGCTCGGTGGACCTCCCTGCTTTCCGACCAGTCGGTTTGCGAAGTGATCACTTCAGGGTACAAGATCAAGTTTCGTTCTTGTCCACCAAACAGATTCTTTCCCTCAAATCTTCCTCTCCTACCGTCTCGTCGGTCTGCCCTGACTGGGGCAGTTCAAGACTTGTTGAGGCGCGGGGTAATCATACCCGTACCGCCGCAGGACAGGTTTCAGGGATTCTACTCTAATCTGTTTGTGGTCCCAAAGAAGGACGGAGTTCGTCCAATCCTTGACCTCAAGGCCCTCGGTGCCTTTGTGAAGGTTCGGAAATTCAGGATGGAATGGATTCGCTCAGTGGTAGCTGCGCTCCATCCCGGGGACTTTCTGACGTCCCTGGACATCAAGGACACATACTTGCATGTCCCCATATGCGACAGACACCAGAGGTTCCTGCGTTGTTGGTCGGGGAGGACCACTATCAATTTGTGGCTCTCCCTTTTGGCCTAGCGTCGGCACCAAGAGTTTTCACCAAGGTGCTCGCCCCGATTCTGGCTTCTGACGATCTTCTTCTGAGAGCTACTTCCAGCTCAGAATTAGAGGAGGACATGTCTATAGCCAGTCAGACTCTCCAAGAATTTGGATGGATACTGAACCTCCAGAAGTCGGTGTTAGTTCAGACTCGGCGCCTGGAATACCTGGGGCTGATTCTGGACTCATCAGAGGCGAGAGTTTTTCTCCCTCCAGAGAAGTTGCAGACGCTCCAGGCTGCAGTGAGGTCGTTAACAAATGGTCGTCTCTCCGTTTCTGCATAAGAGTCCTGGGACTCATGTTAGCCTCCTTCGAGGCAGTACCGTATGCCCAATCCCATACTCGGGTGCTGCAGAAGGAGATTCTATCCAAATGGAACAAACCCCCATTGTCTCTGGATCATCAGATTCAGGTAAGTCGCCTAGTCAGGGCCTCTCTGACTTGGTGGCTGACATCCCCGGCTCTTCGGTCCGGGAAGTCTTTCTTTCCTTTCCACTGGACTGTGAGTATGACGGACGCCAGCCTGACCGGTTGGGGGGGGGAGTCCGGGGGGACTCTGGAAGAATCTCTCCTACCGATCAATGTCCTCGAACTTCGGGCGATCAGGCTGTGCCTCTCCAAGTGGTCGCAGAGACTTCAAGGGCGTCCAGTCAGGATCCAGTCGGACAACGCCACGGCGGTGGCTTATGTCAACCATCAGGGAGGAACAAGGAGCTCGGCCACAGCGTCGGAGTTCACGTCCTAAGATGGGCCGAAAGGAGCGTACCGGCTATGTCGGCTGTTTACATTCCGGGCGTAGAAAACTGTCAGGCGGACTATCTCAGCCGCCAGATGCTGGACCAAGGGGAATGGTCGCTACACTCTGAGGTGTTTCAAATCCTTTGTCAGAAATGAGGCACACCAGAGGTGGATCTCCTGGCCTCTCGACTCAATCGCAAGGTGTCAAGGTTTGTGGCCAGGTCCAGGGATCCCTGGGCAGATGCGTCAGACACGTTAGTGGCTCCATGGGGTCAGTATTGGCTAATTTATGCCTTTCCCCCACTGAAGTTGCTTCCTCATCTGCTCCGCAGAGTGGAGGCCGAGGGGATTCCGGTGATTCTAACTGCCCCAGACTGGCCCCGGCTTCCCTGGTACGCCGACCTCGTGAGACTGGTGGCAGACGCTCCCTGGCGTCTGCCATTGCGGGAGGACCTTCTGTCTCCAGGTCCCATACTTCATCCTGCTTTACAGTCGCTGGCTTTAACGGCATGGCTATTGAAAGCCAGGTACTAAGGGATTGTGGTCTGTCAGATTCAGTAATCTCCACCATGTTGAGGGCCCGGAAATCATCTTCCCGGAAGATCTACCATCGCACTTGGAAGGCATACATCTCTATGTGTGAAGAAATGGATTGGCGCCCGTGGGCATATTCGGTTTCTCGGATCCTGCTGTTCTTACAGCGCGGAGTGGATCAGAAACTTGACTTAAGCACTATTAAGGGGCAGATTTCAGCCTTGGCTGTCTTCTTCCAATGATCCCTGGTGGCTCACTCACTGGTAAGTACGTTTGTGCAGGGAGCCCGACACGTGGTTCCCCCGATTAGACCACCGCTTCCTCCCTGGGACTTGAATCTGGTGCTCTTGGTACTTCAGGAACCTCCCTTTGAGAACATCAGGGAGATTCCTCTCTTGATGCTTTCTCAGAAAGTTTCCTTTCTAGTTTCCATTACATCGGTCAGAAGGGTTTCTGAATTGGCGGCCTTGTCTTGCAAGTCGCCTTATTTGGTCCTCCATAAGGACAAAGCGGTGCTACGCCCGCAACCTTCATTCCTTCCTAAGGTAGTTTCGGCATTTCACCTAAACGAGGACATTGTACTTCCATCCTTGTGTCCTCGGCCGTCGCATACCAAGGAGGCTGCGCTACCTTGGACGTGGTACGTGCCCTACGGGTGTACCTGTCTGCTACTGCTCCGTTCCGGAGATCTGACTCACTGTTCGTGTCTGTGTCTGGTCCACAGAAAGGCCTGATGGTCTCGTCGGCCACCATTTCTAGGTGGATCAGGCAGACGGTCATCCAGGCCTATGCCCTTAAGGGGCGGGCGCCTCTTTTTCCTGTCACGGCGCATTCGGCCAGGGCAATTGGTGCCTCCTGGGCTTTCCGACATCAGGCATCTGTCTCACAGATGTGCAAGGCGGCGACCTGGTCGTCTGTTCACACTTTCTCAAAGTTTTACAAGGTTGATGTGAGTGCATCTTCGGGTGCTTCCTTTGGCCGCAAGGTTTTGCAGGCAGCTGTTTGAGGTTGCAACTCCTCCGTTGAGGAGCTCTGTTTGTTTGGGGTGAAGTTACGTCTTCTTTTGATTGCTGTTTCCACCCCTCGTTTTTTTGCTGACACTGCTTGGGGACGTCCCACTTTGTCAAGATTTAAGGAGCTGTGTCCGTCCATGGACGAAAAGAGAAAATAGGATTTTTTGTACTCACCGTAAAATCCTTTTCTCTGTCGTCCATGGACGGACACAGCACCCACCCCTCTTTTCAAGTTTGTACTGCTTTTTGACGAACTGAGCTGCATGCTGCAGGGTGAGGGGTTATGACCGGAGGGACCGCCCCCTGGGTGGGGCTGTTCAACTCTGTTAAAGTTACATGTTTTAAGATAACTAACATGTTCTGCCTAGTCCTCTCCTATGAACAGGAACATAACCCACTTTGTCAAGATTTAAGGAGCTGTGTCCGTCCATGGACGACAGAGAAAAGGATTTTACGGTGAGTACAAAAAATCAAATTTTTCTGAAAATGCAATGCAATATGGCTACATGGAGGTATTCTGTACACAGAATGCCATCCAGAAATATAATTTCCTGCTTGTGTGATTGGCTCAACGATTTTCCCAGAAGTCTGCACTAAGGTATAAGTCAGATTTCAGGCAACAGATTTCCCCTGCAACAAAAATTTCATTTTTGGTGAGATACTCCCAATAGGAACATGTCTAAGAGCCCTTTCACACTGACAGCGCCCGGGCGTCAGCAGTAAAACGCTGTTAGTTTTAGCGGCTAATTACCGTTGTTTTTGGGCGCTAGCGGGGTGCTTTTAACCCCCGCTAGCGGCCAAATAAAGGGTTAAAAGCGCCCGCTGCCGAGGCGCTTTGCAGGCGATTTGGCGGTGCTGCCCATTGATTTCAATGGGCAGGGTCGCTTTAGGAGCGGTGTATTCACAGCTCCTAAAGCGCTGCAAAGAAGCTGTTTGCAAGACTTTTTTTGATGCCCTGCCAGCACTCGGGCTTTCACACTGGGATTGCAGATGAGGCTTTTTTCAGGTGCTTCACCGGCGCTATTTTTAGCGCTAAAGCACCTGAAAAACGCCTCCAGTGTGAAAGGGGTCTAAAGGGATGCAGGCCCAGCAGATTTCCTCATTAGTGACCTGCAGGTGCACAGCTGAATGATAATTATGAAACCATTCCAATTAGATTCACTTACCACATGAGCTTAGAGGAACACACAGGGATTTCTTCAGAATCACAAAAGGTAGGAATCTGCAACAAAGTTTGTTAAAATCCTTGCAATGTACATACTGTATATATCCCCGAGGGGAATGTTTTTCCTCAACAAAAGTGGAGTTACGCTTTAAGGCTGCTCTAGACATATATTATATATCTCCTATTATATATGCAGTGCATTGACTTGTGTTTTTTTTTTCTCAAGATGAATGTCTCCAACAACTGCAGTGTGTACATGCTCTCCAAGGGGTCCCTCGTCCTACAGTCTCCATTATTCCCAAGGAAAATTGGTACAGTGTCTAAGCGGACGGCTCGCCGTGCCCAGTCTGCTGAGAGTTTACTGGAAGAAGAAAAAACATTTAGGAGTAACGTCACCACTTGCAGCCCCGCAGAGGACCTTCTACTTCCTATAAGTGTGGGGCCTTGGATCACGCTATGGAAAAGATGTTACTTGCGCTACACCACAGACATGGCACAGGTAACTAAATATGGCTGGAAATGGGCAGATGAAGATCCAGTATAAATACACAATATAGTCAACTGTATGTAGACACCTGGCCATGACACATACCTGCATGGCCAAATAGACTCCCTTCTGAAATATTGAAGACATTTAGACAACTTTGTACTTCCAACCTTTGTGGCAGCAGTCTGAAGAAGGTCCTTTTCTGTTCCAGCATGACTGTGCCCAGTGTACAAAGCCAGCTCCATAATGGCATGGAGGCAATTCATAAAGGGCGTCTTAGACACCCTATAGAATTCCATTGGGGCGCAGCACTTAAAGTGTCGCTGCCTGCACCCAATTCATGTACCTGTCAGTGGTGGGTACATGAATCTGTCAGTGCCCTCACTGAGGTGGTAGTAAAATCCACCTGAATTTGCCGCACGTGTCAGTGATTGCCTGAATTAGATAAAGAATCTACCCCAGAAAAGTCTTGTTACAGCTTTATTGACATTCCCAGATGGTTTGGTGTGAAGGAATTCAAAGCCTAATGGGCAGAGCAGCTGTCCAGATGCAAGAACTCAGTGAGATCTAACTATTAGAGTTCCCAAGTAGTAGAAAACCTCTCTGACTTATCTGCTTCGCGCATGTGCGTTAAAGTGTGTTATGTTGCACGTTAACGCTCTTTGTGTTAAGGCAGCCCATGGAAATGAATAGGCTACCAATGCCCTAGGGGGCTGAAGATCAGACATGACATGTTTTTTGTAACCCAATGCAGTTTAAGGCACTGCTACTATGTTTTTGCAGCAAGCTACAACACAACCGCATTGCCTTAGTATGTTGATGTTCCAACACATTAGTGGAAATAGGCCCTTAAGGTATTTAACCATCTAACAAAATGGTCTTCAAACTCCGGCCTATGGGCTGGATGTGGCCTTTTGCTTGCCTTTATACGGCCCTCAAGGCACTATTCCTTCCCACTGACACCAAAGATGGAGAACTATTTCTGGCACCATAGATGGGGCATTATTCCTCCCACTGGCACCATAGATGAGGCATTATTCCTCCCACTGGCACCATAGATGGGGCATTATTCCTCCCAATGGCACCATAGATGGGGCATTATTCCTCCCAATGGCACCATAGATGGGGCATTATTCCTGCCACTGGCACCATAGATGGGGCATTATTCCTCCCACTGGCACCATAGATGGTGAATTATTCCTCCCACTGGCACCATAGATGGTGCATTATTCCTCCCACTGGCACCATAGATGGGGCATTATTCCTGCCAATGGCACCATAGATGGGGCATTATTCCTGCCACTGGCACCATAGATGGGGCATTATTCCTCCCACTGGCACCATAGATGGGACACTTTTTCTTCCACTGACACGATAGATGTTATACTATTCCTCCCATTGACACCAAGGGAGGGTATTCTTCCCATTAATACCAATACCCAGGCATTATGTAATACTTTTACCCCCACTGACCACCAAGTCTGGGGCCTTCTACTCTCATTGGCCACAGTCCGGCCCTCCTGAAAAACAGTAAACTGGTCCTTTGCTTAGAATGTTTGGAGAACCCTGGTCTAAAGTCTACCAAACACTGACATATCAGCTTTGGGTTGACTGACCCTTTAAGTAAAAATATTTTTGTGACAAAAGCTTTATGTAATTAATACCATGAGTCAGTGGTGGAGCTAATTATTAGCTACGCAGACAGGAATGCCAATGGCATTTATCACTTTCTCTCCTCCAGCCATAGCTTCTATAAATGTTCTGTGTTATCATGCCCCCTGCTGGTGGATTTCCACAATTTATATTCGGATTTGGATTGGATTAGGTTCCTTTTGGATATATTCTTGTTTTTAATGTAGCGCTACCATTATGTGATGATTTTGGTTCTGCGGTGAGAGATGCCCAAACAAAATTGTTTATTAGTTTACCTGCAGGCTGAGCTAATTTTTTTTATATGCTTTAAAGCCTCTATTGACAGTCTTTTCAAAATCCAATTACCTAGTTACTAAAGCAGCAGACTAGGGAAAGTTTTATAATGTTTAATTAACTATCTTTGGCTTTTAATATTCTGGCTAAGTGCTGATATGCCCTGTTTATTTTACTGTTAAAAGTCATAATGGCAATGGTTTTGATGTCCTTTGAAGCTCAATTGAAAGTCTCTGCTGATGGGTAGATATTCACTATGATTATGTTCATTATAAATTGTGCTTGGTGTGTTGGGTTAGAGAAAGAATGCCTGGCAGAAGCAATAGAGACTTAAATCCAGATGGTTTAAAGCAGACTGGCGAATTTTAGAGGAATGAGGGTGACACCATGTGCAACCTGACTTCCCCCCTCAGTCTGGGGCCCACAGACCTCATTATAACACATTTCCTTGCCTTGGGTCCTGGTACCGAGCCTGCTATGTATTGATAAATACAAACATTTTTATAAACCAATTTCCACTGTTACTAAGTTAACTAAAATTATTTTCTGGGGGGGGGGGGTCTTTTCCACATTTTTACAGCTTTTAAGCCTAGTACACACGACCCACTAGGAAAAAACCCGTTGTTTTACCCTGACGAGATTCTTGACAAGAATCTTGTCCCGGCCAAGTGTACACACGCTCGATTGAAAAAAACCGCCGTTCTTTTGAATGGAACGAACGCGGTGACGTCATCGACTACGACGAGCTTGCGCTCTTCACATTCGATGCCGTCGCCGCCATCTTGCTACACCCTACCTATGCCTAGGAAGCTACCGCGCATGCGTCAAAGTCATTTCGAGCATGCGCGGGTTTCCACGGTGACAGGTAAGCGTACACACTCTCGGGTTTCTCGTCGGGAAACAGCCCGACGAGAATCCCGACGAGAAAATAGAGAGCAGGTTCTCTATTTTTCTCGTCGAGATTCTGGCCAGTTTTCTTGACGAGAAACCTGAAAGCCTCGTACACATGGCCGGCTTACTCGGCAAGAAAGCTCTGCCAGCAATTTATTTGCTGGTTCTTGCCGAGAAAACCGGTCGTGTGTACGAGGCTTTACTGTAAAGAAGTATTTTTGTGTGTGGAGGTTAAACTTTTTTCTCCAGATACAAATTTTACTGCCACTGACTACCTATTCAAGGAAGGGGGTGTTTGGGTTAGATTTCACTGCCACTGACCTTTCACTGCTGCAGAGTGCATTGATCACCGAGTGTAGGGTAGGGGGTTACATTTCTCTGCCACTGCACTGACTGCCAATGGTTGGGGGGTAGAGTTAAAAATGTCTGCAACTGACCAAAAATAGGGGGTTAAATAGCATTCTTACTATGCACCAGTGCAGGGGAGAGGGGTGGTTACTGCACTGCTACCAATGCTAATACTGGGGGTTATTATTGCAGACACTGACATCAATGCTAAGGATTATTATTGTGGCCACCGGCACTAATGCTGGTTATTATTGTGGTCACTGACACCAATGCTGGGAGTCATTCTTGTAGCCATGGACACTAAAGCTGAAGGTTATTATTGCGGCCACCGAAACCGATGCTGGGGGTTATTATTGCAGTCTTTGACACCAATACTGGGGGTTATTATTGCAGATACTGACATCAATGCTAAGGATTATTATTGTGGCCACCAGCACTAATGCTGGTTATTATTGTGGTCACTGACACCAATGCTTGGAGCTATTCTGGTGGCCATTGATGCTAATGCTGAGGGTTATTATTGTGGCCACTGACACCAATGCTGAAGATTGTTATTGTGGTGTCTGACACCCTACACTGGGGGTATTAATGCAGACACTTACACCAATGCTAAATATTATTATTGTGGTCTCTGACACCAATGTAGGGGGTTATTATTGCCAGGTTACTGGCATCAGTGATGTTTTTTCTTTTATTTTGCAGCCACTAACTCCTATAATGACTCCAACTTTCTCTTCATTGTGCATTGCGTTGAGGTCTGTTAAAGTCCATTCATTTTGATTGGGCTGCCTAACTCGAAGCAATGCACCTCAGTGCACAAAAACATGTCAGTACTCTGTGGCCCTCTGGAAGTTTTGCTGACCACATTTGAGGCCCTCCATTATTTTCAAGATGACCAACACTGATTTATGTTCACATACCTCCTTAAATTCTTTGTTTCTTTTCATTATAGCATGACGCAGGCCATCCTCCAACGACCAGTCTAGTCGAGGAGCTGAGGATTCTTGAAGACAGACTGAGGAACCTCCATACAAACAGCCGAGATCAGAGACTTGGAGTACCCAGCCACCCTAATGGCCTTACCCCTTCTTCCAACCGATAGCAGCCACTTACGAGAATTTCATACTGAACAATCGTCCTTTTCACTGATATCTGCAGATGGGTTTCTTCTGACTTATTGGGGTATTTGACACATAAAAAGCTACAATTCCAATTTAACCTAATCAATGCGGAAAGATGGAGAGAAGACTGGAAATCAGTGACTCTTGTATATAAAGACTACTTGACTATATTTAAGAAAAAATAAGCCTATACTCTTTATAGAGTTACATAATTAGCTCTCTGGCTGTGTATTGGGTACTGTAAGGTCCTTTTGTTTCTGTACCAGTGTTTTCTGGCTGCAGTTAAGCACTTTGTATTGAGAATAGAGGCAGCAGCTGCTTCTCATAATTTAGCGCTCACTGCCTAAGCAGCCGATCACCAGGCCTGAACGTGGTCAAAATTTAGCACTTGCTGCTTGAGCAGCCAATCGCCGGGCCTGCATGTGGTCACATGGGTGCAGGATGGCGGAGTGGGCTGGCAAGGTAAATGTAAGCACCTTGGGATGCCTGCTACTTGGACTGATAGCTAGTTAAAGTGGTTCTAAGGGTAAAAATTTTTTTTTACCTTAATGCATTCTATGCATTAAAGTGGTTGTAAAGCCTAAACTATTTTTACCTTATGAATCCCTTGCAATAAGGTAAAAAATGTTTAGGTGTCAGCATCCCCCCCCCCCCCTGGCGGCAGCAACGGGGACTAACCTTAGGATGCAGGGGGACTAAAGAGCAGGGCCCATTCTCCTCTCCGTTCTCCTCCGGGCTGAATAGGAAGTGTGTCCTGAGACACGATTGGCCAGTGTGTCCTGAGACACGATTGGGAGTCCCAAGACTCCCTGGCCAATCGAGTCTAAGGAGCTGCTTCCTAATAGGCCTGGGAGTAGAATCAGGAAGACAGTAGCGAATGTTAATGCGCTATTGACACACAAGTGGGTGGGCTCTCTGCGCCCGAGTCCACCCTTTTTTGTAGCCAATTAGAGCCTCAGGCTGTAATCATGCTTAAAAAAATTGAAATCTGGCACCCTGCATGTAGATTAGGGGCCGGGCGCATGGATTAGGGGGGCTGCGCCCTGCAATATGGGCTGCCACTGCCCGCATCCAATCTGACCAAACCCTACCATAAAGTGACCATTTCCACCATGATAGGCCAAACCTCAAATCTCGGAATTCCTACAAAATGCTTAGGAAGCAATTAGTCCCAGATTAGTGGAGCTGGGCACTATGGTAGTAGGGGTGGAGGATCTTCCTTTTAGGATCTAAAGAATGGCAGGTGACTCAAGCCTTTAGACAAAGTGGAAATCCATTTACGGCAGATTTAGAGCCATGCCATATTGGTGATTATGCCAGAGCTGGCATCAGCATAACCAAAATGTAGCTACTGCTTTCCCTTAGCCAAAGTCACACTGTAAAGAGCTAAATGCAGAATTTCATGTCGGCAAGGGAGACACTTCCCTGGCTCTGATAGGGAGGCAGCAATGCCATAGGTAAAGGTGAAAATGAGCCCCCGAGGTTATGGCGTTTATTTTGCCAGGGACAGAATCGCCAATATGACATAGGCTTTACACTTTACAGGTCTGCCTTTGTCTACCTTCCAGATTATGATAATGGAAGGACAATCATCCCCTTTCTCTATGAGAAAACTGTCTATATATCATGTTAAAGTACAATTCTGTCTAAATCAGAGTTTGGTCTTGCCATCAAGGACCCCGATGAACCATCTCTGCCCAGTGCAAAGTTCAGATTTTTCAGCCAAGCTACTATTGTCACTGCCTTTTGTTGGCCATATACCTGTGAGGAATCCACTAGAACAGTGGTGGTCAGCTCATGAGTTAGAGGGGGCCTCACCTGTGGCCCTGACTTCACCAAAGGGTTGCACATAATGTTCATTATACGTAATACTACAGAAGACTGTGGAATTACCACAGGAGATGGTCAGAATATGATCTGTGGACATGCTACAGGTGTGGTTGGGGACTGGAGACATTATAGGGTCAAGCATAGTCTGGGAACATGTTGCAAGAGACTGCTAGAGATCACTACCATTGTAGTCACTTTAAAAATCAATACTTCTATTACTAACTGCTGGGGTCCAACATCTTCACGACAACTACCCAAGGGGCACAGGTTGGGCACCAGGATTCTGGAGGAAACATTCCTGTTGATCAACTACTCTCTAGTGAATTCTCTGTCTTGGACAGCTCTGGTAACACCCATGCTGGGTGTAGGAGACATCTTCTTCTGGGTCCCAAGAACTGGTTATCAAACCTTTCCCTACTCCACTAAAAATGTAGAAATCTACGTTGACTAGATTCGTTCCTCGAATTTGTTTTATAGGTTTTAGCCGGTACCCGACTTCCTGTCTGTAGAGTCTGGTAAAGTGTCTGCCGACCCCTTCGGTGGGGAATGACGTCTACACTGAATTGGCATGGTGTGATTATTTGTATATTTTGTAGTAATGTAAAAGCTCAATAAAGCAAATTATTTATAATGAAAGGTGTGGTTTTTATGGTATGCAAAACATCAGCAACATTATGGTTTATGGTCGGTCTCCATCAGCAATATAATGGTTTATGGTCGGTCTCCATCAGCAATATTATGCTTTATGGTCGATCTCCATCAGCAACATTATGGTTTATGGTTGGCATCATCTGTTTGCTGCCAGCATATTCATACATAGTGGAGATTCATGGGATATCCTTCATATATATGGCTCAATTCCACATACTGCTTCCACAGTATATATACTGTATATATATCTATATATCTCTATATATAGATATATATATCTCTATATATAGATATATATATACAAAATCCCAAACTGCAGACTGCTTGTGTTCTAAGCATTTGTCCCTGAGCACATACTGCACTAACATTCATACCACTAGGGGCACTGTCCAGCCGCCATCAGCCTCTCATAGAGTTTGACATGCTGCCGGTAGCTGGGCTGGATGGTGCACTTGTGCCCTGGGTGGGACACAACACGGGCAAGATATTACCTCCAAAAATGACCATTCAAAGTAAGATTTTAGCTAAAGGTGAAGCTGTGTGTCATGTATTTATTACTCTAGCAATGACACCTCTGTAATTCTATTTATAGTAATTAATTCCCTTTTGCCTTGTAAATGTCGCAGTGTAAGGTTTTTTATATATTAATGGAATTACAATTAATAAACTCCTGTTGATCCTGCCAGTTTCTGATCTCCCTGAGACCATCTTTAACAGTGTGACCCCAGCACCCAATGTACAGCATGGTTGTCACCCTCCAGGCAGCTGTGCTTTCTCCTCCAATTTTCTGTAGTCAGCACCCCCTGCTGGTTGATAAACCAGGAGTCTGGGGGGGGGGGGGGGCACCTTATAAAATGTAATTGTCATTTCTGCTGGACAGCTGGGCCTGTTACTAGGAAAGAAAAAAATAACAAAAATGTGCCAGGATCAACCAATCATACAACTGTTACCGGGCAGACTCAGAAAGACCAACACTGCTATGTGAATGTCATTGACAGACATTATAGGTGTAATTTTGTATTTGCCCCGGAGCTCCACTTTAATACGTTTCCTATAAGACACACAGAGCTCCATGTCTGTACATAGCAGTGTCTGTAAATGTCACAATTCAAACTGAAAACTGTTTGCTGATTGACTACTGTGAGTTTTTTTAATGCAAAAAGTTGAATTACATTAATTGCTGATTGGATGCTATGAGTGTATGGGAATGACAGATGTCCATATAAAGACAGATGATTGCTGATTGGCTGCTGTGAGTATATTGGAATGTCAGAATTGTAAACAATGAATGAATAAACTAGATGATACATAGCAGTTAATTGGTAAAATAACGCTAATATTTTAATTTCACTGATCAATGTTTACTGATTATCAAATGCTAATAGATCTGATCACTGCAGTCCATCTTATAAACAATATATCCATATATTGTCAACTTGTTGTTTTGTCAATTACTTTTTCACTTTAAAAAAAAAAAAACATAGTCGGTGGAGGATGTTTCAGCAGCCAAAACACATAAATAAAGTTGTACATAACAGTTAATTGGTAAAATAAACTAAAAAATTTTAGATTCACTGATCAATGTTAACTGATTATCAAATGCTAATCGATCTGATCACTGCAGTCCATCTTATAAACAATGTTTCCATATATTGTTAACTTTTTGTTTTGTCAATAAAGTTTTCAATAATAAAAAAAAGTCAGTGGAGGATGTTTTGGCAGTTAGCACTGATGTCATAGTGTGGGAGGAGCCAAACCTCTTATAAGAGTTGTTGACAGCAGTGAGGCATCAGTCTGTCTTGGATATCGCTTGGTGAGCACACACAGAGAGATTTCTCCTGGAGGAAGTGTAACTAGGATTGCGATATACTAACCCGAGATATTATTCTTATTCAGATAGTGGTAGAAGCTTTACATTAGGTATGTCTTGTTATATATTTTTCATAAATTTATATTTATATCGGTATATAGCTGTATAAATCAGGCAGACCCTGGCACTGCATAGCTGTTACAATTTCTAAAATCTCCTTTTTACATATTCTAACCGATGTGATCAGCTTAATAATTACACCAATTACACAGCTAAATAATAACAAACAATTTAAAAAAAAATTCAAACAGAGTGACAGTTATTTTCAGCCTTAGAGACTGAGATCAGCTGTTACCCAGGGAGGGATCTATTTATAGAACATCGGTTGGAGAAATGCCACAAGCTGGACACATTTTCCCCATATTGTCTGTATCAGATGAATTATTATGATCGGCATTGCCATCTAGTATACAGTATATTTTCTCATTGATGTATTTCAGAAAAAATATACTGCATTTTAGCCACTAGATGGAGCTGACAATCCTAGGAAATAAATCTATTATAGAAAATACAGGGAAAATTCCTCCAGTCTGCAGCAATGTGACATTCATCCAACAAATGTCTTATAAATAGACCCCCTTATCATCTAATGACATTGATATTGGTTGTAGTGGGTCACACACTGGCCGTCATCCGCTTACTCCCACATTTCCCATGGTAGAAATTATATATATATATATATATATATATATATATATATATATATATAAATTATTTTTTTTTAAATTAAGATGGGTCCAGATCAATGTTTACTGATTATCAAATGCTAATAGATCTGATCACTGCAGTCCATCTTATACAAATAATGTATCCATATACTGTTAGCTTGTTGCTTTGCCAATAAGGTTTTCACTTAAAAAAAAAAACACATATAAAAAATAAAAAAACATAGTCAGTGGAAGAGTTAGCACTATGATGTCATATTGTGGGCGGAGCCAAAACCTATAAATAGGAGTTGCTTACAACACAGAGCCAGTCAGTCTTGGGCTTAGCTTTGGTGAACACACACAGAGATTTCTCCTGTAGGAAGTGTAATTAGATATACTAACCCGAGATATTATTCAGATTCAGATTGTGGTAGAAGTTGTACATTAGGTAGGTCTTGTTATATAAATATATTTATTTATTAAAAAATATATCGCTATATATCTATATAAATCAGGCAGACCCTGGCACTACATAGCTGTTAGTATATATAAAGGAGATTTTACAGGTTGTAACAGATGTGATCCGGTTAATATTCTCCATTCACACAGCTAACCAATGGGATAACAACCCCCCCCCTTTTTTTTTTTTTAAACAAAGTGACAGTTATTTCCAGCTTTAGAGACTGAGATCAGCTGTTACCCAGGGAGGGATCTATTTATAGAACATTGGTTGGAGAAATGCCACACATTGGTGCAAGCTGGACACATTGTCCCCATATTGTCCCCATATTATTAGATTCATTGGTATGATGCCATCTAGTATACAGTATATTCTTATTTTCTCATTGAAGCATTTCAGAAAAAATATACTGCATTTTAGCCACTAGATGGAGCTGACACCCATTACAGAAAATACAGGGGAAATTCCTCCAGCCTGCAGCAATGTGACATTCATCCAACGAATGTCTTATAAATAGACCCCTTACTGTCCAATGACATTGACATTAGATGTAGTTCATTTTGTGTGATATTTAAGTAAAAACAGAAACATTATAATTTTTTTTTTCTCTTTGCAGGTGTAGATTACTTTTAGGAATTTCATATAGTTTTCAGATACAGATTAACAAGATGGTCAACCACGCTATCAATAAAGTACTTCAGGGCGCTCGGAAGTTTGTAGTAAGTATTTTTTTTTCACTCTTTTCATATGTGGCTGGTGATGTATAAAATTGTATTATGGCTCGTTTACACATGCAGCAACCCTGGCCGCTCCTCTGAGAAGCGATCCATGGAGGGTTGCTTTTCAGAGGGTGGTTGACATGCACATACAGCAACCCTGGCCACTCCTCTGAGAAGCGATCCATGGAGGGTTGCTTTTCAGAGGGTGGTTGACATGCACATACAGCAACCCTGGCCACTCCTCTGAGAAGCGATCCATGGAGGGTTGCTTTTCAGAGGGCGGTTGACATGTACATACAGCAACCCTGGCCGCTCCTCTGAGAAGCGATCCATGGAGGGTTGCTTTTCAGAGGGCGGTTGACATGCAACCGGGAGGCGTTATGCCACCTTCTCAGTGCCTGCTTTTACACTCGAAAGCCCGCACCTCTGCTCTGCAACCACATGTGGCGGTTTTATTGAGACCTCATTCACCAAATGTGATGGGGAGTATCATATCTGCAACCTTGACCACCTTTGTGGTGTAAGGGGGCGGCAAAACTGCAACCCAGTCATGTATTTTCCCACCCCCTGACTGTAAACAAGTGTAAACAAGCGCTAACGGTGGCCTTATACCTGTAGAATTACCTTTTGAAGAGGTAGCAAACCCATTCATCAGAGCATTCAATGGTACTTTTATGACTAATTTTCCAAGACACTTCATTAGATTTCCATGTCAATGTGTCAAATTTTAACCACTTGCCGACCGGCGGATGTATCGGTCGATCGATAGACTTCAAGTGGTTATACCAGGATGATGCCTGCAGCTTCAGGCATCCTGGTATTGTTTTATAGAGCCAACGGTCGGCTCTATAATAAAAGCGATTCAAGCAGCTAACTAGCCGCTGGATTGCTTTTACAAGTAGTGAGAGGCGATGTTCAGCGCTTCTTGGTTACCCGGATGTAAACAGCGCCATTTTTAAAATGGGAAAGCATCGATCTTGTTGTGATCAAATGCTTTTAAGGGCAGAGGAGGGATCTGGGATCTTATAGACCCCCGATCTCTCCATAAAGTGTACCTGTCACGTGCCTATTGCTGTCACAAAAGGAAGTTTACATTCCTTGTGACAGCAAAAAAAATTATCAAAAACTAAATTTAAAGTGTAAAAATAAAAAAATTAAAATAAAACATTGATTGTCCCATGCTGGAGGTATCACCGCGAACGTCAGATCATGGGCAGTCATTCTAGCACCAGACCTCCTCTGTAAATCTAAAGTGGTGACCTATAAAAGATTTTTAAAGCGTCGCCTATAGATAGTAAAATTTACATCGTTTGACGGCGTTGCGCGGGCGTGCGCAATTTTAAAGCGTGACCTGTTCGGTATTTATTTACTCGGCGTAATGTCATCTTTTCTATTTTGCCAAACAATTGGGTATCACGTTGTGTTTTTGTGCATTAAAATTCCAAAAAAGTGTATTTTTTCCAAAGAAATTGGGTTTCTAGAACCGCTGCGCAAATACCATGTGACATAAAAAATTGCAGCGCCCACCAATTTATTCTCTAGGGCCTCTGCTTTAAAAAAAAAAATATATAATGTTCTAGAAATTTTCTAGCAAAAAATACTAATTGTAAACCTTTACCCCTGGACTCTGTGATAAGGCTGTGCTAGTTATCCCTGTTGGTGAGACAGCCTTACATTCTGTTGTGTCACCGGGGCAGGAAGTGAGGGGAAATCTCCCATATGGAGACACAGACAGCGATAAGAACCCAGAAGAGGTTTTTACATACAGTACAGCAGATACTGGCAGAGCCCTGATGGGAGATGATTTATGATTGATGGTTTTAGCAGTGTATCTAAAGATATGTAAATAGTTCCGTTTTTTTATATTGGGGGGAGTAAATGTTTAATGAATACCTATTGGGAAGCCCTCCGCTCACTTCCTCTCTTCCTGAGATGACGGGAAGAGAGAAAACATAAAACATAAAAAAAAAAAAAACTTGGAAAAGATTGAACTCTTTTCCCACTCAATCTAAAAAATAAAAGAAATGGGTGGAGTTTCACTTTAATATCTGTACTTCAACTTACCTTCTTTTATTTTCGTTATAGGCGCGCATATTTGGTTCTAAGAAAAAAAAGGCGAACTTAGACGAACATAGGGAAGAAAAGAAAAGACAAGAGAAGGAGAGGATAAGAGAGGAGGAGAGGATAAGGGAGGAAGAGAAAAGAGAGGAGGCCAAGATAAAGAAGGAGGCCAAGATAAAGACGAAGGCCAGGATAAAGGAAGAGGCCAGGATAAAGGAAGAGGCCATTGTGAGGGAGGCAAGGTCAAAAAAGCTGGCCAGGAAAATAGAGAAGGCCAGGATAAGAGAGGAGGAGAGGATACGAGAGGAGGAGAGGATAAGAGAGAAGGAGAGGATAAGAGAGGAGGAGAGGATAAGGGAGGAGGAGAGGATAAGAGAGGAGGAGAGGATAAGGGAGGAGGAGAGGATAAGAGAGGAGGAGAGGATAAGAGAGGAGGAGAGGATAAGAGAGGAGGAGAGGATAAGGGAGGAAGAGAAAAGAGAGGAGGCCAAGATAAAGAAGAAGGCCAGGATAAAGGAAGAGGCCAGGATAAAGGAAGAGGCCATTGTGAGGGAGGAAAGGTCAAGAAAGCTGGCCAGGAAAATGGAGAAGGCCAGGATAAGAGAGGAGGAGAGGATAAGAGAGGAGGAGAGGATAAGAGAGGAGGAGAGGATAAGGGAGGAAGAGAAAAGAGAGGAGGACAGAATGAGGGAGGAGGCCAAGATAAAGAAGGAGGCCAAGATAAAGAAGAAGGCCAGGATAAAGGAAGAGGCCAGGATAAAGGAAGAGGCCATAGTGAGGGAGGAAAGGTCAAGAAAGCTGGCCAGGAAAATGGAGAAGGCCAGGATAAGAGAGGAGGAGAGGATAAGAGAGGAGGAGAGGATAAGAGAGGAGGAGAGGATAAGAGAGGAGGAGAGGATAAGGGAGTATGAGAAAAGAGAGGAGGACAGAATGAGGGAGGAGGCCAAGATAAAGAAGGAGGCCAAGATAAAGAAGGAGGCCAGGATAAAGGAAGAGGCCATTGTGAGGGAGGAAAGGTCAAGAAAGCTGGCCAGGAAAATGGAGAAGGCCAGGATAAGAGAGGAGGAGAGGATAAGAGAGGAGGAGATAATAAGAGAGGAGGAGAGGATAAGAGAGGAGGAGAGGATAAGGGAGTATGAGAAAAGAGAGGAGGACAGAATGAGGGAGGAGGCCAAGATAAAGAAGGAGGCCAAGATAAAGAAGGAGGCCAGGATAAAGGAAGAGGCCATTGGGAGGGAGGAAAGGTCAAGAAAGCTGGCCAGGAAAATGGAGAAGGCCAGGATAAGAGAGGAGGAGAGGATAAGAGAGGAGGAGAGGATAAGAGAGGAGGAGAGGATAAGAGAGGAGGAGAGGATAAGGGAGGATGAGAGAAGAGAGGAGGACAGAATGAGGGAGGAGGCCAAGATAAAGAAGGAGGCCAAGATAAAGAAGGAGGCCAGGATAAAGGACGAGGCCATTCTGAGGGAGGCAAGGTCAAGAAAGCTGGCCAGGAAAATGGAGAAGGCCAGGATAAGAGAGGAGGAGAGGATAAGAGAGGAGGAGAGGATAAGAGAAGAGGAGAAGATAAGCGAGGAGGAGAGGATAAGCGAGGAGGAGAGGATAAGCGAGGAGGAGAGGATAAGAGAGGATGAGAGGATAAGAGAGGAGGACACTGTAAGGGAGGTAAGGTCAGGGGAGCTGGCCAGGATAGGAGAGAAGGCCGAGATAAGAGAGGAGGCCAGGATAAGAGAGGAGGCCAGGATAAGAGAGGAGGCCAGGATAAAAGAGGAGGCCAGGATAAGAGAGGAGAGAATGAGAGAGCAGCAAAGGATGATAGAGGAGGGGATGAGAGAGGGAGAGATGATAGAGATGGCATTCAGAAGAATAAACAGTATACAACAGGAGATGATAGCAGACTGCGAGAAGTATGCGGTAAAACGGAAAGAAAAAATGAAGCAAGCAGAGGAGAGGAAAGCAATGAGGGAAATGGAGATGGTCAGGTTGAGGCAGCAGGTCAAGGAGATGAAGGAGCTCAAGGAGAGGGAGGAGGCCAGGTTGAGGGAGATGGCCAGACTGAGGGAGGAGGTGAGGGAGAGGGAGGAGGTGAGGGAGAGGGAGGAGGCCAGAATAATGGAGGAGGCCAGGACACAAGAACAGGCCAGAATAAGGGAGGAGGCCAGGATAAGTGAGGAGGCCAGGATAAGTGAGGAGGCCAGGGTAAGGGAGGAGGCAAGTATAAGAGAGAAGGCCAGGATAATAGAGGAGGCCAGGATAATAGAGGAGGCCAGTATAATAGAGGAGGCCACCAGGATTAGGGAGGAGGCCAGGAAAATAGAGGACAGCAAGAAAGTAGAGGAGACCAGGATAAGAAAGGAAGCCAGGGTACAGGAGTTGGCTAGAATAAGGGAGGAGGCCAGGATAAAGGAGGAGGACAATATATGGGAGGAGTTTAGGATGAAGGAGAAGGCCAGGAAGAGTAAGGAGGCAAGGATAAGGATGTTGGTTATGGAAAGGGAGGTGGCCAGCATAAGGGAAGAGGCCACGACTAGGGTACAAGCCTGGATTAGGGAGGATACCAGGAAGATGGAGGAGGCTAGGATGAGACAGGAGGCTAGGATGAGACAGGGAGCCTGGATAGGGGAGGAGGCCTGGATGAGACAGGAGGAGGCCTGGATGAGGGAAGAGGCCAGGATGAGGGAAGAAGCCAGGATGAGGGAGGCCAGGATGAGGGAGGAGGCCAGAATGAGGGAAGAGGAGGCCAGGATGAGGGAGGAGAGGATGAGGAAGGCCAGGATGGGGGAGGCCAGGATGTTGGAGGAGGAGACCAGGATGTTGGAGGAGGAGACCAGGGTGAGGGAGGAGGAGGCCAGGGTGAGGGAGGAGGAGGCCAGGGTGAGGGAGGAGGAGGCCAGGGTGAGGGAGGAGGCCAGGATAGGCCGCGGCTTCGGCCTAGCTTCGGAGCGGCAGCCATCTTGGTACACCCGGCGGCCGCTGTAGTGACGTTTCGCCGCCATCTTGCTCCACCCCACACTTAGGGTTGCCACCTTTTCTTCAAGCCAAACCCGAACATTTTAGTGGTATACGGCACTGCGCTTGCATAACTCAACCTATTCACCTGAATGGGGCTGCGCTGCAACTGTGTGCAATGCAACTGTGTGCAACACCTCCTCCCTGCCTGTCAAATACCCTCTGAAGAGCAATACAAATGTGGATTGCTCTTCAGAGGGCACCACATGTGTAAATGAGCCTTAAGGCTGTTCAGCCATTCCAGTATATTCTGTGGAATCAGTTGGGGGCCAGGGGAAGGAACAGGACTATTTAACCCCTGGGTTTAAGCACTTACCTTCTGTGTTTCTCTGCACTGTTCCATGTTTATAAGGCACCAGCGGTCTAATGCTTGTGAAGCGGTTCAGAGACCCAATGTCCACTTCATAGGTGTGTGCAGCCTGTTGGGGCAGGCAAAGTGACAGGAGGGGGCAGGGAGGGGGGGATGCAGAGTGACAGGGAGGGGGGCAGTCAGAGTGACAGTGAGGGGGGCAGTCAGAGTGACAGTGAGGGGGGCAGTCAGAGTGACAGGGAGGGGGGCAGTCAGAGTGGCAGGGAGGGGGGCAGTCAGAGTGACAGGGAGGGGGTAGGCAGAGTGACAGGGAGGGGGGCAGTCAGAGTGACAGGGAGGGGGGCAGTCAGAGTGACAGGGAGGGGAGTAGGCAGAGTGACAGGGAGGGGGCAGTCAGAGTGACAGGGAGGGGAGCAGGCAGAGTGACAGGGAGGGGGTAGCCAGAGTGACAGGGAGGGGGGTAGGCAGAGTGACAGGGAGGGGGGTAGGCAGAGTGACAGGGAGGGGGGCAGTCAGAGTGACAGGGAGGGGGCAGTCAGAGTGACAGGGAGGGGGGCAGCCAGAGTGACAGGGAGGGGGGCAGCCAGAGTGACAGGGAGGGGGGCAGCCAGAGTGACAGGGAGGGGGCAGCCAGAGTGACAGGGAGGGGGGTAGGCAGAGTGACAGGGAGGGGGGTAGGCAGAGTGACAGGGAGGGGGGCAGTCAGAGTGACAGGGAGGGGGGTAGGCAGAGTGACAGGGAGGGGGGTAGGCAGAGTGACAGGGAGGGGGGTAGGCAGAGTGACAGGGAGGGGGGCAGTCAGAGTGACAGGGAGGGGGGCAGTCAGAGTGACAGGTGTTGTGGAATTCCTAGGCTGTTTGCAGAGCACACAGCCCATAATTCCTGTGCTCTATAAGCACACACTTTAGATTCATCTTTTTGCAATAATGCTATCTTTAAGTTTGCTAAAATCCACTCACCGTTCATTCCCATTCATCCAAGAAAGGCAGCACCAACACAGCTTATCTTCTCATCAGGCCATTCCAGCATAGACTGTCCAGCCAAAGCCTACTCATAGGCTTTTATTAAACTCAAAAGATCTCAAGACAGGAGGTGATTGGTTGCAGCAACCAGTCACCTCCCCCCATGGGCGGGGACATCACAGGATGTTCCTTCCACAGGAGAATGACCATACAAGGACATCCTTCCAAACAGATACAATGTTCATTCAAATTGACTAACAGTGACATACACTGTTACCAAATGACGGAAACTACATAACAATTATGCCTCAAATGGACCACAATTATTTTATAGTTATGCTACTGTTCCTGTGGACACAGATATGTGCGCTCGGAGTCATTCAACGCCCCCCGCCAGGGGCTGGCCAGTTCCCCCAACGGGGCGCAAAACAACATCTCTAAATGCAGCAAACATCGCTGTTTCCATAGGAAGATTTTCCCGCCACTGATCTTCCACCAACGTCTGTATGTGCAAATACGCTCAGATGAGCGCATTACAGCAAAACTGACACTGGGGGGACATCTGACAACATACATTAATACATTTCCATAAAAATCTCCACAACAGTCCTCCCTTTTTTGTCATATGCACCCCATGTGTCCATCGATGAGAGTTGATCTGCTTCTTACACCTTGAAATGAATCAGTCCTTAGTCCATAAAAAGGAAAACACGGCTTGACATGTAGACTCTACTCTTCAGGGGCATGACTTATAAAGGAGGACACGACATGGTGAGCTGTAGTAATCGCCGATCCGTCTGTGATTCTCTATCTTGTATGTGGGTCCAGTTTCGGGGCGTCTCATCAAGGAAACTCTGGTCACGCGTCAAATCAGGCAACAGGAGCCTCTCGTCACGACATAGAAAGAATAGAAATAAAAACGACATGAGTATATATATTCCCACTTCCTTTAACCACGATCCGCTGTAAAATAAAAATTAGATCCCCAAAGATTCCCAGACCCTTAAAATAGACTCCCAACCTTCACTTAGCTACAGCTCTGGCTTCAACAATTACATGAAGAACCCTATCCTTAACGGATGAGAATTGTTCAATCGTATCCCAAGCCCGAGCCCCCCCCACCTTGTACATGCAGGACCCCATGCCCAGACCTGGTCGGGATTGGTGAACAAATTCCTTCTAGCTGTCCCTGCCATTCTTAATTTCCTGCGCCATCAGATCCTCGCGATCGGCCGCGACCTAAAATGTTGGGACAGCTTCACCATCACGCATGAACCTCTTGCTTTGGGGGAATTACCTTTATAAGCTGCAGATCCGCATAAACACCAAACTAAAGTTCAAACACACTTGTGCCTAGATACCCAAACCGACAAGAGGCAGAGCCATTAAAACTAACCAATTTTACCCTCTAAAAATACATCGTTAGATTCCATTGACAAGTGTCTGTCTGGAGTCTTCACTAGTTTGTCAAAACTCCTCATACCCATAATAACATCATAAATGACATGTACCTCTGTCATCGCTGGGGACTGAAACTCCTCATACCCATAATAACATCATAAATGGCATTTACCGCTGTCATCGCTGGGGACTAAAACTCGGTGAAGACTCAGAACAGACCATCGGTCCTGTTCACTTTCTGAGCTAGTCAGGACATACACTTTAAATAATAACTTGGGATGCTTTTCACCGTTACCCTCGCTAAAATTTACTAAACAACAAAAATATAAATAAACAAAGATACTCCTCATTCTTTGGTGTGGTTGAGCCGCTTCTTGCAGTGGCTGGCGTGGTCTCATCCCTCAAGCTTCTTTACAACGACCCAGTCACCTGGTTGGAAAGAATGTAAACTGATTACTAAGTCAGGGTCCGGGAGGGAATCGTGAACCCTGTGGTGGACATTTTGAAGTTCATGTCACAACGATCGCACCCACCCCATCAGCCGAGAATGACAGCTAATGAGGAGAGTACGACCCTGATTTTGACTGACCTCCAAACAACCCTCATATGACAATAACCCAGACATCGGGACTGTGGTCACTGCATAACCTGTGTGGCTTACAATACCTGGAACCATTGACAAAAGGTTCTTAGCATCTGGGGTGGGAACCTACTTCACCAGACTGCTGCTTGCCGATTCAAATTCTATCAAAGAAAGACAGTCTTGGTACAAACTTGGTTAGAATTACAGAGGTTATTATTAGTTTGAAAAAAAAAAAAAACTGTCACTCTTACATTTATCACTTCTCCCCCCTTTTCTTCCTCATTACAGACTGAAGGAAGAAATGAGTGGTGCAGGAAAAAAGAAACCATGAAATAGCCTATGATACTTTTACCTCCCTTAGACTCATATTTATCCATATGTACCGCTGTCTGCATACACCTGTTCTCTATGTACAAGCTCCTTGGACCTGAAAAATACTTATAAACAAAATCATTACTCTATGCTTCATATTTAACCTGCAAAGAATGGTAAACAATAATGACATTCCTGTACATTGGTAAATTGTCAATGACATTCTTTCAAAACTGATTCAAACAAAACCCTCTGTAACCCTTACTTTTCCCGTTCCTACAAAAATACAACAGCCGTGACGCATCGAAGGATCGCCGCGGTAAGTTCGAACATATTCACGTTACTACATACAAACATTCCGATACAAACGTGGGGGAAATACTTCCCAGTTTCCAAAACCACAAATGAAAAAAACAAAAACAGCCAGAATTCTACCTTCACTCTTTCAGCAATAGGAAAAAATACAATGGGACAAACATGAGAGCAACTCGAGAAGCTTGCATGGACCAGCCATACAAAGTTCAAACAAACGGGCATGAGACTACACCTCCATCAACACACTCATCATTACAGATTTCTGAAGCCGCAGCTGAACTACATCCACTCCAGAGGGATACCCAAAATAGTATCCTTGGACCACCTATGTTAATCTTTTTGGGGTTCAAAGGCCTTTGCCCCAAAACTAGGCTTCGTGCACTGTGTGACCGTCTGACTATGGGAAGCCTCCATTCCTTCCCTTTGCACAGACCTCCTTGTGTCCATGGCGATTCGAATCGGCTTATCGTCTTAAACCTGCGTCCAGGTTAAACCGTTGCACCCATTTCGGAGATCACCGCCCGGTGTCTTCTTATACGGTGAATTGCAGAACTACAACCACTATATGGTCAAGTCTAGAAATCCTAACCAAGGCGTCAACTCTATGGCTTGTTGTCCCAACACTTTTGGAACTACAGAACAACCACAGATCAACCCCCGAATTAGGCCTCTACCCCTCACAGTGCATGCATACACAAGCATTTTCCGCTATACACCCATACACTGCGTTGTCAGACTAAACCACACAGAACACTTACGCCAGTTTACCACCTGCAGAACAATGTGGCTTCTCTCTGTATCTAGATGATAAAATAATGGTGATGCCCCCGTTTGCTCTCTACCCAAAATTGTATTACAGTACAAAACTTCACAAAACTGGAACAAAATATAAAAAACACTTTTAAACGCCAAAATGCTTTCCATTTTCCTTTTAGACACAAATCTCATTGCTCACCTTTAAAAAACCCAAGCTCCTCCCACTAACTTTCTGCTGATATATAAATGCTGAAAAGAAACTTCCGGTTATGCTCAGCTCTTGAAAAAACCAAACTGGTTTATTTACATATCAATTGTTCAGGAAGAGGGAGGGGGAGGGGAGGCGTTAGCCATAATCGCCTTGTCTATCAAGACTTAAAAAAAAAAATCCATGGCTACACATCATATATATTTCAACCATTTAAAACCTTGTCAAGGAAATGATGGAGTAAACCCCCCTTTGCAAATGGGAGGGAATCCCCCCTGACCCACATTCCCTGGAAGTCAGACCATAAGTTGGGACTCAAAATACAAACTCCTGCCAAAAGATGGCTATACAGTACAAGTTCCAAAAAAATGAATTGCTCTCTGGGAAACTCCCAAATATTTAAACATAAAAACACATCATTGTACAAAAACTCTGTTAGTCTTACAATCTATCAAAATTCAGTGTAAAGTGAAGTTTTTCTTAAAACCAAAATCCAATACAAAAAAAACCCGCCGCGCATATACTGCAAAGTCAGCTGACCCTGCAATAGCTTACATTCACTTAAATGAAAACAGAGAAACCTTTCTCCTAACACCATCTGCATGGAGTTTGCATGTCCTCCCTGTGTCTGCGTTGGCCTCCCCCCACACTCCAACTGCTGGTAGATCAGCCAGATCCCATCCATAAATAGGCCCCAGCATGTGCGTGTGTCTGCAAGCACGTTGTGGCCCCTCGGGGTAAAACCGCGCTATTTTAAGATACCTCTCAACTCACCTCAAAAGGTGATGCTTAGAAAAGCAATTTAAACCAGAGACAAAACTGCGCCAATCAACAAATGCCAATACAGCATATTCAGGGGCCGTGTTTGCTAAACTGGAACTTCGTATCTCAAACTGTAAACATCTCTCAAAATGGCCGACAAGCCAGGACTACAAAATGGTGGATGACCCACCACAGCACCTCATGGACAACAATGGCGCCATTAACGCATGCAATTTTTCCCGCCAAAACCAGCATGGGACGTCACAATGAACATCACATTGGTTCCCCTACACAAAGAAAAACACAAATTGCCTCCACCAGGTTCCAACGCAGAAAATATCGCACTATATTCGCACCAAACATCAAAATCTGCCCCAAAGGCTGAGAAATTCCACCAGCAACATAGCTGACGAATGCCACATGGTATAGTGCCCAAAAGAAAGGTGGCTGCACCTTCCCTTATAGGATACCCACAGGCTAAGGAAAAACTGTGCCTCAAAATGGCAGACAAACCTGCAAGGCTAACAAAAGCCAAGAATGGCGCCATTACTTTTTCCCGACTAAACCAGCATCTCTTTAAAAGAAAATCAAAAATGTTTTTCTCCACAAAGACTGACTACACAATTGAGATTTTTCTAAATGATCAACAAAATCCACTGAAAAAGGTGTCAGCTACACTCTACAAGGACCACATGTACACTTACAAACTTAGCCTCCCTTTTGCCAACTAAACAGCACATTCAATAAATGTTAGTTACATGACAATATTAAAAACATATTCATTTCTCTAAGTTCATATACTCTGAGATATTCACCACTTTTCTCTACCTAAAGTTCACACACACAGTGGCCTCAGCTTCCATAACAAGCCATTGCAGAGACATACTATGTCTGCCTTCTAGCAATGCCTGGCCACTTGGATATGCGGCGGGAACTTTCAACTCAAAAACCAAACACTTTACTTAAAATATTTTTACACTTATGGGGACATGTGTCTTTGTCCCCTATAAAGGCAAAAATCACAATTTATCCATTTCTATTTTTCATAGAAATCACAAACACTACACACATACAGTATATTGTTGCTTGTACATCAGATTATCTCTCAGGGCGTTTCCACTACAAAACTCCTGCATGCTATTTACAGAAAGTCACCAACTTTCACCCTTGTAACTGAGATGCTGCCCGCCCCTCCCCCACTAAACCTCATGGCTCACAAGGACCAGAACAATGCAGCAGCCATGGCTGGCAGCAGACTGCTCAATACATCGTACAAACAGCCATCCCTTACACAATTTCAATTGCACTCATGGGTACACATGTCCTACATCACACAAACAATCTAATCACACAGGCACATGCAGGCATACCCACACACAATCAAATTCACAGGCATACGATCCATGACAAAATCACACACACACACATACGATTCGCACACATACACACGCTGCAAACTTAAAGCATGATTTCAAAAAGACCAAATTTTTTTTTGTTGGTTTCAAAGTACAGCCTCTTTACGCATCAATCACATCGCAGGTCCACTCTCCTCCTCTGCTGATCTGATGCTCAAAGAGGCCGCAATTGGTCCCAACCGTGAGTCGCCATTCTGTTGTGGAATTCCTAGGCTGTTTGCAGAGCACACAGCCCATAATTCTTGTGCTCTATAAGCACACACTTTAGATTCATCTTTTTGCAATAATACTATCTTTAAGTTTGCTAAAATCCACTCACCGTTCATTCCCATTCATCCAAGAAAGGCAGCAACAACACAGCTTATCTTCTCATCAGGCCATTCCAGCATAGACTGTCCAGCCAAAGCCTACTCATAGACTTTTATTAAACTCAAAAGATCTCAAGACAGGAGGTGATTGGTTGCAGCAACCAGTCACCTCCCCCCATGGGCGGGGACATCACAGGATGTTCCTTCCACAGGAGAATGACCATACAAGGACATCCTTCCAAACAGATACAATGTTCATTCAAATTGACTAACAGTGACATACACTGTTACCAAATGACGGAAACTACATAACAATTATGCCTCAAATGGACCACAATTATTTTACTGTTCCTGTGGACACAGATATGTGCGCTCGGAGTCATTCAACGCCCCCCGCCAGGGGCTGGCCAGTTCCCCCAACGGGGCGCAAAACAACATCTCTAAATGCAGCAAACATCGCTGTTTCCATAGGAAGATTTTCCCGCCACCGATCTTCCACCAACGTCTGTATGTGCAAATACGCTCAGATGAGCGCATTACAGCAAAACTGACACTGGGGGGACATCTGACAACATACATTAATACATTTCCATAAAAATCTCCACAACACAGGGAGGGGAGTAGGCAGAGTGACAGGGAGGGGGGCAGCCAGAGTGACAGGGAGGGGGGCAGTCAGAGTGACAGGGAGGGGGCAGCCAGAGTGACAGGGAGGGGGGCAGTCAGAGTGACAGGGAGGGGGGTAGGCAGAGTGACAGGGAGGGGGTAGGCAGAGTGACAGGGAGGGGGGTAGGCAGAGTGACAGGAGGACTGTGGACATGTGGAGGGGACACACTATTCTCGTTCATATGCAGGACACTGGCCCTGACTCCCGATCATCACAACAACACAGAGGTGATAGCAAAGAATCCTAAGAATTTCCCCCTCTCCCCCCTCCCTCCTCAGGTCAGTGTGTTTCTTACCCAGCTGTAGCCGATTCTGTGGCTAGACTCTTGCAGGGTCTGTTCCCGATTTCCCGGACAGCTGTCTGTGTGATGAACGACATACATGCTGATCGGACGATCATGGAGCTCCCATCCCTGATCCAGCGCGCTGTCCTCCAATTCTCCACTGACAGTCTCTGACACTCGAACACTGACAGGACACCACTGGCCAGAGCGGACTGGCAGCGGACTTCTTTAGCAGTCTCTTCCTCTCTGTAAAGTTTTCCGGGGTTCGAGTGCACTCTATGAAGCGGGCGTCGGGACTCTGCTGTATTAGGATAAGAACCTGTGCCCATCCCGATAAACACTAATAATGTTCCTGCCCTGGCCCGAAGCTGAACAGACGGAGCCCTGAGCCACAGTGAGGTCTGGATCATGTGTCCGGGTTCAAGGCATAAGGAGACCCGGACACATGACTCAAAATCACTCTAAACCCGTACTGTCCAGGTGAATCCCGGACAGGTGGCAACCCTACCCACACTCCTGCACAGTAATGATAGAGAAGGGGTCAAGCGGACATCTTGTTACACCCAACGGAGTTTTAGATTTCAGTGCATTTCAACACAAAACTGAGCTTGTCAGCTTTAATACATTATTTGGAAATCCATCGGACTGTTTACATGTTAAATTTAAAAGCAGCAGCAAACCTTACATGCTTGCTAATGTGACGGAACACCTCTGATTTTCACATTTAACATTTAACAAAAGTGAAGTTTTAGCGTAGGGTACAGCATTTCACAGACTAGGACACACTTACACAGGGTCTCCCAAGATGCCATCGCATTTTGAGAGACCCGAACCTTACAGTTGTTAAAGTTACAAAAGAAGTGTAAAAAATTTAAAAAAAACGTAAAAACAAAAAACACAAAAAAGATATAAAATAAAAAAAACAAAAATAGTTGTCGTTTTATTGTTCTCTCTCTCTCTCTCTCTCTCTCTCTATTTTCTCTCTATTGTTCTGCTCTTTTTTACTTTATTCGATTCTGCAATGTTTTATCATGCTTGCTTTTTAGGTATGTAATTTTTTGTTTTCAGGTGCGCCATTCAGTTGCAGTGCGGATTTATTTATCTTGACAGCAACAACATTTGCTCCCACGATACATAAAGCCGTGACTCCAGTGCTGTAGGAGGTGATTTCACCACCACAGTTTAAAAAAAAGAGCATATATGCCGAAGCATGGGGGCAACAGGGGCGGAGGAGCGATTTTGCTCCTAATGCCGCGTACATACGGTCGAAATTCCGACGGAGGCTTGCCCGTGGAAAAGTCTGACCGTGTGTACGTGGTATAACTTTTTTGCGGGAGGATGCCCCCATGCTTCGGCATATATATATATATTTGAGGCACAGGTTGCGTTAAAAAAATGTTTTATTTTTTACTAGTTTTTTTTTTGGTATTTGCTTTGCAGGTATGGTATGGTAAGGTCTTACTGTTATACTGTAATGTTACTTTGTTTTAATGTTAACCATCATTTGCTTAGCAGGTACGCCATTCAGTTGCAGTGCGGATTTATTTATCTTGACAGCAACAGCGTTTGCTCCCACGATACATAAAGCCGTGACTCCAACGCTGTAGGAGGTGATTTCACCACCACAGTTAAAAAAAAAGAGCATATATGCCGAAGCATGGGGGCAGCAGGGGCGGAGGAGCGATTTTGCTCCTAATGCCGCGTACATACGGTCGAAATTCCGACGGAGGCTTGCGCGTGGAAAAGTCTGACCGTGTCTACGCGGCATAACTTTTTTGCGGGAGGATGCCCCCATGCTTTGGCATATATATATTTTAGGCACAGGTTGCGTTAAAAAAATGTTTTATTTTTGACTAGTTTTTTTTTTGGTATTTGCATTGCAGGTATGGTAAGGTCTTACTGTTATACTGTAATGTTACTTTGTTTTAATGTTAACCATCATTTGCTTAGCAGGTACGCCATTCAGTTGCAGCGCGGATTTATTTATCTTGACAGCAACAGCGTTTGCTCCCACAATACATAAAACCGTGACTCCAACGCTGTAGGAGGTGATTTCACCACCACAGTTAAAAGAAAAGAGCATATATGCCGAAGCATAGGGGCAGCAGGGGCGGAGGAGCGATTTTGCTCCTAATGCCGCGTACATACGGTCGAAATTCCGACGGAGGCTTGCCCGTGGAAAAGTCTGACCGTGTGTACGCAGCATAACCTTTTATGCCGCGTACATACGGTCGAAATTCCGACGGAGGCTTGCCCGTGGAAAAGTCTGACCGTGTGTACGCGGCATAACTTTTTTGCGGGAGGATGCCCCCATGCTTCGGCATATATAAATGGTGCATGTATGCCCATCATTAGAAGTGGGTGGATGAAGGGAGGAATTCTAATGGTGGGCATACCCAACAAACAATCTCTTTTTTTCGTTCAGCCAACAGGCTGCATGAAAAAAAAGATTACAATACATGTCCAACAAGGACCAGCAACGTACTGGTATGTTGCTGGACTTTGAATGTTTATACCAGAATGATGCCTGCGGGTTTAGGTATCATCTTGGTATCATTCTTTTCAGCCAGCGGCCGGCTTTCATGTAAAAGCAATCCTAGCAGATAATTAGCCTCTAGACTGCTTTTACAAGCAGTGGGAGGGAATGCCCCCCCCCCCGGATATAAACAGCGCCATTGGGAAATTGGGAAAGCATTTCATCACACCGATCTTGGTGTGGTCAGATGCTTTGAGGGCAGAGGAAAGCTCTAGGGTCTAACCCCCCAATTTTTTCAAAAAAAGAGTACCTGTCACTACCTATTGCTATCATAGGGGATATTTACATTCCCTGAGATAACAATAAAAATTGTAAAAAAAAAAAAAAATATGGAAGGAACAGTTTATAAATAATAATAAAAAAAAAAAAACACCCCTGTCCCCCCCTGCTCTTGCGCAAAGGCGAACGCAATGTAAAAAAAAAATGTATGTAGTGAGGGGCATGGCCTGGACATGGCTGTGTGAGGTTGTGCTATTCCTGAGCTCCCGGCCTGATCCCCTAAATCTCGGCAAATCCACAGCCGTAAACCGGTATGAGCCTGACTAAAAGGCACAGGACCCGAGCAGTAACAGGGGGGACCCCGGCAGGCAAGCTTTCTGGAGAAATCCGACGTTTCTTTAACCCCAAAGAAGCAACCCCCGGAGCGACGGTGGCGGCGGCGCGTGGCTCTGCACGTGGAAGCCTGCAGAAGGCCCAGGCGCCTGCCCTCGGGGCGTCTGAACCGGGGACCTCTGGGACTCCAGACTGCTCTCAGGACGTGTTAACTGAGCCCCGGGGAGCCGGGATGTCCCCCCCCCCCGCATGCTCCGGAGGTAACAATCCTGGACCAGGACATTCGGGAGATGCTGCAGGCCCTACCGACCCGGACGGCTATAGAGGCACTGATCCTTCGCCTGGAGGAGACCCACAGAAGGGACATTCAGGAGGTGAAAGGGGAGGTGTCCACTTTGGCGGATCGTGTGGGAACGGGTGAGACATCATTGACCTCCTTGGAGCATAGGGTCTCGGAATTGGAGCGCTCGAGGGACCAGCACCGGGACACCGCGATCGCTCTCCAGCTTCACTTAGAAGACATCGAGGACCGTAGCCGTCGCAACAATCTGCGGCTCAGAGGTGTCCCAGAGTCCATGGAGGATGTCGGGGCAGCAGTGACGGAGGTGTTCCGGACGGTGCTGGGGGACCCCGGCGCGGATGTCATTTTAGACAGAGTGCACAGAGCCCTGGGCCCCAAGTCCCTGGATCCAGATAGGCCGAGAGACGTGATCTGTAGGCTCCACAGATATGCGCAGAAAGAGTCGATCCTGCGGGTGGCCTGGGACCATGGAGATGTGGAAAGAGGCGATGCACGAATCCGGATCCTGCCGGATCTATCGAGGGCAACTCTACGGAGAAGAGCCCTGCTGCGCCCCGTTCTGGATGTGGCCAAACAAAAGGACATCACTTACCGCTGGGGATATCCACTATCGGTGACGTTCCGCAGAGATTCTGGAACATTTACCCTCCAGACCATGGCTGACCTCCCTGCCCTGTTTCGATTCCTGGAAGTGCTGCCAATTCCAGTTCCAGATTGGCTCCAGATCCTCCCTCGCCAGATGGGCAGATCAGGACCAGCAGTGCAACACGGCCCGCTGCCGCCCCGCCGGCAGAGAGGCAGACGGAGACGCCGATCTGCATCCAGAGGAGAGGCACGTGAGTAGGCCGTGGGCCGCCCTACCCTGACCACCGCTGGCTAAATGGCCATGATCCCCCTTTGGTGACTCGCCCGGCCGCCCTCCTGTCTCGCCCCACACCGGGATTTGCAACTATAGTACGGCGGCTCGCTGGATGGCTGCCGTCCCCCGTTTCCCCCCCGGGCCCCCCCGAGACACTTTTCATGGAGATGTGTGAGAGGGGTGGACTGATTTGGATCCGGACGTCTGCCCCCGCCCCTGGAGTGTGTTATTTCCCCCCCGGGTTGCTGTAGTTCCACTGCATCCACATAGTAAGGACGTATCAGGCAATGCCCTTACACTCTGGCGGCATAGGTCCTGCCTGGTGGGGGTGGGATGGCTCCGTGGGGGGGGTGATCCGGGCTTGGGGGGAGGGTATGTCTTGGGTCCCTTGATCTTGTATCCTGCTGCACTGCCCGGGGGGAGGGGGTGGGGGATGGCTACCGGGGGGACCCCGATGGGGGTCTCTTGTTGTACAACCCGGCGGACTGGTGCTCCCGCTCTTGCACTAACAGAGGAAACACAATGGAAATCTCATTCAGGTCCTATGCACCGGACGGTTGCTGTGCCTCTTGGGGACAGGCATTTTGTCGGGGGGGGGGACGGACGGAGGGGAGGTCGGGCTGCTGTGGGTCGGGGAGGTGCTTGGGGCTTATGCCCCAAGCTGTGTTGCATTATCTGTAATGTCGTTGCTCTGTTTTGCACTTTTTTTTGTTCTATATGTTTTACGTGATACATTGTGTATTGCCTGTATAGCTGTACTGGTTTACTAATTACCCTACATTGATAGTTTGCCGAGGGGTGGGTGGAGAGGGCTGGGGGCTTTCACTCTGGCTCTGTCTGTCCACTTCCCCGTTTAGGACTGTGCTCCAATCCCGGGATTTTCCTGGGGAGCACCCAAGCCATTAGGGCTAATTTAGCTTCTCTTCAGCAGCGGCACCCTCTAGTGCCAGCCTCCTAACTTTCTGTTTCTTCGTTTCATAGGGAGTACTCTCCCTTTCTTTTCTCTATCTGTACTGCTACCCTCTCATCTCGTTTCCACTTTCTGGTTCTACCTCAATTCCCCAATCACTTCCCCCTACCCCCCTCCCTAACCCCCTACACCCTCCGTGATTCTATCCCTATTTAAATATGGGGGACATCCATTTTGTGTCCATTAATGCTAAGGGGCTTAATACCCCGGAAAAGCGACGGATGTTGCTACAAGACATGTGGCGCGTGAGGGCGGATATAGTTTTTGTACAGGAGACACACTTCCGGGAGGACAATATCCCAATACTTAAAAATAGACACTTCCCCTTGGCCTACCACTCTAAGTACACAGGGGCTAAATCCAGAGGGGTGTCCATTCTTATCTCGGCCAAGGTCCCATGGAAACATATAGACTCACTGACTGACGCGGAGGGCCGCTACCTATACTTGAAGGGTATGCTGGGGGACAGGAAAATTACTCTGGCCAATCTCTATGCCCCGAATGAACGCCAAGACGCGTTCATCAGGAGGCGCATGGAACACCTCCTGCACTTCACTGAGGGACAACTGATAGTGGGGGGAGACTTGAACATGCCACTGATCCCGTCTGAAGACACTTCCTCTGGGATGTCCTCCACCACCCGAGACATACGTAAGCGCATTGGTAATGCGCTACATTCTGCCCAACTGATAGACGCCTGGCGCCTTATGCACCCGGGTGTACGGGATTTCACCTTTTTCTCAAAACCTCACCAGTCCTACTCGCGTATCGACTACTTCCTGATACCCCATGGACAGCTGCACGCGATTCGGGAGACTTACATCGGATCCATCACGTGGTCGGATCATGCGCCGGTCGGGCTCCGGTACTCGCTATCCGCCACATCGACGGGGCAACGTTCTCCATGGAGACTGAATGAGAGCCTCCTCCAGGATCCGGTGGTCCTGGCTGACTTAGTCAGGGAATTGGGATTTTATTTTTCCACAAACAAAACGACCGACAGTGACCCCGGGGTGGTGTGGGAGGCCCACAAAGCTGTAATTCGGGGGTCCTTGATAAGGCACGGCTCCAGACTAAAACGCGAGCGGACAGAGCAACTTGACTTGCTCCTCACCAGGCTGAAGACCCTGGAGGTGGCCCACAAGGCCTCTCCATCCAAACAATTGGGTCTAGACCTAGATACAGTCAGATCGCAGATAAAAGATCTTCTCCAATTTAAGGCCAAAGCGGCGATACAGATCTGCCGCAGGAAATCATATGAGTCGGGCAACAAGTGTGGGAGACTCCTGGCCCGAACCCTGCAGACTCAGCGTACGGCTGCCTACATACCACACATTCAGACCGCTACTGGGCAGAAGGCTAGCCTTCCCCAACATATTACGCAAGAGTTTGGGACCTTTTACCGCTCCCTTTACAACATACCTGACACAAGACCTATACTGGAGTCCACGCGGGAATATTTGGACCGGTCCCTCATGCCCTCACTTACGGTAGAGACGCGGTCTGCACTGGAGGAACCCATTACACTGACTGAAATCCAGGTGGCACTTAAGAATACCAAACCAGGCAAGGCCCCCGGCCCGGACGGTCTGACCACCGCCTACTACAGGGCCCTTCTGCCCTCCTTGGGCCAGCATATGGCAGATCTCTTCAATGGCGTTGGATCAGGGATGCGTTTCCACGACTCCACGCTTTTGGCCCAGATCTCGGTGATACCTAAGGAGGGAAAGGATCCGGGGCTAAGTGGGAGTTACCGCCCGATATCCCTGCTGAATGCAGATCTCAAGATCTTTACTAAGATCTTGGCCACTAGACTGCAAACGTACCTCCCTGACATGATCCATCTAGACCAAGTGGGGTTTGTCCCATTTAGAGAGGCCAGGGATAATACCACTAAAGTCCTTAACTTGTTACATATTGCAATCCAAAGCGAGACGCCTTGCATATTCCTCGGTACCGACGCCGAAAAGGCGTTCGACCGGGTTCACTGGGGATTCCTGTTCGCGACATTGAGACACATAGGGCTGGGGGAGACGATGCTGAACTGGGTGACCTCTGCCTACACGGCACCGACGGCCAGGGTGAGGGCGAACGGGGTCTTGTCTGAGACGTTCCCCATTTGGAATGGGACCAGACAGGGCTGCCCGCTGTCCCCTCTGTTGTTCGCCCTGACATTGGAGCCCTTTCTTTGTCACGTACGCCGGAACCCGGATATCACGGGAGTGGAAAAGAATGGGACGCAGTATAAGGTGTCGGCGTACGCCGATGACCTCCTGTTCTCCCTCACAAACCCCACGATATCCCTCCCGAACCTTTTGAGAGAATTTGAGGTCTTCTGCTCCCTCTCCAATCTTAAGATTAACTTCACCAAATCGGAGGCGATGGGCGTGGGGATAGCAGCGGCCCAACTTAAACAACTTAAAGACGGATTTAGGTTAAAGTGGACTGACGTGGCATTGAGATATCTGGGGACATTCATACCCATGACATTAACCAAACTATTCGCATTGAATTTCCCCCCTTTACTAAAGACAGTTCGGGAGCTTCTGGACGGGTGGGACAGCGGCCTCCATTCGTGGTTTGGCCGATGCGCCATCCTCAAAATGTCAATACTACCTAAGTTCCTATACCTCCTACAGGCCCTCCCGATAGCCATCCCTGGGACCTATTTTAGGCAAGTCCATGCGGCCTTCACCAGGTTCCTTTGGGCTGGGAAACGCCCACGCCTTACCAGGACTTTACTCTGCCTCCCGAAATCACATGGGGGCCTTGCAATGCCGGATATCCGTGCATACTACAGGGCGGCCCACCTCGGTCGGCTCCTGGATTGGTGCAGACATAGGGGCACCAAACTGTGGACAAGCCTCGAACAAGATCAGAGTGACATACCCCTCGACAGAGCCCCCTGGTGCCATTCGGATTTACCACCCCCACTGAAAAGACACCCCCTGATAGGCAACACCCTGGGTGTGTGCTCGTCCCTACTGAAGCGGCCCTCACTCTCGTCCCCAGTCTCCCCTCTGCGCCCGGTGCTGGGCCACCCCTGGTTCTCCCCGGGACTGCAGGACAGGAGATTTCTTGCACTTAGAGAGGCGGGATTTCACCAGGCGTCCCACTTTAGTGTACGGGGGAGATGGAGGTCGTATGCAGAGCTGTCGGACCCGAGGGGCTCATACGGCCTAGATTTTATGAGAGCCATGCAGCTCAGCCACTTCCTCTCGACCATACCGCCCCCGCCCAGCGACAGAACACACCCCCTTACGCCTCTGGAGGAGTTATGTACGGAGTCGGGTAGGATCCAGCACGCGCTTACGTGGTGCTATGGCAGGTTGATAGAGCCGCCGGGACCCCTCCGGGTCCCCTGTCTTACTAGGTGGGAGCGGGAGCTCGGCTGCCAATTTTCCGACGACACGAAGCGGCACATACTCAGATTCACAAGTCGTCTCTTTGCATTAGGACCCAGGAGGCGAACTACAAACTGCTCACACACTGGTATAGGACCCCCTCCCTTCTACACAAAATGTTCCCTGATACCTCTGACCGTTGCTGGAGGTGTCGGGGGGAGGAGGGGACCCTCCTGCATGTCTTCTGGTCCTGCCCACGGCTACGGGGATTTTGGGAGGAGGTAAGGAGGGTGACCCAAGAGTTTACCGATCGTACCGTGCCTGAAACGCCAGCCTACTTCCTCTTGCAGGTAACTGACATGCCTGCAAAAGTCTATAAGAGATCGGTGGTCCGCCACCTTCTGGACGCAGCTAGGGCCTGCATACCCCTCAACTGGAAATCCACATCCCCCCCATCCATTGCTCAGTGGCTCCGCAGAGTTGACGACATCAGCCTCATGGAAGACCTGATCCTCTCTAGCCAGCATAGACGCGAGTCATACTCCAGGACCTGGCAGTTATGGAACATTTTTAAATATTCTGACGAAGGGCGGACCCTTAGAGGGGTTGAGCTGCCCACATGAGTCTGTGCCCGGACTCCTAGTCCCCCGGAGGTGTGGCTCGTTTGCAACTAGTCCTCAACGCGCCGGCGACACGCCGGGGTCATGACATTCTGATAGGTTCGTCACCATCACCTAGATGTATGTACACCTGGTCCCCACCCCCCCTCCCCCTACCCTTCCCTTTTGCCCTTCCCTGTCTTATTCCCTACCCCCTCCTATCGCTGTCTATGTTTCTTCCTTTTTCTTTCCTTTTCCTTTTTTCTGGGTTCGACCCAATTCTTTTCTATCTGAGGTACTATACCTCCTGTTTCTATACCACTTAGATAAAACTAGAGGGGAGGCGATCTCCACGGGACCCGGGCATTCTGACGTCAACAGTATCCTGACAGACATGTTCAGGTTGGCGGCAGAGGGATACACTGGGGACCAGTTGGGGCTTCACCCCCCATTAGGGAATTTAATTATACAACTGACCACTAGGAGATCTGAGCTCCAAGGGGGTCCCCCTGTACTGCTGTACCATATTTTCTTTTGGATGTATATGTCTGTTATTTACTGTTGGGATCCGTGTGGATCGACTGTTCCGTTATAAATTTAAAAAAAAAAAAAAATGTATGTAGTTTGTCGCCGCTGCGCGTTTGTGCGCAATTTTAAAGCATGTCGTGTTTGGTATCCATGTACTCGGCCTAAGATCATCTTTTTTATTTCATCAAACATTTGGGCAATATAGTGTGTTTTAGTGCATTAAAAATAAAAAAAGTGTGTTTTTTTCCCCAAAAAATGCGTTTGAAAAATCGCTGCGCAAATACTGTGTGGGAAAAAAAATGCAACACCCACTATTTTAATCTGTAGGGCCTTTGCTTTAAAACAATGTATAATGTTTGGGGGTTCAACGTAATTTTCTTGCAAAAAAAAAATGTTTTCATGTAAACAAAAAGTGTCAGAAAGGGCTTTGTCTTCAAGTGGTTAGAAGAGTGGATGATATGTGACATAAGCTTCCTAATGTTGTGCATAAAATGCCAGGACAGTTCAACCCCCCCCCAAATGACCCCATTTTGGAAAGTAGACACCCCAAGCTATTTGCTGAGAGGCATGTTGAGCCCATTGAATATTATTTTTTTTTGTCCCAAGTGATTGAATAATGACAAAAAGAAAAAAAAAATGTACAAAAAGTTGTCACTAAATGATATATTGCTCAAACATGCCATGGTTATATGTGGAATTGCACCCCAAAATACATTCTGTTGCTTCTCCTACCACATGTGTGAGACATTTTGGGAGCCTAGCCGCGTACAGGACCCCGAAAACCAAGCACCGCCTTCAGGATTTCTAAAGGGTGTAAATTTTTGATTTCACTCCTCACTGCCTATCACAGTTTCGGAGGCCATGGAATGCCCAGATGGCACAAACCCCCCAAATGACCCCATTTTGGAAAGTAGACACCCCAAGCTATTTGCTGAGAGGTATGTTGAGTATTTTGCAGATCTCGCTTTTTATCACAAAGTTTTGAAAATTAAAAAAAAGAAAAAAAAATGTATTTCTTCATTTTCAAAAACAAATGAGAGCTGTAAAATACTCACCATGCCTCTCAGCAAATAGCTTGGGGTGTCTACTTTCCAAAATGGGGTCATTTGTGGGGGTTTTGTGCTATCTTGGCATTTTATGGCCTTCGAAACTGTGATAGGTAGTGAGGAGTGAAATCAAAAATTTACGCCCTTAGAAATCCTGAAGGCGGTGCTTGGTTTTTGGGGCCCCGTACGTGGCTAGGCTCTCAAAAAGTCCCACACGTGGTATCCCCGTACTCAGGAGAAGCCGTAAAATGTATTGTGGGGTGCAATTCCACATATAACCATGGCATGTTTGAGCAATATATCATTTAGTGACAACTTTTTGTAAAAATTGTTTTTTTTTCTTTTTGTCATTATTCAATCACTTGGGACAAAAAACAAAATATTCAATGGGCTCAACATGCCTCTCAGCAAATAGCTTGGGGTGTCTACTTTCCAAAATTGGGTCATTTGGGGGGGTTTTGTGCTATCTTGGCATTTTATGGCCTTCAAAACTGTGATAGGTAGTGAGGAGTGAAATCAAAAATTTATTCCCTTAGAAACCTTGAAGGCGGTGCTTGGTTTTTGGGGTCCCGTACGCGGCTAGGCTCCCAAAAAGTCCCACACATGTGGTATCCCCGTACTCAGGAGAAGCAGCAGAATGTATTTTGGGGTGTAATTTCACATATGCCCATGGCATGTGTGAGCAATATATCATTTAGTGACAACTTTGTGCAAAAAAAAAAAAAGTTTGTCATATTCCCGCAACTTGTGGCAAAATATAAAATATTCCATGGACTCAACATGCCTCTCAGTAAATAGCTTGGGGTGTCTACTTTCCAAAATGGGGTCATTTGGGGGGGGGGGGTTTGTGCTATTTTGGCATTTTATGGCCTTCGAAACTGTGATAGGTAGTGAGGAGTGAAATCAAAAATTTGCGCCCTTAGAAATCCTGAAGGCGGTGCTTGGTTTTCGGGGTCCCGTACGCGGCTAGACTCCTAAAAAGTCCCACACATGTGGTATCCCCGTATTCAGGAGAAGCAGCCAAATGTATGTTGGGGTGCAATTCCACATATAACCATGGCATGTGTGAGCAATATATCATTTAGTGACAACTTTTTGTAAAATTTATTTTTTATTTTTTAATCATTATTCAATCACTTGGGACAAAAAAAAAATATTCAATGGGCTCAACATGCCTCTCAGCAATTTCCTTGGGGTGTCTACTTTCCAAAATGGGGTCATTTGGGGGGGGTTTGTACTGCCTTGCCATTTTAGCACCTCAAGAACTGAGATAGGCAGTCATAAATTAAAAGCTGTGTAAATTCCAGAAAATGTACCCTAGTTTGTAGACGCTATAACTTTTGCGCAAACCAATAAATATACGCTTATTGACATTTTTTTTTACTAAAGACGTGTGGCTGAATACATTTTGGCCTAAATGTATGACTAAAATTGAGTTTATTCGATTTTTCTTATAACAAAAAGTAGAAAATATCATTTTTTTTTCAAAATTTTCAGTCTTTTTCCGTTTTTTTTATCGCAAAAACAAAATCGCAGAGGCAATCAAATACCGTTAAAAGAAAGCTCTATTTGTGGGAAGAAAAGGACGCAAATTTCGTTTAGGTACAACATTGCATGTCCACACAATTTCCAGTTAAAGCAGCGCAGTGCCAAATTGTGAAATCACCTCTGGTCATTATGGTCCGTATTGGTCCGGAGCTTAAGTGGTTAAAGACATCCATGGACTTTTCTCATGAGGGGAGTAAGTGCTCATTTCGATCTGGAAGAGAATTAGTTAATGGGAAAAAAAAACAACATCTGTACTTCATCCCAACATTTGTAACTTCATTTGTAACTCTTTACTCCATTAACCACCTCGCGCCCGCCGTACGAGAATATACGGCCGCAAGGTGGTTGTCAAATGCCGGGAGGCCGTTATTATACGGCCTCCGCTATTTGGCCACTGGGGGGCGCGCGAGCGCCGCCGGCGGCGCGCGCACGTGCCCGGCGCTTCACTGCAATGCCAATGCGCGTGCCCGGCGGCCGCGATGTCCGCCAGGCACCCGCGATCGGCGGTTACAGAGGCAGGACGTGGATCTCTGTGTGTAAACACACAGATCCATGTCCTGTCAGGGAGAGGGGACCGATGCTGTGTCCCTTGTACATAGGGACACAGATCGGTCACCTCCCCCAGTCAGTCCCCTCCCCCCACAGTAACAATCACTCCAGGGAACACATTTAACCCCTTCCTCGCCCCCTAGTGTTAACCCCTTCCCTGCCAGTCACATTTATACAGTAATCAGTGCATATTTATAGCACTGTTCGCTGTATAAATGTGAATGGTCCCAAATTAGTGTCAAAAGTGTCCGATGTGTCCGCCATAATGTCGCAGTCACAAAAAAAATCACTGATCGCCGCCATTACTACTAAAAAAATAAATATATAAAAATGCCATAAAACGACCCCCTATTTTGTAAACGCTATAACTTTTGCGCAAACCAATCAATAAACGCTGATTGCGATTTTTTTTTACCAAAAATATGTAGAAGAATACGTATCGGCCTAAACTGAGGAAAAAAATATATAAAAAAAAAAAATTGGGATATTTATTATAGCAAAAATCAAAAAATATTGCTTTTTTTTCAAAATTGTCGCTCTATTTTTGTTTATAGCGCAAAAAATAAAAACCGCCGAGGTGATCAAATACCACCAAAAGAAAGCTCTATTTGTGCGAAAAAAAGGACGTCAATTTTGTTTGGGAGCCACGTCGCACGACCGCGCAATTGTCATTCAAAGCGTGACAGTGCTGAAAGCTGAAATTTCGCCTGGGCAGGAAGGGGGTATATGTGCCCAGTAAGGAAGTGGTTAATGCCTGACTACTGTTTAATATTTTTTCATTGTTTGCAAACAATTACTAATTAACCACTTGAGATCCGCGCTATAGCCGAAATACGGCTGCAGCGCGGCTCTCAAGTGCCGAGTGGACGTCCCCTGGACGTCCTGTTCTGTTTACATCCCGCCGCGCGCAGCAGAGGGCGCGCAGCGGGGAACAGCTGTGCGCTCTGCATCACGTGATGCCGATGCGCGTGCCTGGCGGCCGCGATGTCCGCCAGGTACATGCGATCGGCTGTGACAGAGGCAGGACGTGGATCTCTGTGTGTAAACACAGAGATCCAAGTCCTGTCAGGGAGAGAGGAGACCGATGCTGTGTCTCTTGTACATAGGGACACAGATCGGTCTCCTCCCCCAGTCAGTCCCCTCCCCCCACAGTAAGAAACACTAATAGGGAACATATTTAACCCCTTGATCGCCCCCTAGTGTTAACCCCTTCCTTGCCAGTCACATTTACACAGTAATCAGTGCATTTTTATAGCACTAATCGCTGTATAAATGTGAATGGTCCCAAAATAGTGTCAAAAGTGTCCGATATGTCCGCCGCAATATTGTAGGCCTGACAAAAAACGCAGATCGCCGCCATTACTAGTTAAAAAAAATATATATAATAAAAATGTCAGAAAAAATGTCAGAATTCTATCCCCTATTATATAGGCGCTATAACTTTTGCGCAAACCAATCACTATACGCTTATTGCAATTTTTTTTTACCAAAAATAAATAGAAGAATACGTATCGGCCTAAACGGAGAAAAAAAATATAAAAAAAAAAAAATTCGGATATTATTATAACAAAAAGTAAAAAAATATTGTGTTTTTTTTTCTAAATTTTCTGTCTTTTTTTGTTTACAGCGCAAAAAATAAAAACCGCAGAGGTGATCAAATACCACCAAAAGAAAGCTCTATTTGTGGGGAAAGAATTATAAAAATATCATTTGGGTACAGTGTTGTATGACCGCGCAATTGTCATTCAAAATGCGTCAGCACTGAAAGCTGAAAATTGGTCTGGGTACGAAGGGGGTTTAAGTGCCCAGTAAGGAAGTGGTTAATGAGCTCATGGTACCGTGTGAAAATCGATTACGCATTTACAATAACCTAACCCCTGCTCTGCAAAATTTGCCCACTGTTGTTTACACTTTGAAGGATCTGCAAACAAAACACAAACATTAGTATCCAAAACAGTTCAACTTCTTCCCTGATCTCTAGAAAAAAAAAAAAAGAAACACAAAGATGGTTATTACACACAATTATCGAAACAATTGACTTTTTAAGTCCCCCAAGCATTTTCCCATTAATTGTAATGCTAGGGTAACATTTGCCATATTTTCCTATACTAAGCAGGCAGTATTGGAATACTTTGCCCTATTACTCAGGAAAAAAAAGGCAATGCCATTTGCGTCCAACTACATACAAGCCAGAATGGTAGATTAGTCCAGGAGGCAAACATTGGAATGTTATTAAAAAAAAAAATTGAAACTAAGAGTATTTTAAAAAACAAAATAACGATCCGCGGCCTATCCTCGAAAATATATATATATCAAGGTCCTCTATAATATTCCAAACCTGAAGGGCAAACCTCTAACTCACATCTTATTCATAGCAAAGAAACATTAACCAGAAAATTCTCACCATCCCTGCAGCTCCCTAAGGGCTGCTACCATTGCTTCCCCCCATTGCTATATTTGAATGAACATGTGGCTCCCTCCATTTTTCATAATAATGCCTTTCCTGTCTTAATTGACTATTATGGCCCCTTTGCCTATTGCTACCCCATCTCACCGAATACACTTCATAACGCCTTGGGGTCGTTTTTCGGTGTTGAGATCTTTTTTTGATGTCCTTATTTACCGCCCAACAATATCTGGCGATGTGACCCCCCCCCCCCCTTTTACATAGAAAACATTTAAGGGTTGGTCTCCCTGCATGGGTCCTTCTCTAAGCATAAGGCGATGGAGACTCACATTGTTGCATTACATTAATCTGAACAGAATTTACACTTTCATCGTCTGAGGAGTAATCACTAGTGATGGACTCATCAGATGTCTGCCCTGATTCCACTCCCGAATCATTTTCCAACGCGGTTACCGCACTTCTATTTAAATCTTCAACCTTGATTTCTATCATATCAATATTACTTGCATCAACCACCGCATATGGTTTTTCTGTATGCTGCTTGACCTCTATTTTTGGGCACTAAACATGTGCGGAGGTTTCCTCCACCATTGCACATTCGGCTAATTCCTTCCTAAGCAGTATTATAATACGCTCATTCTCCGACTCTCTCTGATTCAAAGAGACAATGCAACTTTCTCTCTGTTTACAAGTTTCCTCTAACATGTCAACTTTCTGTTCCAATACACATTTCTCAGTCACTAATTGTTTTATACGATCACGAATATCTGCATCTGTCTTTTTAACCATACGTTTTATATACTCCAAGACGTCATTGAATTGGTGTCTTACCGCATTCCTTTGTATAGTATTAAAGTGAACAGCGCCATTCTTAAGGAATTTTTAAAGAAAATCCATTGTTATGTTAACTCTGCAACTAGCTATCCTGAAAACCTGTTTAATCTGTTTGAACAGTTGCTTCACAGACAAACAGATCTAACGAAAAGGTTGTTTACGGTAACTTTTACCTGCCGTTACAACAGCTGCTTACAATCCACACACAGGAATAAAAAAATAAAAAAAACTGCTACAAAGCCATTTAAAATGTAGTCCTACAGAGCACACTTCATCAGTGCTCTCCTGTTACATTGCAGGCCACATGGAACTTCTATAGGAACAGCACGTGGGTAAAAAATTCAAAGCTTAAAATATATATATATATATATATATATATATATATATATATATTGAAAAATTTATATAAAAATTAAAAAAAATTATTTAAAAATTTTCATTAAAAAAACCTCAAAAAAAAAAAAATCTTTCAAAAAATTTCATTTTTTTTTTTTCCTCAAAAAGTATCCAAAACAAACTTCATAAAAAAACTTTAAAAAATTCAAGATTTCATAAAAAAAATTTAAAAAACAGAAACAATCTATATTTCCCCCACTTTTTCCGCAAAGATGTGTGGTTTATCCTGTCAATCTGCAGATTATATCAGATAGCCCGGGATGATCAATCCCTCACTCACCAGTACGATTGACTGGCTACAGGCCTAACGCGCATTAACAATACAACGAACGTTTAACATATATACTCATATCAGCCAAAAATTATTTCACCAGGTTTTGCACGTCCGCTCACTTGATGAAATTTCATAGAACTTTCAGTTCGGTTCTGGGTTATTTGAGGACTTCTTAGCTTAACGGACTCAAACAAAAATACATTAGGGTTTGTGAATTCTGTGCAGGAATAAATCCCACAGTCCTATAGGGTGCCAAATATTGTAAACTATGCAATGTTATATCTATTAATCTTACATCTATAACTATCGCATAAATGTATTAATGTGTATAGTCCCTTATTTGCTAGTCGAGCCTAACAGAGAATGCTAGGCCTAATGCTCTAATATTACCCATAAAGACAAGCACAGTTGCTCATTAAATCATGTTACATTTATTCCTTTAAAAATAGGAAACATATCTTAGCAACAGATATCAGTTACAATCTATTCTACATCAACAAATAATATGAAATATACCTAATACTCCTCTCGGTAATCCTCCCTGGCTGGGCTCAGATGTAACAGAGAACTAGGCCTCTGTAGGCCTTTGTAGGCCTCTGCAGGCCACATGTCTTAGGCCCAAAAATGACCTTCAGAGCAAGGTCCCAGCCAGATAACAGAGGTCCTTGCAGTCAAAAAGGGAAATAGCCCTGAGCTCTGTGTTACGAACCCTTTTTACAAAACTCACTCATTACTCATTCGAGCTCCTTCCCCTTGCCCGCCCGTCTATCTCTCGACCAATCGTTGCACTTTCATGCAATCTCTTTGAAGCTTCTCCCACAGCAGGTGGGCGGAGATAAGCCCTTTTCTGCTATTCTACTATGCAGACTGCTTGGGGACATCAAGTGTCATTTCGTTGTAAAAACAGATGTGTGGACCAGGTTGCCCCCAACAAATACATAAAGCACACATCGATACAAGCAAGGTTACATTGTCTTCCAGTACATAGAGACATTAACTTCGTAAGGCAGTAATGTGTGGTCAGTTGTCAAGGACCCCCTAAGGGGTGCAAGTATACCTGCGTGACAACGCGTGTGCTGGAGGGTAATATGTGTAAACGTCGTATACGATGCCTCCGTATAGAACCTATCAATCCTCAAAACCGAGGGCTGTAAGGATTCTTACACCGGGGGTTTTCCGGATAGTTTGGTCTTACAGGGCCAGCCTCCCATCCATTTTCCAAAATACTAGAATAGAAAAATCAGAGAAAGACAGGTGCAGAAATATAAAAAGTAGAGAAATAAGGTGAGGGAGGGGGAGAGAGAAAAAGAGGGGGACTGTGAGTGCGAGCAAGGGTACGGAAGGGGGGGGGGGCAGTCACCTGGTTCAAATCGTCAGCAAATAAGTGTCAGTATCAGTAGGCCGAAGTGGGTGGTCGCAGGTTGGTCTAAGTGACTGTCTCGTCTACCCCTCTAAACCTTTGGCCTTCAACGGAGTATTTGAACACATTCCACAGTTGCCAGGTCTTTTTAAATGTCTCTTGTCTCTCTTGGCTAGTGAGGATCAGGTCTTCCAACTGCCAGATGTCGTCAACTTTCTTAAGCCATAGGGAAATGGACGGTGGGTGTGGAGATTTCCAGTTAAGTGGGATGCAAGCTTTGGCTGCATCTAACAGGTGACGCACTACCAATTTTTTGTAGACTCGCGACGGTGTGTCCGTTGCGTGAAGTAGAAAGTAAGCTGGGTCGTACCACGCTTTCTGTGAATTCCTGGGTTATCCGTCGGACTTCACCACAGAAGTTCTGTAGCCGGGGGCAGGACCAGAAAATGTGTAAGAGGGTACCTTTCTCCTCTCGGCATCTCCAACAAAGGTCCGAAGATGCCGGGAAGAGAGTATGTAGTAGGGTGGGGGGGTCTTGTACCACCTAGTGAGGATTTTATAATTTGTCTCTTGAAATATAGAGCACAGAGAGGACTTATGGGTGAATTTGTGAATTGGAGTATATGCCGTTTTTTACCGTTGGTAAAATGGCAGTTCAGGTCTCTTTCCCATTTAAGTAGGCATGGTATATGGCTGTCAGCGGGGGGTGTAATCAACATGTCATATGTCAGGGATAGGGCATGAGGGATCATCCCCGTCTCTGTGCAGCGCTCCTCTAGTATTTGTAGTGATATAGTATAGTGGTTTCCAGTTGATAATTGATGTTTAGTTATTAGTATTATGATATAAGTTATGTTCCGCAGTATCACCCAAGTTCTCCAGAGAATGCACTTTATTGACTTCCAATACAGAACAAAGTTCAATACTTGCACAGATGACAACAAATCCAATCAGAGTATATATATATTTCAGAGTCCCACATCTCCTAGATCATATTCTAGACCTGTGCTTTCCTATCCATGCAGAGTATATCCTGTGCCTTCATATTCCTACAGAATATCTCCTGTGCCTTCATATTCCTACAGAATATCTCCTATGCCTTCATATTCCTACAGAATATCTCCTATGCCTTCATATTCCTACAGAATATGACAAGACTAGACTGAATATTAGCTTATATGGCTTATCCATTGAATGACTGAGCAATTTGATTGGCTGTCTTTGATCTACACTCTGTCATTCAGGATGACAGAGAATGACCCCCTACCTAGCCGGAGACGACCACAGCCATCATTTGCATTCTTGCATAATAACATCAACAAGCTCTCTTTTGACACACGCAATTACCGGTAGGTTAGATACGAAAGGTGGCCTGAACACCATTTTGATTCGCCCTGGAGTCTTGCATATTGACATAAACAAGTCCCCTTGATATGTGTAGTAAATCCTGTTTGGCCCTTTGGTCAACAAACACCCTTCAATTAAGTTAACAGGCCACCTCACATACCTTGCATAAGATCAACACATCAAAAGCTGTTATCTGGCCTCTCTCATATGTGTAATCCAGTTGACTCTGACAACTGAATTATCAACTGAAATCTGGCCTGTCAATATTGTACTCACATATAAACACATACATATATATATATATATATATATATATATATATATATATATCTAATAACATAATGTCCCACAAAAATCAGCCAACATATTACAACATATACCCCCACTTGGGTCGGTTCTAACTACTAGAACTGACCCATAAATCAAGCAACAAACATCATTATGATTTGAGGTACAGGATGCTTTACAATGGCTCATATGAAATATGAAGTTGAGACTGGTTACATCTCTCTTCACCAGCAACTAAAATATTCCCATGAAACAGTTATTAGATAATTTAACTTTAGACCATGATTGGAAAAGGATTCGGTAAACATCCGTGGCCTGTATAGCTGTTAGACCTTATTTCAAAGCTTGCTCTTTCTTGAGTAAATCACATCACGATCTTGAATATTGCGCAAAAATTAGCTAATGTCACAATCCATTCTGACTTCATCACATCTCTCACCATGTCACTGAAAGTAAAGCTTGGTATGCGTTGGGAGCTCCAATCCACATAAGTCCAGGATTCTCTCATCTCCAGGCTCAAAGTTTTCATTTTTAAAGATGCTTTTACACAATCACCAGCAAATCCTGAAATTCTGCTTCCATCTTTATAGTAAGAAGAACCATCAATATACCAGCAGTCCCTTCCAAGGTCAAAAAGGTTTGGATACGGCGGTAAAAACTCGCTGTAAACTATTTCCTTGCACTTGACATTCATGAGCTTCACCTTCAATCATCAATCCACCAATCAGGACGCTAGGTTCTTTTAACATCAAACCCTCAATATTCTCTGACAACAAAGCTGTAGTCCATCTCGCCAGCCTTTTACAATTCACATCTGCTTCTTTCCATTTCCCATTTCCTATTTCTTTAAGAATTGCATCTAGTTCTTTTGGTTTCAAATGCTTCATTACAAGCTGAACTTCACCTGTATTATTATAAACTGTGGTGGTCACAGTGGGTGTGGCTGGCAATGAATTAGCAGATTTAATATGAGGTTCTGTTTCATTTGATAGAAAGTTTGTGTTCGTATTTTGCTGCAGCTTGCTTAATCTAAGATTTGATGCATATCTGCATTCCTGAGATCCGTTCTCTAATTCCATAATTCTTAATTTTAATCTCTCATTTTCCTCTGATAATTCATCACAACGTTTAGATTTCTCAAGCAAAGCTCCCCCAATGGTAAATGCATGCAATTTTAAATTTACTGTCTCAGTTTCTGATTGGTTTTGTAACCTCTGACAAACATTGTTGCTATTTGCAACTGCATTCTGTAACTGCGCAATTTCCTCAACCTGATCATTCAAAAGAGCTTTCCATAGTTAAACAGCAAGATAACAAGCCCTGCAAAATGCAATCTTTTCTTTTACTTTCTGAAATTTTGCTATCAAAAACATTTTTCTCTAAAAATTCCTTCATTATAGTCCATGTCTACTTACATTTTTCTGGAATTTTATAAGGACCGCTATGACGCTTAATACATTTTAATACCCATCTGTTAACTTTATCAGAACTGACACTAGCTTCACACTAAATAAGCATTTTGGCTATATTACTAATAATTAAAAAAAAGGAAATATTTTACTCACCGCATTAGTTACTTCTTCAGCTTTTAGTTCAGGTCTTCTGGTACACGACACAGTCCTTTTTTGTTGTTTCCAGTCTCCAGACAATAATTATGGGGTTCCGAACTTGTTTAATCTTGTATATCAGACTCTTATGTCACAACCAGACATTAGGGTCACAGCACAGCTCTTTGGTCTCCATCAGACTTCAGACTTCTGATTGTTGTCATCACCGCTTCTATTACTAAGTCCTGAAAATGCGCTGCTGGTCGCTTGAACGGCACCAATGTAGTGAAGTCATATATAGTCCACAGATGACCTAATCCAACAGAGTGAATATGATTCAAAGTAGTATTCTTTAGAGTCTCATGTTCTCTTAGATCATATTCTAGACCTGTGCTTTCCTATCCATGCAGAGTATATCCTGTGCCTTCATATTCCTACAGAATATCTCCTATGCCTTCATATTCCTACAGAATATCTCCTATGCCTTTATATTCCTACAGAATATGACAAGACTAGACTGAATATCAGCTTACATGGCTTATCCATTGAATGACTGAGCAATTTGATTGGCTTTGATCTACACTCTGTCATTCAGGATGACAGAGAATGACCCCCTACCTAGCCGGAGACGACCACAGCCATCATTTGCATTCTTGCATAGTAACATCAACAAGCTCTCTTTTGACACACGCAATTAGATTAGATACGAAAGGTGGTCTAAACACCGTTTTGACTCGCCCTGGAGTCTTGCATATTGACATAAACAAGTCCCCTTGATATGTGTAGTAAATCCTGTTTGGCCCTTTGGTCAACAAACACCCTTCAATTAAGTTAACAGGCCACCTCACATACCTTGCATAAGATCAACACATCAAAAGCTGTTATCTGGCCTCTCTCATGTATGTGTAATCCAGTTGACTCTGACAACTGAATTATCAACTGAAATCTGGCCTGGTCAATATTGTACTCACATATAAACACATACATACATATATATGTAGCGGGTACTTACTTTCCCGCCGTAAGTTTTTGAATTTTTCGGTGACACCAGTGGTGTATCTCCGGAGGTCCACTGGGTGGCGCTGTCACTGTGGGCCGACGGACGGATACCGCTGTGTGCTGAGCTTACTTTTGTCCTCTCTGGGCAGCGGTATGGTGGGGCGGGGAACCCGCCGTGCTTGCTGGGAGAGGGGATAAAAGGGGCGGCCATCTTGGTCACGGGGAGTTGGTCCCTGGCACCTTTAGCCTGCGGACGGAGTTCGTGTTTGTCCTCTAGGCGGACTAGGCCTAGAGGACCACCGGAGATCGTGTTCCATCTCAGGCACCTTTAGCCTGGGGTGAGGTACTCGGACGGCGGTCCGGAGCTCAGTGCCCAACACTGAGTTCCGCGAGGGAAGGATCCTAGGGTACTCCAGAGATGGATGCCTGAATCCGAGGTGGGCGTAATGGACCGGGAAGAGCTCCTCATCTGAAGACCCGGTGCAGCATACTGCCGGTGACGGGTGAGCCTCTTGTCGGAGACCGTCCGGAAGGTGAATTTCCCTCGTACGGAGACCATAACCCACTCTTTGGAGGAGAGTGGAGGATCGAACTTGTGTCTGGGCCTATTCTTACACATACCTCCTTTTCTGTTCTATAGCCAAGGGTGTCCATGTTATGTGCTAAATAAAGGAGTGTTGGACTTTAACGGTGTGTGGCTCAAGTTTCTGGCAGACGAGGTTCTTGGAGACTCTTGGAGGGAGGATCCGATGCACAATACAGGCCCGAAGGTAAAGCAAGGCATTGCTGATACCACCTATACATCTGTGGTGGAAGCCAGGCGTAGCGCACCCTCTCCCTCCCCTATCGTACCCCTAGACCAGAGACATAGCGAGCAGAACTTTCATAGAGATGACTGGGAGAGGGGAGGAAGAGCCCGCTAGACGTGGGGGCTCGGGTCCGGGATATGTGTTGTGCATCACTTGGAAGAAGGTGTCTGCCAGACAGAGTTAAGCGAATAGGCCAAAGTGCAGCCCTGCTCGAAAGTCGTGGACATGACCTCAGAAAGGGAAAGGCCCACGCAGGAAGAGTGGTAAAAGGGGGAAAACCCAGCCGTGTGACGGACTACACGTGGGGGTTTTTAATTGCACTGCGCCACCAGACACAACCCCCGTCGCTTAGTTCGTGGGCGTGTCTCAACCTAGAAAGTGGAAAAGCCCGCGAACTGGAGCAAAGGGGAGGAGTCCAATACGTGTGACGGACTACATGTGGGACATTGGCGTGAAAAACTCTGCAGTGTGTGTTAAGATTACAGCAACAGGTCGCCATGTTTGGACCCACCTCATGGATCCCGGTTCACCCGGCGACTACAACATTGACTGCTGCTGCTCCGATAACGGATACAGGGATCTGACTGAAGCCGAGGGGTCGATTCGCTCTATATTCATGTATGGACGTTGAGGCCCTGGGCATGATTTGCCCTGGATGTTCGGGACTGGTATGTCTGTTGAAGCCGTTCGGACATTGCGAGGCCTGTGGGGAGTTCACGTTTGAAGTGGATCCGGAGGTCGAGAGGCCGAAAACCATCTACCCGGGCCGGGCTTCAGGTACCGCCACTCAGAAAGGAGGAATCACGGCTGTGAGAGTCACCCCTGCGCACACTGCAGCGACCGCGGAGGAGGTCGTGAAACACCAACGGGAGAAATCTGAGGATGCTGACTCGGTCACCACTGTCTCACAGCGTCCACCACCGAAGAAAAGAACCAGCGTGGTAGCCCCGACCAGCGGTGGTGGTGGACCGTCTCGCACGCTTACGCCAGACCCAGAGGGATCCGTTGACGGGAGTTCCGGACGTCCCAGAAAAGGTCAAGGTAGGCCGGCAGAGAAGACTTGGTGTGAGGGAAGAGGTGTCGAGAAGGCATGGCCTAGCAAGTCCCCGGAGTGGGGAGGTTCTGTTTCCACACAGGGCTACATACCCGCGGAGGAGTGTGACACCTCTAACCTGGAATCTCTCTCAGATACGGGAGATGATGCCTTTATAGATGACTTGTTTGCCAAGAAGGGCTGGGACAAGGTACCGCTTGCTTCATTCCATGGAAGTGGGAATTCACCTATGTCTGTAGGAGAGAGCACACCTAGGGTGGAGGCGTCAGCGCCTGAAGGAGAATCCCTTCCTCAACTTGTTCCTGTATCCCCGGCACCATCAGTATCTGACGCTGGGGTTAGGAGACTGTTGTTGCGGCCCCCAATGCCCAGAATGGAGGTGGTCAAGGCATCTCGTCATCCAGATTCAGTTGTGTTGCCTGGTGAAGGGGAAAAAGCTACTATGCCTCCTTTGGCAAGATTACAGCGTTTATTCAGTCAAAAGGTTGCAGCGGAGTACGGCTGGGAGTACCCCTACTTATCGAAGGACTTGTTATATGAGGTGGAAGTGTACCGGGAGCGCTGGTACAATGACTTTGTGTGGACCCACCTCAAAGTTCCACACGCCCGCAGATACCTAACATGTTCTCCAAAGGCTTCACAGCGCTTCAAAGACTGCAAGGCAGAATGGATGGTGGGAAGACACATCCACGCAGATAAAGTAGTGATCAGACGCAAAGAAGGCGAAGATGTAGAGTACCATCTAGAGACTATGGATCAGCACTTGAAGCCACTGATTCTGCCACATCCCCGTTTCTACCTTTAGGAGAGAAAGACTCCGATATTATCATGCTGCTGAATTTTCTGGGAAAATTGTGTTTGTGTGCCCACAGAAAAAACAAAAGGAACTGTTCCTGTTTGTTTCTTTTTTTTTTTTTTTTTTCCAAAAACAGTTTATTGAAATGTAAAAAGCATTTACAGATATCTTGAACAATAGTAGTACAATAAGGTATTAATACAACCACAAAACATGGATGAATAACATGTGTCACATACAATTCAACTTGCGGGTAGTGAAAATGAAATGGCTATGTGCATCCTTCATGAACTAGGCCGTGTTGGGGTGGGCTACCTTAATTCAAGGTAGTTGTGGGGTCTAGTCAAAGTCCACTACCATTGACGGGGATAGATCTTGTTGGTAGGTTAGAGCTAGGTAGGTTCACGGATGCCGTTATGGACTTTTGGTCTGTGTGGGAGGGAAAGGCCAACAGGTGCAATATGGCAGAAAGGGAGGGAAGGAGCTATAAACAGGTTTATTTCGTTGAGAGTGTATGAATGCGGGAGTGTAGGCTGGAGCTATGTTAGTGGTTGTATTGTACAGAAGCTTGTGGATGAGAAAGTAGGAGGGGGTAAGTGGTGGAAGGAGAAGGGGTGGGGTGGGGATCGAGGGGAGGGGAGTGAGGCAGGAAGGGATGGCGTTGGCAGGGGGTCCGTCTCTGACTTCCCCGACCCCTTGGGGTGTTCAAGGGGCGTGTTATGAGAAACTAGGGGCGGATCTGTATAGGGGGAGATATAGGAGGAGAGAGGTGTCTTTGTAAGGTTTAGGGTTAAGGGGAGATCCTGGCACGTCGTAGATTTTTAATGACAATTCTCAGAGGAGTAATTTATCCTTTGTCAGGGTTCAGGGAGTTTGCAAATTCTGGGGTCGTTTTATAGTGTAACCAGCAGGCCCATTTTTTACTAAATGATGACGGAGTCTCTCTTGCAATATGTATAAGATTTTCCATTTCCTCAATTTTGCATATTCTGTTAAACCATTCTTTTATGGTTGGTTGGTGAGTCGATTTCCAGTGTATAGGGATACACTGCTTTGCCGCATTGATCATGTGCATTGCTAGGGATTTGTGATAGGAATTGTGCGACAGGGGTGAATGGTGTAGAAGGAATTGAGAAGGGGAAAGGTCCAAATGATATGAGGTGACTCGAGAGGTTATATGGCATACCTTTTCCCAGAAGTCTTTTAGAGATGGACAGGACCACCAGATATGGAGAAGGGTTCCCCTTTCCCGGAGACATCTCCAGCAAACCTCTGGGATTGTGGGATTATATTTATGCAGAAGGGTGGGCGTGCGGTACCATCTAGATTGGATCTTAAAGCCGTTTTCCTGGGTCGACACATTCGTCGACCCTTTATGTATGTTGAGGAAAATTAGTTCCCATTGTTCCGCTGAAAGAGATACCGAGAGGTCTGACTCCCAGTTCTTACAGGCTAAGGTCTCGTTAGCTTTCATCTCGGCGAAGAGGAGTTCATGTGTGGTAGAAACTAGATGAGATTGGGGTGTCGTTTGGATACATAGCTTTTCGAAAGGGGTGAGTTCTCTGGAGCATTGTATATTCTTGTTAAGGGATTTTAGAAAATGAGCAATTAAAATATATGTCCAAGGGGGAATGGGTGGCTTGTTTAGTTGGGAGGAGAGTTGGGATGTAGACAATAGTTTGCCCCGGAGGAAGAACTGATGTGATCTAATTGGGCTCTGTGTCCAGTTATCGGTAAGAAACTTTGCGTGCATACCTGGTGGGAACCCAGGGTTCATTTTTACAGGTGTCAGTGGGCCAGGAATCGAAGATATGGGTGATCGGTAGCAAAGCTTTTTGAAGCATTGCAAGGTTGGGCCTATAAGTGGGTGTACGTGTAATTCAGAGGGGACGTGGGGTGAGAGTAACCATGGGAGAGACTCCAAAGGGAGAGCAGAAAAAGATGCTTCTAGGGAAACCCAATCTTTGTGGAGAGATTGAGTATTCCAGTCCACTATCCTGGTAAGGTGTGTAGCAGTGTAATAATTGAGAAGGTTGGGGAGGCCTATGCCCCCAAGTCTTTTAGGTCGGGTGAGCTGCGTAAAGCTGATTCTGGGTCTACGGTTCCCCCATAAGAATTTAGTGCATATGTTTCTATAAGATTTAAAAAAGGCCGGAGGTATATGTATAGGGATCGCCTGCAATATATAGAGTATTCTCGGGAGGGCATTCATTTTGAGGATCGCCGCTCTGCCAAACCAAGAGAAAAGCGGTTTGTTCCATGTTTCAAGATCAGAGGATATTCTGTGTAGGATAGGAACATGGTTTTTAGCGTAGAGGTTTGAGAGTTTGGAAGGGAGTTGTATCCCTAGGTATGTGATGGAATCATGTTTCCATTGGAACGGGAAGTTAGCCTTACATTGATCAACTATGTGTTGAGGTAATGTTATATTAAGGGCAAAGGATTTCGAGAAATTAATTTTAAGGTGGGAGAGGAACTGAAATTGTTTAAATTCAGAAAGAAGGTTTGGTAGGGAGATCAGTGGGTTCGACAGGAACAACAAAATATCGTCTGCGAAAGCAGCGTATTTATATTCTCTTTTGGAGGAACTTATACCTTGGATATCTGGGTTGTATATCAGTTTACGGAGGAATGGTTCAAGTGTGAGTACAAAGAGGATGGGGGACAGGGGGCAGCCCTGTCTTGTGCCATTTCCGATGGGAAAGGCGTCCGACAGAGTATTGTTGACCCGTACCTTAGCAGATGGTCCCGTGTATAGTGACAGGATTAGGCCTAACATATATGGGCCCAATCCTATGGCCCTCAGAACCGCTGTCATATAGTCCCAAGCTACTCTGTCGAACGCCTTCTCCGCATCGAGTGACAAAAACAGGCCTTTTTGGGTTGTCTGTGTCATAAGGTGGTGTAAGTTTATTGCTTTAACAGTGTTGTCCCTGGCTTCACGTCCAGGGATAAAGCCGGTCTGGTCATGAGAGATTAAGGAAGGGAGAAGCGGTAAGAGTCTGTTTGCCAAAATCTTAGAAAAGATTTTGACATCTACATTCAATAATGAGATTGGTCTATAATTTCCCGTTTGGGTGGGGTCCTTATCTTCTTTGGGGATAACAACGATATGTGCTTCTAACATTTCGCTTTTGAAAGGATTTGTGGGAGAGAGTGTATTGAAGGCGTCAAGGAAGGGTTGTTGAAGAAGGTCTGAGAATGTCTTGAAATATACGGCGGAAAGACCATCAGGTCCCGGGCTCTTACCAGGCTTAAGTTGTTTTAAAGCTTTTTTCCATTCCTGAATAGAGATCGGGGATTCCAGAATCGTGGTGGTGTCAGTGGGGAGCTTTCCTGGAGCAAATTGGTCTAAGAACGAGTTAATATCATTGGGTCTGTCATTCGATAAGGTAGTAGGGGGTTCGGATTTATCTAGATTATATAGGGACGAGTAGTACTTCTCAAACTCTCTGGCTATGTCATTGTTATTCGTGAGAGTCTTACCCGTGGGGGATTGTATGTGGTGTATCGTATTAGCAGCCCTTTTCTTGCGTAAGGCTTGAGCAAGAAGATGGCCACTTTTGTTGCCGAATTCGTAAAAAAGTTTCTGAGATAGAGTGTATTTCTTCCTGAGGTGATGGCCCAATTCTTCCTGAATGAGTGTACGAGTCTCTAGTAGTTCTACGAGGGTTTGCTGGGCCAGGTTTCGTTTGTGTAGTGCTTCTAGTTTATTAAGTTTGGAAAAGAGATCAGCCAGTTTGGCCCGTTTTTCCTTTCTAATTGCGGCCCCCAGGGAAATCAATTTCCCTCGGACAACACATTTGTGAGCCGCCCACTGAGTAAGTTTAGAAATGTCCGGGGTGTTGTTCTCAGTGAAATAATTGCTTAGGCAAGTTTGAATCTCTAATTCTTTGGTTTTGTCTGTCAGGATGGAAGGGTCTAGTCTCCAAATTTGCGAGCGGTATACTTTTTCAGGGAAAGTGAGGGTCATTGAGATAGGGTGGTGGTCCGAGAAGGTCATCGGTTCGACGGTTGCTGCTTTCAGGGACGGGAGATCCTGTTGGGTAAGAAATATGTAGTCTAGTCGTGAATATTTGTTATGTGGGGCGGAGAAGAATGTAAAATCCTTTACGTTCGGGTGTAAGGTGCGCCATGTGTCGTGGAGCAAGAGTTCTTGGAAACATTTTCTGATTTGTCGGAGCGCCCTGTATGGTAGGTGGGATTTCCCCGACGAGGTGTCTAAAAGGGGGTTCAGGGGTACATTGAGATCCCCTCCCAGTATAAGAATACCCTCTTGGAAATTGGTTAGGTGTCTTGTTACAGCCCTAAAAAAGGGAACTTGGGACGAGTTGGGGCTGTATATGTTAGCCAAAGTGATTGGTTTGTTCCTGAGTGTCCCTTTTAGGAAGATATACCTGCCTAGTTCGTCAAGGTGAGTGTCTGTAATTTGGATGGGAAGGTTTTTGGAAATGATTATGGAGACTCCTTTGGATTTCGAGATAGGTGAGGTGGCATGGAAACTATGGGGGAAGAGGCGATTAGTCATGTTGGAACTGATTTCTTACAAAAGTGGGTTTCCTGTAAGAAGATTATGTCAGCTTTCATGCTGCGCATGAGGGAAAAGAGTTGTGTTCGCTTTTCAGGTATGTTCAGTCCTTTGGCGTTAAGGGAGACTACCTTTAGGGACAGGTTGGCGCCTCGGACATTATCGGGGCTCATGTTGGTAGTAGAGGTTTAAGCGAGTGGGGGGCGGGAGGATATGGGGAAGTCAGAGACGGGAGGAAAAGAAAGGGGGGGGGTTATGCGGATGGGGAGAAGGGAAGATGTGGGGTAGGTGAGGTTAGGACGTTGAGGAGGAAGATAACCAGGGAGGAAGGAGGGGACAGGTAGGGGGATGGGGTATTATACCGGGTGTGGGACTTGACCTGCAAGCCCACCAATTAGGAGTGGGGGTACCGGTGAGGTTCAGCGGTGTCTACCAGAGTCCGCTGTGTGTGAGAGCGGTAGGTGGAGTTCAACTAGAGAGAGGTGAGGTCTGCGTCTCTCTATGAGGTCTTAAGGATAACAGACGCTGCTGATTGTTAGCGTCATCTATGGCTCATTTTGGTGTCAGAGGAGTAATCTTGTTGTGTAGATGACGGACAGGTCATCCTATAAGGACATGGTGAGAGGGTGATTCGTAGGTGACGTCAGGGCTGTGTGTAACGGCTTATTCTCATAAAGCATGAAGGCTGTGGAGTTGTAAGGGCATTTATTCGGCAATTAGAGGAGGATGTTTAGCATTGTGTAATCTGGGGGTTTGTGTGGAAGAGGGGGATAAGAAATTAAGTGTATTGCTCAAATTTCAGATGTCACATGACAGAGAATAGGGGGCATATACTTTGGTTTAGAGGAATATGCAGGGAACAGAGTCAGTAACATGGTGAATTAGTTAAAACAGAACAGAACAGAACGTACAGCTTGCGTTACCGTGAACAAGTATGCATCTGCAGTTATGGCTGACATCAAAAATCCAAATATGGATAACATAGCAAACAAAACATAGTAAACAAAAACATAGTAAACAAAATCATACCCAGGGGTTAAGGGCAGGCTGTCTAAATCCGAGGGGGGCACGCCCATTCCCAAACCTGAGAATGGATTCTACCCGACATCCACGTAGGCCACACACCTGTGCATGTCCCCCTCGGATCCCCGACCACCCTCAGTGCTGTAAAGCAGAAAATTCAGGAGCTAGGAGCTAGTAGGGCCTGTGGGGAGAAAGACAGCACATAATGCAATCGGGGGATTATATATCGACATGTCATTAGCTGCATTGGAGTAGATAGGAGAATGTAGGAAGAAGGCTTCAATAGAAAAAGGGTACAGCCGATGAGCAAGAATGAATACAGTGTGAGGAGAAGGAGGAAAAGACAATCAGTGCGGGAGAAGGTAGTCTCTGACCCGACATAAGGAAGTTAGGGCGACCGGGGAAACCTTCGGGAGTTGTCCAAGAGGGAAAGAGGGTACCAACCGTTCTGCCAGTGTTCCCTAGGGATTGCTGTATAAAGTTACCTGCGAATTGGAGTGGTCCAGAGGCCAGCTGTGAGGTGGAAACAGAAGGACGGTATTCATGTTTCTTGTTAGGCGATGCGTGCTTTGCGGGGCACTGGAGAAGCCGTCGGGCTACCATTACGCGGGGCTCTTTGATCCTTTGAAGGAGTGTGGGGAGGAGGTGGGTGAGAGCGTCGGCGGCCGATACTAAAGTTGCCTGCTTCTGCGATACCTTCCATGGAGGTGACTCTTCTGAGTGGCGGTATACGGAAGTCGCTGTACCAGTCTGGTACTTCCACATACGGTATCTCCATGGCCGTGCAGAAGTGGTCTAAATCCTCCGGGACTTTTAGATTGGCTGTGCGGCCTTGGTGAGTTGCTGTCAGGCAGAAGGGGAACTTCCATCGGTAGATTATGGATCTGGCCCTCAGTGTTTCCAGGAGGGGACGTAGCTCGCGTCTGCGCTGCAGGGTGATGTTAGATAGGTCCTGGTAGATTCTGATATCCGTTCCCTGGAAAGACAGTTGGTTGCGGTGTCTGGCCTTGCGTAATATTTCCTCCTTCAAGGGAAAGTCTGTGAGGCAGCAGACTGCATCCCGTGGGGGATCTGTGTCCCTTCCCCGCGGGCGCAGTGCCCTGTGGAGCCGTTCGAACGCGATCGGGGTATCAGGGGCTCTTTCAAGTAGATCGTTAAAGATGGTAGTTACTGCCACTGGGAGCTGGCTGGCATCGATCATTTCTGGAATACCCCTCACTCTAAGGTTGTGACGCCTTCCGCGATTATCTAAATCTTCCATGTGGCGATTGATCTCCCTGAGGTGGATCGCATGCGACTCTGTTACCTGTTGAACGTGACAAATCGCTGTGTCTTGGCGGGCTTGAGCGTATTCCACCTCTTCCACCCTAAGCGTCATGGTGTGTATGTCCGACCTCATGTCCAAGATGGCCGCCATGAGGGTGTTTTTAATATCCGTAGCGACGCTGTGCAGGTCATTAAGGCTCACTGCCGGGGGGTGAGTCATCCCCGTTGCCAGACCTGGGGATCTCTGCTCCTCGGGTCGCTGCGGGCTGGAGCTCTGGGCGCGTGGCGCTTGGGAGGAGGCTGCTTGCGAGGCCTGCATCCTGGCCGTAGGCCGTGACCGGAATATCTCGGGGATTTGCTGACTCAGCGGGGTGTCGGTGTTCAGCGGGGATCGGGAACGGGTTGCCGAGGCACTGCGAGCGGTTCTCACCATGTCCGGTGGAGCAGGTAAGCTGATAAGCTGAAGTTGCTGGACCTCGGGACGGGAGCTCGCACACTACACGTCCATCCTGGAACGGCACCAGACCACGCCCCCCCTGTTTGTTTCTATCTTACTGCAAGGAGACCACAGACTCTGGGGTAGATAGGGTTAGAGAGAAAGGAGAAGAAGTTCCACGGGTGCAGTTACCGCGAGGCTGTCACCAGGTGGCAGTGTCGTGCAACGTTATAAACACTTCTCATGCATTCACTCTTTGGAGAAACAGGAATTTCTTTTAGGAGAAATTTATTTTCCTCACATACACGGATACATGTGTCAGGGTTTTTTTAATGTTACATTTTATCTCTTTTCCCTCTACAGGAGGACATCCTAGCAAGATTACATACTCTGAGGAGGTCTTTAGTTAGGATGGGGGGGAAAAGTAAAATGTTGAATGTGTTGTCTTTTACTCCTCTTTTATTACAGAGGCTCAGACACAACTTCTTTGTTAGGAAAGTTTCCTAAAGGTTTTTCTGTTTCAATTGTTAGTGGTTTCTGGACTGAACCATGTCAGTTGTTTAGGATGTGGTTTACTCCAGACACTGGGGACCAGTGTCAAATAACAGGGGGGAGTATGTAGCGGGTACTTACTTTCCCGCCGTAAGTTTTTGAATTTTTCGGTGACACCAGTGGTGTATCTCCGGAGGTCCACTGGGTGGCGCTGTCACTGTGGGCCGACGGACGGATACCGCTGTATGCTGAGCTTACTTTTGACCTCTCTGGGCAGTGGTATGGTGGGGCGAGGAACCCGCCGTGCTTGCTGGGAGAGGGGATAAAAGGGGCCGGCCATCTTGGTCACGGGGAGTTGGTCCCTGGCACCTTTAGCCTGCGGACGGAGTTCGTGTTTGTCCTCTAGGCGGACTAGGCCTAGAGGACCACCGGAGATCGTGTTCCATCTCAGGCACCTTTAGCCTGGGGTGAGGTACTCGGACGGCGGTCCGGAGCTCAGTGCCCAACACTGAGTTCCACGAGGGAAGGATCCTAGGGTACTCCGGAGATGGATGCCTGAATCCGAGGTGGGCGTAATAGACCGGGAAGAGCTCCTCATCTGAAGACCCGGTGCAGCATACTGCCGGTGACGGGTGAGCCTCTTGTCGGAGACCGTCCGGAAGGTGAATTTCCCTCGTGCGGAGACCATAACCCACTCTTTGGAGGAGAGTGGAGGATCGAACTTGTGTCTGGGCCTATTCGTACACACACCTCCTTTTCTGTTCTATAGCCAAGGGAGTCCATGTTATGTGCTAAATAAAGGAGTGTTGGACTTTAACGGTGTGTGGCTCAAGTTTCTGGCAGACGAGGTTCTTGGAGACTCTTGGAGGGAGGATCCGATGCACAATACAGGCCCGAAGGTAAAGGAAGGCATTGCTGATACCACTTATACATCTGTGGTGGAAGCCAGGCGTAGCGCACCCTCTCCCTCCCCTATCGTACCCCTAGACCAGAGACATAGCGAGCAGAACTTTCATAGAGGGGACTGGGAGAGGGGAGGAAGAGCCCGCTACATATATATATATATATATAATAACATAATGTCCCACATAAATCAGCCAACATATTACAACAGTATTGTGGGTGGAGAGCGCGTGGTGTCGCGGGGGGTAAGCCACTCAGGAAGTGACTAAGCTGGTAAGCTCGCATGAAGTCTAGTCTATATGGGCCTGTGGGGTCTAATAGCTATGCAGTTGTTTTCCATTTTCCCATATTGCTAAAGTGGGAGGCTTGATAATATCCCGTTTCCCGTAGCTCGAGGAACTTCCTATCCTGTAGGCCCCGTGTGAATTGAGGATGTCCTAACACGGGTCTCAGCGGGGAGTCATGAGTCGAGGGCGAGGGCTTTGACAACAGTTGTGAGCAAATTCTAACAGTGGTGCCTATCAGCAGGTGACGTTTAAGCTCCAAGGGTAAGGCCGAGTGACACCATGGGGCTCTATGAAAGGGCACAACACTTTGTTCCTGCTCGATTTGCATCCAAAGCTTGGTGTCCGTATGTCGGCACCAATCCAGGAGTCTGCTGAGGTGGGTCACCTGATAGTAAATGCGAATGTCCGGCATGGCCAAGCCTCCTTATAGTTTCGGGAGCGATAATGTTTTCCTATTCAGGCTAGGGCTCTTCCCTGCCCAAAAGAACCGAGTAAAGGCCGAGTGGACCTGTTTAAAAAAGTCTCCTGGTATCGATATTGGGAGAGCCTCTAGAAGGTAGAGGAATTTAGGCAATATTGACATCTTAAGAATGTTACAGCGGCCCAGCCAAGAATGAAGGCCACTGTTCCATTGGTCAAGAAGCTTTTGCACCGTCCCCATAAGCGGCGGAAAATTGAGCTTGAATAGTCGGGAAAGCGACACAGGTATATAGGTACCCAGGTACTTCAGAGCTTCACCTGTCCATTTCAGGTTAAAGCTATCCCTAAGCCTCGTCAATTGGTGTTGAGGTATCCCCACTACCATGGCCTCTGATTTGGAGAGGTTGATCTTTAAGTTGGACAATTGTCCATACAGGTCTGTGAGAGCCAGAAATCTTGCTTTGCAAAAAAAATTCTTTCCAAATCAGACAATGTGATTGTCTGGATTTGTTTCCACATTTTGTCTCTCATAGTTGAGGTATACCTATGATGACAATTACAGGCCTCTCTCATCTTTTTAAGTGGGAGAACTTGCACAATTGGTGGCTGACTAAATACTTTTTTGCCCCACTGTATATGGGATTTTTCCAATTACTTGTTAAAAACGCCAAGGCCAGCCCTTGTTAACATTGCTATTTTTTTAGTGGTTGCCTACAAAAAACAGTTTTCCTATCTTATCTACTGACAGCCTATTACGAATTTATATTTTCTGATTTTTATAGATACATCAACACCCACACCGGATGAAAAATGGCTTTCCAACCTGGAAGGAACCAGGTGGCTTGATTATGTGAGGTAATGGCTTCTAATGATTAAATGAGTTGTAATTAAATTCTATTGTAAATAAAGATTTCTGAATTTTAGAATGTACAACTGTTTTGTCTTGGTGGGCCAACGTTCTTTATGATCTGATCAATATTCCTATCGCACACGTTCCTGGTAGATATGGCTCATAAAATGGTGGGTGCTGCAGCGATTATCAGTTGGGTCCTGGAAACATCAAACAAGTGTACATATTCGCCAGCACACCTTGGATCGACAACTTCCGTCCAAAAGTTTTTAATGAAAGAGATCACATCACAAAGGAAAGTGCAATGTTTCGGAGCCGTGCAGGACCCCTTCGTCAGGCATGTGACATCACATGCCTGACGAAGGGGTCCTGCGTGGCTCCGAAACCTTGCACTTTCCAATGTTCTTTATGACATGCCCATATAGTGTCTAATAAGTTTATTTCCTATGAGTGTTAGTGCCATCTAGTGGGCACAATGTGGTATTTTCCCAAAGTTTCAGCAAAGAATCATATTTTAGCCCCTAGATAGAAGCAGTGATCAATGGAAATAAACATCAAAAGGAAATGCATCTGAAAAACACCTAACAATCTGTCAGTGAGTTGCCTATAGGAACTAATTAGATTCCTTCTTTCATGTTCCTAGCACAGAGTAGAAAAGACAAGCAGGATTTTGATTTGCTAATATAGTCTACCTAGTTGCTTTCCTTTTCCAAATAGATAAGCACATTTGTGAATTTTTGGCACATGAGAGGATTGAATGAGGTATATATAAACAAAATCTTGTAGGCTTCTTAAAGTGGTTGTAAACCCTTTACAACCACTTTAACCTACAGGTAAGCCTAGATTAAAGCTTACCTATAGGTGCTTGAAATATCTCCTAGACCTGCACGGTCTAGGAGATATTTGCAAATCGCTGTACGGCGATTTCTTATGCACATGCGCCGGAGTTAGAAAAGGCACGCTGTGCCGTTTTTAGCTCGGGTCATGCCGTTAAAGTCACACGACTCCGGCCAGTCACAGAGCCGGAGTTCGTGGCCCCGGAAGGAAGAGGGGTCCTTTATGCTTTACCTTTGCAGGGAAACAAAGAGGAAGTAACACCCATCAGGGTTTACTTCCTCTTTAAGATTACAAAAAAATGGTAATGTGGAACTGGATGACATATGACCACCATTATAACCTCACACAAACATCACACTAATATGAGCTTGTTGGACAATCCTGCCAGGCCCGGGTTTGAAACTGCAACCTCTGCTGTGTCTGGTGGTGTCTCTTATTGCTGAGCCAACTGGGATAATGGACAACAGCCTGGAGAATTCCTTGAACAATCTTGCTTGAGCCTTGTTTCTCTTGAACCTTGGCCCTTTGCTCCTCCAGTTTTCTTCATTGTTTACCTGTGCCTTTGCACTTCCTGTTTGCCAAATTATTGTACTCTCTCAAGCTAATATCTTACTCTTGTCACTCTTGCTGCATATCGTATCTTCGCTACCACTTTACCGACCTTTGGCTAGTTCCTCAAATACGCTTCTGCTTGATCCCAAACTGCAACAACTTGTTACCAACCTTTGGCTTGTTTACTGACTACACTGCTTGATCCCTACCTGTTTTATCTGCTACCTGACCCCGGCTTGGTCACCTCCTGGTCGGGCGATCCTGAGGACCCAGACCCGGTACTAACATGCAGCTGACACATCTCCACCATCAGGAGCTCTGGTGAACACTGATTAGTGCCTCGACTCCGCGCCTCGGTGAGCCCGTGTCATCCGCCAGGGTGACCTGCATATGCACTTACTCAGCTGGTCAGTAGAAGCCACTCTACTGCTATAGCTACTGGTCTCCAAGCCTTACCCCCTGACCATGACAATTCCAGTACCATAATCATTCATATAGAATTGGCCTTTCTTTGTAGCTATAACAACCTCCACTTTTCAAGAAACGTTTTTCACAAGATTGGAGGTAACTGCGGGAATTTGTGTCTATTTTCCAAAACAGCATTTGTGTGGTCTGACCTTGGCTGGGAAGACCTGGCTCACAAATCTACATTTCATTTAATCTCAATGGTGTTCAGTAGGGTTAAGGTCAGGGATCAGTGCAGGCCAGTAGATGTCCCCCATACCAAACTGGGAAAACCATGTTTTTATGGAGCTTGCTTTCTGCACAGGGCGAGGGGAGTATTTACAATCTTGTTTCCAGGGGACCCTTTAATAATAACTCAAAATGTTCTAGTTGGAAAATATACTTTACTTTATCTTTTGTTTTTTATAGGTTATGCCTCAAGAAAGCCAGTGACGTTGCCATCTTGTTGGGTGAACGGAGGTAATCAGTTTAATTGGATCAGTTAAGCTTTCTGTGTAGGAGACCTAACAAGGTCCATTTTGTGACCCGTCCCAGACTTTGCTGGAGTACATTAATGAAAAAAAACATATAAAGAAGTGTAGTCCACCAGACTTTAAGAAGGCTTTTTCAAATTTTTATGGACTGATGAGAATCTGAATTTAAAGAGGAGCTGGGGAATATTGTCCTTCCCCACGCTTCTGTTCTGTGCCGTCATCTTTGAATGTCTTGTGCATGCACAGATGTGCCGCAGGTCGTTGCCAGGTCCTAAACACTTGACAGAGACCTACAGCAGATCATGCACACGTGCCGTTGGTTTTTGGTATCGGACCTTGTACAGACCTGCAGTGTGTATGCTAATTGTGTAAGAGGAAAGGAGGATAAACAAGGAAAGAAAAAATATATTTTCGTGGGTGAAGGTCCACTTTGGATGTAGAAAGAAAAAAACGTCAATCTGGATTCCCTGAAAAAGGTGAGTGAACGGTGCTCTGGCGTCTTCCTAACAGCCAAGTGCAGCATAGAATCGAAGTGTATTATCAGCAACATGTCATCCAAAGCAAATATATTTATTGATCCAGGTGGAGTACAGGTATACAATGACTTACGAGTTTTTGCTAAAAAGCCCTGGTCATAGCCATCTGGCTATGAATAAGGCTTTGTAGCAGATATGCATAAGCTGTTGTATACAGTACCTGTACTCTACCTGCATCAATAAATATACTGGCTTTGGATGACATGTTGCCAGCTATACAAATCGATTCTATGCTCCACTTTGGATGTATCTCCCTGTTAAAGGGTCAGTTGATAGGCTGAGTCAGTCTCAGGCTTCTTACTGTATATGCCTTGGGTTCTCCAGAAACAGGATCTCCCTTGTAGAATTCCAAGCTGGGTCCTGTCCACTTGGTAGTTTTGGATGTTCCCATCCACCTTTGTGTGTTCCAGCTCCTTCTGATACATTCTCCAAGTAAAATAAATACAAATTCCAGCAGAGAGAGTTGGAGCCCCTCGTAATGGTCCCAGCAAGTGTACAGACCCAGAGAACTCACCATGAAAGATGTTAGGTGGGTTAACTCTCCATCATCCATTAGACACTAAAATATCAGGGGGTCTTTAATGTTCCAAGTAAATTTATAGGGTCAGTATACTGAAAGTACTATTTGCACATTGGGTGTCCTGATGCACTCCTTTTAGGCCTCGTGTACAAGGGGTACACCCACACGAGGGACATTTTTACACGCATGGGGATGCTCAGGTGTTTCATGCATTCCCGTGCAGGCAGCCCCATAGATGTCTATTTGGACATAGCAGCTGCACAGGTACAGCCACTGCTCCCAATTTGATATCTGTGCACGAACCCAAATGCATTCTGTCGGTGTTTGGGGCTGTGCACCCACACTCACACAAATGTCAAATTGGGAGCAGCGGCTGTGTCCGGGGAGCTGCTTTGTCCCAATAGACATTAATTAGACTGCCTGCACTGAGAAGCACAGAACTAGGGTTGCCACCTGTCCGGGATTTACCCGGACAGTTTGGGTTTTGAATCAGGTGTCCGGGTTTCAGGCGGACTGAAACCCGGACACATTCTTCAGACCGGGTTGTGGCTCCCCAAGTAACCAAGAAAGTCACACACAAATCTGGAGCTTTAGGCGGCTGTCTGGGGGGCAGGTTTGGCATCACTTGGAGCAGGACGATGATGTCAGCAAGAGCAATTTGGCCACACCCACTGTCCGCTGTAGCACGCTATGCGCACTGCATTACTACTTTCCTTGGGGGAACCCAAAGGTGTCCCAGGGCACTAAAGTGTTCGGGTTTGGTTAGAAAAAAAGGATTACACTCTACACAGAACACTTGTGCATTCCCATGCAGGTAAACACAGTCCTTGCATAGGTGTATGCTAAAAGTATTCCCACAGGAAGGAGGCCTCAATGAGCCCTCTTAGATGAGTAACCACTGACATTAATAATCTTTTTAGCTAAGTGGGGATTCTTCCGAATGACCACACATTTAACGAGCATTCTTTCTAGTGACCATCACACTAACTCTAAGGCCTCGTACACACAACCGGTTTTCTCGGCAAGAAACGACAAGAAAACTGATTGGAGAGCTTTCTTGCCGAGAAAACCGTTTGTGTGTACGAGGCTTTGAGGTTTCTCGTCGGGAAATCTGCCCAGAATCTCGACGAGAAAAATGGAGATCCTGCTCTCTATTTTCTCGCCGGGATTCTTGTCGGCCTGTTTCCTGACGCGAATCCCGATCGTATGTATACTTACCTGCCTCCATGGAAACCCGCGCATACTCGAAATGACTTTGACGCATGCGCGGTAGCTTCCAAGGCATAGGTAGGGTGAAGCAAGATGGCGGCAATGGCATCGAATGTGACGAGCACATGCTCGTCGTAGTCGATGACGTCACCGCGTTCCTGACATTCAAAAGAACGGCGGTTCTTTTGAATCGTACGTGTGTACACTCGGCCGGCAAGAAAGCTTGCCAGGAATCTCGTCAGGAAAACCGACGTGTTTTTTCCTGACGAGAATCCCGGCCGTGTGTACTAGGCCTAAGCTGTAGATAAATTCTTTATTAGCTGGGGGTTTTCCTGAGCCCAGAAAGCAATTTCAAGTGTTCCTCCATGTCAAAAAGGTTAGGAAAGCCTGCAGTACAGTGTTCTTCAGTTTTTCTACTATTACCGTAAAAAGTTCTTTCCTATACTGATTGTTTTATCTTCCTTGTCATGTGACAGAATCCGAGGATCGGGACTTGAACTGTCTGTTGGCATCGCTGGTCCAGTTGATTCTGGACCCCCATACACGAACCTTGTGCGGTTTCCAGAGTTTGATTCAGAATGAATGGGTCTCTACAGGACATCCTTTCATGCAAAGGATAAACCACTTCAAAAGATCTGACAAGGAGGAGGTGAGTGGGTTCTTTAACCACTTCAACCCCGGGCTTTTTTTACCACCTCAATACTTGGCCTATTCTGGCACTTCTCTCCTACATGTACAAATCATCATTCTTTTGCTAGAAAATTACTCAGAACCCCCAAACATTATATATGTTTTTTTAGCAGACACCCTAGGGAATAAAATGACGGTCATTGTAACTTTTTTTCTTGCACGGTATTTGCGCAATAATTTTTCAAACGCCTTTTTTTTGGAAAAAAAATGGTTTCATGAATTAAAAAATAACAAAACAATGGCAGCTTTGTTTACATCTGAGGACCCGGGCGGGACGTCATCACATCGCGCCCGGGCCTCTGACGGTCATAGAGATGACTAGTGACCATCTGGTCACCAGTCATCTCTATGCTCCCTATCGTGCGCCAGACGATTCATTCTCCGGGCCCCCGATGGCACGGGAGAGCCCAGAGAAGCACCGGATGACGGCGGGAGGGGGGGGGGGGGGGTGTAAGCCTGAGGCTCTAATTGGCTTAAAAAAGGGTGGGCTTGGGGCCCAGAGCACTGCGCCCTGAGCCCACCCAGTTGTGTGACAATAGCAAATTAGTATTCGCTATTGTCTTAAGACCGGATTGACCGAGAGGAGAAGTGTCCGTATTGGCCGGGAGCAGAAGTAGGGAGCAGCCGCCGAGGAGGAAACGCAGGGGGAAGCCGCCAAAGAAGCCTGTGACCTAGATGGAGTAAGTGCGGGGCTGTCGGGTGGACGGGCGAGTGACGAAAGGGGGAGTGTGTTCACCGAGCAGAGGAGGGGGGGGGGGGGGGGGGCGGCTGATTTTGCTTTTATAATATCGTTCCAAATTTGCCTAGTTTTTTTACTAAGGCTTCACTCACACTTGCACAACTTGAAGTCGCATGACAAATTGCACCACAATTTTTTTCAATGACAACTATTCAAGTATGTGCGACTTAACGTGGCAGCATCTTTAAAAAGGTTCTTGCACTACTTTCATCTGACTTTCAAGCAACTTGCAACCATAGACTGCAATGTAAACACTCAAAGGTTGCATGAAAGTCTCACCTAAATGTTATACATGTGACAGTTGTGCAACAGTTGTCCATTATCATTGGCCAAAGCCAAAGTGTCATCCAAGTCACACCCATGCAAAGTTGCATCAAAGTTGCACTCTAAGTTTGAAGTTGTACAAGTGTGAATGAAGCCTAAGTTATATATATATATTGTGACAGCAGGAAGGTAAAGTCACCTGGTTGCATCCAGGGGGGTAGATATATTTCTCCCAGATTCAGGCTTTATGCCGACTTATACAACTAGGGAGGGAGTTGATGAAGCCCAGCTGAGGCTAGTGGGCTCATGGATGATTCATACCTCTAGGGAGAGTGCTGGGCGTCGTGCAGGCAGGGAGTTGATGAGACCAGCTGAAGCTTGTCAGCTCGTTTAAGGCCTCTATAAAAACTCCCAGCTTCATTAGGTGTTTGCTCATGCCTGGACCCAGACCTGTGTGGACTGTCTAGGGAGAGTGAACCCCTGTGCGGTGAGACAAAGCCTGTGTGGCTATTTGTTTGGACATTTACTAAACCAGGGACTTAGGGACTAGGACAGCACCAGGCTGATCCCAGTTGTTAGTTAGGAAACCTGCATGTTTAGTCAGAGGTCAAGCTGACCAGGGTTTATTTTGTTTATGTTTCTTTTTGCTTTGCTGTGTTTTTGTCACTGTAAATAGAGAAATAAACCGCACCTTTTTTTTCTTGAAAACCACAACCTCCGTCTGCTGGGCCTGTTTTTGTGTGGGGAGCCCATCCAGGGGGTCACACACACCCGCTGCCGAGCTAACCCCCTCACAGTTGGTGGAGAATGCGGGCAGTTTTTTTTAGGCCAGCATGGAGGAGATACTGAAACAGCTGGCTCTAGCAAATGCCAATCAACAGCAGACAAATGCAGGTTTTCAAAAGAGCCTTGCAGCTCAACAACAGAGCTTCGCAGCCCAGCAGCAAGCTCATCAACAGAGCCTTGCAGCCCAGCAGCAAGCTCATCAACAGAGCCTTGCAGCCCAGCAGCAAGCTCATCAACAGAGCCTTGCAACTTTGCAACAGAGTCTGGAGGCTCAGCAACAAGCCCAGCAGCAATCTGAGGCCCGCTTCATAGACCTATTGCAGAAGCAAGAGCAGAGACTACAACAACAGATGGAAGCAGTAATGCAGCAACGTCCGCAGACTAGTGAGGAAAGCCGTCCCACTAATACCGCGTCCTTTGGGGTGAGTCGTTTATTGACAAAAATGACTGGAGAGGATGATCCAGAGGTATTTTTGACCACATTTGAAAGGACTGCTGAAAGGGAAAAGTGGCCTGAGGAGCAGTGGACTGGACTGGTGGCTCCTCTGTTAACTGGTGAATCGCAGAAAGCTTACTATGACCTAGAGTCTGACCAAGCAAAAGACTATGTGATGCTAAAAGCTGAAATATTGGCAAGGCTGGGTGTCACCCTGGCTGTCCGGGCTCAGCGTGTGCATAACTGGACTTTCCAGCTTGGAAAACCCCCCAGGTCTCAAATGTATGATCTCATTCACCTGAGCAGGAAGTGGCTACAGCCAGAGACTTTGTCCGCACCAGAGATTGTGGAACGTGTTGTAATGGATCGGTTTTTGAGAGCTCTTCCTACTGCCATCCAAAAGTGGGTAAGCCATGGAGACCCAGAGACGGCCGATGGTCTTGTGGATCGTGTAGAGAAATACTTGGCTACAGAGAACCTGACGGCCTCTTCCAGAGACTCTCGGACTTTCCACCCTAAGACCAGACCATCCCCAGGGGCGGATAAGAGGATTCCAAGGGGTGAGGGTGGAGAGAGTGAGAGGGTGGGAGCTCTACCCAAAGTTTGGCGAGAACAGCCTGGGAAGTCAGGGGCTCAAGAGGCAGCCAAAAGGATTGTTTGCTACCGCTGCCGGCAAGCGGGACATATTGCAGCAAATTGCCCGGTTGTGGAGGAACCCATGCAATGTGACTTTCTGACGGACAGACGTCAGTCGCTGTGTGCGACAGTCGCATGCACTGCCATTCGGGGAACTGAGAAACATTTATGCAAAATGTGTATTAATGGTAGAAATGTTGTGGTATTGCTGGATTCAGGTAGCCTTGTGACCCTGATAAAGGCTGAATTAGTTAAAACAGAGGTCTCTGGGAATAGCAAGGTAGCTGTTATTTGTGTGCATGGGGACACCCGAGAGTATCCAGTGACTACAGTGTGTTTCGAGACCCCCAAAGGTACCCTCTCTCATCCAGTGGGGTTAGTATCTCAATTACCGCATGATGCCATTGTGGGAAGGGATTTTCCGAAGTTCTGGGAACTGTGGGATGATCCTGAGCCCCCCACTGGTGCCCCTATGTACCAGGAATGTGATAGCCAGAACTCCTCTGAGAGTGGTGAGGACTCTCCCGAATTTCCCTTGTCAGTATTGGCAGGGGAGACTCAAGAAACTGGAGAGGAGCCCACCTCCTCAGACGAAAACCTACCGTCTGTGGAGTTTTCTGATCTTGAGGTTCACAGGGAAAATTTTGCCACAGAACAGTTAAAAGACCCCGCCCTAATAAAGGCACGGGAAAACGTAGTGGAAATAGATGGCGAGTTAGTGAATCCAGATAATACCTGCACTTACCCATACTTCAGCGTAGAGAAGGACCTACTGTATCGGGTGGCAAAAAGGGCAGAAGAAATCGTTGAGCAGCTTGTGGTGCCCAAACCTTACAGGAAGTTGGTGTTGGAGTTGGCCCATGGGCACATTCTTGGAGGTCATCTGGGGACAGAGAAAACCCGAGAGAGGGTATTACAGAGATTCTATTGGCCTGGGGTGATGAAGGACATAGAAAATTATTGTTCCTCCTGCCCTGTGTGTCAGAGGTCGGCCCCGATGCCACATTTCCGTAGCCCGCTGGTCCCTCTACCCATCATTGAGGTCCCGTTTTGAGAGGATCGCAATGGATTTGGTAGGTCCTATAATCAAGTCCGCTAGGGGGCACCAGTACATATTAGTTATAATGGACTATGCCACCCGTTATCCAGAAGCGATCCCTCTCCGAAATACCTCGGCCAAAACCATAGCCAAAGAGCTATCTCTTGTTTTTAGCCGGGTGGGTATTTGTAAAGAACTGCTTACGGACCAAGGTACACCCTTTATGTCCCGGGTTATGAAAGAGCTGTGTAAATTGTTCAAAGTGACGCAATTGCGTACATCTGTGTATCACCCCCAAACCGATGGGCTGGTTGAAAGATTCAACAAAACCCTAAAACAAATGTTGAAGAAAGTGGTGGATAGAGATGGAAAGGATTGGGACTGTCTACTTCCTTATTTGATGTTTGCTATTAGGGAGGTGCCCCAATCCTCTACGGGATTCTCCCCCTTTGAGTTACTGTATGGGAGACACCCAAGAGGGCTGTTGGATATTGCCAAGGAAACTTGGGAAAGTGAGAGTTCTCCCCACAGGAGTGTGATTGAGCATGTCGTCCTGATGCAAGATCGAATTGCACAGGTAATGCCCATCGTGAAGGAACATTTGGCCCAAGCGCAGTTGGCACAGCAGAGAGTGTACAACCGTGGAGCCAAGACCCGTACCTTTTCCCCGGGGGATAGGATATTGGTACTTGTCCCTACGGTTGAAAGTAAATTCCTTGCCAAATGGCAAGGCCCCTATGAGATAATGGAAAAAGTGAGCGAAGTGAATTACAAGGTCAGACAACCAGGAAGGCGAAAGCCCGAACAGATCTATCACGTTAATCTGTTGAAAGCCTGGAGGGATAGAGAGTCCCTAGTCACAGAAACTTGGTCACCAGCTCAAACTGGTTGCGTGATTCCGGAGGTTGGAATAGCAGCCACCTTGTCACAACCCCAACAACAGGAGGTTAAGGAGTTTGTGCTTCGCAACAAGGAGGTGTTCTCTGAGCTGCCGGGACAAACATCTGGGGTAGAGCATGATATTATTACCCCGCCCGGTGAAAGGGTGAAGTTAAAACCCTATCGGATCCCAGAGGCCCGACGGGAGGCAATACGGGAGGAAGTACAGAAAATGCTGAACTTAGGGGTGATAGAGGAGTCCCAAAGTGATTGGTCTAGTCCCATTGTGTTGGTGCCTAAACCGGATGGGAGCTGGCGATTTTGTAACGATTTTCGTCAGTTGAACAAAGTTACAAAATTTGACACCTACCCCATGCCACGTATAGATGAGTTGATCGACCGGCTGGGAACAGCCCGATACATGACGACTCTTGACCTCACAAAAGGGTATTGGCAAATTCCCCTGGCCAAGTCGGCCAAAGAGAAAACCGCATTTGTAACCCCAGACGGGGCGTTCCAATATAAGAGAATGCCGTTCGGGTTACAGAATGCGCCAGCCACATTCCAGCGGAAAATGGACCAGATACTGAGGCCCCATCGGAAGTATGCTGCGGCTTACCTGGATGACGTAATTGTCCATAGCACAGATTGGGCCTCACATCTGCCAAAGGTGCAAGCAGTCCTAAACTCTATCCGGGAAGCAGGGTTTACGGCTAACCCCAAGAAGTGTACCATTGGGCAGGAGGAGGCCAAATATCTTGGGTACACCATTGGGAGGGGAGTAATAAAACCCCAACTCAACAAAGTCGAGGCCATCCAGAGTTGGCCACGTCCCAACAGCAAGAAGCAGGTACGAGCCTTTCTGGGAATCGCGGGGTATTATCGGCGCTTCATTCCCCACTTTGCTTCTAAGGCTGTGCCCCTAACCAACCTGACGAAAGGGAAAGGGTCGGTCATGATTAAATGGACCCCCGAGGCTGAGGCAGCATTCCAATTCTTGAAACAAGCCTTATGTAGCCAGCCAGTGTTGTACTCACCCGACTTCTCTAAAGACTTTGTCGTACAAAGTGATGCGTCAGATGTGGGGTTAGGAGCAGTATTGTCCCAGGTCTGGAACGGGGAAGAGCACCCAGTCATTTACCTCAGCAGGAAGTTGAAGTCCCATGAGGTAAATTACGCCACGGTTGAAAAGGAGTGTTTAGCGGTGAAGTGGGCTCTAGATTCCCTTCGGTACTATCTGCTAGGTAGGCACTTTGACATGGTTACGGATCACGCACCGTTAAAGTGGATGGCTCAAAACAAGGAGACAAATAGAAGAGTGAATAGGTGGTTCCTGGCCCTACAGGAATTCAACTTCACAGTAAAGCATCGCCCTGGCGTTCAAATGGGGAATGTGGATGCTTTGTCTCGAGTACATGAATGCCTGATTGCTGGTGTTCCAACCCCAAGGTTAAAACAAGAGGGGGGGTATGTGACAGCAGGAAGGTAAAGTCACCTGGTTGCATCCAGGGGGGTAGATATATTTCTCCCAGATTCAGGCTTTATGCCGACTTATACAACTAGGGAGGGAGTTGATGAAGCCCAGCTGAGGCTAGTGGGCTCATGGATGATTCATACCTCTAGGGAGAGTGCTGGGCGTCGTGCAGGCAGGGAGTTGATGAGACCAGCTGAAGCTTGTCAGCTCGTTTAAGGCCTCTATAAAAACTCCCAGCTTCATTAGGTGTTTGCTCATGCCTGGACCCAGACCTGTGTGGACTGTCTAGGGAGAGTGAACCCCTGTGCGGTGAGACAAAGCCTGTGTGGCTATTTGTTTGGACATTTACTAAACCAGGGACTTAGGGACTAGGACAGCACCAGGCTGATCCCAGTTGTTAGTTAGGAAACCTGCATGTTTAGTCAGAGGTCAAGCTGACCAGGGTTTATTTTGTTTATGTTTCTTTTTGCTTTGCTGTGTTTTTGTCACTGTAAATAGAGAAATAAACCGCACCTTTTTTTTCTTGAAAACCACAACCTCCGTCTGCTGGGCCTGTTTTTGTGTGGGGAGCCCATCCAGTGGGTCACACACACCCGCTGCCGAGCTAACCCCCTCACAGTATATATATATATATATATATATATATATATATATTGTGAGGGGGTTAGCTCGGCAGCGGGTGTGTGTGACCCCCGGGATGGGCTCCCCACACAAAACAGGCCCAGCAAACGGAGGTTGTGGTTTTCAAAATCAAAAAGGTGCGGTTTATTTTCTATTTACAGTGACAAAACACAGCAAAGCAAAAGAAACATAAAAATAAATCCTGGTCAAGTTGACCTCTGACTAAACATACAGGTTTCCTAACTAACAACTGGGATCAGCCTAGTGCTGTCCTAGTCCCTAAGTCCCTGGTTTTAAATGTCCAAGCAAATAGCCACACAGGCTTTGTCTCACCGCACAGGGGTTCACTCTCCCTAGACAGTCCACACAGGTCTGGTTCCAGGCATGAGCCAACACCTAATGAAGCTGGGAGTTCTTATAGAGGCCTTAAATGAGCTGACAAGCTTCAGCTGGTCTCATCAACTCCCTGCCTGCACGACGCCCAGCCCTCTCCCTAGAGGTATGAGTCATCCATGAGCCCACTATCCTCAGCTGGGCTTATACAACTCTCCACCTAGTTGTATAAGTCGGCGTAAAGCCTGAATCTGGGCGAAATATATCTACCCCCCTGGATGCAACCAGGTGACTTTACCTTCCTGCTGTCACATACCCCCCCTTCTTGTTTTAACCTCGGGGTTGGAACACCAGCAATCAGGCATTCATGTACTCGAGACAAAGCATCCACATTCCCCATTTGAACGCCAGGGCGATGCTTTACTGTGAAGTTGAATTCCTGTAGGGCCAGGAACCACCTATTCACTCTTCTATTTGTTTCCTTGTTTTGAGCCATCCACTTTAACGGAGCGTGATCCGTAACCATGTCAAAGTGCCTACCTAGCAGGTAGTACCGAAGGGAATCTAGAGCCCACTTCACCGCTAAACACTCCTTTTCAACGGTGGCGTAATTTACCTCATGGGACTTCAACTTCCTGCTGAGGTAAATGACTGGGTGCTCTTCCCCGTTCCAGACCTGGGACAATACTGCTCCTAACCCCACATCTGACGCATCACTTTGTACGACAAAGTCTTTACAGAAGTCGGGTGAGTACAACACTGGCTGGCTACATAAGGCTTGTTTCAAGAATTGGAATGCTGCCTCAGCCTCGGGGGTCCATTTAATCATGACCGACCCTTTCCCCTTCGTCAGGTTGGTTAGGGGCACAGCCTTAGAAGCAAAGTGGGGAATGAATCGCCGATAATACCCAGCGATTCCCAGAAAGGCTCGTACCTGCTTCTTGCTGTTGGGACGTGGCCAACTCTGGATGGCCTCGACTTTGTTGAGTTGGGGTTTTATTACTCCCCTCCCAATGGTGTACCCAAGATATTTGGCCTCCTCCTGCCCAATGGTACACTTCTTGGGGTTAGCCGTAAACCCCGCTTCCCGAACAGAGTCCAGGACTGCTTGCACTTTTGGCAGATGTGAGGCCCAATCTGTGCTATGGACAATTACGTCATCCAGGTAAGCCGCAGCATACTTCCGATGGGGCCTCAGCATCTGGTCCATTTTCCGCTGGAATGTGGCCGGCACATTCTGTAACCCGAACGGCATTCTTTTATATTGGAACGCCCCGTCTGGGGTTACAAATGCGGTTTTCTCTTTGGCCGACTTGGCCAGGGGGATTTGCCAATACCCTTTTGTGAGGTCAAGAGTCGTCATGTATCGGGCTGTTCCCAGCCGGTCGATCAACTCATCTATACGTGGCATGGGGTAGGTGTCAAATTTTGTAACTTTGTTCAACTGACGAAAATCATTACAAAATCGCCAGCTCCCATCCGGTTTAGGCACCAACACGATGGGACTAGACCAATCACTTTGGGACTCCTCTATCACCCCTAAGTTCAGCATTTTCTGTACTTCCTCCCGTATTGCCTCCCGTCGGGCCTCTGGGATCCGATAGGGTTTTAACTTCACCCTTTCACCGGGCGGGGTAATGATGTCATGCTCTACCCCAGATGTTTGTCCCGGCAGCTCAGAGAATACCTCCTTGTTGCGAAGCACAAACTCCTTAACCTCCTGTTGTTGGGGTTGTGACAAGGTGGCTGCTATTCCAACCTCAGGAATCACGCAACCAGTTTGAGCTGGTGACCAAGTGTCTGCGACTAGGGACTCTCTATCCCTCCAGGCTTTCAACAGATTAACGTGATAGATCTGTTCGGGCTTTCGCCTTCCTGGTTGTCTGACCTTGTAATTCACTTCGCTCACTTTTTCCATTATCTCGTAGGGGCCTTGCCATTTGGCAAGGAATTTACTTTCAACCGTAGGGACAAGTACCAGTATCCTATCCCCCGGGGAAAAGGTACGGGTCTTGGCTCCACGGTTGTACACTCTCTGCTGTGCTAACTGCGCTTGGGCCAAATGTTCCTTCACGATGGGCATTACCTGTGCAATTCGGTCTTGCATCAGGGCGACATGCTCAATCACACTCCTGTGGGGAGAACTCTCACTTTCCCAAGTTTCCTTGGCAATATCCAACAGCCCTCTTGGGTGTCTCCCATACAGTAACTCAAAGGGGGAGAATCCCGTAGAGGATTGGGGCACCTCCCTAATAGCAAACATCAGATAAGGAAGTAGACAGTCCCAATCCTTTCCATCTCTATCCACCACTTTCTTCAACATTTGTTTTAGGGTTTTGTTGAATCTTTCAACCAGCCCATCGGTTTGGGGGTGATACACAGACGTACGTAATTGCGTCACTTTGAATAATTTACACAGCTCCTTCATAACCCGGGACATAAAGGGTGTACCTTGGTCCGTAAGCAGTTCTTTACAAATACCCACCCGGCTAAACACAAGAGATAGCTCTTTGGCTATGGTTTTGGCCGAGGTATTTCGGAGAGGGATCGCTTCTGGATAACGGGTGGCATAGTCCATTATAACTAATATGTACTGGTGCCCCCTAGCGGACTTGATTATAGGACCTACCAAATCCATGGCGATCCTCTCAAACGGGACCTCAATGATGGGTAGAGGGACCAGCGGGCTACGGAAATGTGGCATCGGGGCCGACCTCTGACACACAGGGCAGGAGGAACAATAATTTTCTACGTCCTTCATCACCCCCGGCCAATAGAATCTCTGTAATACCCTCTCTCGGGTTTTCTCTGTCCCCAGATGACCTCCAAGAATGTGCCCATGGGCCAACTCCAACACCAACTTCCTGTAAGGTTTGGGCACCACAAGCTGCTCAACGGTTTCTTCTGCCCTTTTTGCCACCCGATACAGTAGGTCCTTCTCTACGCTGAAGTATGGGTAAGTGCAGGTATTATCTGGGTTCACTAACTCGCCATCTATTTTCACTACGTTTTCCCGTGCCTTTATTAGGGCGGGGTCTTTCAACTGTTCTGTGGCAAAGTTTTCCCTGTGAACCTCAAGATCAGAAAACTCCACAGACGGTAGGTTTTCGTCTGAGGAGGTGGGCTCCTCTCCAGTTTCTTGAGTCTCCCCTGCCAATACTGATAAGGGAAATTCCGGAGAGTCCTCACCACTCTCAGGGGAGTTCTGGCTATCACATTCCTGGTACATAGGGGCACCAGTGAGGGGCTCAGGATCATCCCACAGTTCCCAGAACTTCGGAAAATCCCTTCCCACAATGGCGTCATGCGGTAACTGAGATACTAAGCCCACTGGATGAGAGAGGGTACCTTTGGGGGTCTCGAAACACACTGTAGTCACTGGATACTCTCGGGTGTCCCCATGCACACAAATAACAGCTACCTTGCTATTCCCAGAGACCTCTGTTTTAACTAACTCAGCCTTTATCAGGGTCACAAGGCTACCTGAATCCAGCAATACCACAACATTTCTACCATTAACACACATTTTGCATAAATGTTTCTCAGTTCCTCGAATGGCAGTGCATGCGACTGTCGCACACAGCGACTGACGTCTGCCCGTCAGAAAGTCACACTGCATGGGTTCCTCCACAACCGGGCAATTGGCTGCAATATGTCCCGCTTGCCGGCAGCGGTAGCAAAGGATCCTTCTTGCCGCCTCTTGAGCCGCTGATTTCCCAGGCTGTTCTCGCCAAACTTGGGGTAGAGCTCCCACCCTCTCACTCCTTGGAATCCTCTTATCCGCCCCTGGGGATGGTCTGGTCTTAGGGTGGAAAGTCCGAGTGTCTCTGGAAGAGGCCGTCAGGTTCTCTGTAGCCAAGTATTTCTCCACACGATCCACAAGACCATCGGCCGTCTCTGGGTCTCCATGGCTTACCCACTTTTGGATGGCAGTAGGAAGAGCTCTCAAAAACCGATCCATTACAACACGTTCCACAATCTTTGGTGCGGACAAAGTCTCTGGCTGTAGCCACTTTCTGCTCAGGTGAATGAGATCATACATTTGAGACCTGGGGGGTTTTCCAAGCTGGAAAGTCCAGTTATGCACACGCTGAGCCCGGACAGCCTGGGTGACACCCAGCCTTGCCAATATTTCAGCTTTTAGCATCACATAGTCTTTTGCTTGGTTAGGCTCTAGGTCATAGTAAGCTTTCTGCGATTCACCAGTTAACAGAGGAGCCACCAGTCCAGCCCACTGCTCCTCAGGCCACTTTTCTCTTTCAGCGGTCCTTTCAAATGTGGTCAAAAATACCTCTGGATCATCCTCTCCAGTCATTTTTGTCAATAAACGACTCACCCCAAAGGACGCGGTATTAGTGGGACGGCTTTCCTCACTGGTCTGCGGACGTTGCTGCATTACTGCTTCCATCTGTTGTTGTAGTCTCTGCTCTTGCTTCTGCAACAGGTCTATGAAGCGGGCCTCAGATTGCTGCTGGGCTCGTTGCTGAGCCTCCAGACTCTGTTGCAAAGTTGCGTTTGTCTGCTGCTGGGCTGCAAGGCTCTGTTGATGAGCTTGCTGCTGGGCTGCGAAGTTCTGTTGTTGAGCTGCAAGGCTCTGTTGATGAGCTGCAAGGCTCTTTTGCAAACCTGCATTTGTCTGCTGTTGATTGGCATTTGCTAGAGCCAGCTGCTTCAGTATCTCCTCCATGCTGGCTTAAAAAAAACTGCCCGCATTCTCCACCAACTGTGAGGGGGTTAGCTCGGCAGCGGGTGTGTGTGACCCCCGGGATGGGCTCCCCACACAAAACAGGCCCAGCAAACGGAGGTTGTGGTTTTCAAAATCAAAAAGGTGCGGTTTATTTTCTATTTACAGTGACAAAACACAGCAAAGCAAAAGAAACATAAAAATAAATCCTGGTCAAGTTGACCTCTGACTAAACATACAGGTTTCCTAACTAACAACTGGGATCAGCCTAGTGCTGTCCTAGTCCCTAAGTCCCTGGTTTTAAATGTCCAAGCAAATAGCCACACAGGCTTTGTCTCACCGCACAGGGGTTCACTCTCCCTAGACAGTCCACACAGGTCTGGTTCCAGGCATGAGCCAACACCTAATGAAGCTGGGAGTTCTTATAGAGGCCTTAAATGAGCTGACAAGCTTCAGCTGGTCTCATCAACTCCCTGCCTGCACGACGCCCAGCCCTCTCCCTAGAGGTATGAGTCATCCATGAGCCCACTATCCTCAGCTGGGCTTATACAACTCTCCACCTAGTTGTATAAGTCGGCGTAAAGCCTGAATCTGGGCGAAATATATCTACCCCCCTGGATGCAACCAGGTGACTTTACCTTCCTGCTGTCACAATATATATATATATAAATATAGCACTGACTCTTCCTCGTTGCAAGAATGTTGAACTATTCACATTGGTCCTTGCCCCAGAAGAGCTTACAGTCTAATCTCTGTACTACAGTCACACACTTTTAACATTACAATTGTCCTTCAAATGCTCAGACTCCCCGAATTCAGCCAGCGGCCTGCTGGGTATTACACAGCTGCCGCTCCAGAAGTATTCCAGCCGGGCTCATTGTCTTCTGAATATCCATTCATACCTATGAAAAGGTGGTTTTTTTTATGTGGGAACCTTTTCCATAGGAGTGAATGGAAGAAGAGCCCAACTGAGAGACTTCTACAGCAGTGGCTGTGTGGCTCCAAGCAGGACATACAGCAAAGGTCTCGGAGAAGTGGGTACTGTACAGGTAATAACAGCACTTGGGACATGGGGTGCAGTGGCGGTGTGTCCATAAGGGTGCATGGGCACCACCCCTCTCTCCTGCCACCCCCCTCTATCACAAATAGATAGATTCATGCATTGCATGAATCTATCTATGGCTGCCGCTGACACCACCTATTCAGGTGCCCGGCCCCTTTTCGGGCGCCGGCTGCCTGAATTACAGCGGCGGGGGGTATTTTTGAAGCATCTGATTAGGCCATAGGCTCTAATAGGTGTCAAAAAAGGTAAACAGTGAGCGACATGCTTAGCGCTCGCAGTTCACCCAGCTGTGTTAGAAAAGCAAATGACTATTCGCTTTCCTAACACTGAACCGCCTCTCTGGCAATCAGGTGCTTGGGTCTGTTACCTGTCACCTGATTGGCTGGAACGCCAGGCGCTGTGATTGGACGCCTGTCAGGCGTCCAATCATAGGAGAGGGCATGTAGGACATCGCTCGCCGCCCGCCACTGTCACCCTCTGCCCCACCGAGACACGGTAAGTGCCGGGCAGACGACGGACGGGCGGGGCACAATGGGAGCATTTGATGGAGCACAGTGGGAGCATTTGATGGCACAGTGGCTGCGTTTGATGGCACAGTGGCTGCGTTTGATGGCACAGTGGCTACGTTTGATGGTACAGTGGCTGCGTTTGATGGGGTTTTTTTTCTGAATTTTTCAGTTTGTTTGCAACCCCCTCCCAATTTTGAGCACCAGCCGCCACTGATGGGGTGGTTGCTGGGCAGGGGAGCACTTAAAGGTTAACTGTACTAAAACTACAGTTAACCTTGCAAAGCCTTAAGGGTAAGTAAATATCCAACAGCATTGGCATTTACCCACAAAAGTGGTGCATTACGGGTACTATGCTTTATGCAATGCAGCAGCCATCAGCATTTTCAAGTATACAGCCATTCACTTGTATGGGCAGCTGTACTCAACACCTATAGCTCCCTGGGTGCAGGAAAGCACCAGAAACGTTACCCTAGGAAACTTTTTGCATGTAAACATCCCTGTGCATGAGGCTTGCCAAAAAATATTAGGGGTTATCATATTATTGAGGGATTTATATCTTATATATAGTGTGACAGCAGGAAGGTAAAGTCACCTGGTTGCATCCAGGGGGGTAGATATATTTCGCCCAGATTCAGGCTTTACGCCGACTTATACAACTAGGTGGAGAGTTGTATAAGCCCAGCTAAGGCTAGTGGGCTCATGGATGACTCATACCTCTAGGGAGAGTGTGGGGCGTCGTGCAGACAGGGAGTTGATGAGACCAGCTGAAGCTTGTCAGCTCATTTAGGCCTCTATAAGAACTCCCAGCTTCATTAGATGTTAGCTCATGCCTGGACCCAGACCTGTGTGGACTGTCTAGGGAGAGTGAACCCCTGTGCGGTGAGACAAAGCCTGTGTGGCTATTTGCTTGGACATTTAAAACCAGGGACTTAGGGACTAGGACAGCACTAGGCTGATCCCAGTTGTTAGTTAGGAAACCTGTATGTTTAGTCAGAGGTCAAGTTGACCAGGATTTATTTTGTTTATGTTTCTTTTGGCTTTGCTGTGTTTTGTCACTGTAAATAGAAAATAAACCGCACCTTTTTTTGATTTTGAAAACCACAACCTCCGTTTGCTGGGCCTGTTTTTGTGTGGGGAGCCCATCCCGGGGGTCACACACACCCGCTGCTGAGCTAACCCCCTCACAGTTGGTGGAGAATGCAGGCAGTTTTTTTTAAGCCAGCATGGAGGAGATACTGAAGCAGCTGGCTCTAGCAAATGCCAATCAACAGCAGACAAATGCAGGTTTGCAAAAGAGCCTTGCAGCTCAACAACAGAACTTCGCAGCCCAGCAGCAAGCTCATCAACAGAGCCTTGCAGCCCAGCAGCAAGCTCACCAACAGAGTCTGGAAGCTCAGCAACAAGCCCAGCAGCAATCTGAGGCCCGCTTCATAGACCTGTTACAGAAGCAAGAGCAGAGACTACAACAAATGGAAGCAGTAATGCAGCAACGTCCGCAGACCAGTGAGGAAAGCCGTCCCACTAATACCGCGTCCTTTGGGGTGAGTCGTTTATTGACAAAAATGACTGGAGAGGATGATCCAGAGGTATTTTTGACCACATTTGAAAGGACTGCTGAAAGAGAAAAGTGGCCTGAGGAGCAGTGGGCTGGACTGGTGGCTCCTCTGTTAACTGGTGAATCGCAGAAGGCTTACTATGACCTAGAGCCTGACCAAGCAAAAGACTATGTGATGCTAAAAGCTGAGATATTGGCAAGGCTGGGTGTCACCCAGGCTGTCCGGGCTCAGCGTGTGCATAACTGGACTTTCCAGCTTGGAAAACCCCCCAGGTCTCAAATGTATGATCTCATTCACCTGAGCAGAAAGTGGCTACAGCCAGAGACTTTGTCCGCACCAAAGATTGTGGAACGTGTTGTAATGGATCGGTTTTTGAGAGCTCTTCCTACTGCCATCCAAAAGTGGGTAAGCCATGGAGACCCAGAGACGGCCGATGGTCTTGTGGATCGTGTGGAGAAATACTTGGCTACAGAGAACCTGACGGCCTCTTCCAGAGACACTCGGACTTTCCACCCTAAGACCAGACCATCCCCAGGGGCGGATAAGAGGATTCCAAGGGGTAAGGGTGGAGAGAGTGAGAGGGTGGGAGCTCTACCCCAAGTTTGGCGAGAACAGCCTGGGAAATCAGCGGCTCAAGAGGCGGCAAGAAGGATCCTTTGCTACCGCTGCCGGCAAGCGGGACATATTGCAGCCAATTGCCCGGTTGTGGAGGAACCCATGCAGTGTGACTTTCTGACGGGCAGACGTCAGTCGCTGTGTGCGACAGTCGCATGCACTGCCATTCGAGGAACTGAGAAACATTTATGCAAAATGTGTGTTAATGGTAGAAATGTTGTGGTATTGCTGGATTCAGGTAGCCTTGTGACCCTGATAAAGGCTGAGTTAGTTAAAACAGAGGTCTCTGGGAATAGCAAGGTAGCTGTTATTTGTGTGCATGGGGACACCCGAGAGTATCCAGTGACTACAGTGTGTTTCGAGACCCCCAAAGGTACCCTCTCTCATCCAGTGGGCTTAGTATCTCAGTTACCGTATGACGCCATTGTGGGAAGGGATTTTCCGAAGTTCTGGGAACTGTGGGATGATCCTGAGCCCCCCACTGGTGCCCCTATGTACCAGGAATGTGATAGCCAGAACTCCCCTGAGAGTGGTGAGGACTCTCCGGAATTTCCCTTATCAGTATTGGCAGGGGAGACTCAAGAAACTGGAGAGGAGCCCACCTCCTCAGACGAAAACCTACCGTCTGTGGAGTTTTCTGATCTTGAGGTTCACAGGGAAAACTTTGCCACAGAACAGTTGAAAGACCCCGCCCTAATAAAGGCACGGGAAAACGTAGTGAAAATAGATGGCGAGTTAGTGAACCCAGATAATACCTGCACTTACCCATACTTCAGCGTAGAGAAGGACCTACTGTATCGGGTGGCAAAAAGGGCAGAAGAAACCGTTGAGCAGCTTGTGGTGCCCAAACCTTACAGGAAGTTGGTGTTGGAGTTGGCCCATGGGCACATTCTTGGAGGTCATCTGGGGACAGAGAAAACCCGAGAGAGGGTATTACAGAGATTCTATTGGCCGGGGGTGATGAAGGACATAGAAAATTATTGTTCCTCCTGCCCTGTGTGTCAGAGGTCGGCCCCGCTGCCACATTTCCGTAGCCCGCTGGTCCCTCTACCCATCATTGAGGTCCCGTTTGAGAGGATCGCCATGGATTTGGTAGGTCCTATAATCAAGTCCGCTAGGGGGCACCAGTACATATTAGTTATAATGGACTATGCCACCCGTTATCCAGAAGCGATCCCTCTCCGAAATACCTCGGCCAAAACCATAGCCAAAGAGCTATCTCTTGTGTTTAGCCGGGTGGGTATTTGTAAAGAACTGCTTACGGACCAAGGTACACCCTTTATGTCCCGGGTTATGAAGGAGCTGTGTAAATTGTTCAAAGTGACGCAATTACGTACATCTGTGTATCACCCCCAAACCGATGGGCTGGTTGAAAGATTCAACAAAACCCTAAAACAAATGTTGAAGAAAGTGGTGGATAGAGATGGAAAGGATTGGGACTGTCTACTTCCTTATCTGATGTTTGCTATTAGGGAGGTGCCCCAATCCTCTACGGGATTCTCCCCCTTTGAGTTACTGTATGGGAGACACCCAAGAGGGCTGTTGGATATTGCCAAGGAAACTTGGGAAAGTGAGAGTTCTCCCCACAGGAGTGTGATTGAGCATGTCGCCCTGATGCAAGACCGAATTGCACAGGTAATGGCCATCGTGAAGGAACATTTGGCCCAAGCGCAGTTAGCACAGCAGAGAGTGTACAACCGTGGAGCCAAGACCCGTACCTTTTCCCCGGGGGATAGGATACTGGTACTTGCCCCTACGGTTGAAAGTAAATTCCTTGCCAAATGGCAAGGCCCCTACGAGATAATGGAAAAAGTGAGCGAAGTGAATTACAAGGTCAGACAACCAGGAAGGCGAAAGCCCGAACAGATCTATCACGTTAATCTGTTGAAAGCCTGGAGGGATAGAGAGTCCCTAGTCGCAGACACTTGGTCACCAGCTCAAACTGGTTGCGTGATTCCTGAGGTTGGAATAGCAGCCACCTTGTCACAACCCCAACAACAGGAGGTTAAGGAGTTTGTGCTTCGCAACAAGGAGGTATTCTCTGAGCTGCCGGGACAAACATTTGGGGTAGAGCATGACATCATTACCCCGCCCGGTGAAAGGGTGAAGTTAAAACCCTATCGGATCCCAGAGGCCCGACGGGAGGCAATACGGGAGGAAGTACAGAAAATGCTGAACTTAGGGGTGATAGAGGAGTCCCAAAGTGATTGGTCTAGTCCCATTGTGTTGGTGCCTAAACCGGATGGGAGCTGGCGATTTTGTAACGATTTTCGTCAGTTGAACAAAGTTACAAAATTTGACACCTACCCCATGCCACGTATAGATGAGTTGATCGACCGGCTGGGAACAGCCCGATACATGACGACTCTTGACCTCACAAAAGGGTATTGGCAAATCCCCCTGGCCAAATTGGCCAAAGAGAAAACCGCATTTGTAACCCCAGACGGGGCGTTCCAATATAAAAGAATGCCGTTCGGGTTACAGAATGCGCCGGCCACATTCCAGCGGAAAATGGACCAGATGCTGAGGCCCCATCGGAAGTATGCTGCGGCTTACCTGGATGACGTAATTGTCCATAGCACAGATTGGGCCTCACATCTGCCAAAAGTGCAAGCAGTCCTGGACTCTGTTCGGGAAGCGGGGTTTACGGCTAACCCCAAGAAGTGTACCATTGGGCAGGAGGAGGCCAAATATCTTGGGTACACCATTGGGAGGGGAGTAATAAAACCCCAACTCAACAAAGTCGAGGCCATCCAGAGTTGGCCACGTCCCAACAGCAAGAAGCAGGTACGAGCCTTTCTGGGAATCGCTGGGTATTATCGGCGATTCATTCCCCACTTTGCTTCTAAGGCTGTGCCCCTAACCAACCTGACGAAGGGGAAAGGGTCGGTCATGATTAAATGGACCCCCGAGGCTGAGGCAGCATTCCAATTCTTGAAACAAGCCTTATGTAGCCAGCCAGTGTTGTACTCACCCGACTTCTCTAAAGACTTTGTCGTACAAAGTGATGCGTCAGATGTGGGGTTAGGAGCAGTATTGTCCCAGGTCTGGAACGGGGAAGAGCACCCAGTCATTTACCTCAGCAGGAAGTTGAAGTCCCATGAGGTAAATTACGCCACCGTTGAAAAGGAGTGTTTAGCGGTGAAGTGGGCTCTAGATTCCCTTCGGTACTACCTGCTAGGTAGGCACTTTGACATGGTTACGGATCACGCTCCGTTAAAGTGGATGGCTCAAAACAAGGAAACAAATAGAAGAGTGAATAGGTGGTTCCTGGCCCTCCAGGAATTCAACTTCACAGTAAAGCATCGCCCTGGCGTTCAAATGGGGAATGTGGATGCTTTGTCTCGAGTACATGAATGCCTGATTGCTGGTGTTCCAACCCCGAGGTTAAAACAAGAGGGGGGGGTATGTGACAGCAGGAAGGTAAAGTCACCTGGTTGCATCCAGGGGGGTAGATATATTTCGCCCAGATTCAGGCTTTACGCCGACTTATACAACTAGGTGGAGAGTTGTATAAGCCCAGCTAAGGCTAGTGGGCTCATGGATGACTCATACCTCTAGGGAGAGTGTGGGGCGTCGTGCAGACAGGGAGTTGATGAGACCAGCTGAAGCTTGTCAGCTCATTTAGGCCTCTATAAGAACTCCCAGCTTCATTAGATGTTAGCTCATGCCTGGACCCAGACCTGTGTGGACTGTCTAGGGAGAGTGAACCCCTGTGTGGTGAGACAAAGCCTGTGTGGCTATTTGCTTGGACATTTAAAACCAGGGACTTAGGGACTAGGACAGCACTAGGCTGATCCCAGTTGTTAGTTAGGAAACCTGTATGTTTAGTCAGAGGTCAAGTTGACCAGGATTTATTTTGTTTATGTTTCTTTTGGCTTTGCTGTGTTTTGTCACTGTAAATAGAAAATAAACCGCACCTTTTTTTGATTTTGAAAACCACAACCTCCGTTTGCTGGGCCTGTTTTTGTGTGGGGAGCCCATCCCGGGGGTCACACACACCCGCTGCCGAGCTAACCCCCTCACAGTAGTTATATGAGTTATATGATTTATTTAGCAATGGATAGGCTCCATTTTTGACCTGTTACCCTTGTCTTTTCTTGCAGTCTCCAGTGTTTCTATTGTTCCTGGACTGTGTCTGGCAGTTTGTGCAGCAGTCACCAACAGCCTTCGAGTTTACGGAATCCTATCTGATGGCCCTGCATGATAGCACTTACAATCTGTTCTGTAGCACCTTCACTCACAACTGCCACTGGGACCGCATAAGAGGAAGCCAGGTAGGTACCTGCCTAAGGTGGAACCAGAGAAGTGACCATCAAGGACCTTAAGTCTAAAACATGTATGGCAATATGGGCACAGCCATCAAGGGAACCAATTCCTACTCCTCCCAGGGTAGAACAAATATTTTTAAGTAGAAAGTAATAAAAAGACATAAAATATGTACAAATGTACACAAAAATATAAGTGACTAAGGCTTAAAAGAGAAGTATGGCTGGAGCTTTTTTGGTCATACTTCTCTTGTGGGTCACAAAAGTACGCTTACTTTTGCTCTCCTATGACTCAGAGCCAGCTCATTGTAAGCTATTGCCTGCTGTCAGCTGACGTGGCAGAGCTGCTCCTGGCTCTGGAAGGATCCTGACAATATTGCCAGGATCCACCCAGCTGCCTGATTGACATCTGGCTCTTGGTCTCTCAGTGGGCCTGAGAGCTGGGGTCAGCCATTCTCGCCCCCTACCCAGCCTAGCACTCCAGTTGAGCACTGGAGGGGGAGAGCAGAGAGCGGTGACTGACAGTCACTGCTCTTCCCTCCCAGCAGACCAATAACTGAGCGATCAGTGGCATGTGATTGCTCTGTTCTTGGGCTTAGAGCTGATGTGGGAAAGCTGCAACCTCACACCGATGCTGCATCTTAGAGATGAGTATGAGTGTTTATTTTAATTTGTTTTATGAACCCCATACTTTTCCTCCTTTAAATCCAGGCAGATATAAAAGACACAAATTAATGTATCTCTAACCCTTCAACAAATACAAACTATGTAATTCAGTCCAACAAAGAAAACTTGCTCTACTACAAATTACCTGGGAGACACGGAAGCGTTGCTCTGTGCCAAATGCCTTTGGAGTGTAGCTATAATCCTGTAATATAATTAAGCTCTACTTGGTAACATCCATTGCATCAATTCTTTATTGGCTACATGGCAGGATACAGCAGTAACACACTAGCGCATTTCGGACAAAGCTTTACTGATAGTATGCTATAAGTAAGGCTTTGGCTGAAACTCGTTAGCCTATTACTGCTGCATTCTGCCATGTAGAGCCAATAAAGAATTGATGCAATGGATGTTATCGAGGAGCCAGCTTCATTATAATAGGGGATTATTGCTACAAGCAGGTGACACTCGGAACGGTTCAGAGCCATTCGGAAATACTTGGAAACATACTCCGTTCCTGGGTGTTTCTGAGCCTTTCTGAGGGTTTCCGAGATCAGCCGAGCTGTCCCCGAGTATTTCCAAAGCTCTCTGAAGCCCCCCTTCTCTGGCCACATGCGGTATTGCATGCCATAGAAGTCAATGCGGAACAAGTTATCTTTGTTTCTATTGACTTCTATGGGGAAACTCGCTTTGATATGTGAGTGCTTTGGATTACAAGCATTCTCCTGGAAAGGATTATGCTCGTAATCCAAAGTTCCACTGTATTTCATTTGTGTATTTAATGTTTGCCTGGAAATCAGCTTTAATAACCCTTTCCAGCTGCCACCTCCAGGCCTTTTAAGAGCTTCTAAATGGTGGGAGACGGAGGCGGGGATTCAGGTCGTGACCACTGTGATTGGCTGTCACATGATCAGAAAGCTCCCGATCCCAAGTATGCATCGGGAGCTTTCTGGTCCACACCAGTGACTGTGCTGGGAGCACACAGGGGGCGCGCTCTCAGCACATAAAGTTGTATACATAGGGCCGAATATATGCAGTGCCTCAATGTTAAAGCCCACCCATCTTGAGGCCGCATATATGTGTACCATCGGCGGGACTAGGTTAATAATTTACCCAAAATTATAATTATTACTCTTTAAGTTATATTTAAGATGAACTTCCGTCGACTTATCAGTGTGTAGAAAGATTTGATCTTTTTTTGAATGTCTTTTGATTTGGCATGCGTTTTCTTCTCCTAGCGGCACTCATCTAGCCAGACGTACACGCCGGTGAATGGCTGGAGAGACATAGTGAGAGAGAAGGTCCTGTTGAATGGAGATTACAAGCCAGTGGAAGACGTGAAGGCCGTTCCTCCAACAGTCTGGGAATGGAGCCTGTTCTACAGTCATGTGCGCAGAAAGCAGTTCCGGAACCCCGTGTATCAAGTCAGGGAACATGCTGTATTAAACGGCAATGGAAGTGGGCACAATGCTGACAAGGTGAGATTTACTTTAAGGGGGTTTCATTAAGCTCCATTGAATCTTAACCTGGCCACTAATTTTAAAGAATGCTAACGTGCACAAACCTGGATGTGCAAATCAGCGCTTGCTAGTAATGCAAATGATATAAATAATGTGAATTCCATTAGTGCAAACAAAATAGATATGAAAAATAGAATAATGTGATATTAATATCATGTACTGAAAAATCCTTGTAAACATAAATGACAAAAGTTAGTCCAAAAGTGACAAAGTCCCCGCAAAAAATCTTTCAAATACTCCAAAGAAAATAAATCTTCCTACATGGATCATGCAATGACAATTAAGTGTGGATGTACGCTCACCAGATGTTGTAGATCCCCTTGCCTTATGACAAGAGGAAAAATGACATAGGGCTTGTGGGGTCTCCCTGACCTCCTCGGGTCTTTAATGCCAATCCTCCAGTGTCCCCCTCCTCAAGGTAGAGCGTGACTTCAAGATGGAATGTCACCAGCAGTATAGGAAGCAAAAACAGAGGACGAACCCCTCATAGTGTGAAACCATATAGGTAGTTTTATTAAAAGCCTCACTGGGCTGCAGCATAAAACAGGTAAAAACAGTCTGTAACCCTCCAATGCGAGCAACTGCAGAACCAGTAGGGGTTATGGAAAGCTGTGTAACTCACAGCAGAGTCAGCGTGCGTTCCACAAAGACGTGAGGTAGCGCAAAGTTGCGTTCTAGCCTTACGCGTTTCGTCATCAAGCGTGACATCATCAGAAGTTTTGGAACAGCAGATGACACTTAATAATCACAAATTATATTTATTTGGCGAGGGTGTATGGATATATAATTTGCAAACTCAATTTAAAGGTCTAAAAGTAAAGTAAAGTTGTGAAATTCTCAGCATGGACACTTCACTGTCCCCCAATGTCCACTGAACTGTCCAACATTGTGGGAAGAACAGAAGCCCTGTGTAAGCTCCAAGACCAAAGCTTTTCCTCCCCCACCTGACAGATTTGAGTCCAGCAACTGGTTGCTTGGGGACTTAGTGTTGCATCATGGGAGTAAGGGTGCAGAGTCACATGCTCCCCTATGCTTGGAACGAATGTCATTTCTCTTTATTCCAAGCCACTAAACACAGTGCTAGGGGGGCAACTGTAAGGGGAATATATTTGAAAGTGGGGATGGGTATTTAAAGCAGGAATAAAAAGTTCCACTGTTATTCACTGTGAGCAGGAAGGCTCTTTATTGCAGAAGGGACAGGCAATGTCTCTTCTGCAATGAAACACACCTGGCTGCCCACTCACAGCGATCCCTGGTATTTAAACTTAGCTGTGTATGTGCAGCTCAGCTATTTGTGGCTGGCCTGATCCCTGTGTGCAGAGATAACTAGCTCCTGTAAATGCACAGGAGTGACATCATCCCATGCCGGCCAATGAAAATGGCTAAAAAACAGCACACAAAAGAATATGCTGGCAAGGAAAAGGGACTGTTGGAGGAAAGGTGAGTATTCCACCCTTTAGTTCCGCTTTAGGTGAATCTGTCACTTGGTCCTGCATGGGCAAATCCAGTTTCTTAAAGTGTCAATAAACTAAAACCTGCAAACAGCCTTACCTTTAATAGAAGTCTGTGAATACTTACCTTTTCTGCTACTCATGCCACCAGAAGGTCACTCTGTTCACTAGAAATCTTCATCTGAAGTGCACAGGGAAATCAACACTTCATTGCATGTTGATCTACTGGGTTCTCTGCAGATTTCAGGGGTTCCTGCTGCTGACCTCCATGTCATTGATTGACAAAATATAGATGTGGAATGGGGGTGGGTAGCTGTTTATTCAGCCTATGTGTACACAGGTTATCCTGTTTCAGGAGGCATAATTGAGAGTGATACTCTAGACTAGCCATTCTCAACCAGGGTCCTATGGAACTCTAAGGTTCCTCTAGGGCAGTGGTCTCCAACTGTGGCCGGGGGCCTGGTCTGCACTTGCTTGCTTTTATCTGGTCCTTGGAGCACTATTTCATCCATGGGCACCAACAATGGGGCATAGTTCCCCACCATTGACACCAATGATGGAGCACAATTCCTCCCAATGATACAAATGATGGGGCACAATTCCTCCTAATGACACCAACAACAGGGCACAGTTCCTCCCAATGACACCAACAATGGGGCCCAATGACATCCTTGATGTGGCACAATTCCTCCCAATGACACTAACGTTGGAGAACAATTCCTCTCATTAACACCAATGAAGGGGCACAATTCCTTTCACTGACACCAAAGATGGGGCATTGTTTACTACCAATGATGCCGGGACATTTTCTGCTCCCAATGTCCACAGTCTGGCCCCCCTAAAGTCTGAAGGACAGTAAACTGGCCCTTTGTATAGAAAGTTTGGAGACCCCTGCTCTAGGGGTTCTTTGAGTTGTGGTTGATTGGTTTCCCATCTCATGATTCCTGCATTGCCCCAGAACCAATGCCACTTATGAAAGCCAAAAGCATGACACCAGTTATATTTTTAGCTGTCTGTAAGGGTCTCATTCTTCCTATTGACCACTAATGTTAGAGGCATATTTGTAAGTGGCCCCTGATGAACTGGTTTTAGTAAGATAGGGTTCCCTAAGACCTGAATATTATTTTAGGGGTTCCTCCAGGGTAAGAAAGTTAAAGGGTAACTCCACTTTTGTGGGGAAAAAATGGCAAATAAAGAAAAAATAATATGGCGTATACAATTGCGACACAAGTCATATTGTAATTAAATGTTATTAAAAATGACCTTTCCTTTTCAATCTGCAGCCGCTGTAATTTCACTTTTTGTCCATGGACGGACACAGCTCCTTAAATCTTGACAAAGTGGGTTATGTTCCTGTTCATAGGATAGGACTAGGCAGAACATGTTAGTTATCTTAAAACATGTAACTTTAACAGAGTTGAACAGCCCCGCCCAGGGGGTGGTCCCTCTGGTCATAACCTCTCACCCTGCAGCATGCAGCTCAGTTTTTTTCTGCCTAGTAGAGGAGATGGACCTGGCTCCCCCTTGGGCCCAGAGACCTACAGAAATGTTTTTATATTTTATTATTTTATTTTGTTTTGATCCTGAGATCTTCTATCAAGTGTCGGCTGGGTGACAAGCTGGATATTATAGATCCTGGTAGTCTCCCCAGTCCGGCCTTCGAGCGTGAGCAGACCTTAGCTGAGCGCTGGGTCGGCCACGACATGCCCCGTTTGCTCAAGGGGTGGCCGGTGAGTTTTTTTTTTTTGCTCAGGGGCCCACATATGACTGACCTACTCGGGGTTCAATCACAGTGGGCCATAGCCGACAGCCACTCCGTATGTCCGGCAGTGAGTCTGTCTGGAACGCACCAGCATGTCCACGCGTGGACGGGTAAGTACAGTTCCTCCTGTTTTGTGTCAGTTTGGAACAGCTGGGCTTCCTCGAGGGTCATTAGGGGGTCTCCTGTCCTCCCTTTCCCTCACTCTGTACCCCTCCTTTTCCTCCTCCCCAGTGCGGGGCCTCTGCGTTGGCGGGATGTGCCTGTGGGGGGTCTCCGTATCCCGGTTGGGGGCTGTGCAGCTGTCAGGGTCCGCTTCTGTGGGGGTGCTGTGTTTTCTGGGGAGCCTCCGCTCGGCGTCCCTGCGGCCTTATCGTCCACCTCAGGTGCTCGGGCGGCATTTTTTTGTAACGCCGGCGCCATTTTCTAGTGGTTTTATTTTACATTGAGAAATTCCATTGGCGGCCATTTTCTTGTGGCCATGCTGTGGCACAGGTCTTCATTGCGGGCGGCCATTTTCTTGTAGCCCGCACCCTTTTTTTCCTGAGGAGTCCAGCGGCCATTTTGGATGTGGTTTTTCACTGTATGGCTTGCCCTCTAGTGCTGGAGGCTCCCTGAACGGCGCGAAGAGCACTATTTACCTCACAGGACACTTCAGTCACACACAGTGTGTAAGACAGGCGGACAAACGGCGCTGAGCAGGCTCTGACTTGGTGTTGAATCCCTGGATAACCCCCCCGGTCAGTGCAGCTAGGAAGGCAGACTTTTTTGTCACAAGTGTCTTGACTTAGTCCCTAAGGTCTGTCAGTGGGTCAGAATGGAGTCTGAAGCTGGTATTCTTTCCCCAGACATTCCAGAGGCAGCAGCTGGTGCCCCTGCACCTGCGGTTACCATGGACAATTTGTCGGCAGTCCTGGAGTCATTTGTTGCCAGGGTGGAAGTGGCATGCGGGCGTAAGGGGAGTAAAAAGTGCCCCCTCCCCCGCCATCTCCTGGGGAATGCTCTGACTCTGACTCGGGCCTGGTTACAGCACAGGACCCCTGTTCTGAGACGTCAGAAGACGTGGACCAGGACCGTCTGGGCACTGAGGAGGACTTCTCGTCCGGGTCAGTGCAGGACAGAGCACTTGTGGGAGCACTTATCAATGCAGTAAGGGACACCCTTAAGCTTGAAGATACTGCTGGGACATCCACTGGGGTGTCAGTCCCTTTTGGGTCGCATAAAACGACCCTCTCTGTGAAGGTTTTTCCTTATGTCGATTTCTTTGACAGATTCATAGATAAGGAATGGGAACGGCCGCAGAGGTCCTTTGTGGTCCCTCAGCGCATGGCGGTCCGTTACCCCTTTGAAGAGAGCCTTTTGAAAAAATGGGCTTCTCCCCCTGTAGTTGAGACCCCCGGTATCAAGGTCGAACAAGGTAACCACTATCCCGGTAGAGGGGACCTTTGCTTTTAAGGACTGATAGGAGATCCGAAGCGGTGACTCGGACCTTGTTCGTTATGCTGGGGTCAGCGTTGCGGCCCTTAGTGGCTGCAGCCTTAGTGTCTCAGACACTCACTGAATGGGCTAAACTTTTGCATCAGGCAGTAGAGGAGCATCAGCTCCCACAGGAAATTGTTACACTGGCCGACCAGCAGGTGCAGGGTCTGGTGTATGTCTGTGATGCAATCCTGGATGCGACTCCTTTAATCTCCAGGGTCTCTGTATCCGTGGTGGTCTTGCGCCGCCTGATATATGGCTGAAATGCTGGTCCGCGGACCAAGCTTCTAAGAAAGCTCTAACGGATTTGCCTTTCAAAGGTGGGAGGCTTTTTGGTGCCTCACTGGACGACATTATTAAGGATGTCACTGGAGGTAAGAGCACACTTCTACCTCAGTCCACCAAGGGTAAAGGGCCGGCCCGCAAACAGGGGCCTTCCTTCCCTGCACAAAAGCGGTATTTTCGTCAGTCGGGGCCCGCTAGCAGACCCTCCCAAGCCGATAAGGCTTCAACTGGGAGACTGAAGCGTCCCTGGGTGCACAAGCAATCCAAGCCCGCAAACAAGCCCGCTTCAGCATGAAGTCTTGCCCCCACCCAATTCTTGGGTGGGGGGATGTCTTCGCGAGTTCGCAGCTCGGTGGACCTCCCTGCTTTCCGACCAGTCGGTTTGCGAAGTGATCACTTCAGGGTACAAGATCGAGTTTCGTTCTTGTCCACCAAACAGATTCTTTCCCTCAAATCTTCCTCTCCTACCGTCTCGTCGGTCTGCCCTGACTGGGGCAGTTCAAGACTTGTTGAGGCGCGGGGTAATCATACCCGTACCGCCGCAGGACAGGTTTCAGGGATTCTACTCGAATCTGTTTGTGGTCCCAAAGAAGGACGGAGTTCATCCAATCCTAGACCTCAAGGCCCTCAGTACCTTTGTGAAGGTTCAGAAATTCAGGATGGAATCGATTCGCTCGGTGGTAGCTGCGCTCCATCCCGGGCTGGAATACCTGGGGCTGATTCTGGACTCATCAGAGGCGAGAGTTTTTCTCCCTCCAGAGAAGTTGCAGACGCTCCAGGCTGCAGTGAGGTCATTAACAAATGGTCGTCTCTCCGTTTCTGCATAAGAGTCCTGGGACTCATGCTAGCCTCCTTCGAGGCAGTACCGTATGCCCAATCCCATACTCGGGTGCTGCAGAAGGAGATTCTATCCAAATGGAACAAATCCCCATTGTCTCTGGATCATCAGATTCAGGTAAGTCGCCTAGTCAGGGCCTCTCTGACTTGGTGGCTGACATCCCCGGCTATTTGGTCCGGGAAGTCTTTCTTTCCTTTCCACTGGACTGTGATTACGACGGACGCCAGCCTGACCGGTTGGGGGGGAGTCCGGGGGGACTCTGGAAGAATCTCTCCTACCGATCAATGTCCTCGAACTTCGGGCGATCAGGCTGTGCCTCTCCAAGTGGTTGCAGAGACTTCAAGGGCGTCCAGTCAGGATCCAGTCGGACAATGCCACGGCGGTGGCTTATGTCAACCATCGGGGAGGAACAAGGAGCTCGGCCACAGCGTCGGAGTTCATGTCCTAAGATGGGCCAAAAGGAGCATACCGGATATGTCGGCTGTTTACATTCTGGGCGTAGAAAACTGTCAGGCGGGGACTATCTCAGCCACCAGATGCTGGACCAAGGGGAATGGTCGCTACACTCGGAGGTGTTTCAAATCCTTTGTCAGAAATGGGGCACACCAGATGTGGATCTCCTGGGCAGACGCGTCAGACACGTTAGTGGCTCCATGGGGTCAGTATTGGCTAATTTATGCCTTTCCCCCACTGAAGTTGCTTCCTCATATGCTCCGTAGAGTGGAGGCCGAGGAGATTCCGGTAATTCTAACCACCCCAGACTGGCCGCGGCTTCCCTGGTACGCTGACCTCGTGAGACTGGTGGCAGATGCTCCCAGGCGTCTGCCATTGCGGGAGGACCTTCAGTCTCAAGGTCCCATACTTCATCCTGCTTTACAGTCGCTGGCTTTAACGGCATGGCTATTGAAAGCCAGGTACTAAGGGATTGTGGTCTGTCAGATTCAGTCTTCCCGGAAGATCTACCATCGCACTTGGAAGGCATACATCTCTATGTGTGAAGAGATGGATTGGCGCCCGTGGGCATATTCGGTTTCTCGGATCCTGCTGTTCTTACAGCGCAGAGTGGATAAGAAACTCGACTTAAGCACTATTAAGGGGCAGATTTCAGCCTTGGCTGTCTTCTTCCAATGACCCCTGGCGGCTCACTCACTGGTAAGTACGTTTGTGCAGGGAGTCCGACACGTGGTTCCCCCGATTAGACCACCGCTTCCTCCGTGGGACTTGAATCTGGTGCTCTTGGTACTACAGGAACCTCCCTTTGAGAACATCAGGGAGATTCCTCTCTTGACGCTTTCTCAGAAAGTTGCCTTTCTAGTTGCCATTACATCGGTTAGAAGGGTTTCTGAATTGGCGGCCTTGTCTTGCAAGTCGCCTTATTTGGTCCTCCATAAGGAGAAAGCGGTGCTACGCCTGCAACCTTCATTCCTTCCTAAGGTAGTTTCGGCTTTTCACCTAAACGAGGACATTGTACTTCCATCCTTGTGTCCTCGGCTGTCGCATACCAAGGAGGCTGCGCTACGTACCTTGGACGTGGTACGTGCCCTACGGGTGTACTTGTCTGCTACTGCTCCGTTCCGGAGATCTGACTCACTGTTCGTGTCTGTGTCTGGTCCACAAAAGGGCCTGGCGGTCTCGTCATTTCTAGGTGGATCAGGCAGACCGTCATCCAGGCCTATGCCCTTAAGGGGCGGGCTCCTCCCTTTCCTGTCACGACGCATTCGACCAGGGCAATTGGTGCCTCCTGGGCTTTCCGACATCAGGCATCTGTCCCACAGATGTGCAAGGCGGCGACCTGGTCGTCTGTTCACACTTTCTCAAAGTTTTACACGGTTGATGTGAGTGCATCTTCGGATGCTTCCTTTGGCCGCAAGGTTTTGCAGGCGGCTGTTTGAGGTTGCAACTCCTCCGTTGAGGAGCTCTGTTTGTTTGGGGTGAAGTTAAGTCTTCTTTTGATTGCTGTTTCCACCCCTCGTTTTTTTGCTGACACTGCTTGGGGACATCCCACTTTGTCAAGATTTAAGGAGCTGTGTCCGTCAATGGATGAAAAAGAGAAAATAGGATTTTTTGTACTCACCGTAAAATCCTTTTCTCTGTCCTCCATGGACGGACACAGCACCCACCCCTCCTTTTTAAGTTTGTACTGCTTTTTGACGAACTGAGCTGCATGCTACAGGGTGAGGTGTTATGACCGGAGGGACCGCCCCCTGGGTGGGGCTGTTCAACTCTGTTAAAGTTACATGTTTTAAGATAACTAAAATGTTCTGCCTAGTCCTCTCCTATGAACAGGAACAGGTACATAACCCACTTTGTCAAGATTTAAGGAGCTGTGTCCGTCCATGGACGACAGAGAAAAGGATTTTACGGTGAGAACAAAAAATCTATTTTTTCTGAAAATGCAATGCAATATGGCTACATGGAGGTATTCTGTACACAGAATGCCATCCAGAAACATAATAGGAACATGTCTAAGAGCCCTTTCACACTGACAGCGCCCGGGCGTCGGCAATAAAACGCTGTTAGTTTTAGCGAATAAAGGGTTAAAAGCGCCACTGCCGAGGCGCTTTGCAGGCGATTTGGCGGTGCTGCCCATTGATTTCAATGGGCAGGGGCGCTTTAGGAGCGGTGTATTCACTGCTCCTAAAGCGCTGCAAAGAAGCTGTTTGCAAGACTTTTTTTGATGCCCTGCCAGCACTCGGGCTTTCACACTGGGATTGCAGATGAGGCTTTTTTCAGGTACTTCACCGGCGCTATTTTTAGCGCTAAAGCACCTGAAAAACGCCTCCAGTGTGAAAGGGGTTTAAGGGATACAGGCCCAGCAGATTTCCTCATTAGTGACCTGCAGGTGCACAGCTGAATGATAATTATGAAACCACTCCCATTAGATTCACTTACCACATGAGCACAGAGCAACACACAGGGATTTCTTCAGAATCACAAAAGGTAGGAATCTACAACAAAGTTTGTTAAAATCCTTGCAATGTACATACTGTATATATCCCCGAGGGGAATGTTTTTCTTCAACAAAAGTGGAGTTACGCTTTAAGGCTGCTCTAGACATATATTATATATCTCCTATTATATATACAGTGCATTGACTTGTGTTTTTTTTTCTCAAGATGAATGTCTCCAACAACTGCAGTGTGTATATGCTCTCCAAGGGGTCCCTCGTCCTACAGACTCCATTATTCCCAAGGAAAATTGGTATAGTGTCTAAGCGGACGGCTCGCCGTGCCCAGTCTGCTGAGAGTTTACTGGAAGAAGAAAAAACATTTAGGAGTAACGTCACCACTTGCAGCCCCGCAGAGGACCTTCTACTTCCTATAAGTGTGGGGCCTTGGGTCGCGCTATGGAAAAGATGTTACTTGCGCTACACCACAGACATGGCACAGGTAACTAAATATGGCTGGAAATGGGCAGATGAAGATCCAGTATAAATACACAATATAGTCAACTGTATGTAGACACCTGACCATGACACATACCTGCATGGCCAAATAGACTCCCTTCTGAAATATTGAAGACATTTAGACAACTTTGTACTTCCAACCTTTGTGGCAGCAGTCTGAAGAAGGTCCTTTTCTGTTCCAGCATGACTGTGCCCAGTGTACAAAGCCAGCTCCATAATTGCATAGGGGCAATTCATAAAGGGCGTCTTAGACACCCTATAGAATTCCATTGGGGCGCAGCACTTAAAGTGTCGCTGCCTGCACCCAATTCACGTATCTGTCAGTGGTGGGTACATGAATCTGTCAGTGCCCTCACTGAGGTGGTAATAAGATCCACCTGAATTTGCCACACGTGTCAGTCATTGACTGAATTAGATAAAGAATCTTCCCCAGAAAAGTCTTGTTACAGCTTTATTGACATTCCCAGATGGTTTGGTGTGAAGGAATTCAAAGCCTATTGGGCAGAGCAGCTGTCCAGATGCAAGAACTCAGTGAGATCTAACTATTAGAGTTCCCAAGTAGTAGAAAACCTCTCTGACTTATCTGCTTCGCGCATGTGCGTTAAAGTGTGTTATGTTGCACGTTAACGCTCTTTGTGTTAAGGCAGCCCATGGAAATGAATAGGCTACCAATGCCCCTAGGGTGCTGAAGATCAGACATGACATGTTTTTTGTAACCCAATACAGTTTAGGGCACTGCTACTATGTTTTGCAGCAAGCTACAACACAACCGCATTGCCTTAGTATGTTGATGTTCCAACACATTAGTGGAAATAGGCCCTTAGGGTATTTAACCATCTAACGAAATGGTCTCCAAACTCCGGCCCATGGGCTGGATGTGGCCCTTTGCTTGCTTTTATACGGCCCTCGAGTAACTATTCCTTCCCACTGACACCAAAGATGGAGAACTATTTCTCCCACTGGCACCATAGATGGGGCATTATTCCTCCCACTGGCACCATAGATGGGGCATTATTCCTCCCACTGGCACCATAGATGGGGCATTATTCCTCCCACTGGCACCATAGATGGGGCATTATTCCTCCCACTGGCACTATAGATGGGGCATTATTCCTCCCACTGGCACCATAGATGGTGAATTATTCCTCCCACTGGCACCATAGATGAGGCGTTATTCCTCCCACTGGCACCATAGATGGGGCATTATTCCTCCCACTGGCACCATGGATGGGGCACTTTTCCTTCCACTGACATGATAGATGTGCCACCATTCCTCCCATTGACACCAACGATGGAGGATATTCTTCCCATTAATACCAATACCCAGGCATTATGTAATACTTTTACCCCCACTGACCACCAAGTCTGGAGCCATCTACTCTCATTGGCCACAGTCCGGCCCTCCTGAAAAACAGTAAACTGGTCCTTTGCTTAGAATGCTTGGAGAACCCTGGTCTAAAGTCTACCAAACACTGACATATCAGCTTTGGGTTGACTGACCCTTTAAGTAAAAATATTTTTGTGACAAAAGATTTATGTAATTAATACCATGAGTCAGTGGTGGAGCTAATTATTAGCTACGCAGACAGGAATGCCAATGGCATTTATCACTTTCTCTCCTCCAGCCATAGCTTCTATAAATGTTCTGTGTTATCATGCCCCCTGCTGGTGGATTTCCACAATTTATATTCGGATTTGGATTGGATTAGGTTCCTTTTGGATATATTCTTTTTAATGTAGCGCTACCATTATGTGATGATTTTGGTTCTGCGGTGAGAGATGCCCAAACGAAAATGTTTACTAGTTTACCTGCAGGCTGAGCTAGTTTCTTTTGTATGCTTTAAAGTCTCTATTGACAGTCTTTTCTAAATCCAATTACCTAGTTACTAAAGCACCAGACTAGGGAAAGTTTTTAATGTTTAATTAACTATCTTTGGCTTGTAATATTCTGGCTAAGTGCTGACATGCCCTGTTTATTTTACTGTTAAAAGTCATAATGGCAATGGTTTTGATGTCCTTTGAAGCTCAATTGAAAGTCTCTGCTGATGGTTAGATACTCACTATGATTGTGTTCATTATACATTTTTCTTGGTGAGTGGGGTTAGAGAAAGAATGCCTGGCACAAGCAATATAGACTTAAATCCAGATGGTTTTTAGTAGACTGGCGAATTTTAGAGGAATGAGGGTGACACCAATGTGCAACCTGAGCAAAAGATTACGGCGCACACATACACAAATTACATTTAAGCCCTGCAAGGCTATTTAAAACACCTAAACATATTCAGCAAAAAATATTGGGATTTGGTCACACCATATGGCCATATAGCCCACTACTGCATCAAAGTCCTACACTATCCATGTAGGATGAAAGATCCTGCTTCTCATGACCATGGGAGAAATACACTCCTCTATAAGGTGGGCACTAAAAAGGGGTAACGGCGGGGGGATGGGGTGCTCCTAAAATGTTCATTAGTTTACCTGCAGGCTGAGCTAGATTTTTTTTTTATATGCTTTAAAGCCTTGATTGACAGACTTTTCACCTAGTTACTAAAGCACCAGACTAGGGAAAGATTTCACAACAGTGAGGATGTTTAATTAACTATCTATGGCTCGTAATATTCTGGCTAAGTGCTGAAATGCCTTGTTTATTTTACTGCTAAAAGTCTTAATGGCATTGTTTTGATGTCCTTTGAAGCTCAATTGAAAGTCTCTGCTGATGGGTAGATATTCACTATGATTATGTTCATTAGGGATGAGCTCGGTGTTCGAGTCGAACATACGTTCGACTCGAACATCGGCTGTTCGATCGTTCGCCGAACAACGAACGATTTGGGCCGTTCGCGCCTAATTCGCGGCCCACAATGCACTACGCCATCGCAGTGTCATCCAGGCGCTGTGATTGGCCAAGCATGCACTGTGACCCCGCATGCTTGGCCAATCACAGCGCCGGCAGCGAGGAGAGCAATGATTGGCCACAGGCAGGATGCCTGTGGCCAATTATTGCTGAGGGTGTTTAGTACACGCCCCACACTATAAAAGGCCGCCAGCACGGCGGCCTAGTGTAGTGTGTTCCGGAGCAGGGAAAGAGAAGCATAGGCAGGGACAGTGACATTTTTTTTTCTTGCTTAACCTGGATTCCTTTAGTTTAGGGAAAGAGAAGGATAGGTAGGGAGAGTGTCAGTGTGTTTTACTGTGCTAATCCTTGTTTCTAGGGACAGGGAAGGACAGTGAGGGAAATTCTCCTTGTGCTATACTGTGCTAAAGCATTGATCATCAACCATCTTTAAAAAAACTTTTTTTATAGGGACAGAAAACTATAGGTAGGGAGAGTGTCAGTGTGTTTTACTGTGCTAATCCTTGTTTGTAGGGACAGGGAAGGACAGTGAGGGAAATTCTCCTTGTGCTATACTGTGCTAAAGCATTGATCATCAACCATCTTTAAAAAAACATTTTTTCTAGGGACAGAAAACTATAGGTAGGGAGAGTGTCAGTGTGTTTTACTGTGCTAATCCTTGTTTCTAGGGACAGGGAAGGACAGTGAGGGAAATTCTCCTTGTGCTATACTGTGCTAAAGCATTGATCATCAACCATCTTTAAAAAAACTTTTTTTCTAGGGACAGAAAACTATAGGTAGGGAGAGTGTCAGTGTGTTTTACTGTGCTAATCCTTGTTTCTAGGGACAGGGAAGGACAGTGAGGGAAATTCTCCTTGTGCTTTACTGTGCTAAAGCATTGATCATCAACCATCTTTAAAAAAACATTTTTTCTAGGGACAGAAAACTATAGGTAGGGAGAGTGTCAGTGTGTTTTACTGTGCTAATCCTTGTTTCTAGGGACAGGGAAGGACAGTGAGGGAAATTCTCCTTGTGCTATACTGTGCTAAAGCATTAATCATCAACCATCTTTAAAAAAAAAAAATTCTAGGGACAGAAAACTATAGGTAGGGGGAGTGTCAGTGTGTTTTACTGTGCTAATCCTTGTTTCTAGGGACAGGGAAGGACAGTGAGGGAAATTCTCCTTGTGCTATACTGTGCTAAAGCATTGATCATCAACCATCTTTAAAAAAACATTTTTTCTAGGGACAGAAAACTATAGGTAGGGAGAGTGTCAGTGTGTTTTACTGTGCTAATCCTTGTTTCTAGGGACAGGGAAGGACAGTGAGGGAAATTCTCCTTGTGCTATACTGTGCTAAAGCATTGATCATCAACCATCTTTAAAAAAACATTTTTTCTAGGGACAGAAAACTATAGGTAGGGAGAGTGTCAGTGTGTTTTACTGTGCTAATCCTTGTTTCTAGGGACAGGGAAGGACAGTGAGGGAAATTCTCCTTGTGCTATACTGTGCTAAAGCATTGATCATCAACCATCTTTAAAAAAACATTTTTTCTAGGGACAGAAAACTATAGGTAGGGAGAGTGTCAGTGTGTTTTACTGTGCTAATCCTTGTTTCTAGGGACAGGGAAGGACAGTGAGGGAAATTCTCCTTGTGCTATACTGTGCTAAAGCATTGATCATCAACCATCTTTAAAAAAACATTTTTTCTAGGGACAGAAAACTATAGGTAGGGAGAGTGTCAGTGTGTTTTACTGTGCTAATCCTTGTTTCTAGGGACAGGGAAGGACAGTGAGGGAAATTCTCCTTGTGCTATACTGTGCTAAAGCATTGATCATCAACCATCTTTAAAAAAACATTTTTTCTAGGGACAGAAAACTATAGGTAGGGAGAGTGTCAGTGTGTTTTACTGTGCTAATCCTTGTTTCTAGGGACAGGGAAGGACAGTGAGGGAAATTCTCCTTGTGCTATACTGTGCTAAAGCATTGATCATCAACCATCTTTAAAAAAAATAATTTCTAGGGACAGAAAACTATAGGTAGGGAGAGTGTCAGTGTGTTTTACTGTGCTAATCCTTGTTTCTAGGGACAGGGAAGGACAGTGAGGGAAATTCTCCTTGTGCTATACTGTGCTAAAGCATTGATCATCAACCATCTTTAAAAAAACATTTTTTCTAGGGACAGAAAACTATAGGTAGGGAGAGTGTCAGTGTGTTTTACTGTGCTAATCCTTGTTTCTAGGGACAGGGAAGGACAGTGAGGGAAATTCTCCTTGTGCTATACTGTGCTAAAGCATTGATCATCAACCATCTTTAAAAAAACATTTTTTCTAGGGACAGAAAACTATAGGTAGGGAGAGTGTCAGTGTGTTTTACTGTGCTAATCCTTGTTTCTAGGGACAGGGAAGGACAGTGAGGGAAATTCTCCTTGTGCTATACTGTGCTAAAGCATTGATCATCAACCATCTTTAAAAAAACATTTTTTCTAGGGACAGAAAACTATAGGTAGGGAGAGTGTCAGTGTGTTTTACTGTGCTAATCCTTGTTTCTAGGGACAGGGAAGGACAGTGAGGGAAATTCTCCTTGTGCTATACTGTGCTAAAGCATTGATCATCAACCATCTTTAAAAAAACTTTTTTTCTAGGGACAGAAAACTATAGGTAGGGAGAGTGTCAGTGTGTTTTACTGTGCTAATCCTTGTTTCTAGGGACAGGGAAGGACAGTGAGGGAAATTCTCCTTGTGCTTTACTGTGCTAAAGCATTGATCATCAACCATCTTTAAAAAAACATTTTTTCTAGGGACAGAAAACTATAGGTAGGGAGAGTGTCAGTGTGTTTTACTGTGCTAATCCTTGTTTCTAGGGACAGGGAAGGACAGTGAGGGAAATTCTCCTTGTGCTATACTGTGCTAAAGCATTGATCATCAACCATCTTTAAAAAAACATTTTTTCTAGGGACAGAAAACTATAGGTAGGGAGAGTGTCAGTGTGTTTTACTGTGCTAATCCTTGTTTCTAGGGACAGGGAAGGACAGTGAGGGAAATTCTCCTTGTGCTATACTGTGCTAAAGCATTGATCATCAACCATCTTTAAAAAAACATTTTTTCTAGGGACAGAAAACTGTAGGTAGGGAGAGTGTCAGTGTGTTTTACTGTGCTAATCCTTGTTTCTAGGGACAGGGAAGGACAGTGAGGGAAATTCTCCTTGTGCTATACTGTGCTAAAGCATTGATCATCAACCATCTTTAAAAAAACTTTTTTTCTAGGGACAGAAAACTATAGGTAGGGAGAGTGTCAGTGTGTTTTACTGTGCTAATCCTTGTTTCTAGGGACAGGGAAGGACAGTGAGGGAAATTCTCCTTGTGCTTTACTGTGCTAAAGCATTGATCATCAACCATCTTTAAAAAAACATTTTTTCTAGGGACAGAAAACTATAGGTAGGGAGAGTGTCAGTGTGTTTTACTGTGCTAATCCTTGTTTCTAGGGACAGGGAAGGACAGTGAGGGAAATTCTCCTTGTGCTATACTGTGCTAAAGCATTGATCATCAACCATCTTTAAAAAAACATTTTTTCTAGGGACAGAAAACTATAGGTAGGGAGAGTGTCAGTGTGTTTTACTGTGCTAATCCTTGTTTCTAGGGACAGGGAAGGACAGTGAGGGAAATTCTCCTTGTGCTATACTGTGCTAAAGCATTGATCATCAACCATCTTTAAAAAAACATTTTTTCTAGGGACAGAAAACTATAGGTAGGGAGAGTGTCAGTGTGTTTTACTGTGCTAATCCTTGTTTCTAGGGACAGGGAAGGACAGTGAGGGAAATTCTCCTTGTGCTATACTGTGCTAAAGCATTGATCATCAACCATCTTTAAAAAAACATTTTTTCTAGGGACAGAAAACTATAGGTAGGGAGAGTGTCAGTGTGTTTTACTGTGCTAATCCTTGTTTCTAGGGACAGGGAAGGACAGTGAGGGAAATTCTCCTTGTGCTATACTGTGCTAAAGCATTGATCATCAACCATCTTTAAAAAAAAAAATTTCTAGGGACAGAAAACTATAGGTAGGGAGAGTGTCAGTGTGTTTTACTGTGCTAATCCTTGTTTCTAGGGACAGGGAAGGACAGTGAGGGAAATTCTCCTTGTGCTATACTGTGCTAAAGCATTGATCATCAACCATCTTTAAAAAAACATTTTTTCTAGGGACAGAAAACTATAGGTAGGGAGAGTGTCAGTGTGTTTTACTGTGCTAATCCTTGTTTCTAGGGACAGGGAAGGACAGTGAGGGAAATTCTCCTTGTGCTATACTGTGCTAAAGCATTGATCATCAACCATCTTTAAAAAAACATTTTTTCTAGGGACAGAAAACTATAGGTAGGGAGAGTGTCAGTGTGTTTTACTGTGCTAATCCTTGTTTCTAGGGACAGGGAAGGACAGTGAGGGAAATTCTCCTTGTGCTATACTGTGCTAAAGCATTGATCATCAACCATCTTTAAAAAAACATTTTTTCTAGGGACAGAAAACTATAGGTAGGGAGAGTGTCAGTGTGTTTTACTGTGCTAATCCTTGTTTCTAGGGACAGGGAAGGACAGTGAGGGAAATTCTCCTTGTGCTATACTGTGCTAAAGCATTGATCATCAACCATCTTTAAAAAAACTTTTTTTCTAGGGACAGAAAACTATAGGTAGGGAGAGTGTCAGTGTGTTTTACTGTGCTAATCCTTGTTTCTAGGGACAGGGAAGGACAGTGAGGGAAATTCTCCTTGTGCTTTACTGTGCTAAAGCATTGATCATCAACCATCTTTAAAAAAACATTTTTTCTAGGGACAGAAAACTATAGGTAGGGAGAGTGTCAGTGTGTTTTACTGTGCTAATCCTTGTTTCTAGGGACAGGGAAGGACAGTGAGGGAAATTCTCCTTGTGCTATACTGTGCTAAAGCATTGATCATCAACCATCTTTAAAAAAACTTTTTTTCTAGGGACAGAAAACTATAGGTAGGGAGAGTGTCAGTGTGTTTTACTGTGCTAATCCTTGTTTCTAGGGACAGGGAAGGACAGTGAGGGAAATTCTCCTTGTGCTATACTGTGCTAAAGCATTGATCATCAACCATCTTTAAAAAAACATTTTTTCTAGGGACAGAAAACTGTAGGTAGGGAGAGTGTCAGTGTGTTTTACTGTGCTAATCCTTGTTTCTAGGGACAGGGAAGGACAGTGAGGGAAATTCTCCTTGTGCTATACTGTGCTAAAGCATTGATCATCAACCATCTTTAAAAAAACTTTTTTTCTAGGGACAGAAAACTATAGGTAGGGAGAGTGTCAGTGTGTTTTACTGTGCTAATCCTTGTTTCTAGGGACAGGAAAGGACAGTGAGGGAAATTCTCCTTGTGCTTTACTGTGCTAAAGCATTGATCATCAACCATCTTTAAAAAAACATTTTTTCTAGGGACAGAAAACTATAGGTAGGGAGAGTGTCAGTGTGTTTTACTGTGCTAATCCTTGTTTCTAGGGACAGGGAAGGACAGTGAGGGAAATTCTCCTTGTGCTATACTGTGCTAAAGCATTGATCATCAACCATCTTTAAAAAAACATTTTTTCTAGGGACAGAAAACTATAGGTAGGGAGAGTGTCAGTGTGTTTTACTGTGCTAATCCTTGTTTCTAGGGACAGGGAAGGACAGTGAGGGAAATTATCCTTGTGATATACTGTGCTAAAGCATTGATCATCAACCATCTTTAAAAAAACATTTTTTCTAGGGACAGAAAACTATAGGTAGGGAGAGTGTTAGTGTGTTTTACTGTGCTAATCCTTGTTTCTAGGGACAGGGAAGGACAGTGAGGGAAATTCTCCTTGTGCTATACTGTGCTAAAGCATTGATCATCAACCATCTTTAAAAAAACATTTTTTCTAGGGACAGAAAACTATAGGTAGGGAGAGTGTCAGTGTGTTTTACTGTGCTAATCCTTGTTTCTAGGGACAGGGAAGGACAGTGAGGGAAATTCTCCTTGTGCTATACTGTGCTAAAGCATTGATCATCAACCATCTTTAAAAAAACATTTTTTCTAGGGACAGAAAACTATAGGTAGGGAGAGTGTCAGTGTGTTTTACTGTGCTAATCCTTGTTTCTAGGGACAGGGAAGGACAGTGAGGGAAATTCTCCTTGTGCTATACTGTGCTAAAGCATTGATCATCAACCATCTTTAAAAAAACTTTTTTTCTAGGGACAGAAAACTATAGGTAGGGAGAGTGTCAGTGTGTTTTACTGTGCTAATCCTTGTTTCTAGGGACAGGGAAGGACAGTGAGGGAAATTCTCCTTGTGCTTTACTGTGCTAAAGCATTGATCATCAACCATCTTTAAAAAAACATTTTTTCTAGGGACAGAAAACTATAGGTAGGGAGAGTGTCAGTGTGTTTTACTGTGCTAATCCTTGTTTCTAGGGACAGGGAAGGACAGTGAGGGAAATTCTCCTTGTGCTATACTGTGCTAAAGCATTGATCATCAACCATCTTTGAAATCCTTGTTTTTTGGACAGTCAGGGAAATTGTCATTGTGCTATTCTGTGCGAAAGCAATCATCCTCAACCATATTTAGAAATCCTTAAGTAAAGGGACAGAGAAGGACACCTGAAGGTAGCCCTTATTGCTTTTTTCCCATCTCCCTGCAGGCCATCCATTAGAATGTCTGGAAGGCAAACAAGGAGAGGCAGACAGTCAGGAGGCAATAAAAGAGGGCAAGCAGGCTCTGTGTCTGGGGGCAACAGTGCTGGTCGTGGACGCGGTGCATTGTCATCAGCACATGGCCATGGGACACGCTTGTCCTTCTTTTCGGCAGCTGGACATGTTGAGCCACATCATGCCGAAGACTTGGTAGAGTGGATGACCAAGCCCTCCTCCTCCTCCTCATCCTCTCTCACCCAGGCTCAGGGTACTGGCAAAGCAGCTGCCAAAGCGTCCTCTTCCCTGGTATCAATGTCAGACTCATCATCAGTCACTCCTTCCCTAGACCCACCATGTCCTTCTCCTGAGGAGTCCCCCGAACTGTTTGAGCACAGTGTTGGGGACATGCTCCAGGAGGATGCCCAGCGTTTCGAAGGGTCTGATGATGAAACCCAGCTACAGGAAGGCAGTAGCGTGAGAGCAGACAGAGGGGATGCTCAAGAAGGACACCAATCTGGCAGTCATGTTCCAGCAGCTGCAGCATACTGCCAGATTGGCTCCAGTGATGAGGAGGGAGGGGATGATGAGGTCACTGACTCCACGTGGGTGCCTAATAGGAGAGAGGAGGAGGAGGAGGATGAGGAGGAGGCACATCTCCAACGAGGCAGGATGCCCTTTGGTGGCCAGCGTAAGGGCAGTACACCGACGGAATCACACCGCAGAGCTCCGCCTGTGCAGGGCGCTGCCTCTGCCCGTCATTCAAAAAGTTCTTTGGTGTGGGCCTTTTTTGAGGCTAGTGCATCAGATCGCACAGCTGCTGTTTGCAACATATGTCTCAAGCGTATATCGCGTGGCCAAAACATCAGCCGCTTGGGTACCACATGCCTGACCAGACATATGTTGACCTGCCATGCAGCTCGTTGGCAAGCCTACCTCAAAGACCCACACCAAAGAACAAAGCGGACCTCTCCTTGCACCGCATCAGCTGGGATCTCCAACCCCACTATAACTTCAGTCCTCTCTGAAACATGCACTGAGAGGAATGAAGGTGTAGAATTAGGTGTGTCACAGCCAAGTACTTGCGGCCACTCTGCTAGCAGTACACCGACGTCCGATTCTAGCAGGCAAATTTCCCTGCCCCAGCTGCTGGACCATCAAAAGAAGTTCACTCCCAGCCATCCACATGCCCAGCGGTTGAATGCTAGCTTGGCTAAATTGCTAGCGCTTCAACTGCTGCCTTTTCAGTTGGTAGACTCGGCCCCCTTCCGTGAGTTTGTGCAATGTGCGGTTCCTCAGTGGCAGGTTCCCAAACGCCACTTTTTCTCACGGAAGGCTATTCCGGCTCTCTACCGGCATGTGGAAGGCAATGTCTTGGCCTCGCTGGACAGGGCGGTCAGCGGTAAGGTGCATATTACCGCTGACTCATGGTCCAGCAGGCATGGACAGGGACGTTACCTTTCTTTCACGGCCCATTGGGTCACTCTTTTGGCAGCTGGGAAGGATGCAGGACAAGGTGCAGTAGTGTTGGAGGTTGTTCCACCGCCACGCCTACAAAATGCTACTAGTGGTTGTGACACACCTCTCTCCTCCACCCCCTCCTCTTCTTCTTCCTCCATGGCCTCTTCCTGTGCTTTGTCCTCTGAACCAGCGGTGCTCCGTAGCCGTTCAAGGGGCTACGCAAGTACGCAGGCAAAAAGATGCCATGCCGTGCTTGCGCTGGTGTGTTTGGGGGACAGAAGCCACACTGGGGCAGAGGTCCTGTCTGCTCTGCAGGGCCAGGCCGAGAGGTGGTTGACGCCACGCCAGCTTAAGCCAGGAATGGTGGTTTGCGACAATGGCACCAACCTCCTCTCCGCTCTCCGACAGGGACAACTGACCCATGTGCCCTGTGTGGCTCACGTCCTTAACCTGGTGGTGCAGCGGTTCTTGGGCAGGTACCCGGGCTTACAGGATGTCCTGAGGCAGGCCAGGAAAGTCTGTGTGCATTTCCGCAGATCTTATAATGCCAGTGCTCGCCTGGCTGAGCTGCAAAAGGAGTTGAACCTGCCCAAGAACCGCCTTATATGTGACATGCCCACCAGGTGGAACTCAACGTTGGCCATGCTGCAGCGGCTGCACACGCAGCAGAGGGCCATCAATGAGTACCTGTGCGACTACGGCACCAGGACAGGGTCAGGGGAGCTTGGTTTTTTTTCTCCACGCCAGTGGGGCATGATCAGGGATGCATGCACTGTCCTGGCACCATTTGAGGAGGCCACGAGGATGGTGAGCAGTGACAGTGCATGCATCAGTGACACTGTACCTCTTGTCCACCTGTTGGAGCACACGCTGCGTGGAATAATGGACAGGGCACTTGAGGCAGAACAGAGGCAGGAAGAGGAGGACTTCCTTGCCTCTCAAGGCCCCCTTTACCCAGACAGTGTTCCTTCTGTCCCACCCATCGCACAGGAAGAGGAGGAGGAGGAGGAGGAGGAGGAGGATTGTGTCAGCATGGAGGTGGAGGCTGGCACTCAGCATCATCAGCAGCAGTCTTTTAGGGATGATTTACAGTCCCAAGAAACCAGTGGACTTGTACGTGGCTGGGAGGAGGTGGCTGCGGATCATGTAGTCCTTAGTGACCCAGAGGACTCCGGACCGAATGCCTCAGCTAACCTACGCTGCATGGCCTCCCTGATCCTGCAAAGTCTGCGGAAGGATCCTCGTATTCTTCGGATCAAGGAGAGGGACCATTACTGGCTGGCCACTCTCCTTGATCCACGGTACAAGGGTAAGGTTGCGGACCTTATGTTACCGTCGCAGAGGGAGCAGAGGATGAGACAACTCCGGGAGGCCTTGCAGAAAAGTCTGTGCAACGCGTTCCCAGAGACTGGGAGGTTACAAACTCCTGGTCCTGGACAACGAGTTGCTGAGGCTTCGGCCAGTCAAAGAAGGAGCGGTGGGGAAGGTGGCCGTCTGACCGATGCGTTCAGACAATTCTTTAGTCCGCAGCCCCAAAGTATGATCGGTTCCAGCAACCATCGCCAGCGTCTGATAAACATGGTGCAGGAATATCTAGGGGCAAGGTCAGACTTGGACACCTTCCCCACCGAAAATCCTCTGGCTTACTGGGTCTTGAGGATGGATCACTGGCCAGAGCTTGCACAGTATGCAATTGAGCTACTGGCCTGTCCTGCATCCAGCGTTCTTTCGGAACGCACATTCAGTGCTGCTGGAGGATTTGTCACGGATCACAGGGTGCGCCTGTCCACCGACTCGGTTGATCGACTGACTTTCATCAAGATGAACCAGTCTTGGATCACCACCAGCTACCACACACCTGATGCTGATATAACAGACTAATTGATTTTAACATGTCACATCCCTTCAAGACTGATGCTGATGCTGAGTGCCTGTGCTGTTATGTTGACTGGCTATCCTCCTCCTCCGAGTCCTCAATGATACGATTGATGATGATAGCTTGGAAGATCATTTTTGTTTATGGGTGCCGCCACCAGTGGCTAAGGCCCAATTTTTCAGCCCCTGTTTAACAGGGGCGTGTAATTACAATTTTTGAAGCAATACTTTGCAACAGGGCTCATTGCTGTGCTCCAAGTACAGTATCTGTGCGGGGTTGCAGTGTTGTGCCACCAGTGCCTAAGGCCCAATTTTTCAGCCCCTGTTCAACAGGGGCATGTAATTACAATTCTTGATCTAATAATTCACAGCAGGGCCCATTGCTGCACCCACCAAGAGTAACTCTGAGGGCTTACAGTGTTGTGGCAACGCCACCACCACCACCACCACGAAAGGCCCAATTTTTCAGCCCCTGTTCAAAAGGGGCATGTAATTACAATTCTTGATCTAATAATTCACAGCAGGGCCCATTCCTGCACCCACCAAGAGTAACTCTGAGGGCTTACAGTGTTGTGGCAACACCACCACCACCACCACCACTACGAAAGGCCCAATTTTTCAGCCCCTGTTCAACAGGGGCATGCAATTACAATTCTTGATCTAATAATTCACAGCAGGGCCCATTGCTGCACCCACCAAGAGTAACTGTCAGGGCTTACAGTGTTGTGGCACCAGCACCACCATCAAAGGCCCAATTTTTACTACCACTGTTCAACAATTATATGTAATTACAATTCCTGATATAATAGTTGACAGCAGGGCGTTCCAGCACCAACCAAGAGTAACTGTGAGTGCTTACAGTGTTGTGCCAACACCAACAACTAAGGGGCCTATTTCTGCAGAGTATATACGGCAGGTCCCTACTTTCAAACATCCAACTTACAAACGACTCCTACTTGCAAACGCAAGAAGACAACAGGAAGTGAGAGGAAATCTACCCCTAGGAAGGAAAATTCTCTCCTGTAAGAATTAATATGGGAGAAAGGTGTCTCCTCTGTACTGATGCTTTATCACCAATCCTTGTTTCAAGAAAAACACCACATTTCAAAAACAGTTGTCATTGGGACGGAAAGTGAGGTGAAATGTTCTGAACAGGGGCACAGACAGCAAAACAAATGTTACAGGGGTGATAACCCTTACCTATGTTTTCCAAAAAGTTTAAAAATAGATTTTTGGGCTGGAGCTACACTTAAACAATGTACCTGTTCAAAATTACAAACACATTCTACATAAGAACAAACCTACAGTCCCTGTCTTGTATGCACCGCCTGTATACGGCTGTTCAGAGTATATAGGGCCTTTTTTATTTTGTGTGCGGTGTTCCCCTTAATATCCATACAAGACCCAAAGGGGCTGGTAATGGGCTGGGGTAGGGGGGGGGGGGGTCATGGGATAGCTATGCCATTTTTCTTAAAGATTTTCATCCATATTACCGGGACCAGACATTACATTAAAGCCGCAAGCAGTTTTATATGGCTTTTTTTTCCTTTAGAAGTGTCATTTTGTGCAGGGACAGTTCTAAACACGGGAAACACGTGGCACTTCACAGGCATACTTTAGACACCCCCCAGGTACGATATTTAAAGGAATATTTGACTTTTTTTTTTCACTTTATGCATCATTAAAATGACTGCTCCCGAAAAACGACCGTTTTTAAAACTTCTTTTTGCATTGATACATGTCCCCTGGTGCAGAACCCGGGTTCCCAAACCCTTTTTAGGACAATAACATGCATAATAGTCGTTATAATTAGCACTTTAGAATTCGAACGTTCGCATCCATTGTATTTAATAGGGTTCTAATGTTCGTACGAACGTTCGGTCCGTTCGCGGGTTCTGGTGCGAACCGAACCCGGGGGTGTTCGGCTCATCACTAATGTTCATTATAAATTGTGCTTGGTGTGTTGGGTTAGAGAAAGAATGCCTGGCACAAGCAATAGACTTAAATCAAGATGGTTTAAAGCAGACTGGCGAATTTTAGAGGAATGACGGTGACACCATGTGCAACCTGACTCCCCCCTTCAGTCTGGAGCCCTCAGACCTCATTATAACACATTTCCTTGCCTTGGGTCCTGGTACCGAGCCTGCTATGTATTGATAAATACAAACATTTTTATAAACCAATTTCCACTGTTACTGAGTTAACTAAAACTACTTTCTGAGGGGGGGGGGGGGTCTATTCCACATTTTTACAGCTCTTAAGCCTAGTACACACGACCGAGAATCTCGTCAGGAAAAAACCCGTTGTTTTACCCTGACGAGATTCTTGACAAGAATCTTGTCCCTGCCGAGTATACACACGCTCGATTCAAAAGAACCGCAGTTCTTTTGAATGGAACGAACGCGGTGACGTCATCGACTACGACGAGCGTGCGCTCATCGCATTCAATGCCGTCGCCGCCATCTTGCTACACCCCACCTTTGCCTAGGAGGCTACCGCGCATGCGTCGAAGTCATTTCGAGCATGCGCGGGTTTCCACGGCGACAGGTAAGTGTACACACTCTCGGGTTTCTCGTCGGGAAACAGGCCGACGAGAATCCCGTCGAGAAAATAGAGAGCAGGTTCTCTATTTTTCTCGTCGAGGTTCTGGGCAGTTTTCTTGACGAGAAACCTGAAAGCCTCGTACACACGCACGGTTTACTAAGGATTATTATTGTGGCCACCAGCACTAATGCTGGTTATTATTGTGGTCACTGACACCAATGCTTGGAGCTATTCTTGTGACCATTGATGCTAATGCTGAGGGTTATTATTGCGGCCACGACACCAATGCTGGGGGTTATTAGTGTGGCCACTGGCACCAATGCTGAAGATTGTTATTGTGGTGTCTGACACCCTACACTGGGGGTATTATTGCAGACACTTACACCAATGCTAAATATTATTATTGTGGTCTCTGACACCAATGTAGGGTGTTAATATTGCCAGGTCACTGGCATCAGTGATGTTTTTTTTTTATTTTGCAGCCACTAACTCCTATAATGACTCCAACTTTCTCTTCATTGAGCATTGCGTTGAGGTGTGTTAAAGTCCATTCATTTTGATTGGGCTGCCTAAGTCGAAGCAATGCACCTCAGTGCACAAAAACATGTCAGTACTCTGTGGCCCTCTGGAAGTTTTGCTGACCACATTTGAGGCCCTCCATTATTTTCAAGATGACCACCACTGATTTATGTTCACATACCCCCTTAAATTCTTTGTTTCTTTTCATTATAGCATGACGCAGGCCATCCTCCAACGACCAGTCTAGTCGAGGAGCTGAGGATTCTTGAAGACAGACTGAGGAACCTCCATACAAACAGCCAAGATCAGAGACTTGGAGTACCCAGCCTCCCTAATGGCCTTACCCCTTCTTCCAACCGATAGCAGCCACTTACGGGAACTTCATACTGAACAGTCGTCCTTTTCACTGATATCTGCAGATGGGTTTCTTCTGACTTATTGGGGTATTTGACACATAAAAAGCTACAATTCCAGTTTAACCTAATCAATACGGAAAGATGGAGAGAAGACTGGAAATCAGTGACTCTTGTATATGAAGACTACTTGACTATAATATTTAAGAAAAAATAAGTAAAATAAGCCTATACTCTTTATAGATTTACATAATTAGCTCTCTGGCTGTGTATTGGGTACTGTAAGGTCCTTTTGTTTTGTACCAGTGTTTTCTGGCTGCAGTTAAGCACTTTGTATTGAGAATAGAGGCAGCAGCTGCTTCTCATAATTTAGCGCTCACTGCCTAAGCAGCCAATCACCAGGCCCGAACGTGGTCAAAATTTAGCACTTGCTGCTTGAGCAGCCAATCGCCGAGCCTGCATGTGGTCAGTCACAAGGGTGCAGGATGGCGGAGTGGGCTGGCAAGGTAAATGTAAGCACCTTGGGATGCCTGCTACTTGGACTGATAGCTAGTTAAAGTGGACTGAAGAGCAGGGCCCATTCTCCTCTCCGTTCTCCTCCGGGCTGAATAGGAAGTGTGTCCTGAGACACAATTGGCCAGTGTGTCCTGAGACACGATTGGGAGTCTCAAGACTCCCTGGCCAATCGAGTCTAAGGAGCTGCTTCCTAATAGGCCCGGGAGTAGAATCAGGAAGACAATAGCGAATATTAATGCGCTATTGACACACAAGTGGGTGGGCTCTCTGCGCCCCCCGAGTCCGCCCTTTTTGTAGCCAATTAGAGCCTCAGGCTCTAATCACATGCTTAATTTTTTTTTTTAATCCATGCATCTGGCACCCTGCATGTAGATTAGGGGCCGGGCGCATGGATTAGGGGGGCTGCGCCCTGCAATATGGGCTGCCACTGCCCCCTTCAATATGGGCTGCCATTGCCCGCATCCAATCTGACCAAACCCTACCATAAAGTGACCATTTCCACCATGATAGGCCAAACCCCAAATCTTGGAATTCCTACAAAATGCTTAGGAAGCAATTAGTCCCTGATTAGTGGAGCTGGGCCCTATGGTAGTAGGGGTGGAGGATCTTCCTTTTAGGATCTAAAGAATGGCAGGTGACTCAAGCCTTTAGACAAAGTGGAAACCCATTTACGGCAGATTTAGAGCCATGCCATACTGGTGATTATGCCAGAGCTGGCATCAGCATAAGCAAAATGTAGCTACTGCTTTCCCTTAGCCAAAGTCACACTCTAACAGGCTAAATGCAGAATTTCATGTTGGCAAGGGAGACACTTCACTGGCTCTGACAGGGAGGCAGCAATGCCATAGGTGAAGGTGAAAATGAGCCCCCCGAGGTTATGGCATTTATTTTGCCAGGGACAGAATCGCCAATATGACATAGGCTTTACACTTTACAGGTCTGCCTTTGTCTACCTTCCAGATTTTATGTGCTTTGATAATGACAGCACAATCATCCCCTTTCTCTATGAGAAAACTGTCTATATATCATGTTAAAGTACAATTTTGTCTAAATCAGAGCTTGGTCTTGCCATCAAGGACCCCGATGAACCATCTCTGCCCAGTGCGAAGTTCAGATTTTTCAGCAAAGCTACTATTGTCACTGCCTTGTGTTGGCCATATACCTGTGAGGAATCCACTAGAAAAGTGGTGGTCAGCTCATGAGTTAGAGGGGGCCTCACCTGTGGCCCTGAGTTCATCAAAGGGTTGCATATAATGTTCATTATACGTAATACTACAGAAGACTGTGGAATTACCACAGGAGATGGTCAGAGTCTGTGGACATGCTACAGGTGTGGTTGGGGACTGGAGACATTATAGGGTCAAGCATAGTCTGGGAACATGTTGCAAGAGACTGCTAGAGATCACTACCATTGTAGTCACTTTAAAAATCAATACTTCTATTACTAACTGCTGGGGTCCAACATCTTCACGACAACTACCCAAGGGCCACAGGTTGGGCACCAGGATTCTGGAGGAAACATTCCTGTTGATCAACTACTCTCTAGTGAATTCTCTGTCTTGGACAGCTCTGGTAACACCCATGCTGGGTGTAGGAGACATCTTCTTCTGGGTCCCAAGAACTGGTCATCAAACCTTTCCCTACTCCACTAAAAACGTAGAAATCTACGTTGACTAGATTCGTTCCTCAAATTTGTTTTATAGGTTTTAGCCGGTACCCGACTTCCTGTCTGTAGAGTCTGGTAAAGTGTCTGCCGACCCCTTCGGTGGGGAATGACGTCTACACTGAATTGGCATGGTGTGATTATTTGTATATTTTGTAGTAATGTAAAAGCTCAATAAAGCAAATTATTTATAATGAAAGGTGTGGGTTTTTATGGTATGCAAAACATCAGCAACATTATGGTTTATGGTCGGTCTCCATCAGCAATATTATGGTTTATGGTCGGTCTCCATCAGCAATATTATGGTTTATGGTCGATCTCCATCAGCAATATTATGGTTTATGGTCGGTCTCCATCAGCAATATTATGGTTTATGGTCGGTCTCCATCAGCAACATTATGGTTTATGGTCGGTCTCCATCAGCAATATTATGGTTTATGGTCGGTCTCCATCAGCAACATTATGGTTTATGGTCGATCTCCTTTAGCAACATTATGGTTTATGGTTGGCATCATCTGTTTTCTGCCAGCATATTCATACATAGTGGAGATTCATGGGATATCCTTCATATATATGGCTCAATTCCACATACTGCTTCCACAGTATATATACTGTATATATATATATATATATATATATATATATATATATATATATATATATATATATCTCTATATATAGAGATATATATACAAAATCCCAAAATGCAGACTGCTTGTGTTCTAAGCATTTGTCCCTGAGCACATACTGCACTAACATTCATACCACTAGGGGCACTGTCCAGCCGCCATCAGCCTCTCATAGAGTTTGACATGCTGTGGGTAGCTGGGCTGGATGGTGCACTTGTGCCCTGGGTGGGACACAACACGGGCAAGATATTACCTCCAAAAATGACCATTCAAAGTAAGATTTTAGCTAAAGGTGAAGCTGTGTGTCATGCATTTATTACTCTAGCAATGACATCTCTGTAATTCTATTTATAGTAATTAATTCTAATTATGTCATTGTCATTTCTGCTGGACAGCTGGGCCTGTTACTAGGAAAGGGAAAAATAACAAAAATGTGCCAGGATCAACCAATCATACAACTGTTACCGGGCAGACTCAGAAAGACCAACACTGCTATGTGAATGTCATTGACAGACATTATAGGTGTAATGTTGTATTTGCCCCGGAGCTCCACTTTAATATGTTTCCTATAAGACACACAGAGTTCCATGTCTGTACATAGCAGTGTCTGTAAATGTCACAATTCAAACTGAAAACTGTTTGCTGATTGACTACTGTGAGTTTTTTTAATGCAAAAAGTTGAATTACATTAATTGCTGATTGGATGCTATGAGTGTATGGGAATGACAGATGTCCATATAAAGACAGATGATTGCTGATTGGCTGCTGTGAGTATATTGGAATGTCAGAATTGTAAACAATGAATGAATAAACTAGATGATACATAGCAGTTAATTGGTAAAATAACGCTAATATTTTAATTTCACTGATCAATGTTTACTGATTATCAAATGCTAATATATCTGATCACTGCAGTCCATCTTATAAACAATATATCCATATATTGTCAACTTGTTGTTTTGTCAATTACTTTTTCACTTTAAAAAAAAACAAAAAAAAAACAAACATAGTCAGTGGAGGATGTTTCGGCAGCCAAAACCCATAAAAAAAGTTGTACATAACAGTTAATTGGTAAAATAAACTCAAAAATTTTAGATTCACTGTCCAATGTTTACTGATTATCAAATGCTAATCGATCTGATCACTGCAGTCCATCTTATAAACAATGTTTCCATATATTGTTAACTTTTTGTTTTGTCAATAAAGTTTTCAATAATTAAAAAAAAAAGTCAGTGGAGGATGTTTTGGCAGTTAGCACTGATGTCATAGTGTGGGAGGAGCCAAACCTCTTATAAGAGTTGTTGACAGCAGTGAGGCATCAGTCTGTCTTGGATATCGCTTGGTGAGCACACACAGAGAGATTTCTCCTGGAGGAAGTGTAACTAGGATTGCGATATACTAACCCGAGATATTATTCTTATTCAGATAGTGGTAGAAGCTTTACATTAGGTATGTCTTGTTATATATTTTTCATAAATTTATATTTATATCGGTATATAGCTGTATAAATCAGGCAGACCCTGGCACTGCATACAATTTCTAAAATCTCCTTTTTACATATTCTAACCGATGTGATCAGCTTAATAATTACACCAATTACACAGCTAAATAATAACAAACAATTTAAAAAATAAAAAAAATTCAAACAGAGTGACAGTTATTTCCAGCCTTAGAGACTGAGATCAGCTGTTACCCAGGGAGGGATCTATTTATAGAACATCGGTTGGAGAAATGCCACAAGCTGGACACATTTTCCCCATATTGTCTGTATCAGATGAATTATTATGATCGGCATTGCCATCTAGTATACAGTATATTTTCTCATTGATGTATTTCAGAAAAAATATACTGCATTTTAGCCACTAGATGGAGCTGACAATCCTAGGAAATAAATCTATTATAGAAAATACAGGGAAAATTCCTCCAGCCTGCAGCAATGTGACATTCATCCAACAAATGTCTTATAAATAGACCCCCTTATCATCTAATGACATTGATATTAGTTGTAGTGGGTCACACACTGGCCGTCATCCGCTTACTCCCACATTTCCCATGTTAGAAATTATATATATATATATATATATATATATATATATATATATATATATATATATTCCCATGTTAGAAATTATATATATATATATTTTTTTTATTAAGATGGGTCCAGATCAATGTTTTCTGATTATCAAATGCTAATAGATCTGATCACTGCAGTCCATCTTATACAAATAATGTATCCATATACTGTTAGCCTGTTGCTTTGTCAATAAGGTTTTCACTTAAAAAAAAAAAAAAAAACACATATAAAAAAAAAACATAGTCAGTGGAGGAGTTAGCACTATGATGTCATATTGTGGGCGGAGCCAAAACCTATAAATAGGAGTTGTTTACAACACAGAGCCAGTCAGTCTTGGGCTTAGCTTTGGTGAACACACACAGAGAGATTTCTCCTGTAGGAAGTGTAATTAGATATACTAACCCGAGATATTATTCAGATTCAGATTGTGGTAGAAGTTGTACATTAGGTAGGTCTTGTTATATAAATATATTTATTTATTAGAAAATATATCGCTATATATCTATATAAATCAGGCAGACCCTGGCACTACATAGCTGTTAGTATATATAAAGGAGATTTTACAGGTTGTAACAGATGTGATCCGCTTAATATTCTCCATTCACACAGCTAACCAATGGGATAACAACCACCCCCCCTTTTTAAAAACAAAACAAAGTGACAGTTATTTTCAGCCTTAGAGACTGAGATCAGCTGTTACCCAGGGAGGGATCTATTTATAGAACATTGGTTGGAGAAATGCCACACATTGGTGCAAGCTGGACACATTGTCCCCATATTATTAGATTCATTGGTATGATGCCATCTAGTATACAGTATATTATTTTCTCATTGATGCGTTTCAGAAAAAATATACTGCATTTTAGCCACTAGATGGAGCTGACACTCATTACAGAAAATACAGGGGAAATTCCTCCAGCCTGCAGCAATGTGACATTCATCCAACGAATGTCTTATAAATAGACCCCTTACTGTCCAATGACATTGACATTAGATGTAGTTCATTTTGTGTGATATTTAAGTAAAAACAGAAACATTATAATTTTTTTTTTCTCTTTGCAGGTGTAGATTACTTTTAGGAATTTCATATAGTTTTCAGATACAGATTAACAAGATGGTCAACCACGCTATCAATAAAGTACTTCAGGGCGCTCGGAAGTTTGTAGTAAGTATTTTTTTTTCACTCTTTTCATATGTGGCTGGTGATGTATAAAATTGTATTATGGCTCGTTTACACATGCAGCAACCCTGGCCGCTCCTCTGAGAAGCGATCCATGGAGGGTTGCTTTTCAGAGGGTGGTTGACATGCACATGCAGCAACCCTGGCCGCTCCTCTGAAAAGCGATCCATGGAGGGTTGCTTTTCAGAGGGTGGTTGACATGCACATACAGCAACCCTGGCCACTCCTCTGAGAAGCGATCCATGGAGGGTTGCTTTTCAGAGGGCGGTTGACATGTACATACAGCAACCCTGGCCGCTCCTCTGAGAAGCGATCCATGGAGGGTTGCTTTTCAGAGGGCGGTTGACATGCAACCGGGAGGCGTTATGCCACCTTCTCACTTCTCACCTTCTTACACTCGAAAGCCCGCACCACTGCTCTGCAACCACATGTGGCGGTTTTATTGAGACCTCATTCACCAAATGTGATGGGGAGTATCATATCTGCAACCTTGACCACCTTTGTGGTGTAAGGGGGCGGCAAAACTGCAACCCAGTCATGTATTTTCCCACCCCCTGACTGTAAACAAGTGTAAACAAGCGCTAACGGTGGCCTTATACCTGTAGAATTACCTTTTGAAGAGGTAGCAAACCCATTCATCAGAGCATTCAATGGTACTTTTATGACTAATTTTCCAAGACACTTCATTAGATTTCCATGTCAATGTGTCAAATTTTAACCACTTGCCGACCGGCGGATGTATCGGTCGATCGATAGACTTCAAGTGGTTATACCAGGATGATGCCTGCAGCTTCAGGCATCCTGGTATTGTTTTATAGAGCCAACGGTCGGCTCTATAATACAAGCAATTCAAGCAGCTAACTAGCCGCTGGATTGCTTTTACAAGTAGTGAGAGGCGATGTTCAGCGCTTCTTGGTTACCCGGATGTAAACAGCGCCATTTTTAAAATGGGAAAGCATCGATCTTGTTGTGATCAAATGCTTTTAAGGGCAGAGGAGGGATCTGGGATCTTATAGACCCCCGATCTCTCCATAAAGTGTACCTGTCACGTGCCTATTGCTGTCACAAAAGGAAGTTTACATTCCTTGTGACAGCAAAAAAAATTATCAAAAACTAAATTTAAAGTGTAAAAATAAAAAAATTAAAATAAAACATTGATTGTCCCATGCTGGAGGTATCACCGCGAACGTCAGATCATGGGCAGTCATTCTAGCACCAGACCTCCTCTGTAAATCTAAAGTGGTGACCTATAAAATATTTTTAAAGCGTCGCCTATAGATAGTAAAATTTACATCGTTTGACGGCGTTGCGCGGGCGTGCGCAATTTTAAAGCGTGACCTGTTCGGTATTTATTTACTCGGCGTAATGTCATCTTTTCTATTTTGCCAAACAATTGGGTATTGTGCATTAAAATTCCAAAAAAGTGTATTTTTTCCAAAGAAATTGGGTTTCTAGAACCGCTGCGCAAATACCATGTGACATAAAAAATTGCAGCGCCCACCAATTTATTCTCTAGGGCCTCTGCTTTAAAAAAAAAAATATATAATGTTCTAGAAATTTTCTAGCAAAAAATACTGATTGTAAACCTTTACCCCTGGACTCTGTGATAAGGCTGTGCTAGTGATCCCTGTTGGTGAGACAGCCTTACATTCTGTTGTGTCACCGGGGCAGGAAGTGAGGGGAAATCTCCCATATGGAGACACAGACAGCGATAAGAACCCAGAAGAGGTTTTTACATACAGTACAGCAGATACTGGCAGAGCCCTGATGGGAGATGATTTATGATTGATGGTTTTAGCAGTGTATCTAAAGATATGTAAATAGTTCCGTTTTTTTATATTGGGGGGAGTAAATGTTTAATGAATACCTATTGGGAAGCCCTCCGCTCACTTCCTCTCTTCCTGAGATGACGGGAAGAGAGAAAACATAAAACATAAAAAAAAAAAAAACTTGGAAAAGATTGAACTCTTTTCCCACTCAATCTAAAAAATAAAAGAAATGGGTGGAGTTTCACTTTAATATCTGTACTTCAACTTACCTTCTTTTATTTTCGTTATAGGCGCGCATATTTGGTTCTAAGAAAGAAAAGGCGAACTTAGACGAACATAGGGAAGAAAAGAAAAGACAAGAGAAGGAGAGGATAAGAGAGGAGGAGAGGATAAGGGAGGAAGAGAAAAGAGAGGAGGCCAAGATAAAGAAGGAGGCCAAGATAAAGACGAAGGCCAGGATAAAGGAAGAGGCCAGGATAAAGAAAGAGGCCATTGTGATGGAGGCAAGGTCAAAAAAGCTGGCCAGGAAAATAGAGAAGGCCAGGATAAGAGAGGAGGAGAGGATAAGAGAGGAGGAGAGGATAAGAGAGAAGGAGAGGATAAGAGAGGAGGAGAGGATAAGAGAGGAGGAGAGGATAAGGGAGGAGGAGAGGATAAGAGAGGAGGAGAGGATAAGAGAGGAGGAGAGGATAAGAGAGGAGGAGAGGATAAGAGAGGAGGAGAGGATAAGGGAGGAGGAGAGGATAAGAGAGGAGGAGAGGATAAGGGAGGAAGAGAAAAGAGAGGAGGCCAAGATAAAGAAGGAGGCCAAGATAAAGAAGAAGGCCAGGATAAAGGAAGAGGCCAGGATGAAGGAAGAGGCCATTGTGAGGGAGGAAAGGTCAAGAAAGCTGGCCAGGAAAATAGAGAAGGCCAGGATAAGAGAGGAGGAGAGGATAAGAGAGGAGGAGAGGATAAGAGAGGAGGAGAGGATAAGAGAGGAGGCCAGGATAAGAGAGGAGGAGAGGATAAGAGAGGAGGAGAGGATAAGAGAGGAGGAGAGGATAAGGGAGGAGGAGAGGATAAGAGAGGAGGAGAGGATAAGAGAGGAGGAGAGGATAAGGGAGGAAGAGAAAAGAGAGGAGGACAGAATGAGGGAGGAGGCCAAGATAAAGAAGGAGGCCAAGATAAAGAAGAAGGCCAGGATAAAGGAAGAGGCCAGGATAAAGGAAGAGGCCATTGTGAGGGAGGAAAGGTCAAGAAAGCTGGCCAGGAAAATGGAGAAGGCCAGGATAAGAGAGGAGGAGAGGATAAGAGAGGAGGAGAGGATAAGAGAGGAGGAGAGGATAAGGGAGGAAGAGAAAAGAGAGGAGGACAGAATGAGGGAGGAGGCCAAGATAAAGAAGGAGGCCAAGATAAAGAAGAAGGCCAGGATAAAGGAAGAGGCCAGGATAAAGGAAGAGGCCATTGTGAGGGAGGAAAGGTCAAGAAAGCTGGCCAGGAAAATGGAGAAGGCCAGGATAAGAGAGGAGGAGAGGATAAGAGAGGAGGAGAGGATAAGAGAGGAGGAGAGGATAAGAGAGGAGGAGAGGATAAGGGAGTATGAGAAAAGAGAGGAGGACAGAATGAGGGAGGAGGCCAAGATAAAGAAGGAGGCCAAGATAAAGAAGGAGGCCAGGATAAAGGAAGAGGCCATTGTGAGGGAGGAAAGGTCAAGAAAGCTGGCCAGGAAAATGGAGAAGGCCAGGATAAGAGAGGAGGAGAGGATAAGAGAGGAGGAGATAATAAGAGAGGAGGAGAGGATAAGAGAGGAGGAGAGGATAAGGGAGTATGAGAAAAGAGAGGAGGACAGAATGAGGGAGGAGGCCAAGATAAAGAAGGAGGCCAAGATAAAGAAGGAGGCCAGGATAAAGGAAGAGGCCATTGTGAGGGAGGAAAGGTCAAGAAAGCTGGCCAGGAAAATGGAGAAGGCCAGGATAAGAGAGGAGGAGAGGATAAGAGAGGAGAAGAGGATAAGAGAGGAGGAGAGGATAAGAGAGGAGGAGAGGATAAGGGAGGATGAGAGAAGAGAGGAGGACAGAATGAGGGAGGAGGCCAAGATAAAGAAGGAGGCCAAGATAAAGAAGGAGGCCAGGATAAAGGACGAGGCCATTCTGAGGGAGGCAAGGTCAAGAAAGCTGGCCAGGAAAATGGAGAAGGCCAGGATAAGAGAGGAGGAGAGGATAAGAGAGGAGGAGAGGATAAGAGAAGAGGAGAAGATAAGCGAGGAGGAGAAGATAAGCGAGGAGGAGAGGATAAGCGAGGAGGAGAGGATAAGCGAGGAGGAGAGGATAAGAGAGGAGGAGAGGATAAGAGAGGAGGATGCTGTGAGGGAGGTAAGGTCAGGGGAGCTGGTCAGGATAGGAGAGAAGGCCAAGATAAGAGAGGAGGCCATGATAAGAGAGGAGGCCAGGATAAAAGAGGAGGCCAGGATAAGAGAGGAGAGAATGAGAGAGCAGCAAAGGATGATAGAGGAGGGGATGAGAGAGGGAGAGATGATAGAGATGGCATTCAGAAGAATAAACAGTATACAACAGGAGATGATAGCAGACTGCGAGAAGTATGCGGTAAAACGGAAAGAAAAAATGAAGCAAGCAGAGGAGAGGAAAGCAATGAGGGAAATGGAGATGGTCAGGTTGAGGCAGCAGGTCAAGGAGATGAAGGAGCTCAAGGAGAGGGAGGAGGCCAGGTTGAGGGAGATGGCCAGACTGAGGGAGGAGGTGAGGGAGAGGGAGGAGGCCAGAATAATGGAGGAGGCCAGGACACAAGAACAGGCCAGAATAAGGGAGGAGGCCAGGATAAGTGAGGAGGCCAGGATAAGTGAGGAGGCCAGGATAAGTGAGGAGGCCAGGGTAAGGGAGGAGGCAAGTATAAGAGAGAAGGCCAGGATAATAGAGGAGGCCAGTATAATAGAGGAGGCCACCAGGATTAGGGAGGAGGCCAGGAAAATAGAGGACAGCAAGAAAGTAGAGGAGACCAGGATAAGAAAGGAAGCCAGGGTACAGGAGTTGGCTAGAATAAGGGAGGAGGCCAGGATAAAGGAGGAGGACAATATATGGGAGGAGTTTAGGATGAAGGAGAAGGCCAGGAAGAGTAAGGAGGCAAGGATAAGGACCTTGGTTAGGGAAAGGGAGGTGGCCAGCATAAGGGAAGAGGCCACGACTAGGGTACAAGCCTGGATTAGGGAGGATACCAGGAAGATGGAGGAGGCTAGGATGAGACAGGAGGCTAGGATGAGACAGGGAGCCTGGATAGGGGAGGAGGCCTGGATGAGACAGGAGGAGGCCTGGATGAGGGAAGAGACCAGGATGAGGGAAGAGGCCAGGATGAGGGAGGCCAGGATGAGGGAGGAGGCCAGAATGAGGGAAGAGGAGGCCAGGATGAGGGAGGAGAGGATGAGGAAGGCCAGGATGGGGGAGGCCAGGATGTTGGAGGAGGAGACCAGGATGTTGGAGGAGGAGACCAGGGTGAGGGAGGAGGAGGCCAGGGTGAGGGAGGAGGAGGCCAGGGTGAGGGAGGAGGCCAGGGTGAGGGAGTAGGCCAGTGACAGGGAGGGGGGTAGTCAGAGTGACAGGGAGGGGGGCAGTCAGAGTGACAGGGAGGGGGCAGTCAGAGTGACAGGGAGGGGGGCAGCCAGAGTGACAGGGAGGGGGGCAGTCAGAGTGACAGGGAGGGGGGTAGGCAGAGTGACAGGGAGGGGGGTAGGCAGAGTGACAGGGAGGGGGGTAGGCAGAGTGACAGGGAGGGGGGTAGGCAGAGTGACAGGGAGGGGGGCAGTCAGAGTGACAGGGTGGGGGGTAGGCAGAGTGACAGGGAGGGGGCAGCCAGAGTGACAGGGTGGGGGGCAGTCAGAGTGACAGGGAGGGGAGCAGTCAGAGTGACAGGGAGGGGGGCAGTCAGAGTGACAGGGAGGGGGGCAGTCAGAGTGACAGGGAGGGGGGTAGGCAGAGTGACAGGGAGGGGGGCAGTCAGAGTGACAGGGAGGGGGGCAGTCAGAGTGACAGGGAGGGGGGCAGTCAGAGTGACAGGGAGGGGGTAGGCAGAGTGACAGGGAGGGGGGTAGGCAGAGTGACAGGGAGGGGGTAGGCAGAGTGACAGGAGGACTGTGGGCATGTGGAGGGGACACACTATTCTCGTTCATATGCAGGACACTGTGTGTCTTGCTGGCACTGGCCCTGACTCCCGATCATCACAACAAAACAGAGGTGATAGCAAAGAATCCTAAGAATTTACCCCTCTCCCCCTCCCTCCTCAGGTCAGTGTGTTTCTTACCCAGCTGTAGCCGATTCTGTGGCTAGACTCTTGCAGGGTCTGTTCCCGATTTCCCGGACAGCTGTCTGTGTGATGAACGACATACATGCTGATCGGACGATCATGGAGCTCCCATCCCTGATCCAGCGCGCTGTCCTCCAATTCTCCACTGACAGTCTCTGACACCCGAACACTGACAGGACACCACTGGCCAGAGCGGACTGGCAGCGGACTTCTTTAGCAGTCTCTTCCTCTCTGTAAAGTTTTCCGGGGTTCGAGTGCACTCTATGAAGCGGGCGTCAGGACTCTGCTGTATTAGGATAAGAACCTGTGCCCGTCCCGATAAACACTAGTAATGTTCCTGCCCTGGCCCGAAGCTGAACAGACGGAGCCCTGAGTCACAGTGAGGTCTGGATCATGTGTCCGGGTTCAAGGCAGAAGGAGACCCGGACACATGACTCAAAATCACTCTAAACCCGTACTGTCCGGGTGAATCCCGGACAGGTGGCAACCCTACCCACACTCCTGCACAGTAATGATAGAGAAGGGGTCAAGCGGACATCTTGTTACACCCAACGGAGTTTTAGATTTCAGTGCATTTCAACACAAAACGGAGCTTATCAGCTTTAATACATTATTTGGAAATCCATCGGACTGTATACATGTTAAATTTAAAAGCAGCAGCAAACCATACATACTTGCTAATGTGACGGAACACCTCTGATTTTCACATTTAACATTTAACAAAAGTGAAGTTTTAGCGTAGGGTACAGCATTTCACAGACTAGGACACACTTACACAGGGTCTCCCAAGATGCCATCGCATTTTGAGAGACCCGAACCTTACAGTTGTTAAAGTTACAAAAAAAAAGTGTAAAAAAAAAAAAAAAAAAACTAAAAACACAAAAAAGATATAAAATAAAAAAAACAAAAATAGTTGTCGTTTTATTGTTCTCTCTCTCTCTCTCTCTCTATTTTCTCTCTATTGTTCTGCTCTTTTTTACTTTATTCGATTCTGCAATGTTTTATCATGCTTGCTTTTTAGGTATGTAATTTTTTGTTTTCAGGTGCGCCATTCAGTTGCAGTGCGGATTTATTTATCTTGACAGCAACAGCATTTGCTCCCACGATACATAAAGCCGTGACTCCAGTGCTGTAGGAGGTGATTTCACCACCACAGTTTAAAAAAAAGAGCATACAGTATATGCCGAAGCATGGGGGCAGCAGGGGCGGAGGAGCGATTTTGCTCCTAATGCCGCGTACATACGGTCGAAATTCCGACGGAGGCTTGCTCGTGGAAAATTCCGACCGTGTGTACGCGGCATAACTTTTTTGCGGGAGGATGCCCCCATGCTTCGGCATATATATATATTTGAGGCACAGGTTGCGTTAAAAAAATGTTTTATTTTTTACTAGTTTTTTTTTTTTGGTATTTGCTTTGCAGGTATGGTATGGTAAGGTCTTACTGTTATACTGTAATGTTACTTTGTTTTAATGTTAACCATCATTTGCTTAGCAGGTATGGTATGGTAAGGTCTTAAGCCTCGTACACACGGCCGAAATTCTCGTCAAGAAAAAACATGTAGTTTTTCTTGACGAGATTCTTGGACAAGAAACTTGTCCCGGCCGACTGTACACACGCTCGATTCAAAGAACCCGCGGTTCTTTGAATGGAGCGAACGCGGTGACGTCATCGACTACGACGAGCGTGCGCTCGTCACATTCGATGCCGTCGCCGCCATCTTGCTACACCCTATCTATGCCTAGGAAGCTACCGCACATGCGTCAAAGTCATTTCGAGCATGTGCGGGCTTCCCGGAGGACAGGTAAGTGTACACACACACAATTTTCTCGTCGAGAAACAGGCTGACGAGAATCTCGACGAGAAAATAGAGACCAGGTTCTCTATATTTCTCGTCGAGATTCTTGTCGGTTTTCTTGACGAGAAACCATACACACGAACCATTTTCTCGGCAAGAAAGCTATCTCGGCAGTTTTCTTGTCGTTTCTTGCCGAGAAACTCGTTCGTGTGTACGAGGCTTTACTGTTATACTGTAATGTTACTTTGTTTTAATGTTAACCATCATTTGCTTAGCAGGTACGCCATTCAGTTGCAGCACGGATTTATTTATCTTGACAGCAACAGTGTTTGCTCCCACGATACATAAAGCCGTGACTCCAACCCTGTAGGAGGTGATTTCACCACCACAGTTAAAAAAAAAGTGCATATATGCCGAAGCATAGGGGCAGCAGGGGCGGAGGAGCGATTTTGCTCCTAATGCCGCGTACATACGGTCAAAATTCCGACGGAGGCTTGCCCGTGGAAAAGTCTGACCGTGTGTACGCAGCATAACCTTTTATGCCACGTACATACGGTCGAAATTCCGACGGAGGCTTGCCCGTGGAAAAGTCTGACCGTGTGTACGCGGCATAACTTTTTTGCGGGAGGATGCCCCCATGCTTCGGCATATATAAATGGTGCATGTATGCCCATCATTAGAAGTGGGTGGATGAAGGGAGGAATTCTAATGGTGGGCATACCCACCAAACAATCTCTTTTTTTCGTTCAGCCAACAGGCTGCATGAAAAAAAAGATTACAATACATGTCCAACAAGGACCAGCAACGTACTGGTATGTTGCTGGACTTTGAATGTTTATACCAGAATGATGCCTGCGGGTTTAGGTATCATCTTGGTATCATTATTTTCAGCCAGCGGCCGGCTTTCATGTAAAAGCAATCCTAGCAGATAATTAGCCTCTAGACTGCTTTTACAAGCAGTGGGAGGGAATGCCCCCTCCGGATATAAACAGCGCCATTGGGAAATTGGGAAAGCATTTCATCACACCGATCTTGGTGTGGTCAGATGCTTTGAGGGCAGAGGAAAGCTCTAGGTTCTAACCCCCCAATTTTTTCAAAAAAAGAGTACCTGTCACTACCTATTGCTATCATAGGGGATATTTACATTCCCTGAGATAACAATAAAAATGGTAAAAAAAAAATAAAATATGGAAGGAACAGTTTATAAATAATAAAAAAAACAAAAAAAACACCCCTGTCCCCCCCTGCTCTTGCGCAAAGGCGAACGCAAGCGTCGGTCTAGCGTAATTTGTAAACAGCAATTGCACCATGCATGTGAGTTATCACCGCGAAGGTCAGATCGAGGGCAGTAATTTTAGCAGTAGACCTCCTCTGTAAATCTAATGTGGTAACCTGTAAAGACTTTTAAAGGCTTTTAAAAATGTATGTAGTTTGTCGCCGCTGCGCGTTTGTGCGCAATTTTAAAGCATGTCGTGTTTGGTATCCATGTACTCGGCCTAAGATCATCTTTTTTATTTCATCAAACATTTGGGCAATATAGTGTGTTTTAGTGCATTAAAAATAAAAAAAGTGTGTTTTTTCCCCAAAAAATGCGTTTGAAAAATCGCTGCGCAAATACTGTGTGGGAAAAAAAATGCAACACCCACTATTTTAATCTGTAGGGCCTTTGCTTTAAAACAATGTATAATGTTTGGGGGTTCAACGTAATTTTCTTGCAAAAAAATAAAAAAAATTCATGTAAACAAAAAGTGTCAGAAAGGGCTTTGTCTTCAAGTGGTTAGAAGAGTGGATGATATGTGACATAAGCTTCCTAATGTTGTGCATAAAATGCCAGGACAGTTCAACCCCCCCCCCAAATGACCCCATTTTGGAAAGTAGACACCCCAAGCTATTTGCTGAGAGGCATGTTGAGCCCATTGAATATTTTTTTTTTGTCCCAAGTGATTGAATAATGACAAAAAGAAAAAAAAATATTTACAAAAAGTTGTCACTAAATGATATATTGCTCAAACATGCCATGGTTATATGTGGAATTGCACCCCAAAATACATTCTGTTGCTTCTCCTACCACATGTGTGAGACATTTTTGGGAGCCTAGCCGCGTACAGGACCCCGAAAACCAAGCACCGCCTTCAGGATTTCTAAGGGTGTAAATTTTTGATTTCACTCCTCACTGCCTATCACAGTTTCGGAGGCCATGAAATGCCCAGATGGCACAAAACCCCTCCAAATGACCCCATTTTGGAAAGTAGACACCCCAAGCTATTTGATGAGAGGTATGTTGAGTATTTTGCAGATCTCGCTTTTTATCACAAAGTTTTGAAAATTAAAAAAAAGAAAAAAAAATTATTTCTTCATTTTCAAAAACAAATGAGAGCTGTAAAATACTCACCATGCCTCTCAGCAAATAGCTTGGGGTGTCTACTTTCCAAAATGGGGTCATTTGTGGGGGTTTTGTGCTATCTTGGCATTTTATGGCCTTCAAAACTGTGATAGGCAGTGAGGAGTGAAATCAAAAATTTACGCCCTTAGAAATCCTGAAGGCGGTGCTTGGATTTTGGGGCCCCGTACGCGGCTAGGCTCTCAAAAAGTCCCACACATGTGGTATCCCCGTACTCAGGAGAAGCCGTAAAATGTATTGTGGGGTGCAATTCCACATATAACCATGGCATGTGTGAGCAATATATCATTTAGTGACAACTTTTTGTAAAAAAAAAAAATTTCTTTTTGTCATTATTCAATCACTTGGGACAAAAAAAAAAATATTCAATGGGCTCAACAAGCCTCTCAGCAAATAGCTTGGGGTGTCTACTTTCCAAAATGGGGTCATTTGGGGGGGGGGGGTTGTGCTATTTTGGCATTTTATGGCCTTCAAAACTGTGATAGGTAGTGAGAAGTGAAATCAAAAATTTATGCCCTTAGAAATCTTGAAGGCGGTGATTGGTTTTTGGGGACCCGTACGCGGCTAGGCTCCCAAAAAGTCCCACACATGTGGTATCCCCGTACTCAGGAGAAGCAGCAGAATGTATTTTGGGGTGTAATTCCACATATGCCCATGGCATGTGTGAGCAATATATCATTTAGTGACAACTTTTTGTAAATTTTTTTTTTTTTTTTTGTAATCATTATTCAATCACTTGGGACAAAAAAAAATATTCAATGGGCTCAACATGCCTCTCAGCAATTTCCTTGGGGTGTCTACTTTCCAAAATGGGGTCATTTGGGGGGGTTTTGTACTGCCCTGCCATTTTAGCACCTCAAGAACTGAGATAGGCAGTCATAAATTAAAAGCTGTGTAAATTCCAGAAAATGTACCCTAGTTTGTTAACGCTATAACTTTTGCGCAAACCAATAAATATACGCTTATTGACATTTTTTTTTACTAAAGACATGTGGCTGAATACATTTTGGCCTAAATGTATGACTAAAATTGAGTTTATTCAATTTTTCTTATAACAAAAAGTAGAAAATATCATTTTTTTTTCCAAATTTTCAGTCTTTTTCCGTTTTTTTTATCGCAAAAAAAAAAATAGCAGAGGCAATCAAATACCATTAAAAGAAAGCTCTATTTGTGGGAAGAAAAGGACGCAAATTTCGTTTGGGTACAACATTGCATGTCCGCACAATTTCCAGTTAAAGCAGCGCAGTGCCAAATTGTGAAATCACTTCTGGTCATTATGGTCCGTATTGGTCCGGGGCTTAAGTGGTTAAAGACATCCATGGACTTTTCTCATGAGGGGAGTAAGTGCTCATTTCGATCTGGAAGAGAATTAGTTAATGGGAAAAAAAACAACATCTGTACTTCATCCCAACATTTGTAACTTCATTTGTAACTCTACTCCATTAATGCCTGACTACTGTTTAATATTTTTTCATTGTTTGCAAACAATTACTAATTAACCACTTGAGATCCGCGCTATAGCCGAAAGACGGCTGCAGCGCGGCTCTCAAGTGCCGAGTGGACGTCCCCTGGACGTCCTGTTCTGTTTACATCCCGCTGCGCGCAGCCGAGGGCGCGCGGCGGGGAACAGCTGTGCGCTCTGCATCACGTGATGCCGATGCGCATGCCTGGTGGCCGCGATGTCCGGCAGGTACATGCGATCGGCTGTGACAGAGGCAAGACGTGGATCTCCTGTCAGGGAGAGAGGAGACCGATGCTGTGTCCCTTGTACATAGGGACACAGATCGGTCTCCTCCCCCAGTCAGTCCCCTCCTCCCACAGTAAGAAACACTAATAGGGAACATATTTAACCCCTTGATCGCCCCCTAGTGTTAACCCCTTCCTTGCCAGTCACATTTATACAGTAATCAGTGCATTTTTATAGCACTAATCGCTGTATAAATGTGAATGGTCCCAAAATAGTGTCAAAAGTGTCCGATATGTCCGCCGCAATATTGTAGGCCTGACAAAAAACGCAGATCGCCGCCATTACTAGTAAAAAAAAAATATATAATAAAAATGTCAGAATTCTATCCCCTATTTTGTAGGCGCTATAACTTTTGCGCAAACCAATCACTATACGCTTATTGCATTTTTTTTTTACCAAAAATAAATAGAAGAATACGTATCGGCCTAAACTGAGAAAAAAAAATATAAAAAAAAAAAAATTGGGATATTATTATAACAAAAAGTAAAAAAATATTGTGTTTTTTTTTCTAAATTTTCTGTCTTTCTTTGTTTATAGCGCAAAAAATAAAAACCGCAGAGGTGATCAAATACCACCAAAAGAAAGCTCTATTTGTGGGGAAAAAATTATAAAAATATCATTTGGGTACAGTGTTGTATGACCGCGCAATTGTCATTCAAAGTGCGTCAGCACTGAAAGCTGAAAATTGGTCTGGGTACGAAGGGGGTTTAAGTGCCCAGTAAGGAAGTGGTTAATGAGCTCATGGTACCGTGTGAAAATCGATTACGCATTTACAATAACCTAACCCCTGCTCTGCAAAATTTGCCCACTGTTGTTTACACTTTGAAGGATCTGCAAACAAAACACAAACATTAGTATCCAAAACAGTTCAACTTCTTCCCTGATCTCTAGAAAAAAAAAAAAAAGAAACACAAAGATGGTTATTACACACAATTATCGAAACAATTGACTTTTTAAGTCCCCCAAGCATTTTCCCATTAATTGTAATGCTAGGGTAACATTTGCCATATTTTCCTATACTAAGCAGGCAGTATTGGAATACTTTGCCCTATTACTCAGGAAAAAAAAGGCAATGCCATTTGCGTCCAACTACATACAAGCCAGAATGGTAGATTAGTCCAGGAGGCAAACATTGGAATGTTATTAAAAAAAAAAATTGAAACTAAAAGTATTTTAAAAACAAAATAACGATCCGCGGCCTATCCTCGAAAATATATATATATCAAGGTCCTCTATAATATTCCAAACCTTAAGGGCAAACCTCTGAGGCCTCGTACACACGGCCGAGATTCTCGTTGAAAAAAACATGTCATTTTTTTCGACGAGATTCTTGGACAAGAAACTTGTCCCGGCCGAGTGTACACACGCTCGTTTCAAAGAACCCGCGGTTCTTTGAAAGGAGTGTACGCGGTGACATCATCGACTACGTCGAGCATGCGCTCGTCACATTCGATGCCGTCGCCGCCATCTTGGTATACCCTACGTATGCCTAGGAAGCTACCGCGCATGCGTCGAATTCATTTCGAACATGCGCGGGCTTCCGGGCGGACAGGTAAGTGTACACACACTCACTTTTCTCGTCGAGAAACATGCCGAGGAGAATCTCGACGAGAAAATAGAGAGCAGGTTCTCTATTTTCTCGTCGACGTTTCTTGTCGGTTTTCTCGACGAGAAACCCGCTAGCAGCGTACACACGACCGATTTACTCGGCAAGACCTCTCTGCCAGCAAGTTTCTTGCTGGTTCTTGCCGAGAAAATCGGTCGTGTGTACGAGGCCTGACTCACATCTTATTCATAGCAAAGAAACATTAACCAGAAAATTCTCACCATCCCTGCAGCTCCCTAAGGGCTGCTACCATTGCTTCCCCCCATTGCTATATTTGAATGAACATGTGGCTCCCTCCATTTTTCATAATAATGCCTTTCCTGTCTTAATTGACTATTATGGCCCCTATGCCTATTGCTACCCCATCTCACCGAATACACTTCATAACGCCTTGGGGTCGTTTTTCGGTGTTGAGATCTTTTTTTGATGTCCTTATTTGCCGCCCAACAATATCTGGCGATGTGACCCCCCTTTTACATAGAAAACATTTAAGGGTTGGTCTCCCTGCATGGGTCCTTCTCTGAGCATAAGGCGATGGAGACTCACATTGTTGCATTACATTAATCTGAACAGAATTTACACTTTCATCGTCTGAGGAGTAATCACTAGTGATGGACTCATCAGATGTCTGCCCTGATTCCACTCCCGAATCATTTTCCAACGCGGTTACCGCACTTCTATTTAAATCTTCAACCTTGATTTCTATCATATCAATATTACTTGCATCAACCACCGCATATGGTTTTTCTGTATGCTGCTTGACCTCTATTTTTGGGCACTGAACATGTGCGGAGGTTTCCTCCACCATTGCACATTCGGCTAATTCCTTCCTAAGCAGTATTATAATACGCTCATTCTCCGACTCTCTCTGATTCAAAGAGACAATGCAACTTTCTCTCTGTTTACAAGTTTCCTCTAACATGTCAACTTTCTATTCCAATACACATTTCTCAGTCACTAATTGTTTAATACGATCACGAATATCTGCATCTGTCTTTTTAACCATACGTTTTATATACTCCAAGACGTCATTGAATTGGTGTCTTACCGCATTCCTTTGTATAGTATTAAAGTGAACAGCGCCATTCTTAAGGAATTTTTAAAGAAAATCCATTGTTATGTTAACTCTGCAACTAGCTATCCTGAAAACCTGTTTAATCTGTTTGAACAGTTGCTTCACAGACAAACAGATCTAACGAAAAGGTTGTTTACAGTAACTTTTACCTGCCGTTACAACAGCTGCTTACAATCCACACACAGGAATCAAAAAAAAAAAAAACTGCTACAAAGCCATTTAAAATGTAGTCCTACAGAGCACATTTCATCAGTGCTCTCCTGTTACATTGCAGGCCACATGGAACTTCTATAGGAACAGCACGTGGGTAAAAAATTCAAAGCTTAAAAAAAATATATATATATATATATATATATATATATATATTGTGACAGCAGGAAGGTAAAGTCACCTGGTTGCATCCAGGGGGGTAGATATATTTCGCCCAGATTCAGGCTTTACGCCGACTTATACAACTAGGTGGAGAGTTGTATAAGGCTAGTGGGCTCATGGATGACTCATACCTCTAGGGAGAGTGTGGGGCGTCGTGCAGACAGGGAGTTGATGAGACCAGCTGAAGCTTGTCAGCTCATTTAGGCCTCTATAAGAACTCCCAGCTTCATTAGATGTTAGCTCATGCCTGGACCCAGACCTGTGTGGACTGTCTAGGGAGAGTGAACCCCTGTGCGGTGAGACAAAGCCTGTGTGGCTATTTGCTTGGACATTTAAAACCAGGGACTTAGGGACTAGGACAGCACTAGGCTGATCCCAGTTGTTAGTTAGGAAACCTGTATGTTTAGTCAGAGGTCAAGTTGACCAGGATTTATTTTGTTTATGTTTCTTTTTCTTTGCTGTGTTTTGTCACTGTAAATAGAAAATAAACCGCACCTTTTTGATTTTGAAAACCACAACCTCCGTTTGCTGGGCCTGTTTTTGTGTGGGGAGCCCATCTCGGGGGTCACACACACCCGCTGCCGAGCCAACCCCCTCACAGTTGGTGGAGAACCAGTGGCAGTTTTTTTTAAGCCAGCATGGAGGAGATACTGAAGCAGCTGGCTCTAGCAAATGCCAATCAACAGCAGACAAATGCAGGTTTGCAAAAGAACTTCGCAGCCCAGCAGCAAGCTCATCAACAGAGCCTTGCAGCCCAGCAGCAGACAAACGCAACTTTGCAACAGAGTCTGGAGGCTCAGCAACAAGCCCAGCAGCAATCTGAGGCCCGCTTCATAGACCTGTTGCAGAAGCAAGAGCAGAGACTACAACAACAGATGGAAGCAGTAATGCAGCAACGTCCGCAGACCAGTGAGGAAAGCCGTCCCACTAATACCGCGTCCTTTGGGGTGAGTCGTTTATTGACAAAAATGACTGGAGAGGATGATCCAGAGGTATTTTTGACCACATTTGAAAGGACCGCTGAAAGAGAAAAGTGGCCTGAGGAGCAGTGGGCTGGACTGGTGGCTCCTCTGTTAACTGGTGAATCGCAGAAAGCTTACTATGACCTAGAGCCTAACCAAGCAAAAGACTATGTGATGCTAAAAGCTGAAATATTGGCAAGGCTGGGTGTCACCCAGGCTGTCCGGGCTCAGCGTGTGCATAACTGGACTTTCCAGCTTGGAAAACCCCCCAGGTCTCAAATGTATGATCTCATTCACCTGAGCAGAAAGTGGCTACAGCCAGAGACTTTGTCCGCACCAAAGATTGTGGAACGTGTTGTAATGGATCGGTTTTTGAGAGCTCTTCCTACTGCCATCCAAAAGTGGGTAAGCCATGGAGACCCAGAGACGGCCGATGGTCTTGTGGATCGTGTGGAGAAATACTTGGCTACAGAGAACCTGACGGCCTCTTCCAGAGACACTCGGACTTTCCACCCTAAGACCAGACCATCCCCAGGGGTGGATAAGAGGATTCCAAGGGGTGAGGGTGGAGAGAGTGAGAGGGTGGGAGCTCTACCCCAAGTTTGGCGAGAACAGCCTGGGAAATCAGCGGCTCAAGAGGCCGCAAGAAGGATCGTTTGCTACCGCTGCCGGCAAGCGGGACATATTGCAGCCAATTGCCCGGTTGTGGAGGAACCCATGCAGTGTGACTTTCTGACGGGCAGACGTCAGTCGCTGTGTGCGACAGTCGCATGCACTGCCATTCGAGGAACTGAGAAACATTTATGCAAAATGTGTGTTAATGGTAGAAATGTTGTGGTATTGCTGGATTCAGGTAGCCTTGTGACCCTGATAAAGGCTGAGTTAGTTAAAACAGAGGTCTCTGGGAATAGCAAGGTAGCTGTTATTTGTGTGCATGGGGACACCCGAGAGTATCCAGTGACTACAGTGTGTTTCGAGACCCCCAAAGGTACCCTCTCTCATCCAGTGGGCTTAGTATCTCAGTTACCGCATGACGCCATTGTGGGAAGGGATTTTCCAAAGTTCTGGGAACTGTGGGATGATCCTGAGCCCCCCACTGGTGCCCCTATGTACCAGGAATGTGATAGCCAGAACTCCCCTGAGAGTGGTGAGGACTCTCCGGAATTTCCCTTATCAGTATTGGCAGGGAGACTCAAGAAACTGGAGAGGAGCCCACCTCCTCAGACGAAAACCTACCGTCTGTGGAGTTTTCTGATCTTGAGGTTCACAGGGAAAACTTTGCCACAGAACAGTTGAAAGACCCCGCCCTAATAAAGGCACGGGAAAACGTAGTGAAAATAGATGGCGAGTTAGTGAACCCAGATAATACCTGCACTTACCCATACTTCAGCGTAGAGAAGGACCTACTGTATCGGGTGGCAAAAAGGGCAGAAGAAACCGTTGAGCAGCTTGTGGTGCCCAAACCTTACAGGAAGTTGGTGTTGGAGTTGGCCCATGGGCACATTCTTGGAGGTCATCTGGGGACAGAGAAAACCCGAGAGAGGGTATTACAGAGATTCTATTGGCCGGGGGTGATGAAGGACATAGAAAATTATTGTTCCTCCTGCCCTGTGTGTCAGAGGTCGGCCCCGATGCCACATTTCCGTAGCCCGCTGGTCCCTCTACCCATCATTGAGGTCCCGTTTGAGAGGATCGCCATGGATTTGGTAGGTCCTATAATCAAGTCCGCTAGGGGGCACCAGTACATATTAGTTATAATGGACTATGCCACCCGTTATCCAGAAGCGATCCCTCTCCGAAATACCTCGGCCAAAACCATAGCCAAAGAGCTATCTCTTGTGTTTAGCCGGGTGGGTATTTGTAAAGAACTGCTTACGGACCAAGGTACACCCTTTATGTCCCGGGTTATGAAGGAGCTGTGTAAATTGTTCAAAGTGACGCAATTACGTACATCTGTGTATCACCCCCAAACCGATGGGCTGGTTGAAAGATTCAACAAAACCCTAAAACAAATGTTGAAGAAAGTGGTGGATAGAGATGGAAAGGATTGGGACTGTCTACTTCCTTATCTGATGTTTGCTATTAGGGAGGTGCCCCAATCCTCTACGGGATTCTCCCCCTTTGAGTTACTGTATGGGAGACACCCAAGAGGGCTGTTGGATATTGCCAAGGAAACTTGGGAAAGTGAGAGTTCTCCCCACAGGAGTGTGATTGAGCATGTCGCCCTGATGCAAGACCGAATTGCACAGGTAATGCCCATCGTGAAGGAACATTTGGCCCAAGCGCAGTTAGCACAGCAGAGAGTGTACAACCGTGGAGCCAAGACCCGTACCTTTTCCCCGGGGGATAGGATACTGGTACTTGTCCCTACGGTTGAAAGTAAATTCCTTGCCAAATGGCAAGGCCCCTACGAGATAATGGAAAAAGTGAGTGAAGTGAATTACAAGGTCAGACAACCAGGAAGGCGAAAGCCCGAACAGATCTATCACGTTAATCTGTTGAAAGCCTGGAGGGATAGAGAGTCCCTAGTCGCAGACACTTGGTCACCAGCTCAAACTGGTTGCGTGATTCCTGAGGTTGGAATAGCAGCCACCTTGTCACAACCCCAACAACAGGAGGTTAAGGAGTTTGTGCTTCGCAACAAGGAGGTATTCTCTGAGCTGCCGGGACAAACATCTGGGGTAGAGCATGACATCATTACCCCGCCCGGTGAAAGGGTGAAGTTAAAACCCTATCGGATCCCAGAGGCCCGACGGGAGGCAATACGGGAGGAAGTACAGAAAATGCTGAACTTAGGGGTGATAGAGGAGTCCCAAAGTGATTGGTCTAGTCCCATTGTGTTGGTGCCTAAACCGGATGGGAGCTGGCGATTTTGTAACGATTTTCGTCAGTTGAACAAAGTTACAAAATTTGACACCTACCCCATGCCACGTATAGATGAGTTGATCGACCGGCTGGGAACAGCCCGATACATGACGACTCTTGACCTCACAAAAGGGTATTGGCAAATCCCCCTGGCCAAGTCGGCCAAAGAGAAAACCGCATTTGTAACCCCAGACGGGGCGTTCCAATATAAAAGAATGCCGTTCGGGTTACAGAATGCGCCGGCCACATTCCAGCGGAAAATGGACCAGATGCTGAGGCCCCATCGGAAGTATGCTGCGGCTTACCTGGATGACGTAATTGTCCATAGCACAGATTGGGCCTCACATCTGCCAAAAGTGCAAGCAGTCCTGGACTCTGTTCGGGAAGCGGGGTTTACAGCTAACCCCAAGAAGTGTACCATTGGGCAGGAGGAGGCCAAATATCTTGGGTACACCATTGGGAGGGGAGTAATAAAACCCCAACTCAACAAAGTCGAGGCCATCCAGAGTTGGCCACGTCCCAACAGCAAGAAGCAGGTACGAGCCTTTCTGGGAATCGCTGGGTATTATCGGCGATTCATTCCCCACTTTGCTTCTAAGGCTGTGCCCCTAACCAACCTAACGAAGGGGAAAGGGTCGGTCATGATTAAATGGACCCCCGAGGCTGAGGCAGCATTCCAATTCTTGAAACAAGCCTTATGTAGCCAGCCAGTGTTGTACTCACCCGACTTCTCTAAAGACTTTGTCGTACAAAGTGATGCGTCAGATGTGGGGTTAGGAGCAGTATTGTCCCAGGTCTGGAACGGGGAAGAGCACCCAGTCATTTACCTCAGCAGGAAGTTGAAGTCCCATGAGGTAAATTACGCCACCGTTGAAAAGGAGTGTTTAGCGGTGAAGTGGGCTCTAGATTCCCTTCGGTACTACCTGCTAGGTAGGCACTTTGACATGGTTACGGATCACGCTCCGTTAAAGTGGATGGCTCAAAACAAGGAAACAAATAGAAGAGTGAATAGGTGGTTCCTGGCCCTCCAGGAATTCAACTTCACAGCAAAGCATCGCCCTGGCGTTCAAATGGGGAATGTGGATGCTTTGTCTCGAGTACATGAATGCCTGATTGCTGGTGTTCCAACCCTGAGGTTAAAACAAGAGGGGGGGGGTATGTGACAGCAGGAAGGTAAAGTCACCTGGTTGCATCCAGGGGGGTAGATATATTTCGCCCAGATTCAGGCTTTACGCCGACTTATACAACTAGGTGGAGAGTTGTATAAGGCTAGTGGGCTCATGGATGACTCATACCTCTAGGGAGAGTGTGGGGCGTCGTGCAGACAGAGATGAGGAGACCAGCTGAACCTTGTCAGCTCATTTAGGCCTCTATAAGAACTCCCAGATTCATTAGGTGTTAGCTCATGCCTGGAACCAGACCTGTGTGGACTGTCTAGGGAGAGTGAACCCCTGTGCGGTGAGGCAAAGCCTGTGTGGCTATTTGTTTGGACTTTTAAAACCAGGGACTTAGGGACTAGGACAGCACTAGGCTGATCCCAGTTGTTAGTTAGGAAACCTGTATGTTTAGTCAGAGGTCAAGTTGACCAGGATTTATTTTGTTTATGTTTTTTTTTGGCTTTGCTGTGTTTTGTCACTGTAAATAGAAAATAAACCGCACCTTTTTTTGATTTTGAAAACCACAACCTCCGTTTGCTGGGCCTGTTTTTGTGTGGGGAGCCCATCCCGGGGGTCACACACACCCGCTGCCGAGCTAACCCCCTCACAATATATATATATATCTAATAACATAATGTCCCACATAAATCAGCCAACATATTACAACAGTATTGTGGGTGGAGAGCGCGTGGCGTTAGGGGGGGCGGGTAAGCCACTCAGGAAGTGACTAAGCTGGTAAGCTCGCATGAAGTCTAGTCTATATGGGCCTGTGGGGTCTAATAGCTCTGCAGTTGTTTTCCATTTTCCCATATTGCTAAAGTGGGAGGCTTGATAATATCCCGTTTCCCGTAGCTCGAGGAACTTCATATCCTGTAGGCCCGGTGTAAATTGAGGATGTCCTAACACAGGTCTCAGCGGGGAGTCATGAGTCGAGGGCGAGGGCTTTGACAACAGTTGTGAGCAAATTCTAACAGTGGTGCCTATCAGCGGGTGACGTTTAAGCTCCAAGGGTAAGGCCGAGTGACACCATGGGGCTCTATGAAAGGGCACAACACATTGTTCCTGCTCGATTTGCATCCAAAGCTTGGTGTCCGTATGTCGGCACCAATCCAGGAGTCTGCTGAGGTGGGTCACCTGATAGTAAATGCGAATGTCCGGCATGGCCAAACCTCCTTATAGTTTCGGGAGCGATAATGTTTTCCTATTCAGGCGAGGGCTCTTCCCTGCCCAAAAGAACCGAGTAAAGGCCGAGTGGACCTGTTTAAAAAAGTCTCCTGGTATCGATATTGGGAGAGCCTGTAGAAGATAGAGGAATTTAGGCAATATTGACATCTTAAGAATGTTACAGCGGCCCAGCCAAGAATGAAGGCCACTGTTCCATTGGTCAAGAAGCTTTTGCACCGTCCCCAGAAGCGGCGGAAAATTGAGCTTGAATAGTCGGGAAAGCGACGCAGGTATATAGGTACCCAGGTACTTCAAGGCTTCACCTGTGCATTTCAGGTTAAAGCTATCCCTAAGCCTCGTCAATTGGTGTTGAGGTATCCCCACTCCCATGGCCTCTGATTTGGAGAGGTTGATCTTTAAGTTGGACAATTGTCCATACGTGTCAAACTCACGCAGGAGGCTCGGAAGGGAGACGGAGGGTTTCGTGAGCCTAAAAAATTAGGTCGTCAGCATAGGTCGACACTTTATGCTGCGTACCGTTGGCAGTTACATCGGTGATGTCAGGGTTCTGTCGGATGTGACATAGAAAGGGCTCCAGGGTTAGAGCGAAGAGCAGGGGCGATAAAGGGCATTCCTGTCTAGTCCCATTAGTTATCGGGAATGACTCCGACAGGACGCCATTCGCTCTAACCCTGGCCATTGGGCTTGAATAAGCCGCCGCTACCCAGTTCATCATCCGGTCCCCTAGGCCTATGTATTTCAATGTCGCAAACATGAACCTCCAGTCCACTCGGTCAAACGCCTTCTCGGCGTCTGTTCCCAGCAGCACGCATGGTGTCCTGCTGCTGACCGCTATGTGCAGTAGGTTGAGGACCTTGGTGGAATTATCCCTGGCCTCCCTAGTCGGGACGAAGCCCACTTGGTCCAAGTGAATTAGGTGGGGTAAACGTTGTTGTAAACAATTTAAGGTCAACGCTTAGAAGGGATATGGGGCGATAGCTCCCACATTGAGACGGATCTTTACCCTCTTTCGGTATAACCGAGATCTGTGCTTGCAGCGTGGTGTTGTGAAAAGACTTCCCAGTACCCAGGGCGTTATAGAGTCTCACCATGTGTTGGCCCAATGAGGGGAGGAGGGACCTATAGTAGTGGGTGGTGAAGCCATCTGGGCCCAGGGCCTTGCCTGGTTTTGTACCTTTAAGAGCAAGTTGGAGTTCGGGTAGGGTAATGGGTTCCTCCAAAATTTCCTGAGTTTCCGTCGGCAGTGTAGGCATAAGGGACCGGTCTAGGTAGGCCGACGTGGGGTCGTGTGCGGGAGTAGGCGCGTGCAGGTTGTACAGAGAGCTGTAGAAGGACCTAAATTCCTGCGTAATTTGGTGGGGTAGAGACGCTTTCTGTCCGGAGGTATATGACATGCGGTATATAGGACGCTAACCGTTGTGTCGTAGAGTCTGGGCTAAGAGCCTGCCACATTTGTTGCCCGACTCGTAGACCTTCCTACGACAGATCTGCATTGCCGACTTGGCCTTAAATTGTAGGATATCTGTGATCTGTTGCCGGACTGTATCGAGATCAGTCTCGAGTTGTCTGGTCGGGGTCACCTTGTGTGAGGCTTCCAAGGCCTGCAGGTTGGCCAGGAGTAACGTTAGTTGCGCAGTCCGCGCCTGTTTCAATCTAGCCCCGTGCTTTATGAGCACGCCCCTAATCACAGCTTTGTGTGCCTCCCACACTAGTCCGGGGTCGCTGTCCGCCGTAGCATTAGTATCAAAGTAGTGACCCACCTCAGTGACCACCTTCGCTAAAACTTCAGGCTCCTGCAGAAGACTCTCATTGAGTCTCCAAACCGGATGTTGTCCTGTTAGGGTGTCCGATAACGCATATTTCATCCCTATCGGGGCGTGGTCCGACCACGTAATTGATCCAATTGAGGTGGCCTTAACCGCGTGTAGTTGTCTGTGGGGTACTAGGAAATAGTCGATGCGCGAGTACGACCGGTGCTGCTTAAAGTAGAAGGAATAATCATGTTCCCCAGGGTGGAAAAGTCTCCAGGTGTCAACTAACTGTGCGGCGTGGAGTGTCGAGCCGATTCGTTTACGTACGTCACGTGAGGTGGAAGATGCTCCGGCGGAGGTATCTTCCGACGGTGACAGGGGTATATTCAAGTCTCCCCCTACAATGAGTTGGCCTTCCGAGTATCGCATAAGCTTGTCTATATGTCTCTTAAGGAATGTGTCCTGGCGGGTGTTGGGTGCATACAGGTTCGCCAGTGTCACCTTTCTGTCCCCAATCAGGCCCTTCAGAAATAGAAAGCGGCCCTCTTTATCTGTCTGAATATCTAACAGTTTCCAAGGGACTCTAGCGGAGACAAGGATGGACACCCCTCTGGACTTGGCCTGCGCGTAGGCAGAGTGATAGGCTAGGGGATATAGTCTGTTCTTGAGCAATGGTAATTTAGGGTCCCTGAAATGCGTTTCCTGTATCATGACTATATCTGCTCTCGAGCGATGCATGTCATGGAGTAGTATCCTCCACTTCTCCGGGATGTTTAGGTCTTTAACATTCAGGGACATTATACTGAGTACGTCCATGCTCACAACTCGCAAAGGTGAGTGGGAGGGGGAAAAAGGAAAAAATGGGGGGGGTTGGGGGGAGGGGAGAAGAGAAAGTCAGAGTTGTACAAAATTAAGGTAGAAAACACAGAAAGAAAGTAGGTTAGAGGAAGAAATAAAGGGCTGTCCCTAGGCGGACAGCAGCAGGAGGAATCTAAGATAGCCTAACTGGCAATGGCACTCGCCGGAGATTGCTAAAAAGAAAACCTCCGGGGTATTGAGCGCCGACCTAAGTGGGGTAGTGGGTGTACAGGACCGAGGTGTAAGACCCCCGCCCCGCCCTCCCCCTGTATGCATACTGAAGAAGGCAAATACCGGTGATGTATAAAACAAGAAAATAAAAAATAAAAATGGCAATAAAAAGTATAACATTGAACTAAAGATTTGCAGTCTAACGGACCACAGCAGCAACAAGTGAAACATGACATTAACAGCTAGCTGAAAAAGTGCAAAGTTTAAACTTCAGGACAGTCAACTTTATCCATCTTGACCTCAAAACATGTGAACATAAACTGCCTCCCTTCCCCCTTGTAGGGTGGTAGTCATGTAAGGGTGGGCTGCCCCCCCAGATTGTCGTGGCCCCCACCTGGTGTGTGGCGGCTCCGGTGGTACCCAACAGGCCGAAAGTGACAACAGTCCCGGCATCCATTAGGCGATGTGTCCGCTCCCTGGACTGGAAAGTGAAGTACAAATTGGTAAGGGGCCGCATTGTGCAGAGAGGCCCGAACGTCCGAGGGGACGCGGCAGCAGCTGGAGCCAGTCAGGGACTTGTATGGGCTCCGTTTCCAGGAAGCGAAAAAGTGCAGGAAGGTCCGCCACAGTCTGCAGGGTGAAGGTGTTGGAGTCCCTCCGGAAGGACACAGATAGCGGATATCCCCAGCGGTAGGTAAGTCCTTTCTGCTTGGTTAGATCCAGAAGGGGACGCAGCAGGGCTCTGCGGCGCAGCGGCGCTCTGGAGAGGTCGGGGAAGATCTTAACAGGGACGCCCGCCACCTCCACATATCCATGATCCCAGGCCCGGGATTTCTGGGTGTAGCGGTGGAGTCTGCATACGGCGTCACGCGGCCTACTAGGATCCGTTGGCCTAGGGCCTAAGGCCCTGTGCGCCCTGTCCAGCACGATCTCCGCCTCTGGCTCCACCAGGACCGTCCGAAATAGCTCCTTCACCGATTCCTCAAGGCTCTCCATGTCCGAGCTCTCCGGTAGTCCTCGTATCCGCAGATTATTGCGGCGACTCCGGTCTTCAATGTCTTCCAAGGTGGAGCTGGAGGTCAATGGCAGTCTCTCGATGCTGATCTCTGGATTGTTCCAGTGCCGCCACCCTGACTTCCAGAGACGTTACCGAGGTCTCCCCTGAGGTCACCCGCTCCGCCAATGTGGATACTTCCCCCTGTACCTCCTGGATGTCTCGTCTGTGCATCTCCTCAAGGCGGAGGATCAGGGACTCAATGTCCGTCCGAGTCGGGAGGGCCTCTATGTCCGCTCGCGTAGGGAGGGCCATCAGCAGAGCCCAGGTGTCATGTTCCTGCATATCGGCGTCGGGCTGTGGGTCCGCAGACATCCCTGTATCCTGGTGTGCCTCGGGTGTTCCAGCCACGGGATCAGGTAAGATGTTGCTAGTGGACGGTGTTTGGGCCTTTCGTGCAGATCCCCACGTTGGGCCTCATGGTGCTGTCGCTCTAGCTCCGGGGGAATTGTCTTGCAGGAGCTTGAAATATCTGCGGATTTCATCCTGATTCTTCCCGGAAGGGGTCCCCCGTGTAGCTGCCCTGGTGCTATACTTTTTAGCCAAGTGCATACCGGTAAATCACTGTATTTTGCCGGTTGTGGAGGGCTTGGGCCGGGAGCTCAAAGAAAAAGCAGCCTCACTCAGCCATGTCCAGGCCACGCCCCCCGATCTTTTTTATTCCATCAAACATTTGGGCAATATAGTGTGTTTTAGTGCATTAGAGTTAAAAAAAAGTGTGTTTTTTCGCAAAAAAAATGCGTTTGAAAGATCGCTGAGCAAATACTGTGTGAAAAAAACAATTGCAACACCCACCATTTTAATCTGTAGGGCATTTGCTTTAAAATATATATATATAATGTTTGGGGGTTCAAAGTAATTTTCTTGCAAAAAAAATATATTTTTTCATGTAAACATAGTGTCAGAAAGGGCTTTGTCTTCAAGTGGTTAGAAGAGTGGGTGATGTGTGACATAAGCTTCTAATGTTTGGCATAAAATACCAGGACAGTTCAAAACCCCCCCCCAAATTACCCCATTTTAGAAAGTAGACACCCCAAGCTATTTGCTGAGAGGCATGTTGAGTCCATGGAATATTTTATATTTTGCCACATGTTTCTGGAAAATTACACTTTTTTTTGTTTGTTTTTTTTTGCACAAAGTTGTCACTAAATGATATATTGCTCAAACATGCCATGGGCATATGCAGAATTAAACCCCAAAATACATTCTGCTGCCTCTCCTGAGTACGGGGATACCACATGTGTGAGACTTTTTGGGAGCCTAGCCGCGTACAGGGATCTATGCCTTCCCTTAGTAAGAGCACCCCCCCCCCCACAGTAAGGCCCCTTTCACACTGGGGCGGGAGGTGCGTCGGCGGTAAAGCGCCGCTATTTTTAGCGGCGCTTTACCGTTGGATTTGCGGCGGTATTCGGCTGCCAGCTGTGCGGTTCTACCCCCCGCTAGCGGCCAAAAAGGGTTAAAGACCACCGAAAAACGCCTCTGCAGAGGAGCTTTGCCAGCGGTATAGCCACGGTGCCCCATTGCTTTCAATGGGCAGGAGCGGTGGAGGAGCGGTAAACACACCGCTCCTTCACCGCCCCAAAGATGCGGCTAGCAGGACTTTTTTAACCGTCCTGCTAGCGCACCGCGAGGGCTTCCACACTGGAGAAACAGCAGCGGCTGTTTCAGGTCGGTTTGCAGGCGCTTTTTTTAGCCCAATAGCGCCTGCAAACCGCCCCAGTGTGAAAGAAAACACTTGTTAGGCACACATTTAACCCTTTGATTACCCTAGATGTTATCCCCTTCCCAGTCAGTGTCATTAGTACAGTGACAGTGCATATTTTTAGCACTGATCAGTGTATTAGTGTCACTGGTTCCCACAAAGTGTCACTTAGTGTACGATTTGTCCGCCGCAATATCGCAGTCCAGCTATGAGTCTCTGATTGCCGCCATTACTAGTAAAAAAAATAAAAATGTCCCCGGATTTAATTTAAAAAATCTGGTCACCTTATTCTAATCCCCTTGTGGAGGCTGCCATTTGTGGATGGACATTTTATGGTTACACAACTTATCACATTTCTATAATCTTTTTATATGGACTATAAACTGAAGGAGTAAATGAAAGTGGCAGATGTCAGCATACACATACAAAGTTATCTAATGGCACCATCATCACTGAATTGATATGAAGGAAATATTGAACAGGATGTGGGATTTTAAAGGTGCGGTGTCTAATTACACAAAATTACATGACAAAATTGTATAAAAAATAGAAAAATATATTTATTTATACATGTTAAAAAAATGATACATATACATGCTTCTGACCATCACAGGTATACCCCTATTACCAATCGCTAGGTGGTCACAAAAATGTGTTCAGTTGAAGGAAGCGTCTATTGGGTTTCTCTACAGTTTCGCCTATAAGGCTTCATCAGGAATAGACGCCAATAACAATTATAATAGAATTTAGAAAAAGAATCCAGCTTTGGGGTGTAAAGAGAAAGAAAAACAAATTAATATACATATTGAGTACATACAGCTTAATCAATGTCAGGCACACTCAGGCACGGCACACACATGTATATTTCCCAAATCCAATGAAGGTATGCAGAGCACAGTCATCCCAGCAAGAACCCCACTATGAATTCCGTACCTCATGAGCACGAAATCCTGAATGATCGGAATCACAACCACAGGGCACAAATGCGGTCGATCTCGCCCCAGATAGCCACAAATCCCGTAAGGGAGGATGAACTTAGGAGTTACCAAAATGCATTCTTTAAAGAGTACCTGTAGGTAATATATAAACAAATTAATAAAAAATACCAGTAAAAGAGGGGTGTACAGGTCCAGATACAAAAAATGAAGGACCGCACTCACCTCCTTCCTGACTAATGGCTATCCAAAAAATAATAAGCAAGGGAGCTCATCTATGGCAGAGATGGTATCAGGTAGCTAGTATGATGACAATTATCCGTACAAACCCATCTGGATAAAACATTTTTTTCTATCAATATATATATTATTAATTAACCCCATATAGGGAGAAGAAGGTAAAAAGGGTAGTGGGAGGGGAAAAGGGGAGGGGGAGAAGGGAGGAAAAAAGAAGAAAAAGGGAAAGGCCCTAGGGAGGGAGGGGGGGGGGTGAAAATGGGGCAATCAAGAGATAAGATGATTTATATAATGCGTCATTAATATCTTCTCACCAGAAGGGGATCACAAATGGCTTAGACCGGATTCACTTCAAGATAGAATATGGAGTCCTTATCTGATCACCAACCAAAGGTATAAAGGGAATAGTCCTCAATGAAAAACACTGCATAAGTAAAAATAACCCTCCTCGATCTGAAAAATATATGCAGGAAGAACCATGAACATGGTAATTCCCTTAGACGATATAATCAGCAAAAGACCAAAAAGCTACCTGTTTTGCCATCCACCATCAGCCTGAGCTCCCGCAAGTGTCCCAATCCAGCAATTGCTGTCTGGGATTTAAATATCCTCCCTCGAACAGCCAAAAGCGCGGCGTGTGACGTCACGCCGCAATGGCGTATTCACGGACGCAAAATGAGGAGAGACACAGATGCGCAGACTGATACCCGGTGTCCAGGAGGTGACATCACTTCCTGCTTTGACGGAAACGCAAGATGACTTTCTGTGCTGACACCGCATCTTGTGACAAAAGGTCAGGAGCGTGCCATGATGATGTAATTCAATGCTGACATGTATCCGGTGGGGGCTGCGCAGCAAAGGGCTCTCAATGTGGGCGGACACCTAGACCTCGGAACACATAGTGACCTAGTCTGGTGTACACCCTTGGGCATCCGTACGGGACAATGGGCCCCCGGAACAAGATCAAACCCCAATGCACCCAGCTGTGGAATTGTGAAACCTGGCCACCCAAAGAACGACAGTATGTGGAGTCTAATTGCCTGAAGTCCTGTACCAGCACGTCATCATGGGGGCAAAAAAGGTGTAACAAATGAATGAAATAAACATGAGAGAAAAGAAATACAAAAATGAAATAAAATAAAACAAAAACAACCACAAAAACAAAAACAAAACCAAAAAAACAAAACAAAATGTGTGTGCCGTGTCCAGAATGCCTACAAAGAAAACAAGACAAACCATTATAAGACAAATACAAAAAATGCTTAACATGACTGGTTGGCAATTACAAACATGTTGCCAACCAAACATGTATCAAAAACTAAATATAGATAATTGCACAAATATCAATACATCATAAAGTACCCCCCTATATATTGGGGGGAACAATGCTGGCATAAAGTATATGAAGCACCCTCCCAGGTAATGTGTCCCACTACACGTCACCCATGAGTCTCGCCTCCCTCCTCATGATGATAACCTAGAACCCCAAAGTAGGAGGAGCCATATGACAAACGTGATATATACCTAAGGGATATGTGGGAGGCCCAGATGTAATTGGGATTCCATTATAGGGCGGTATGGAAAAAATGTGATAGAAGCATGCAATCAGTGGACCATGTGTATGATGGGATCAAACATATCAGGAAGAATTTTTACAGAAATGGCTTAAAGCTAATTCCCTCATTGAGGCCCAGGAGTCGAGTGGCCTGTAAAATATAGATCCACCTACTTTCAAGCTGAAGGAGTTTTTTGTCAATCTCCCCCCCCCCCCCTCGTTCGTGTTGGGGAATATGTTCCAAGGCAAAAAACTTTATGAATTTCAAATTGAAGTTGTGGTAAAGACCCACATGGCGGCTGATAGGTGTCTCCATTCTACGCTTTGCCATCAGGGAGACATGATCTCTAATCCTACAGAAAAAAGGTTTCTTCGTTTTGCCCACATAGAAGGCTCCACATGAGCACTTCATAATGTAGACAGCTCCAACTGATTGGCAGTTACATCTGTGTTTGGGTGTCCATATATCATCATTTGGAAGCATCACAGTTTTACCTGTCAAGATAAAACCGCAAAAGTTGCATTTCCCACAGGGATAAGTACCTGGTATTTGTTTTTTAGTTGCAATACTATTGGTATGGTGGCTTGATACCAAAATATCCCTTAATGATTTAGATCTCCTGTATGTTATTTCCGGAAAGGGTTTTATGAACCTAGATATTCTCTGATCCGCAATAAGTAAATACCAAAACTTACTGTAGTAGATGGTTCGAATTTTTTAATGTTGACGATTGAATTTAGTGATGATTATAGTAGATGTACATGGTTTATCCTGCCTGGGCTTGTAGATAAGTGACTGTCTGTTGAGGTTCTTAAAGGGGTTGTAAAGGTTCGTTTTTTATTTTCTTTTTTTTTTTTTTTTATTCTTTATTTATTTATTTTTAACGACAGGGTTTCTAAACAGTAAGTTATTCCGGAAAAAATAAAAAAATAAAAATAAAAGTAAAAACATCATTCACCTCATAATCTATTTCTTATACATCACATCTTTCAGATATTAATTCTGTTCCATCTTCATATTATATAAATTAATTGTTTATATTTAGACTTCAACCTCAACCAGAGCATATTTCTTTCTTCATACTCTCTAATTTCTATCTGTATAAATTCCTTCATCTCTTATCTACATATTCTCATCTTCCCCTATTGTCTTCCCCTTATCCCCAATCTCCCCCCAATATCTCTATACCCATTTCCCATACCCATTTCCCATTCCTTTCAATCTCCATATTCCTCCCCTCTCAAAAAAAAAAAAAAAAGGAAGAAAGACAAAGTTTCTCCCCTCTCCTCTCCCCCCCTCCCTCCCCCTCTCACTCTCCTAATAGCCTTTTGCCCTCTTCTGATTGCATATATATCTCCCATGGAGCCCAGATTTCTTTAACTTGTTCCCTTCTATCTAATGTTATAGGTAACAATTTCTCCATTATTCCTATCCTCCTAACTTTGTTAAGCCACTCCGAAACTGCCGGAGCTTTTGTATCCTTCCAATTTGTTGCAATACAACTTTTTGCTGCATTTATTAGGTGGCACAGAATTGAATTAGTATATCTTTTAGGTGGAATTTGTACATTATGTAACAAGAAGAAATCTGGTTCCCTTGGGATTAAATATTCAGTAAATGTCTGTGTGATTCTATGTACTGTCTCCCAAAATTGTCTAATTACTGGGCAAGACCAAAATAGGTGTATCATTGTCCCTCTTTCCTTGCATCCCCTCCAGCACCTGTCAGATAATTCTGGAAAAAATTTATTTAGGGCCACCGGTGTATAATACCATTGTGTTAAAATTTTATAATTTGATTCTTGTATTTTAATACACCTTGATGATTTTGTAGCCAACTCTATTATGTTCTGACATTGTGCTGGAGAGAAGGCATGACCTATATCTCTCTCCCATTTACCCAGACATTCCATTTTAAAGTCATCTGGGGGTGCAATCAGCAATGCATACATTTTCGATATAACATGTGGAAGGGGTTCCCCTCCCTCACAGTAATCCTCAAATCTTGTCCGTACCCGTCTATATGTTTCCGCTGGTCCCAATTTTTCTAAATAGTGTCTGATCTGCCGAGCTTGCCAGGTCGGAATTTCATATTTACCTCCTTTTTTTGTTAGCATATCCATGGTTACCCATCCCCTTTCTCCTATGAAGTCTGACACTTGAAAAATGCCCTTTTCCCTCAATTTCCTAAACATTACTACCTCTATTCCAGGTAAAAAATCTGGGTTTCCTATTATCGGATATAGCGGTGATTTTTTATCTGTAAATTTAGGTTTCTGACATATTTTATCTCCTACCCATAAAGTCGTTCCTATCGTGGGATGTGATTTTACCAAGGGGGGCAAGGCTGTGTAGCACCATATTGCCCTATTTAGTGGGATTGGACTAATTTGCTGCTCCATATTTATCCATAGTTTATACTCCTTATGTCTGCTCCAGTCTACTAGCCTCCCAAGATGCACTGCTTGATAATATTTATATATATCCGGTGCAGATATACCCCCTACTCTTTTTGATAAGGTTAAAAGTTTTCTGGCTATTCTTGGTTTCTTACTATCCCATATAAATTTCATAAACAAAGTTTGGACCTGGTTAAAGAAAGACTTAGGAATTCTTATCGGTAATGTTTTTTATTTTCTAAATAGGTTCCTTTAAGCTAGTGCATTGTTGGTTCACTTACCTTTTCCTTTGATTTACCTTCTAAATATTTTTTTTCTTTGTTTTCTTTGTCTGAATTTCTCACTTCCTGTTCCTCCTCAGTAAGCTGTTCAGTAAGCTGTTCTGGCTGACTCCACACCACTCAGATGATAGTGTGAAGTTCAGTGAGGAGAAACAGGAAGTGAGAAATTCAGACAAAGAAAACAAACATTTAAAAGGTAATTCAAAGGAAAAGGTAAGTGAAGCAACAATGCACTAGCTTAAAGGAACCTATTTAGAAAATAAAAAACAAACCTTTACAACCCCTTTAACTTTGTTGAATGCCTTCTTTAGACTGGTCTTACTGTAGCCTCTAACTTGGAGACGTTCATTCAGAGAGTCAGACTCTCGTTGAAAGTCCACATCTAGTGTGCAGTTACGTTTGACCCTTAGGAATTGACTATAGGGTATACTCTTTTTTTTTGTATAATCTTTATTTTTGTAAAAGGGAAATATACAGCAAGACACGTCCAACAGTTTGCTTAAAAAATTTGAAAAAGCACAGACCCACATAGGTCTGGTGTGCATAAACAGCAAATAAGCAGGTTGAACAAAGAAATAAAGTACATCAATAATAACAGTATCTTGTAGGCATTATGTGGGGCGGCCGAGGGGCTGCACTAGTTAGTAGAGTAAGGATGTCACCATAGGAACAGTGTTGCACACAACTGTGGTAGGTGCGGAGGGTACATAGAATGTAAGGGCCTCACACACCACAGCCCTACCATTGGCAACGAGCCAGGGGGGCTGTCCATGTAACTATAGTTAAGACATGGTCCCCCGACCTACGGCCGGGGCGGGGGGGAGGGGGGCCTAATAGCCTCCATCTGACCTCTCCCCACTCCCCGCACGCAGTGGGGGGCACAAAAAAGCTACAGTGTACACTCAGGCGGGACACCCAGTGCCCCCTGTAAAGGGGGGCGTATCCCGCGAGCGCAGAGGCTCTTGGTAATTACAACAACCACAAGCATAACAGTCAATCCTTAAACCAGCATCAATGCATATAATTGCAAAACATATATATATAAGGAAAAGGAGGGAAAAAAAAAGGGGGGGAGGAAAAGGGGGAAAGAAAAGAAGCACAGACGAGAAAAAAAGAAAAAGGGAGGAGAGAGGGAAAGGAAGGGGTGATCCGAGCGTACCTGCATTTCTGTAGGAGGCCCCATTTAAGGCCACACCGAGCACACCATCAAGTGTAGCCATCAGTCCAGGTGAACTCCATTAGTCACAATATGTCAGAGGGTAGCTCCCAGTCCTCTAAGCTCTCGACAGCCTGCGATTTTTAAGAGAAGGTTCTGCCAGTTCCAATAAAGCTATGTCCAGGCTAGACGGCACGTATCTAGGATCTGTGACGTAGTCATTCCAGGGTGTCCAGATACCGATAAACCGGTCTCGGGAGCCCCGACAGGTCGCTATCCAGTCCTCAGCCTCTCGGACTGCACTCACCCCGCTGACCCACTCCTCCCGTGTAGGAACTCTGGATTGCTTCCAGTAAGTTTGAAGCAGGCGCCTAACCGCATTTAATAAATGGGGTAGCACGCTTTTCTTATATTGACTGAGCGGGATCGGGGGGACATGCAGGAGGAAGTGCGTCGGAGAGAGGGGAACATCAATCCCCGTTATGCTGTTTTTTTGGTCTTTGATGTCTTCCCAAAAGGGCCTGATTAGGGGACATTCCCACCATATGTGGACAAGCGTACCCCTGTGTCCGCAGCCACGCCAGCAGAGCTCCGAACCAGAAGGATATATGCGTGCCATATCCGCTGGTACCCGGTACCAGCGGGACAATATCTTATAGTTTGTTTCTTGAGCTTTTGAGTCTATAGAGGATGAGTGAGTAAGGTAGTACAGGTGAGTCAGCTGCGAGTCAGTGAATTCCTGCCCTAAGTCTCTTTCCCACCTTCGAATATAAGCAGGTTTGGGTTGATGGGCGGCCGAGCCAAGAAGTCGGTAAAGTTCCAACACCATGTGGGGGTATACTCTTTTTTAGTTGTTCCGGGTGTGAACTGTCTGCATGTAACAGACTGTTGCCAGTCGCGGGCTTTCTATAGAGGGTAGAACAAAGTTCACCTCTTTCATTTGTAAAAATTTCCACATCCAAGAAGGTTATTTTAACCAAATCAAAAGTATAGGTGGATTTCAAATTATATTTATTCACTTGTAACTGTTAGTTAGTTCACCTCTAGATCCCGCCCAAACCATAAAAACATCATCGATGTAGCGATGCCAGGATATTATCCTGCCTACATCGATTTGTTTGGATTCGTCTGCAAAGAGGTCACGCTCCCACCCCCCAGATACAGATTTGCATATGAGGGTGCACATTTGGCCCCCATAGCAACTCCCTGCATCTGGAGGTAGTGGGAGCCCCTAAAGACGAAAATATTATGTGTTAGAACAAAACTCAACAATTCAATCACGAAATCGTTATATTTCCAAGAATCCAAATCTCGCTCACCGAGGAATTCCTGTACAACATCGACACCCCTGGAATGGGGTATCGAGTTGTACAAGGCCTCGATGTCGATAGCTACAAGCCACGCCCCAGGGGGAATTTGTATGCCATCAATGATTTTCAACAATTCAATAGTATCCCTCACGTGGGAAAATAAACCCTTAACGTGAGGATACAAGTATTCATCGATCAGCTGACTGGCTCGCTCAGTTAAGGATCCACAGCCTGAGATAATCGGTCTGCCTGGTGGTTTAGTTAAACTTTTATGCACTTTAGGAAGTGCATAAAAGTTTGGAACAGTGAAGTTTTCCATCTCTAGATATTTGAAGGTATTGGAATCTATAATGCCTCTGTGTTGGGCCCTAAGGATTATCTCCCTATATTTCCTTGTATAGTATTGGATGTGAGACTTAGGGACCGGACGATACCACTCGCGGTTGCGAATGATATCGTAACACATGTCCTCATACTGTCCCACATCCATCACTACTAAATTCCCACCTTTATCCGATGGTTTAATTACTATGGATTTGTTACAACTAAGGGTTTTTAAAGCTTGTTTCAAGTGTTGAGATAAATTGCCTTGTGGTCCGGTGTGCCAATTGCTAGCCTCTATCGCTTTTGTGACCTGAATGACAAATGCCCAGATGTTCGAATTGCCCTGCAGGACCGGAAATGATCTGGACCGGGGTTTGTACGATTTAGGGGTACCGAAAACAACACCGGAGGAGGACGGAGTGGCAATGGAGGAGTCTTGAGACTGTGTTTGAGAAACACTGTCGCTCACGGCTAATGGAATCCCAATTACATCTGGGCCTCCCACATATCCCTAGGTATCCATCACGTTTGTCATATGGCTCCTCCTCCTTTGGGGCTCTAGGTTATCATCATGAGGAGGGAGGCGAGACTCATGGGCAGGGATGAGCCGAACACCTCCCTGTTCGGTTCGCACTAGAACCTGCGAACAGACAAAATGTTCGTGTGAACTTTAGAACCCTATTAAATACAATGGACTTGAACGTTCAAAATCTAAAGTGCTAATTATAAAGGCTTATATGCAAGTTATTGTCCTAAAAAGTGTTTTTCGGACCTGGGTCCTGCCCCAGGGGACATGTATCAATGCAAAAAGAAGTTTTAAAAACGGCCGTTTTTTTCGGGAGCGGTGATTTTAATAATGCTTAAAATGAAAAAAATAAAAGTGAAATATTCCTTTAAATTTAGTACCTGGGGGGTGTGTATGATATGCATGTAAAGTGGCGCATGTTTCCCGTGCTTAGAACTGTCCCTGCAAAAAATGTCATTTTTGAAGGAAAAAAAGTCATTTAAAACTCACTCGCGGCTATAATGAATTGTCGGCTCCCGGCAATACATACAAAAGTAATTGATAAAAAAAAAAGAAAAAGCGTGGGGGTCCCCCAGAATTCAATTACCAGGCCCTTCAGGTCTGGAATGGATATTAAGGGGAACCCCGCCGAAAATTAAAAAAAAAATGGCGTGGGGTTCCCCCAAATATCCATACCAGGCCCTTCAGATCTGCCATGGATTTTAAGGGCAACTCCACCCCAAATTTAAAAAAAAATGGCGTGGAGTCCCCCCAAAAATCCATACCAGACCCTTATCCGAGCACGTAACCTGGCCGGCCGCAGGGGAAGAGGGGGGGACGAGAGAGCGGCCCCCCCTCCCTCCTGAACCGTACCAGGCCACATGCCCTCAACATGGGGAGGATGTCCCCATGTTGATGGGGACAAGGGCCTCATCCCCACAACCCTTGCCCGGTGGTTGTGGGGGTCTGCGGGCAGGGGGCTTATCGGAATCTGGAAGACCCCTTTAACAAAGGGGACCCCCAGATCCCGGCCCCTCCCCTATGTGAATTGGTAAGGGGTACATTGTACCCCTACCATTTCACGAAGAAAGTGTAAAAAAAAAAAAAAAAACACACAAACACCTTGAAAAAGTCCTTTATTTAACAAAAAAAAAAAAACATTCCAGCGATGAAATCCAGTGTCCCGCGGCGATCCCGATGTCCAGCGCCGTCCGTCATTGGTTTTGCCTGAGCGGACCTGATGGGGAACTTCCTCCTCAGTGTTTTAAATGTATAGACCCGCCCCTTCTAAAGTTCCCCATCAGGTCCGCTCAGCGGACCAGATGCGGAACATGAGAAGGGGCGGGTCTATACATGTATTACCAAAGTGAGAGAAGTTCCTCATCAGGTCCGCCCCCTCGGTATGTCGGACCCGCCTACGTCATTGGCTTGAGCAGGGAACTTCCTTCACTGTGTAAATTTAAATTACACAGTGAAGGAAGTTCCCCGCTCAAGCCAATGACGTAGGCGGGTCCGACATACCGAGGGGGCGGACCTGATGGGGAACTTCTCTCACTTTGGTAATACATGTATAGACCCGCCCCTTCTCATGTTCCGCATCTGGTCCGCTGAGCGGACCTGATGGGGAACTTTAGAAGGGGCGGGTCTATACATTTAAAACACTGAGGAGGAAGTTCCCCATCAGGACCGCTCAGGCAAAACTAATGACGGACGGCGTTGGACATCGGGATCGCCGCGGGACACTGGATTTCATCGCTGGAATGTTTTTTTTTTTTTTTAATAAAGGACTTTTTCAAGGTGTTTGTGTGTTTTTTTTTACTTTTTTTTACGCTTTCTTCGTGAAATGGTAGGGGTACAATGTACCCCTTACCAATTCACATAGGGGGGGGGCGGGATCTGGGGGTTCCCCTTTGCTGAAGGGGTCTTCCAGATTCCGATAAGCCCCCTGCCCGCAGACCCCCACAACCACCGGGCAAGGGTTGTGGGGATGAGGCCCTTGTCCCCATCAACATGGGGACATCCTCCCCATGTTGAGGGCATGTGGCCTGGTACGGTTCAGGAGGGAGGGGGGGCCCTGCGGCCGGCCAGGTTACGTGCTCGGATAAGGGTCTGGTATGGATTTTTGGGGGGACTCCACGCCATTTTTTTTTTTATTTGGGATGGAGTTCCCCTTAAAATCCATGCCAGATCTCAAGGGCCTGGTATGGATATTTGGGGGAACCCCACGCCATTTTTTTTTAAATTTGCGGCGGGGTTCCCCTTAATATCCATTCCAGACCTGAAGGGCCTGGTAATTGAATTTGGGGGAACCCCCACGCTTTTTTTTTTTTTTTTATCAATGACTTTTGTATGTATTGCCGGGAGCCGACAATTCATTATAGCTGCGAGTGAGTTTTAAATTACTTTTTTTCCTTCAAAAATGACACTTTGTGCAGGGACAGTTCTAAGCACAGGAAACATGCGCCACTTTACATGCATATCATACACACCCCCCAGGTACGAAATTTAAAGGAATATTTCACTTTTATTGTTTCACTTTAAGCATTATTAAAATCACTGCTCCCGAAAAAACGTCCGTTTTAAAAAAAATTTTTTTGCATTGATACATGTCCCCTGGGGCAGGACCCGGGTCCCCAAACACTTTTTAGGACAATAACTTGCATATTAGGCTTTATAATTAGCACTTTAGATTTCTCCCATAGACTTTTCGAATTTGCCACGAACACCCCAATTTGTTCGCTGTTCGGCGAACAGGCAATGTTCGAGTTGAACATGAGTTTGACTCGAACTCGACGCTCATCCCTACTCATGGGTGACGGGTAGTGGGACACATTACCTGGGAGGGTGCTTCATATACTTTATGCCAGCATTGTTCCCCCCAATATATAGGGGGGTACTTTATGATGTATTGATATTTATGCAACTATTTATATTTAGTTTTTGATACATGTTTGGTTGGCAACATGTTTGTAATTGCCAACCAGTCATGTTAAGCATTTTTTGTATTTATCTTCTGTGAGGGGGTTAGCTCGGCAGCGGGTGTGTGTGACCCCCTGGATGGGCTCCCCACACAAAAACAGGCCCAGCAGACGGAGGTTGTGGTTTTCAAGAAAAAAAAGGTGCGGTTTATTTCTCTATTTACAGTGACAAAAACACAGCAAAGCAAAAAGAAACATAAACAAAATAAACCCTGGTCAGCTTGACCTCTGACTAAACATGCAGGTTTCCTAACTAACAACTGGGATCAGCCTGGTGCTGTCCTAGTCCCTAAGTCCCTGGTTTAGTAAATGTCCAAACAAATAGCCACACAGGCTTTTTCTCACCGCACAGGGGTTCACTCTCCCTAGACAGTCCACACAGGTCTGGTTCCAGGCATGAGCAAACACCTAATGAATCTGGGAGTTTTTATAGAGGCCTTAAACGAGCTGACAAGCTTCAGCTGGTCTCATCAACTCCCTGCCTGCACGACGCCCAGCACTCTCTCTAGAGGTATGAATCATCCATGAGCCCACTAGCCTCAGCTGGGCTTCATCAACTCCCTCCCTAGTTGTATAAGTCGGCATAAAGCCTGAATCTGGGAGAAATATATCTACCCCCCTGGATGCAACCAGGTGACTTTACCTTCCTGCTGTCACATACCCCCCTCTTGTTTTAACCTTGGGGTTGGAACACCAGCAATCAGGCATTCATGTACTCGAGACAAAGCATCCACATTCCCCATTTGAACGCCAGGGCGATGCTTTACTGTGAAGTTGAATTCCTGTAGGGCCAGGAACCACCTATTCACTCTTCTATTTGTCTCCTTGTTTTGAGCCATCCACTTTAACGGAGCGTGATCCGTAACCATGTCAAAGTGCCTACCTAGCAGATAGTACCGAAGGGAATCTAGAGCCCACTTCACCGCTAAACACTCCTTTTCAACCGTGGCGTAATTTACCTCATGGGACTTCAACTTCCTGCTGAGGTAAATGACTGGGTGCTCTTCCCCGTTCCAGACCTGGGACAATACTGCTCCTAACCCCACATCTGACGCATCACTTTGTACGACAAAGTCTTTAGAGAAGTCGGGTGAGTACAACACTGGCTGGCTACATAAGGCTTGTTTCAAGAATTGGAATGCTGCCTCAGCCTCGGGGGTCCATTTAATCATGACCGACCCTTTCCCTTTCGTCAGGTTGGTTAGGGGCACAGCCTTAGAAGCAAAGTGGGGAATGAAGCGTCGATAATACCCCGCGATTCCCAGAAAGGCTCGTACCTGCTTCTTGCTGTTGGGACGTGGCCAACTCTGGATGGCCTCGACTTTGTTGAGTTGGGGTTTTATTACTCCCCTCCCAATGGTGTACCCAAGATATTTGGCCTCCTCCTGCCCAATGGTACACTTCTTGGGGTTAGCCGTAAACCCCGCTTCCCGGATAGAGTTTAGGACTGCTTGCACCTTTGGCAGATGTGAGGCCCAATCTGTGCTATGGACAATTACGTCATCCAGGTAAGCCGCAGCATACTTCCGATGGGGCCTCAGTATCTGGTCCATTTTCCGCTGGAATGTGGCTGGCGCATTCTGTAACCCGAACGGCATTCTCTTATATTGGAACGCCCCGTCTGGGGTTACAAATGCGTTTTTCTCTTTGGCCGACTTGGCCAGGGGAATTTGCCAATACCCTTTTGTGAGGTCAAGAGTCGTCATGTATCGGGCTGTTCCCAGCCGGTCAATCAACTCATCTATACGTGGCATGGGGTAGGTGTCAAATTTTGTAACTTTGTTCAACTGACGAAAATCGTTACAAAATCGCCAGCTCCCATCCGGTTTAGGCACCAACACAATGGGACTAGACCAATCACTTTGGGACTCCTCTATCACCCCTAAGTTCAGCATTTTCTGTACTTCCTCCCGTATTGCCTCCCGTCGGGCCTCTGGGATCCGATAGGGTTTTAACTTCACCCTTTCACCGGGCGGGGTAATAATATCATGCTCTACCCCAGATGTTTGTCCCGGCAGCTCAGAGAACACCTCCTTGTTGCGAAGCACAAACTCCTTAACCTCCTGTTGTTGGGGTTGTGACAAGGTGGCTGCTATTCCAACCTCCGGAATCACGCAACCAGTTTGAGCTGGTGACCAAGTTTCTGCGACTAGGGACTCTCTATCCCTCCAGGCTTTCAACAGATTAACGTGATAGATCTGTTCGGGCTTTCGCCTTCCTGGTTGTCTGACCTTGTAATTCACTTCGCTCACTTTTTCCATTATCTCGTAGGGGCCTTGCCATTTGGCAAGGAATTTACTTTCAACCGTAGGGACAAGTACCAATATCCTATCCCCCGGGGAAAAGGTACGGGTCTTGGCTCCACGGTTGTACACTCTCTGCTGTGCCAACTGCGCTTGGGCCAAATGTTCCTTCACGATGGGCATTACCTGTGCAATTCGATCTTGCATCAGGGCGACATGCTCAATCACACTCCTGTGGGGAGAACTCTCACTTTCCCAAGTTTCCTTGGCAATATCCAACAGCCCTCTTGGGTGTCTCCCATACAGTAACTCAAAGGGGGAGAATCCCGTAGAGGATTGGGGCACCTCCCTAATAGCAAACATCAAATAAGGAAGTAGACAGTCCCAATCCTTTCCATCTCTATCCACCACTTTCTTCAACATTTGTTTTAGGGTTTTGTTGAATCTTTCAACCAGCCCATCGGTTTGGGGGTGATACACAGATGTACGCAATTGCGTCACTTTGAACAATTTACACAGCTCTTTCATAACCCGGGACATAAAGGGTGTACCTTGGTCCGTAAGCAGTTCTTTACAAATACCCACCCGGCTAAAAACAAGAGATAGCTCTTTGGCTATGGTTTTGGCCGAGGTATTTCGGAGAGGGATCGCTTCTGGATAACGGGTGGCATAGTCCATTATAACTAATATGTACTGGTGCCCCCTAGCGGACTTGATTATAGGACCTACCAAATCCATTGCGATCCTCTCAAACGGGACCTCAATGATGGGTAGAGGGACCAGCGGGCTACGGAAATGTGGCATCGGGGCCGACCTCTGACACACAGGGCAGGAGGAACAATAATTTTCTATGTCCTTCATCACCCCAGGCCAATAGAATCTCTGTAATACCCTCTCTCGGGTTTTCTCTGTCCCCAGATGACCTCCAAGAATGTGCCCATGGGCCAACTCCAACACCAACTTCCTGTAAGGTTTGGGCACCACAAGCTGCTCAACGATTTCTTCTGCCCTTTTTGCCACCCGATACAGTAGGTCCTTCTCTACGCTGAAGTATGGGTAAGTGCAGGTATTATCTGGGTTCACTAACTCGCCATCTATTTCCACTACGTTTTCCCGTGCCTTTATTAGGGCGGGGTCTTTTAACTGTTCTGTGGCAAAATTTTCCCTGTGAACCTCAAGATCAGAAAACTCCACAGACGGTAGGTTTTCGTCTGAGGAGGTGGGCTCCTCTCCAGTTTCTTGAGTCTCCCCTGCCAATACTGACAAGGGAAATTCGGGAGAGTCCTCACCACTCTCAGAGGAGTTCTGGCTATCACATTCCTGGTACATAGGGGCACCAGTGGGGGGCTCAGGATCATCCCACAGTTCCCAGAACTTCGGAAAATCCCTTCCCACAATGGCATCATGCGGTAATTGAGATACTAACCCCACTGGATGAGAGAGGGTACCTTTGGGGGTCTCGAAACACACTGTAGTCACTGGATACTCTCGGGTGTCCCCATGCACACAAATAACAGCTACCTTGCTATTCCCAGAGACCTCTGTTTTAACGAATTCAGCCTTTATCAGGGTCACAAGGCTACCTGAATCCAGCAATACCACAACATTTCTACCATTAATACACATTTTGCATAAATGTTTCTCAGTTCCCCGAATGGCAGTGCATGCGACTGTCGCACACAGCGACTGACGTCTGTCCGTCAGAAAGTCACATTGCATGGGTTCCTCCACAACCGGGCAATTTGCTGCAATATGTCCCGCTTGCCGGCAGCGGTAGCAAACAATCCTTTTGGCTGCCTCTTGAGCCCCTGACTTCCCAGGCTGTTCTCGCCAAACTTTGGGTAGAGCTCCCACCCTCTCACTCTCTCCACCCTCACCCCTTGGAATCCTCTTATCCGCCCCTGGGGATGGTCTGGTCTTAGGGTGGAAAGTCCGAGAGTCTCTGGAAGAGGCCGTCAGGTTCTCTGTAGCCAAGTATTTCTCTACACGATCCACAAGACCATCGGCCGTCTCTGGGTCTCCATGGCTTACCCACTTTTGGATGGCAGTAGGAAGAGCTCTCAAAAACCGATCCATTACAACACGTTCCACAATCTCTGGTGCGGACAAAGTCTCTGGCTGTAGCCACTTCCTGCTCAGGTGAATGAGATCATACATTTGAGACCTGGGGGGTTTTCCAAGCTGGAAAGTCCAGTTATGCACACGCTGAGCCCGGACAGCCAGGGTGACACCAGCCTTGCCAATATTTCAGCTTTTAGCATCACATAGTCTTTTGCTTGGTCAGACTCTAGGTCATAGTAAGCTTTCTGCGATTCACCAGTTAACAGAGGAGCCACCAGTCCAGCCCACTGCTCCTCAGGCCACTTTTCCCTTTCAGCAGTCCTTTCAAATGTGGTCAAAAATACCTCTGGATCATCCTCTCCAGTCATTTTTGTCAATAAACGACTCACCCCAAAGGACGCGGTATTAGTGGGACGGCTTTCCTCACTGGTCTGCGGACGTTGCTGCATTACTGCTTCCATCTGTTGTTGTAGTCTCTGCTCTTGCTTCTGCAATAGGTCTATGAAGCGGGCCTCAGATTGCTGCTGGGCTTGTTGCTGAGCCTCCAGACTCTGTTGCAAAGTTGCAAGGCTCTGTTGATGAGCTTGCTGCTGGGCTGCAAGGCTCTGTTGATGAGCTTGCTGCTGGGCTGCAAGGCTCTGTTGATGAGCTTGCTGCTGGGCTGCGAAGCTCTGTTGTTGAGCTGCAAGGCTCTTTTGAAAACCTGCATTTGTCTGCTGTTGATTGGCATTTGCTAGAGCCAGCTGTTTCAGTATCTCCTCCATGCTGGCCTAAAAAAAACTGCCCGCATTCTCCACCAACTGTGAGGGGGTTAGCTCGGCAGCGGGTGTGTGTGACCCCCTGGATGGGCTCCCCACACAAAAACAGGCCCAGCAGACGGAGGTTGTGGTTTTCAAGAAAAAAAAGGTGCGGTTTATTTCTCTATTTACAGTGACAAAAACACAGCAAAGCAAAAAGAAACATAAACAAAATAAACCCTGGTCAGCTTGACCTCTGACTAAACATGCAGGTTTCCTAACTAACAACTGGGATCAGCCTGGTGCTGTCCTAGTCCCTAAGTCCCTGGTTTAGTAAATGTCCAAACAAATAGCCACACAGGCTTTTTCTCACCGCACAGGGGTTCACTCTCCCTAGACAGTCCACACAGGTCTGGTTCCAGGCATGAGCAAACACCTAATGAATCTGGGAGTTTTTATAGAGGCCTTAAACGAGCTGACAAGCTTCAGCTGGTCTCATCAACTCCCTGCCTGCACGACGCCCAGCACTCTCCCTAGAGGTATGAATCATCCATGAGCCCACTAGCCTCAGCTGGGCTTCATCAACTCCCTCCCTAGTTGTATAAGTCGGCATAAAGCCTGAATCTGGGAGAAATATATCTACCCCCCTGGATGCAACCAGGTGACTTTACCTTCCTGCTGTCACACTTCTAATGGTTTGTCTTTTTTTCTTTGTAGGCATTCCGGACACGGCACGCACATTTTGTTTTTGGTTTTGTTTTTGTGGTTGTTTTTGTTTTATTTTATTTCATTTTTGTATTTCTTTTCTCTCATGTTTATTTCATTCATTTGTTACACCTTTTTTTCCCCCATGATGACGCGCTGGTACAGGACTTCGAGCAATTAGACTCCACATACCGTCTTTCTTTGGGTGGCCAGGTTTCACAATTCCACAGCTGGGTGCATTGGGGTTTGATCTTGTTCCGGGGGCCCGTTGTCCCGTACGGATGCCCAAGGGTGTACACCAGACTAGGTCACTATGTGTTCCGAGGTCTAGGTGTCCGCCCACATTGAGAGCCCTTTGCTGCGCAGCCCCCACCGGATACATGTCAGCATTGACTTACATCATCATGGCACGCTCCTGACCTTTTGTCACGAGATGCGGTGTCAGCACAGAAAGTCATCTTGTGTTTCCGTCAAAGCAGGAAGTGATGTCACCTCCTGGACACTGGGTATCAGTCTGCTCATCTGTGTCTCTCCTCATTTTGCGTCCGTGAATACGCCATTGCGGCATGACGTCACACGCCGCGCTTTTGGCGGTTCAAGGGAGGATATTTAAATCCCAGACAGCAATTGCTGGATTGGGACACTTGTGGGAGCTCAGGCTGATGGTGGATGGCAAAACAGGTAGCTTTTTGGTCTTTTGCTGATTATATCATCTAAGGGAATTACCATGTTCATGGTTCTTCCTGCATATATTTTTCAGATTGGGGAAGGTTATTTTTACTTATGCAGTGTTTTTCATTGAGGACTATTCCCTTTATACCTTTGGTTGGTGATCAGATAAGGACTCCATATTCTATCTTGAAGTGAATCCGGTCTAAGCCATTTGTGATCCCCTTCTGGTGAGAAGATATTAATGACGCATTATATAAATCATCTTATCTCTTGATTGCCCCATTTTTCACCCCCCCTCCCTCCCTAGGGCCTTTCCCTTTTTCTTCTTTTTTCATCCCTTCTCCCCCTCCCCTTTTCCCCTCCCACTACCCTCTTTACCTTCTTCTCCCTATATGGGGTTAATCAATAATATATATATTGTGTACAGGACGCCAAGGTTGGGTCCTGGACGGGTGCTATATAGCACCAATATTTTGGTTGTGGTCCCTTTAAGGAGTGGTGATGGTGTTCAGGAGGTCACCCAGAATGCGTGAGGAACTCCTGGCAAAAGAAGTAGTCAAGAGAGGACTGGCTCGCAGTCCTCTTTGTCTTGATAAAGAGTTATTTGGGGCCCAGAATTTCGGAGGCTCTAAAGTGATATTCGGGTGGGATAGAGCCTCCACTCCTGACCACTGGGAGTCAGCAGACAGGGGGTTAAAGGCTTCCAGGAAACAGCTCATAAAACAGGAAGTGGTGCTAGAGGTGTGGTGGAAGGAGTATGGGGATTGCACCTGTGAAGATGAGCTGTGTGTCTGCTGGGAGCTTTTAAAAGATTCAGCAAGGGCTCTGGAAGTTCCCTCTACAAAACTGTATGTGCCTTTTCTTTGATTTATTTTGTGCTGAAGACAAGCAGGACTTTACTTTATGCTGGAAAATAAGTGGACTTTGTTTTTATATTTTTCCTGTGTGCTGAATGAAGCTTGATTTTTGGTTTGTTTACAAATAAAAGCCTTTTCGTTCAACTTCAACGGTTTATGCACTTGGTCCCGTGGAGCTATAATCCCCAAAAGTTTACAACTGGTGGAGAATGCGGGCAAAGTGCATTTGCAGCTGAAAAAACCGTTTAAAACAAACTGACATTTAAAGAGACAGTGTGTTTATGGCATGTCTTGGGTGAAGTCAGCTCAGACATTGCAAACAGCAGACAAAGGCATGGAGGAGGTCATCAAGGCGTTGGCACAAGCCACTGTGACCCAACAGCAAGCCACTGCGACCCAACAGCAAGCTTTGGCAGAGGCAAACCGTTGCCATGGGGAAGCGATGGCTCAGCAGCAGGAAAGCACGCGGCTGCTAGCCACCCAGTTTACAGCCCAGCAGGGGTCCACTCAAGCATAGGTGGCTGCCTTGCAGGAGGCAGTACAGCGGCTGGCTCAGGGACGAGAGCAAGCGGTCATTGCCGCTGGCAACCAAGTGTCTGTGAGAGCCACCCATTTTTTACAAAAGCTAACACCCAGTGATGACGTAGAGGCCTTTCTCACTACCTTTGAAAGGATAGCGGAGAGAGAGGGGTGGCCCCGTGACCAATGGGCTGGCATTATCTCCCCTTTCCTCACCGGTGACCCACAAAAGGCCTATTTTGACCTCCCATCTGAGCACATCAGCGATTATGAGCGGCTGAAGGCAGAGATCCTGGCCCGCCTGGGAGTGACCACAGCCGTCCGGGCTCAGAGGGTGCATTGCTGGCGGTACAAACCTGACCGACCGCTTAGGTCCCAAATGCACGGACTAGTGCAGCTGGTGAAAAAATGGCTGCAGCCGGAAAAATTGTCGGGCCCACAAATGGTGGAACGGGTGGTGATGGACTGGTACCTGCGGTCCCTGCCAGATGACCTACAGCGCTGGGTAAGCCATGGAGACCCTGCAACTGCTGACCAGCTGGTTGAGTTGGTCGAAAGGTATACCGTGGTGGAGGACCTGCTTGGGCCTGCCAAGCGTCGGGAACCCACACCAAGGGCAACCAGACCAGCCACAGCACCTAGGAGAGAAGCCCTACCTTACATTGAAACCCGCAAACCGGCATCATCGTCCGCAGAACCGCAAAGGTTGGTTCCTGTCCCTAGGATGGGGGACCTACAGTGTTGGCGATGTCGGTCCTGGGGGCATACCCGGGCACAGTGCCCACTGCAGGAGGAGCCTATGGACTGTGGGACTGGTCGGAGAAGCTCCTTCTATGTGCAAAGAGGGTGTGCCACTCATCTTGATCTGGCTGAAGGACGGTTCGAGTGTGAAGTGTGGGTGAACCACCTTCCTGCCAAGGCGCTACTGGACTTCGGTAGCATGATAACACTTGTACATGCCAGGGTGGTCAGGAGACTCGGCCCAGTGAATAAGACTCTACGGGTAGTGTGTATCCATGGGGACACCAGGGAGTACCCCCTGGTCCCGGTAACGGTTTCCTATGGCCATATTTCAGTTACACAAGAGGTTGGGGTGGTAAAAAGTTTAATACATGACATCATAGTGGGGCGGGACTGTCCACTATTTCTTGAACTATGGAACCAGGTACAGATAGGGCTGCCAGGAGAACTGGGGACACTGGGCCTGGAAGGGACAGAGACTGAGGCGTCCGGGCCTGAAACCCCCACAACACACCCCTCTAATATGGAGATACCCATCACTGATAATGAAGTTACAGAGAATGCTAATTTGGATGATAATGTTTCTGTTCCAGGTCTCAAAACCGAGTTGATCTCTGAGGGGGGGGGGGGGTTTCCCATTACAAGTCATGCTGGGGGAGGAAGATGAGGATCTCTCTCCGGTTGAGGAGGATGAGGGGGAAACATCCTCGAGGCTAGTGCATCCAGACCTGGATGTATCCAGGGGTGCATTTGGCACCGCCCAATTACAGGATCCTACCTTGACCAATGCTCGAGAGCAGGTTTCTGTTATTGATGGGCTCTTACAAATGCCAGGGGCAGATCAGAGGTTTCCTCATTTTGCATTGAAGGGGGACTTGGTATATCGAGTAGATGAGAGCCGAGGGGAAACTGTAGAGCAGTTGCTGGTTCCCCAACTATATAGGCGGATGCTCCTTGATCTAGCCCACAACGACACACTGGGAGGACACCTGGGGGCAGAAAAAACAGAGGCCAGGGTAACCGACCGGTTTTACTGGCCAGGTGTGAAGGCCGAGGTTAAAAGATATTGTGCATCTTGTCCCATTTGCCAGTTAACTGCCCCAGTGCCCCACTATAGAAACCCTCTAGTACCCTTGCCAATTATTGAGGTCCCATTCGAGCGGATCGCTATGGATCTGGTGGGACCCCTGGTAAAGTCGGCAAGGGGGCACCAATACATATTAGTCATCCTAGATTACGCAACTAGGTATCCAGAGGCAATCCCTTTGAGGAAAGCTTCCTCTAAGGCCATTGCCCGGGAGTTATTTCAAATGTTCTCACGAACGGGGTTCCCCAAAGAGATGCTGATGGACCAGGGCACCCCTTTTATGTCAAAGGTGAAGGCGGACTTGTGCAGACTGTTTCAGATTAAGCAGTTGCGGACGTCCGTTTATCACCCGCAGACCGATGGACTACTCGAGAGGTTTAATAAAACTGTAAAGTCCATGTTGAAAAGAGTGGTCCAGAAAGACGGGAAGGATTGGGATATGTTACTCCCTGCCTTGTTGTTTGCCATCCGGGAGGTTCCACAAGCATCCACGTGCTTCTCACCGTTTGAGCTAGTATATGGACGAAGGCCCCGGGGGTTGCTCTACCTAGTAAAGGAAACGTGGGAAAGTGAGTCCTCACCACATAAAACCGTGGTAGAGCATATCTCTCAAATGCGAGAGAGGGTGGCTAAGGTGATGCCGCTGGTGAGGGAGCACATGCAGAAGGCTCAGGATGCCCAAAGAAGAGTGTATAACCGGTCGGCTAAAATTAGACAGTTTCAAGTAGGAGACAGGGTGGCGGTTCTAATACCCACGGTGGAGAGCAAATTCTTGGCCAAGTGGCAAGGCCCGTTTGAGGTAGTAGAGAAAGTAAGTGAGGTGAACTACAAGGTACACCAGCCAGGGAAAAGAAAACCCTACCAAATTTATCATGTAAATTTGTTGAAGCCCTGGAGAGACAGAGAACAGGTATCCGCGGTGGTAAGGGTACAGTCAGGGGACTATGTAGGGATCAACCTGGTGCAGGTTGCTGCCACCCTAACTAGACCCCAAACCCAGCAAGCAAAAGAGTTTCTGCAAAGAAATAGGGTCATGTTTTCAGAATTTCCTGGTCTCACCAACGTCATCAAGCATGACATCGTGACCGAGCCCAATGTAAAAATCCGGTTAAAGCCTTACCGTATCCCAGAAGCTCATAGGGTGGCAGTGTCTGAAGAGGTTAAAAGAATGCTCGAACTTGAAATCATTGAAGAGTCACAGAGCGAGTGGTCGAGTCCAATCGTGTTGGTACCCAAACCCAACGGCACCCTCCGCTTCTGTAACGACTTCAGAAAACTTAATGAAGTCTCCAAGTTTGATGCATATCCCATGCTACGGGTAGATGAGCTAATTGAGAGGTTAGGTCCTGCCAGGTATATCACCACGCTGGACCTCACAACAAAAGGGTACTGGCAGATTCCCCTGACCAAAGAAGCCAGGGAGAAAACAGCCTTCTCTACCCCGGAAGGCCACTTCCAATACAAAAGGATGCCATTTGGTCTACACTCTGCCCCTGCCACGTTTCAAAGGGCCATGGACAAAACTTTGCGTCCACATCAATGGTACGCTTCCGTCTACTTAGATGACATAGTCATCTTCAGCACTGATTGGGAGTCCCATCTTCCCCGGGTTCAGGCAGTTGTAGACTCCTTGAGAAGAGCAGGGTTCACCATCAATCCGGAGAAGTGTGCCATTGGGATGGAGGAAGCCAAGTACCTAGGGTATATTGTGGGTATGGGGTTGGTGAAGCCCCAAATGAGTAAGGTGGAAGCCATACAGGACTGGCCCCATCCCCTAACCAAGAAGCAGGTCAGAGCGTTTTGGGGCATAGTTGGCTATTATAGGAGGTTTGTTCCCAACTTTGCCACCATTCCTGCACCGCTGACTGACTTGACCAAGGGCAGAAAGTCAGTGATGATAAAGTGGAATGCCGAGGCTGAGAAAGCTTTTCAAAAGCTTAAGACGGCATTGTGCCAGGATCCGGTGCTTGTAGCTCCGGATTTCGCAAAGGATTTTGTAGTGCAGACAGATGCTTCAAGTGAGGGATTGGGAGCAGTCCTGTCGCAGGAAATCAATGGAGAAGAGCACCCCGTAGTTTTTCTTAGTAGGAAGCTAACAGCAGCTGAGAAAAACTACGCTGTGGTAGAGCGGGAGTGTCTTGCCATCAAGTGGGCTTTGGACTCCCTACGATATTTTCTCCTAGGCAGGAGGTTTCGCTTGATGTCAGACCACGCTCCCCTTACCTGGATGAGGCAAAACAAGCACACCAATGCCAGGGTGACAAGGTGGTTCCTTTCTCTCCAGGAGTTCAATTTCGTGGTAGAACACAGACCCAGGAGACAACATCAGAATGCCGATGCCCTCTCCCGAGTCCATTGTATGATGTTGAGTGGTGCCTCCAACACCTCTGCGTTGAGGCAGAGGGGGGGGGGGGGGAAATGTACAGGACGCCAAGGTTGGGTCCTGGACGGGTGCTATATAGCACCAATATTTGGGTTGTGGTCCCTTTAAGGAGTGGTGATGGTGTTCAGGAGGTCACCCAGAATGGGTGAGGAATTCCTGGCAAAATAAGTAGTCCAGAGAGGACTGGCTCGCAGTCCTCGTTGTCTTGATAAAGAGTTATTTGGGGCCTGGAATTTCGGAGGCTCTAAAGTGATATTCGGGTGGGATAGAGCCTCCACTCCTGACCACTGGGAGTCAGCACACAGGGGGTTAAAGGCTTCCAGGAAACAGCTCATAAAGCAGAAAGTGGTGCTAGAGGTGGGGTGGAAGGAGTATGGGGATTACACCTGTGAAGATGAGCTGTGTGTCTGCTGGGAGCTTTTAAAAGATTCAGCAAGGGCTCTGGAAGTTCCCTCTACAAAAACCGTATGTGCCTTTTCTTTGATTTATTTTGTGCTGAAGACAAGCAGGACTTTACTTTATGCTGGAAGATAAGTGGACTTTGTTTTTATATTTTTCCTGTGTGCTGAATGAAGCTTGATTTTTGGTTTGTTTACAAATAAAAGCCTTTTCGTTCAACTTCAACGGTTTATACACTTGGTCCCGTGGAGCTATAATCCCCAAAAGTTTACAATTGATAGAAAATAATTTTTTATCCAGATGGGTTCGTACGGATAATTGTCATCATACTATCTATCTGATTCCATCTCTGCCATAGATGAGCTCCCTTGCTTATTATTTTTTGGATAGCCATTAGTCAGGAAGGAGGTGAGTGCGGTCCTTAATTTTTTGTATCTGGACCTGTACACCCCTCTTTTTCTGGTATTTTTTATTAATTTGTTTATATATTACCTACAGGTACTCTTTAAAGAATACATTTTGGTAACTCCTAAGTTCATCCTCCCTTACGGGATTTGTGGCTATCTGGGGCGAGATCGACCGCATTTGTGCCCTGTGGTTGTGATTCCGATCATTCAGGATTCCGTGCTCATGAGGTATGGAATTCATAGTGGGGTTCTTGCTGGATTGACTGTGCTCTGCATACCTTCATTGGATTTGGGAAATATACATGTGTCTGAGTGTGCCTGACATTGATTAAGCTGTATGTACTCAATATGTATATTCATTTGTTTTTCTTTCTCTTTACACCCCAAAGCTGGATTCTTTTTCTAAATTCTAATATAATTGTTATTGGCGTCTATTCCTGATGAAGCCTTATAGGCGAAACTGTAGAGAAACCAAATAGACGCTTCCTTCAACTGAACACATTTTTGTGACCACCTAGCGATTGGTAATAGGGGTATACCTGTGATGGTCACAAACATGTATATGTATCAGTTTTTTAACATGTATAAATAAATATATTTTTCTATTTTTTTATACAATTTTGTCATGTAATTTTGTGTAATTAGACACCGCACCTTTAAAATCCCACATCCTGTTCAATATTTCCTTCATATAAACTGAAGGACTTATGAATAAATGGTTGTGGAACGAATCATTTGAGTTTCCATTATTTCTTAAGGGAAAATTTGCTTTGATATACAAGTGCTTTGGACTACAAGCATGCTTCCGGAACGAATTATGCTGTCAATCCAAGGTTTTACTGTAATTAATATGTGTTCGGGTTTAAAGGGATGAGGTAGCAACCCTAGCGCTCGCGCCGACTACCTGGAAGCGCTGGATCACGTACCTAGTACGTGATCCAGCGCAACAAAGCCGCCTTGCCATCATACATGTAACAAGCAGATTTTGTATGGTTTATCCCTTATTTATGGTATTAGAGTGCTGTTCTCATTTATTTATATGTTTTGCTTGTGATAATCACTTTCCAGTGCTGGCTGACTGTTCCCAGGAAGCCATATACATATGTGCATATAAAGTAAGTTTTGACATATAATACCGCTAATACAGCTAGCTACCATAACCCCGGTATCCTCTTCTTCAGCGGGCGGTCCGCTACAAGATAAAAGTGATCTCTGCGGCGGATTCGCAGCGAGGCCACTTTTATCGGTGTCGGGAGAGGGCCCGCCCCCCTCCCGCCGCTCTCCGGTACCCTCCTCCGCTTACCGGAGCCGTCGGCAGCGGCGGAGGCGATCACGTCTGTCCTCTTGCTGTGTATGGAGAAGAGCGAGAGGAAGATGGCCCCCACCCGTCTCCATATCACTGCAGGGTGGAAGCGACGTCAAAACGTCACTTCCGCCCAATGCTCTTAAAGGGACATTACTCTTTCGTCCATGGACCGACACAGCTTCTCTATTGACAAAGTGGGTATTATCCGTTAATTAGGAGTGACTAGGCAGAAAAACTTGTAAAAAGTGTTGCATCACACCTTCTACAGTACCGCCCAGGGGGCGGACCCTCTGGGTATAGCCTCTCAGTCTGCATCTTCGCAGATCAGTTTTTTTCTCTGTCTAGCAAGGAGTAGGACATGGCTCCCTTCGGGCCCATTGGTCCGGGGAAAAAAGATATATATATATATATATATATTTATTTTTTTTTTTTGCTACATTTGTTGTTTCCTGCGATCTTCGATCAACTGCCGACTGGGTGACAGGCTGGATCCTCGATCCTTGTAGTCTCCCCAGTTTCGGCCATCGAGCGTGTGCCGACCCTAGCTACGCGCTGGGTTTTCCACGACATGCCCGTCGCTCCACGGGTGGCCGGTGAGCTTACGCTCCAGGGCCTGCATCGGACCGCTCAGCTTCGGCTGACCTTACGGCCGAGTCGCAGCAGCCTGGCCGGTGAGCTTACGCTCCAAGGCTTGCATCGGACCGCTCAGCTTCGGCTGACCTTACGGCCGAGTCGCAGCAGCCTGTCCGGTGAGCGTCATGCTCCAGGGCATACATATGATCGTCCCTTCTGGGTCCAATCACAGCATGCCTGGCCAACAGTCACCTTCCGTGCGCGGACGATGATCTGTTTGGAATGTCTTCCAGCAGAATACATGCAGGATAGGTAAGTAAAACTCCCCTGCCTCGGCTGGGTGATTTAGCTGGACATTCCTGGAGAGATCAAGTAAGTGGTTGTGGCCCCTTTCTTTCCTCTCTCCCTGCCTTTCCCTCCTCCCTGGGCTTCTAGCTAAAGGTTGCTGGGTGCTGGGGGTCACCTAGGGGGTCCCACTGGAGCGGGGCTGGCTGTAACTAACATTTAAAAGAAATGTCATTTTTTCTTACCTGTGTTTGTATCCTTCCTCCTCCATGCTGTCGGCGGCCATTTTGAGGTGGTCCATGCCAAATTTGGCCTCTTTTGACTGCCCGGCGGCCATCTTCCTGTGGTTCGGCCACACCCACTGGCCCCTATAAGCTGATCGGCGGCCATGTTTGTCCACCCTGTATGCAGATATTGCCGTTCGGCGGCCATCTTTTTGTGGGCTATGGCTGCTTGACCTCTATCTTCTGTCGGCGGCCATTTTCTTAGAGCCCACATTATCTTCCATACAGACGTTTTTGGCAACCATTTTGCGAGAGCCTCCGGCCTCTAGGGTGCATTACACTGGCGCGAAAATTCACACAGGAAGTGCTGATAAAAGAAGCAGACTGACACAGCAGCAGAGGGACAGCATCACAGGCGCAGCATAGCAGTACCTATCCAGGGTGGTGAGTCCTCTGGGTGACCCGGCCTCTCTGCAGCACAGGAGGGTGACCTATTGATATCTTGCCTGGAGCCCTGTGGGTGTCAGCGTGTGGTCAGCATGGCATCTGAGCCAGATGTCTTCTCCCCTGAAACACCAGATTTAGCAGCTGGTGTCCCTGAGGTGTCTATGGACGCTATGTCAGCAATCCTAGAGGCGTTTGCTGCCAGGGTGGAAGCAGCACACGGGAATACAGGGGGTAATAAACGCCCCCGTCCCCTGCAATCTTCTGGGGATATTTCTGATGCAGAACCAGGTCCAGCTACGGCTCATAGCCCAGATTCTGATGCATCAGAGACTGCAGACCGTAACCGATCGGACAGTGAGGAGGACTCCAAGTCCAGGTCAGTACGCGAGACGGCTTTGGTATCTGACCTTATTACTGCAGTGCGGGATACGCTAAAGTTGGAAAAGACTGCAGAAGTAGCAGATACTCCAGTCCCCTTTGGGTTTCGTAAACCTGCCCGCACTGCTAAGGTGTTCCCTTGTGTGTCTTATTTTGACAAACTCTTATACAAGGAATGGGAGAACCCACTGAGGGTCTTTACAGCCCCAAAGAGGTTTGCAGTACGGTACCCCTTTGAGGAGAGTTTTCTGAAGATATGGACCTCTCCCCCTATAGTGGACCCTTCGGTGTCCAGACTTAATAGAGCCACCACTATTCCAGTAGAAGGGGCTCCTGTTTTCAAGGACCCTGTGGATAAGAAGGCTGAAGCACTCGCTCGCTACCTATACTCAGTGGTAGGCTCGGCAGTACGCCCGGCATTGGCGGGGGCCCTAGTGTCTCAGACACTTACTGAATGGGCAAAATTGCTACTCCAGGGGTTAAAGGAGCGAGATGCTCCTCCTAATGAGATAACTTTGGTCGACCAGTTGGTCCAGGGCCTTAAGTTTGTCTGCGAGTCAGACATGGATACTATTCCCCTGCTGTCAAGAGCTTCGGTTTATGCAGTAGCAATACGCCGCCTGATCTGGCTAAAGGGCTGGTCTGCGGACCAGACTTCCAAGAAAGCCCTGTTGGATCTGCCTTTTAAGGGCGACAGACTTTTTGGGGCTTCTCTGGATGACATCATCAAGGATGCCACAGGAGGTAAAAGCACTTTGCTTCCCCAAACTAGCAAGGGTAAGGGACCACGCCAAGGGCAAGGGCCCTCCTTTACTGCACGTAAGCGTTTTTTTCGCCCCCTTAAGGCGACAGGGAAAAGACCCCAGGCCGATAAAGCGCCTGCCCAAGGACAGAAGCGTCCTTGGTCCTGCAGACCCAACAAGCCTGCGGACAAATCTGCGTCCACATGAAGGTCCGCCCCCACCCAGGTGGGGGGACGTCTTCGCAAATTCGCGACTCAGTGGACTGCTCTAGTCTCCGACAGGTGGGTTTGCGAAGTAATCTCCTCAGGCTACAAGATAGAATTTCTCTCTTGTCCACCAGACAGATTCATCACCTCCAATCTCCAGCTACTACCGACCCGTCGGGAGGCCCTGTATGGGGCGGTCCAGGGTCTACTGGAACGCGGGGTAGTTATTCCAGTTCCAGAACAGGAACGGGGTCAGGGTTTTTACTCAAATCTGTTCATTGTGCCGAAGAAGGAGGGGGTTCGTCCAATCTTGGATCTCAGAGCCCTCAATTGCTTTGTGAAGGTACAAAGATTTCGGATGGAGTCGGTTCGATCGGTAGTCACGGCTCTCCATCCGGGGGACTTTCTGGCCTCCTTGGACATCAAGGACGCATACCTGCATGTCCCCATATACTCCAGACACCAGAGGTTTCTGCGATTTGCTATCGGGAAGAACCACTACCAGTTTGTGGCCCTCCCGTTTGGCCTTGCCTCAGCACCCAGGACGTTCACCAAGGTGCGTGCTCGCTCCGATTCTGGCACTTCTAAGACAGCGGGGTATCGCTATCACAGGCTACTTGGACGACCTTCTGCTGAAGGCCCCTTCAAGCTCAGAATTAGAGGTAAGCGTGTCCATTACCTGTCAGACTCTTCGAGACTGTGGTTGGATACTAAACACGCAAAAGTCAGTATTGGTGCCCACTCAACGCCTAGTGTACCTGGGGTTGATTCTGGATTCCTCAGAGGCAAAGGTATTCCTCCCTGTGGAGAAGTTGCAGACCCTCCGGGCTGCAGTACGGCAGCTGACTTCCAGGAATTGGTCGTCACTCCGTTTTTGCATGCGAGTGTTGGGCCTCATGGTAGCCTCCTTCGAGGCGGTCCCATATGCTCAATACCACACTCGAGTGTTACAGAAGGAAGTTCTGTCCAGATGGAACAGATGCCCTTCATCTCTGGATTATCAAATCCGAGTGAGCCACCTAGTCAGGAGATCCCTGGTATGGTGGCTGACAGCACCGGCTCTAATGGCCGGAAAGTCATTTCTTCCGGTTTACTGGATAGTGATCACTAGGGATGAGCTTCGAGTTCGAGTCGAACTCATGTTCGACTCGAACATTGCCTGTTCGCCCGTTCGCCGAACAGCGAACAAATTGGGGTGTTCGCGGCAAATTCGAAAAATCTATGGGAGAAATCTAAAGTGCTAATTATAAAGGCTTATATGCAAGTTATTGTCCTAAAAAGTGTTTGGGGACCCGGGTCCTGCCCCAGGGGACATGTATCAATGCAAAAAGAAGTTTTAAAAACGGCCGTTTTTTCGGGAGCAGTGATTTTAATAATGCTTAAAATGAAAAAATAAAAGTGAAATATTCCTTTAAATTTCGTACCTGGGGGGTGTGTATGATATGCATGTAAAGTGGCGCATGTTTCCCATGCTTAGAACTGTCCCTGCAAAAAGTGTCATTTTTGAAAGAAAAAAATGCATTTAAAACTGACTCGCGGCTATTAATGAATTGTCGGCTCCCGGCAATACATACAAAAGTCATTGATAAAAAAAAAAAAAAAAGCGTGGGGGTTCCCCAGAATTCAATTACCAGGCCCTTCAGGTCTGGAATGGATATTAAGGGGAACCCCGCCGCAAATAAAAAAAAAATTGACGTGGGGTTCCCCCAAATATCCATTCCAGGCCCTTCAGATCTGGCATGGATTTTAAGGGGAACTCCACCCCAAATTAAAAAAAAAATGGCGTGGAGTCCCCCTAAAAATCCATACCAGACCCCTTATCCGAGCACGCAACCTGGCCGGCCGCAGGGGAAAAGGGGGGGACGAGAGAGCGGCCCCCCCTCCCTCCTGAACCGTACCAAGCCACATGCCCTCAACATGGGGAGGATGTCCCCATGTTGATGGGGACAAGGGCCTCATCCCCACAACCCTTGCCCGGTGGTTGTGGGGGTCTGCGGGCGGGGGGCTTATCGGAATCTGGAAGACCCCTTTAACAAAGAGGACCCCCAGATCCCGGCCCCCCCCCTATGTGAATTGGTAAGGGGTACATTGTACCCCTACCATTTCACGAAGAAAGCGTAAATTTTTTTTTAAAAAAACACACAAACACCTTGAAAAAGTCCTTTATTTAAAAAAATAAATAAATAAACATTCCAGCGGTGAAATCCAGTGTCCCGCGGCGATCCCGATGTCCAGCGCTGTCCGTCATTGGTTGTGCCTGAGCGGACCTGATGGGGAACTCCCTCTCAGTATTTTAAATGTATAGACCCGCCCCTTCTAAAGTTCCCCATCAGGTCCGCTCAGCGGACGAGATGCGGAACATGAGAAGGGGCGGGTCTATACATGTATTACCAAAGTGAGAGCAGTTCCCCATCAGGTCCGCCTCCTCGGTATGTCAGACCCGCCTACGTCATTGGCTTGAGCGGGGAACTTCCTTCACTATGTAAATTTAAATTTACATAGTGAAGGAAGTTCCCCGCTCAAGCCAATGACGTAGGCGGGTCCGACATACCGAGGGGGCGGACCTGATGGGGAACTGCTCTCACTTTGGTAATACATGTATAGACCCGCCCCTTCTCATGTTCCGCATCTCGTCCGCTGAGCGGACCTGATGGGGAACTTTAGAAGGGGCGGGTCTATACATTTAAAATACTGAGAGGGAGTTCCCCATCAGGTCCGCTCAGGCACAACCAATGAAGGACAGCGCTGGACATCGGGATCGCCGCGGGACACTGGATTTCACCGCTGGAATGTTTATTTATTTATTTTTTTAAATAAAGGACTTTTTCAAGGTGTTTGTGTGTTTTTTTAAACATTTTTTTACGCTTTCTTCGTGAAATGGTAGGGGTACAATGTACCCCTTACCAATTCACATAGGGGGGGCCGGGATCTGGGGGTCCTCTTTGTTAAAGGGGTCTTCCAGATTCCGATAAGCCCCCCGCCCGCAGACCCCCACAACCACCGGGCAAGGGTTGTGGGGATGAGGCCCTTGTCCCCATCAACATGGGGACATCCTCCCCATGTTGAGGGCATGTGGCTTGGTACGGTTCAGGAGGGAGGGGGGGCCGCTCTCTCGTCCCCCCCTTTTCCCCTGCGGCCGGCCAGGTTGCGTGCTCGGATAAGGGGTCTGGTATGGATTTTTAGGGGGACTCCACGCCATTTTTTTTTTAAACTTGGGGTGGAGTTCCCCTTAAAATCCATGCCAGATCTGAAGGGCCTGGTAATTGAATTCTGGGGAACCCCCACGCTTTTTTTTTTTTTTTTTCTCAATGACTTTTGTATGTATTGCCGGGAGCCGACAATTCATTAATAGCCGCGAGTCAGTTTTAAATGCATTTTTTTTCTTTCAAAAATGACATTTTTTGCAGGGACAGTTCTAAGCACGGGAAACATGCGCCACTTCACATGCATATCATACACACCCCCCAGGTACGAAATTTAAAGGAATATTTCACTTTTATTTTTTCATTTTAAGCATTATTAAAATCACTGCTCCCGAAAAAACGGCCGTTTTTAAAACTTCTTTTTGCATTGATACATGTCCCCTGGGGCAGGACCCGGGTCCCCAAACACTTTTTAGGACAATAACTTGCATATTAGCCTTTATAATTAACACTTTAGATTTCGAACGTTCGAGTTCATTGTATTTAATAGGGTTCTAAAGTTTACACGAACATTTTGTCTGTTCGCAGGTTCTGGTGCGAACCGAACAGGGGGGTGTTCGGCTCATCCCTGGTGATCACGACGGACGCCAGCCTTACAGGTTGGGGGGGAGTCTGGGGTGTCCAGTCGGCGCAGGGTCGCTGGACCCCAGAGGAAGCCCTCCTGTCGATCAATGTCCTGGAGATCCGGGCGATCAAGCTGTGCCTCTTCAAATGGTCTCAGAGACTGCAAGGGCGTCCAGTCAGGATCCAGTTAGACAACGCCACAGCAGTGGCATATGTCAATCATCAAGGAGGAACAAGAAGCTCAGCTGCAGCATCGGAGATCGCTTGCATCCTGAAGTGGGCAGAGAGGAGCGTACCGGCACTGTCGGCCGTGTACATTCCGGGTGTGGAAAACTGGCAGGCGGACTACCTGAGCCGCCAGATGCTGGACCAGGGAGAATGGTCCTTACACCCGGAGGTGTTCCAACTCCTCAGCCAAAGATGGGGCACACCAGATGTAGATCTTCGGGCTTCCCGACTCAATCGGAAGGTATTGAGATTTGTGGCCCGGTCAAGAGACCCATGGGCAGACGCAACGGACGCGTTGGTAGCATCGTGGGGTCAGTATCGGCTAATCTATGCCTTCCCTCCCTTAAGGCTTCTTCCTCTTCTGCTCCGCAGAGTGGAGGCAGAGGGAATTCCAATGATCCTAATCGCTCCAGATTGGCCTCAGCGTCCTTGGTACGCCGATCTAGTACGTCTGGTAGCAGACGTCCCCTGGCGCCTACCACTACGGAAGGACCTGCTATCGCAAGGTCCCATATTCCATCCTGCTTTACAGTCATTGGCTTTAACGGCATGGCTGTTGAGAACCAGGTACTGAGAGACCGGGGCCTGTCAGACTCAGTAATCTCTACTATGAGAAGTGCTCGAAAACCGTCCTCTAGGAAGGTCTATCACCGCACTTGGAGGGCCTACATCTCCATGTGTGAGGAAATGAAATGGCATCCGCGTACCTATTTGGTTTCCAGAATCCTGCTGTTTTTACAGCATGGGGTGGACCAAAGGCTTGCCCTAAGTACGATTAAGGGACAGATATCTGCCCTGGCTGTCTTTTTTTTCAGCGACCCCTGGCGACTCACTCTCTCGTGAGTACATTTGTGCAGGGGGTCCGACATGTGGCCCCTCCGGTCCGTCCCCCGTTACCTCCGTGGGACTTGAACCTGGTCCTCTCGGTGCTTCAGAAGGCACCGTTTGAGAAGATTAGAGATATTCCCCTATTGACACTTTCTCAGAAAGTGGTCTTTTTGGTGGCTGTTACATCAGTTAGACGAGTCTCTGAGCTGGCAGCCTTGTCCTGCAAGGCTCCCTATTTGATTTTCCACAAGGATAAGGTGGTGCTGCGGCCGCAGCCTTCCTTTCTTCCGAAAGTCGTTTCGGCTTTTCATCTCAACGAAGACATTGTACTTCCATCCTTGTGTCCTCAGCCGTCGAATCCTAAGGAGTCGGCGTTGCATTCCTTGGACGTTGTCCGAGCTTTGAGAGTATACCTATCTGCTACTTCCCTGTTCCGGAAGTCAGACTCACTGTTTGTTTCGGTGGCTGGTCCCAAGAAGGGCCAAGCAGTCTCATCGGCCACCATCTCTAGGTGGATCAGACAGATAGTAATCCAGGCTTACGCCTTAAAGGGTCAGGCGCCCCCCTTTCCTGTCACGGCGCATTCGACCAGGGCAATAGGTGCCTCTTGGGCTTTCCGACATCAAGCGTCTGTTTCCCAATTATGTAAAGCGGCGACTTGGTCGTCCGCTCACACTTTCACAAAATTCTACAAAATTGATGTAGGTGCATCTTCGGATGCCTCTTTTGGCCGCAAGGTTTTGCAAGCGGCTGTTTAGAGTTGCAACTCCTCCGTTGGAGGAGTGCTGTTTTGTGTTTGGGGTGAAGTTTATTTTTATGCTGTTACCACCCCTCGTTTTTTCTCTGACACTGCTTTGGGACGTCCCACTTTGTCAATAGAGAAGCTGTGTCGGTCCATGGACGAAAGAGTAAATAGGATTTTTTACTCACCGTAAAATCCTTTTCTCTGAGTCCATGGACGGACACAGCACCCACCCCTCCTTTTAAGTTTGTACTGCTTTTTGACGAACTGATCTGCGAGATGCAGACTGAGGGGATATATCCAGAGGGTCCGCCCCCTGGGCGGTACTGTAGAAGGTGTGATGCAACACTTTTTACAAGTTTTTCTGCCTAGTCACTCCTAATTAACGGATAATACCCACTTTGTCAATAGAGAAGCTGTGTCGGTCCATGGACTCAGAGAAAAGGATTTTACGGTTTGTAAAAAATCCTATTTTTTTAATTATTTTTTTATTTTTAGACTGACATACTTTTTTTTATTGCATTTTAGTCCAAATATGAGATCTGAGGTCTTTTTGACCCCAGGTCTCATATTTAAGAAGACCTGTCATGCTTTTTTCTGCTATTTTCTGTTTTTTTCTCCTATTTTAGGAATAAAAGTGACCCACAATTTTTTTTTTTTTTTAAAAAACAGTGTATAAATAAAGAAAATAAAGTAAAATAAATAAGATTATTAATTATTTTTTTTAAAACGCCCTGTCCCGACGAGCTCGCGCGCAGAAGCGAACGCATACGTGAGCAGCGCCCGCATATGAAAACGGTGTTCAAACCACACATGTGAGGTATCGCCGCGATTGTTAGAGCGAGAGCAATAATTCTAGCCCTAGACCTCCTCTGTAACTCAAATCACTGTAAAAATGCATATGCGGGTTTTATTGCGATTTTGCTGTGTTTCAGATACGTTTCCTCTGCGTTTTTGGGTTGCCTGCACCTGTGAAAAATGGACACGTGACTCAAAACCGCAAAGCGTGGTGCAGTTTTACTGTGATTTTGCCATCATTTTACCGCTTTTTCCATTAAAGAGGAACTGCAGTCTGCTCACACAATTTAGAATAAAAACATCTTTGCCATTCTGAATCTTCCCTCCAACCACTTTGCATATTATTTTATATATACTGTGATTCTGTACTTTACAAATATGCTGCAGAAATCTCCCTCCACAGAGTCTGGCTACAACCATTTGAACTGTGGGCAGCTGAAGCTCCTGCCTGTTCACTTCCTGGATTTACACAGACAGAGGCACACCTCCAGCTCTACAGCCCTGCATTGGCCCTCTTATGACTCATCCCCCCTCCCTTCCTGGAAAACTCTCAAGAGAGTGAGAGAGAGAGAGAGAGCTGTGCATGATGTCATAAGCCTAGGCTTTTTACCAGACAAGAAACAAGAAGTGGGCTGTATAAGGTATTTACTGGCGGAAAAATAATGTTTTACTATCCAAAATTAAAACAAAAAGGGCAGAAGATTTAATAGATAGAAAGTTGAAAAAAATTACTGAAGGTCTGCTTTAATTTCAATCGGAAGCTGCATTTTTGGTGCGGTTTTCAAAGCCGCACCAAAGATTCAGCATGTAGAACTTTTTAAAACGCACCGCACCAATAACACAGTGGTGTGGCGAGTCCCATAGGATTTAGAGGGAAGCATTTTTCATGCGTTTTTCTTGCAAGGTAAAAGCGTATCAGTGTGAAAGAGCCCTTACAGCCAGGGAAGCAGCTAAGCAAGTTACATAGTTACATAGTTAGTCAGGTTGAAAAAAGACACAAGTCCATCCAGTTCAACCATAAAAAATTAAAATAAAAAATAAAAAAGTATCGTACAATCCCATATACCCAATTCTATACCCACAGTTGATCCAGAGGAAGGCAAAAAACCCCAGCAGAGCATGATCCAATTTGCTACAGTAGGGGAAAAAATTCCTCCCTGATCCCCCGAGAGGCAATCGGATATTCCCCGGATCAACTTTACCTATAAATGCTAGTACTCAGTTATATTATGTACATTTAAGAAAGAATCCAGGCCCTTCTTAAAGCAATCTGCTGAGCTGGCCAGAACCACCTCTGCAGGGAGTCTATTCCACATTTTCACAGCTCTTACTTTGAAGAAACCTTTCCGTATTTGGAGGTGAAATCTCTTTTCCTCTAGACGTAAAGAGTGCCCCCTTGTCCTTTGTGTTGACCGTAAAGTGAATAACTTAACACCAAGTTCACTATATGGACCCCTTATATATTTGTACATGTTGATCATATCCCCCCTTAATCTCCTCTTCTCAAGAGTGAATAAATTCAGTTCCTCTAATCTTTCCTCATAGCTGAGCTCCTCCATGCCTCTTATCAGTTTGGTTGCCCTTCTCTGCACTTTCTCCAGTTCCCCAATATCCTTTTTGAGAACTGGGGCCCAAAACTGAACTGCATATTCCAGATGAGGTCTTACTAATGATTTGAACAGGGGCAAAATGATATATCTCTCTCTGGAGTCCATACCTCTCTTAATACAAGAAAGGACTTTGCTCGCTTTGGAAACTGCAGCTTGGCATTGCATGCCATTATTGAGCTTATGATCTACCAAAACCCCCAGATCCTTCTCCACTACGGATTCCCCCAGTTGTACTCCCCCTAGTATGTATGATGCATTCATATTCTTAGCCCCCAAGTGCATAACTTTACATTTATCAACATTAAACCTCATCTGCCACATAGTTGCCCAATTAGACAGAGCATTGAGGTCGGCTTGTAAATTGGCGACATCCTGTAAGGACATTATTCCACTGCATAGCTTGGTGTCATCTGCAAAGACAGAAATGTTACTTTTGATCTCAGACCCAATATCATTTATCAACATATTAAAAAGTAAGGGTCCCAGCACTGAACCTTGGGGTACACCACTGATAACCTTAGACCATTCAGAGTAAGAATCATTAACCACGACTCTCTGAATTCTATCTTTTAGACAGTTTTCTATCCATTCACAAACTGATATTTCCAATCCTGTAGACTTTACCTTACACATGAGCCGTGTGTGCGGAACTGTATCAAACGCTTTTGCAAAATCCAAGTATACCACGTCCACCGCCACCCCTCTGTCCAAGTATACCACGTCCACAGCCACCCCTCTGTCCAAGGTTTTACTTACCTCTTCATAAAAAGAAATCAGGTTTGTCTGACAACTTCTGTCTTTCATGAATCCATGCTGTCTGTTGCTTAAATAGTTTTTTTCCAGCAAGAACTCATCTATGTGGTCTTTTATTAATCTCTCCAGTATCTTCCCAACTATAGAAGTTAAACTAACAGGTCTATAGTTACTTGGTAAACACTTAATTCCCTTTTTAAATATAGGCACCACATTGGCCCTGCGCCAATCCAGTGGTACTATTCCTGTCATTAATGAGTCCCTAAAAATTAGATACAATGGCTTTGAAATTACAGAGCTCAATTCTTTTAGGATCCGTGGGTGTATGCCATCTGGTCCAGGTGCTTTATCTACCTTTATTCTGTCTAAATATTTCTGGACCATATCACTTTTGAGCCATTGTGGATTTGGGGCTGTGTCACTACCACCCCCATTTTGGACATGAGCTCCCCCATGCTCCTTTGTATACACAGAGCTGAAAAAAGTATTTAATAAATTAGCCTTCTCTTTGTCCCCAGTCACCCACTCTAGATTATTTTGTAAAGGGCCTACATGCTCAGACTTGACCTTTTTACTATTAATATATTTGAAGAATTTTTTGGGGTTTGTCCTACTATCTTTTGCAATCTGTCATTCATTTTTAATTTTTGCATCCTTGATTTCCTTTTTACATATCCTGTTATATTCTTTGTAACATTTAATTGACACTAGTGTTCCCTCATTTTTATATTTTTTAAAAGCTCTTTTCTTATAGTTTATAGCTTTTTTAACTTTGGCAGTGAGCCACATACTGTAGGTTTTATTTTTAGCCTTTTAAACTTATTGCCCATGGGAATATACTTTGCAGTGAGTTCACAAACAGTCTTTTTGAAGAATTCCCATTACTGTTCTGTGCCCATTGATGCCAATATTCCCTCCCAGTCTAAGTCCTGGAGAGCAGCGCTCATCCTTGGAAAATTTGCTTTATTGAAATTAAGTGTTTTTATCTTTCCCGTATGTGATTTTTGCTTACAACCAACATCAAATGAAATCATGTTATGGTCACTGCTACCCAGGTGTTCCTTTATCTGAACATTAGTAATACGCTCTGCATGGTTTGAGATTACCAGGTCCAACAGAGCATCATTCCTAGTTGAGGCCTCAATAAACTGGACCATAAAATTGTCCTGCAATAGGTTTATAAATTTTTGCCCTTAAACTGTCCCAGCAGTTCCATTACTCCAGTCAATTTCTGGGTAGTTAAAATCCCATATTATTATCACCGTCCCAGCCCTTGCAGCCCTTTCCATCTGTGCAAGGAGCTGAGTCTCCACCTCCTCATTAACATTGGGTGGTCTATAACAAACTCCAATGATTAACTTTGAACTACGCACATCTGTATGCAGTTCCACCCATAATGCTTCAGACTCATCCCACTCTCCATCCACCAGGTCCTCTTTCGCACTCGCTTTGAGATCCCTTCTCACATAGCAAGCACTATCTGCGTTTGGTTAGTTGCTTTGGAGTGCAGGGGAGACCCTGGGGGTCTAATAGATCTTTGATGACTGCATGAAGAGTACCTGTCATCTGCCCAACGCTATCACAAGGGGGTCTAAGACGTTCGTAAAGGGAAATTAGCTCAAATGGTAGAGCGCTTGCTTAGCATGCGAGAGGTAGCGGGATCGATGCCCGCATTTTCCATTAGACAAAGGGCCCTATTGTTATAGCAAAAACATTCAATTAACCACTTAACCACATCAATACTGGGCACTTTAGCCCCCTTCCTTCCCAGACCAATTTTCAGCTTTCAGCGCTCTCGCATTTTCAGTGACAATTGCGCGGTCATGCTACACTGTACCCAAGTGAAATTTTTATAATTTTGTTCACACAAATAGAGCTTTCTTTTGGTGGTATTTATTCACGACTACGTTTTTAATTTTTTGCGATATAAGCGAAAAAAGAGTGGAAATTAGGAAAAAAAATATATTTTCGTCTTTCTATTTTTAAAAAAATCCAATAAAATTGAATTTTGTCATAAATTTAAGCCAAAATGTATTCTACATGTTTTTGGTAAAAAAAAAATCCTTTAAGTGTATAATAATTGGTTCGTGTGATCACGGACATATGTACGCAAATGATCATGTACAGATGTGCGCAGGTGATCACGGACATATGTGTGCAAATGATCATTGGGACATATGATTTTACTGTCACATATGTGGGGGACAGGTGTTTTTACTATGTGGGGACATGTGTGTGTGGGGACATGTGTGTGTGTGTGGGGCAGTGGCGTCACTAGGGTTGGTGTCACCTGGTGCGGTATAACATGGTGTCACCCCCCCTAATAATTTTTTTCACCCTAATAACTGCATATATTGGCAACAGTAGTGCCGTTAATAACTATCAATCAACTAGCAAATTTTAATAACAAAATCATATGAAAATAATAGAATTCAAAGCTTAAACTGTTAAAGAACTGTATTTATTTTAACGTTAAACTTTACAGAAATTTACATTTCTTGAGACCCGAAAACACCAAGACAGTCCAAATACCCCCCAAATTACCTTTTTGTAAAGTAGAAAGTCTGATGTATTTAGTGAGAGTATAATTATATATAACAATTTTAGCGTAATCAATTCCAGTGAGCTGAGTGACAGGCATAGACACTGCTACTGGAATTGATTACAATAAAATATTATATATAATACATTTTGGCTACACATTTAACACATTATTACAGTACAAAGTGTGCTAATTTTATTCAAACTTTTGAGCCCTACGGCCTGTCTAATCAATCCAGACACTATTCAATCCCAGTGCCAGGCCTACTGTCATTGGGATTGATTCACTAAAATATTACATATCATAAGTAAACTATAATATATTATGGCTAATTATTAAAATGCACGGAATTTTTTCACACATCCTTTTTGGATGGTCCCATTACACATTGAATGTATGAAAAAAAATGTCTGCACTGTGTAATTTAATCATGTGTGATGAATGTGTAGCCATAATTTCTTATTTATAATATTTTACTGTAATCAATCCCAGTGGCAGTTATATAATACACAAATTAGGTTGCACTAGGGTTACCTAAAATTCAACTTATTAAAGCTGCTGACACAACATTGCTGGAAAACAATATAAGATATAACATTTTAAAGGTAAAAAACAGTGCAGCACTAAAGAAAGGGAGCCTAGTAAAGACCGCTTTGTGATTTTTACCTACAGGTAAGCCTATAATAAAGCTTACCTGTAGATAAAATGAATATCTCCTAAACGGGCACCGTTTAGGACATATTCATACTAGATGCATCCGGCAACGTCACTGGCGCATGCGCTCTGAAGGCCCAGCATACCGTGCCGGACTTTCAGAGTATTGTGCTGCAAGACCCCTTTCACACTGAGGCGCTTTGCAGGCGATATAATGCTAAAAATAGCACCTGAAAAGCACCCTGAAAGAGCCACTCCTCACACTCCAGTGTGAAAACCTGAGGGCTTTCACACTGGAGAGGTGCGCTGGCAGGATGCTAAAAAAAGTCCTGCTAGTTGCATCTTTGAAGCGGTGAAGGAGCGGTGTGTATACCGCTTCTCCACCGCTACTGCGGCCTGCCCCATGAAAGGAATAGGCAATGCGGCTATACCACCGGAAAAGCGCTGTGATTTTAACCCTTTTCCGGATGCTAGTGGGGGTTAAAAGCTCCCCGCTAGCGGCCAGAAAAGCGCAGTGAAATTGACGGTAAAGCGCCGCACCAACCGCCCCGGTGTAAAAGGGGCCTAACCGAGGGCTCCAACACGATGAGTGACGTCATCGCAGCTCTGCCCCCACACTTTTCATTATCTGCTGTCCTCAGGGACAGATCCAATCCAGAGATCCCACTGTATGATCTCTGGACAGCAGATAATGGCATCATTGGCATGATTTGGATTTTGGAACTGACCTGCTGAAACTGTGTGTTGTTTGCTGGACCGAATCTGATGGCCGCAGGGAAGATGACAAGATGCCGCTGTGGCCGTCTGCTTGCTGGATGGATCTTATCAGACCAGATTAGGGTGGCTCCGCTCAGCTACCATACCTGGTGACACCACAGCACCCCCCCACCCCCATGAGACCAGCTTGCTCAGGGTGGGTGTGTCACTCTCACTCAGCTACTGTGCCTATATCTAATATAATATATCTGTGGCCAGCAGCATCACCCCCCCCCCCATCATCATCAGACCAGCTCAGGGTGGGGGTGTCTCAGTCAGCTAATACAAATTATATAGTGAGTGTTGTCTGTCTGATAATGGGGGGGGGGGGGGGGGTTGCTGCTGGACACTGATATATTACATTACATATAATAGGCACAGTAGCTGAGTTAGCTGGTCTGGTGGGGGGAGGGGCGGCTGGACCAGCTATATTACATTTTATATATATATATATATATATATATATATATATATATATATGTAGCGGGTATGTACTTTCCCGGGTGTAATTTAAACCTGGCAGAGACACCAGTGATGTGTAATTCGGGTGGCACTGTCGCCCTGGGCTGGGGTTGAATCATTGCTGTGTGCCGTGCCTCCTTTTTGTCCTCCCTCGGCAGCGGTATGGTGGGGCGGGGAACCCGCCGTGCTTGCCGGGCGAGGGTATAAAAGGGCCGGCCATCTTTGTCACGAGGTCGAGTCCCAGGCACCTTCAGCCCGAGGCTGGTGGTTTGTGTCGGTCCTCTAGGCGGCCTAGGCCTAGAGGACGTCCGGAGGTCGTGTTCCATCCCAGGCACCTTTAGCCTGGGGTGAGGTACTCGGATGGAGGTCTGGAGCTCGGTGCCCAACACTGAGTTCCGTGAGGGACGGAGATCCTAGGGAACCCAGGGATTGGGTACCCGAATCCGAAAGGCGTAATGGACCGGAGGGAGCTCCTCACTCGAAGACCGGGTGCAGCAGACTGCCAGTGATGGGTGAGCCTCCCATCGGAGACCGCCTGGAAGGATATTCCCCTCTCGCTAGGAGACCGCAGCCCACTTTCAGGAAGGAAAGTGGTAGAGTTCATTGTGTCTGGGCCTACTCGCATTTACACCTACTTGTTTGTTCTGTTCTTTATGGGAGTCTAACTGATTATGCTGTTCACTCGAGAAGAATAAAGGAGTGTTGGACTTTAATGGTGTGGGGCTCTTTTCTGGTGGACATTGTTCAAGGTAACTCCAGGTGCACAACACCGACCCGAAGGTAGAGAAAGAACTTTGCTTACACCACATAGACACATGTGGTGAAGGCTTGGCGTGGTGACCCCGCTCTCTCCCCTCTAAGGTACCCCTAGACAGCAGAAAGACGAGCTGATGCAAGGAGGGGAGTGAGGAGGCCGCTACATATATATAATCTATAGCTGTGTCTAGCAGTAGACCACCTTGCACCCACCCCCCTTTCTTATATAATACAGGTTAGGGCGCCACCGCGCCAGACAGACTGAGTCCTCCTCCAACACTAGCTCTGCCTCTTACAGTGGCAACCGCCCCCTCCCCACACACACACCTCATCTTGTGCTCGGGAGTCGGGCCAGTGGTGGAGACCCCCCCCGCACCCGTTCATAATCTGGGCGGAGAAAGCTGTGTGTGTGTGGGATGTCACATCATCACAGTGCAGTGTGATGATGTGACAGGCTGACACTCGATGGCTCTGTAGGGTAGGGGAGGAGCCGGAGGAAGAAGAATAAGGAGGCAGCCGGAGGACACACACTCACACACCAGGTGCGGCCACGGCACCGGAGCCTGGAAGTTTTTTTTCCAGCCCAGCGGGCTGCGCGGGGTGAAGTTGGTAAATGAAGAAGGTGTCAGCTGTTAAAAAAAAATAAAAAATTCCCCACCGTCGGGAGGGTGTCACCCCTCTAGCGGGTTTCACCCGGGTGCGGACCGCACCCCCCTAGCAACGTCTCTGGTGTAGGGACATGTATTTTGGGGACATGTTTGTTTACTTTCTGTGTTTTACACTGTGTGGGACACTAGGCTGGTGATCACCAGCCAGCTGCAGCGATCCGCTCTCCTCTCCTCACCGACGACTTCTGTGTGAGGAGAGGAGAGCTGATTGCCTAGCAACCGGCTCTCTGTTTACATCACATGACGGCTGTGATTGGACACGGCCGTCATGTGATCAGGAGGGCCAATCACAGAGCCCTCCTGCCGAATCGAGATGCGCTGTGTCCTGGTGACACGAGTGCATCGGGATCGCGTCTCTGCGCGGGAACGCACGCGCGCGATCCCCCTCCTTCTGAGGGACGTTCCTGAACGTCCACTCAGAAGGAGAGAGTGCCCACCCGGCCGTATATGTACAGTGGCCGGGTGGGAAGTAGTTAAGGACCGCCGAACGACGATGTACGTCGACAGAATGGCATGGGCAGGCACACGGGCGTATAGGTACGTCCCCTTTAAGAACCTGTCAGTGGGTCGCGCGCGTGCCGCTGGTGGCGCGCTCGCGACCTGGTCCGAAGCTCCATGACCGCGCCTACGGGACCCGCGGACCCAATCGCCGCCGGTGTCCCGCAATCGGGTCACAAAGCTAAAGAACAGGGAGAGGTAAGTGTAAACAAACCTTTCCCCGTTCTTCCTAGTGGCATGTCACTGATCGTCTGTTCTCTGTCACTGGGAACGACGTTCAGTGACGTCACACGCCAAGCCACGCCCCCCTACAGTAAGAATCACTCATTAGGTCACACTTAACCCCTACAGCGCCACCTAGAGGTTAAACCCTTCACTGCCAGTGTCATTTTCACAGTAACCAGTGCATTTTTATAGCACGGATCGCTGTAAAAATGACAACGGTCCCAAAAATGTGTCAAAAGTGTCCGATGTGTCCGCCATAATGTCGTAGTCACGATAAAAATCGCTGATCGCCGCCATTACTAGTAAAAAAAAAATATTAATAAAAATGCCAAAAACTACCCCCTATTTTGTAGATGCTATAACTTTTGCGCAAACCAATCAATAAACGCTTATTGCGATTTTTTTTTTGCAAAATTATGTAGAAGAATACGTATCGGCCTAAACTGAGGAAAAAAAAACGTTTTTTTATATATTTTGGGGGGGGATATTTATTATAACAAAAAGTAAAAAATATGTAATTTTTTTCAAAATTGTCGCTCTATTTTTGTTTATAGTGCAAAAAATAAAAACCGCAGAGGCGATCAAATACCACCAAAAGAAAGCTCTATTTGTTGGAAAAAAAGGACGTCAATTTTGTTTGGGAGCCACCTCGCATGACCGCGCAATTGTCAGTTAAAGCGACGCAGTGCCGAATCGCAAAAAGGGCCTGGTCTTTAACCAGACAAAATAGTCCGGAGCTGAAGTGGTTAAAAAAACAAACTGAATTTTTTTTTTTAAAGCGCCTTGTCCCGACAAAATAGTGCCCATAAGTGAACGCATACGTGAGCAGCGCCCACATAAGAAAACGGTGTTCAAACCACACATGTGAGGTATCACCGCGATCGTTAGAGCGAGAGCAATAATTCTAGCCCTAGACCTCCTCTGTAACTCAAAACATGCAACCTCTAGAATTTTTTTAAATGTCGCCTATGAAGATTTTTATGGGTAAAAGTTTGTCGCTATTCCACGAGCGGGCGCAACTTTGAAGTGTGACATGTTGGGTATCAATTTACTCGGCGTAACATTATCTTTCACAATATAAAAAAACAAATGGGCTAACTTTAGTGTTGTCTTATTTTTTAATTTAAAAAAGTGCACCTTTAAAGTGGTTGTAAACCCACATTTAGTTTTGTTTTTTTTCCCCCCACCTGTAAGAGAAAGGCATAATGAGCTAGTATGACTAGCATATTAGCTCATTATGTACCACTTACCTTAGATCGGGGCCCCCGAAGCCGTCCGCGTCCCTCCATCTAGCCGCATCCATCGCTGCGGCGATAGCCGGAAGGTTACTTCCGGGTATCGCCGCTGCAGCCAATCACAGCGCCGCTCCGGCGCTGTGATTGGCCGGAGCGGCGGTGACGTCACTCTGCGCATGCGCGCAAGAGCCGTCACAATCGGCTACGCCCAGCTATTGCTGGGAAGTAGCCGATTTTGTGAATGGGATTAACCCCATGAATGCGCCGTTCTCTACGGCGCGCATGCGCCGTAGACACGGAGCAATGTCATTTTTACTAAATATCTCCTAAACCGTGTAGGTTTAGGAGATATTTCTTGCACCTACAGGTAAACCTTAATCTAGGCTTACCTGTAGGTGCAAGTTGAAAAAGTGGGTTTACAACCACTTTAAGACCGCTGCGCAAATACGGTGTGACAAAAAGTATTGCAACGACCGCCATTTTATTCTCTAGGGTGTTTGAAAAATATATATATAATGCTTGGGGGTTCTAAGGAATTTTCTAGTAAAAAAAAAAAAGGTTTTAACTTTAAACACCAAAATCTCAGAAAGAGGCCCTCCCTTCTCCTTTAGCTTTGTTGACGCTTGACACTGTGCACGTACAATAAAGTTTTTATCAGTGTACAGAGCTTGCCGGAACGGAAGTGACGTAGCGGAAGTAGGGACGAAGCAGCGCTGAGGCTGTGTTGCATGCTGGTTGAAGATGGCGGCGGGACCGATATCTGAGCGGAACCAGGGTAAGACGGGGTGATAAAACAGGATTGCAGAGGGAGCTGACGGTAGGCTCTACGGACCGGACTGCTGTAGAATTGGGAGCTTTGTTGATAGCAAAAACAGCGCCGCTTTGGGAATGGCAGTGTCCTGGTTGCTACGGGCAACGACTCCCAGTGCTCGGCCTTGTAGTGTATGGGCGGCCTGTGGAGTGGAGAGGTGACCACACAGGGCCAGACTCTGCCCACACATGACTGCCTGGTCATGAGACTCATTGAAAGAGTGAAGGAGGCTGGCTGTCTTCTGAAAATGGCATTTGCCTGGCTGTGGCTGGCTATTCACACTGGAACATGATCTGCCTGCTGTGCACCGGTGTCAGAATGACTGGTTAGAAGGTAGCCTGCAGTGGCATTTTCCTGCTTCCCTCAACATTCAGAGGCCTAGACCATCCTGGAGATAGAACACTCCGCTATATAAGAGGGGGGGGGGGTCTCCTCCGCTGGGACGGAATGGGGGGGTCTCCTCCGCTGGGACGGAAAAGGGGGGTCTTCTCCGCTGGGACGGAAAGGGGGGGTCTCCTCCGCTGGGACGGAAAGGGAGGGTCTCCTCCGCTGGGACGGAAAGGGGGGGTCTCCTCCGCTGGGACGGAAAGGGGGGGTCTCCTCCGCTGGGACGGAAAGGGGGGGTCTCCTCCGCTGGGACGGAAAGGGGGGTCTCCTCCGCTGGGACGGAAAGGGGGGGGGAGTCTCCTCCGCTGGGACGGAAAGGGGGGGGGGAGTCTCCTCCGCGGGGACGGAAAGGGGGGGAGTCTCCTCCGCTGGGACGGAAAGGGGGGGAGTCTCCTCCGCTGGGACGGAGGGGGGGGGGAGTCTCCTCCGCTGAGACGGAGGGGGGGTCTCCTCCGCTGGGACAGGTCTCTGCTAGGACAGAGGGGGTCTAACAGAGGGGTTCTCCACTTATGACGGAGGAGGGGTTCTCCGCTTATGACTGAGATGGGGTTCTCTGCTCTGACAGAGGGGGCGATATCACCGGCCTCCACAAAGTTACTCCATGCCGTGGCTTGCATTGTACAGCCCATTTATAAAATACGGGCTGCGGTGTGACCTGGTCACATGACTGTCGGCACATCACATGACCAGGCTTTGCTTCAGGTTGGGTTCTCACGCGGACGCGACTGACAGCAGGGGTCCGGCGCATCCTTGTTCTCCGTTTTCAGGGACGAATCGGGCCTGATTTTGGATCTGAAACGGAGCCAAAGATGCACAGGACCCCTGTGCAAACCACCCTGGAGATGTGTGAACCACCTCCATTGAGAGCAGGTCATACTCTCCTGTCATGCGAATTGGATGCGGAGAAACCCACATCCAATTCACAATAGTGTGAACCCAGCCTTAAGTACAACTAAAGGCAAAACTTTTTTAGTTTTGGATGGAGTGGAGAGGGATTAGAACACCTGTCTGTGCCCCCATTAGGGGGGTTCCCCCTCTCGATTTGTCCTGGTTACCATTGAAAGTGACAGCCCCAAATTTTGAGTTGTCACCAGACAGAGGGGAAATCTTCCAGTGGGGGACACCAGTTCTGGTGACAAGCAGGGATTCCCTCACTTTGGAGGAATTTCTTCTTGCTTCCTGTTTGGGCTATGAGACAGGAAGTGAAGGGAAATCTCCCCAATAAGAATTTGAGGCAAATGGCAAAAAGCACACACGGGTTATAACGTTCCCATAGGCAGATCATATATTATGCAATTTGCTTTCCTATAACCACAGGTTAAAGGAGAGAAAATTGCTAGATTCCCCCCCATCAACACAGTCAGTGTTGATGAGGAAATCCTTTCCGCTGCACTATTGTGTTCTGACAGTGGGAGGTTTCCCTGCCGTCGGAATACAGTGATCACTGCCAGCAGCTATAGCCACCGCAAGTGATCAAATTGGGGGGGGGGGGGAACCCCAGACACATTGGTTGTATAGAAATTAATCTATAGATCCGATGCATCTATAGATTGAAGTTGAATTCAGACAAATTCTGCTGAACCACCAGAAATGTGATCAGTCTATGGGCTGCTTATTTCTATCCAAAATTAGATATTAAAAAAAAATTCGCCATTAGTCATACTTTCTCATTGTTTGCTAATTCCAGGGGTGTTGAAACCTTTAGAGCTGTGATGGCAAACCTTGGCACTCCAGATGTTTTGGAACTACATTTCCCATGATGCTCAACCTCACTGCAGAGTGCGTGAGCATCATGGGAATTGTAGTTCCAAAACATCTGGGGTGCCAAGGTTCACCATCACTGCTATAGAGGTTTGTATAGCACACCACTGAGCTCGGCACAGGATCAGTAATGCCGCCCTTCCCAATGGCACATACTTACCTTTGTTCCCCCACTGAAGGGAATGTCTTGTACTTCCAAGGGTGGGGGAGCATGTGACTTGCTCATGTGACCGCACTGGGTTTGTGCACTGTTGGCATTTGCAGGATGCTGAGATAATGTAATTTCAGTACGAATGCCCAGACGTTACACTTTCCATGGTCTAAGAAAGATATCAGATGTTGGCAGCGGTGGCGAGAGACAGACGTCATCGCTGGTTTATGGAGAGTTTAGTCTGACTGTCATAATATGGCCTGTCAGCACGTGTTAGTTCATCGTTGCAGCGGCTGTCTTGGTATGTGGTATTGCAGCCAACAATCGGCTGTCTAGTAAAAGTGATCCAGGGGGGCTCTACAGCCACCCAATCGGTTATACCGTACTGAGAAGGGTCCTCAACACCGCCGGTGGTGGTTCCCAGGCTCTTTTGTTCCTCCGTAGTGCTCTGGACAACTTCACACAGAGGAGATGGAGGAGCGTTCATTCCCCGATCTCCTCTATGACAGCCGAAAGCGGCTGGTTCTGTCACTTCCAGTTTCAGAGCGGCCGTTCTCTGACTGTTGGGGCTCTTTCTCACTGCTCTGTAGCAAAATCGCTGTAAAAATGCATATGCAGGTTTTATTGCGTTTTTACTGTGTTTCAGATACGTTTCCTGTGTGGTGCAGTTTTACTGCGATTTTTGCCATCATTTTACCGCTTTTTCCATTAAAGAGGAACTGTAGTCTACTCACATAATTTATAATAAAAACATCTTTGCCATTCTGAATCTTCCCTCCAACCACATTGCATATTATTTTTAGAGGTCGACCGATATGGGTTTTTCTCTGGCCGATGCCGATATTTTGAAATTGGGGCGGCCGATGGCCGATATATGATGCCGATTTTTGTGGCCGATATTTTAGGCCGATTAAAAAAAAAAAAAAAACCCTCACCCACTCTATTCCTTCCTGCTTACTCCTGTCACTCTAGCACACACTTGATGTCCTCAGTACAGATGGCACTGGTTTGGAACTGGCAGGTGGCACTGGTTTGGAACTGACAGATGGCACTGGCAGGTGGCACTATTGGAACTGACAGATGGCACTGGTTTGGAACTGACAGATGGCACTGGCATGTGGCACTGGCTGGCGGTACTGGTTTGGAACTAACAGATGGCTCTATTGGCACTGGCAGGTGGCACTGGTTTGGAACTGACAGATGGCACTGGTTTGGAACTGACAGATGGCACTGGCAGGTGGTACTGGTTTGGAACGGACAGATGGCACCGATTGGCAGCAGGGGGCACTGGTTTGGAACGGACAGATGGCACTAGTTTGGGACAGATGGCACTGATTGGCAGTGGCACTTGCAATTGGAACTGGGTGGCACTGGCGTGTGACACTGGTTGGCACTGGCTGGTGGCACTGACAGATGGCACTGATTGGCGGTGGCACTGACAGATGGCACTGATTGGCAGTGGCACTGACAGATGGCACCGATTGGCACTGGCTTGTGGCACTGACAGATGGCACTGGCTGGTGGCACTGGCTGGGGGCACTGACAGATGGCACTGGCTGTGGCACTGATAGATGGCACCGATTGGCGGTGGCACTGATTTGGGTGGCACTGACAGATGGCCCTGATTGGCACTGACAGATGGCACCGATTGGCTGGGGGCACTGACAGATGGCACTGGCTGGGGGCACTGACAGATGGCACTGGCTGGGGGCACTGGCTGGGGGCACTGACAGATGGCACTGGCTGGGGGCACTGATTTGGGTGACACTGATTGGCACTGGCTGGTGGTACTAACAGATGGCACCGATTGGCGGTGGCACTGATTGGCACTGGCTTGTGGCACTGACAGATGGCACTGGCTGGGGGCACTGACAGATGGCACTGGCTGGGGGCACTGACAGATGGCACTGGCTGGGGGCACTGACAGATGGCACTGGCTGGGGGCACTGGCTGGGGGCACTGGCTGGGGGCACTGGCTGGGGGCACTGGCTGGGGGCACTGGCTGGGGGCACTGGCTGGGGGCACTGACAGATGGCACTGGCTGGGGGCACTGACAGATGGCACTGGCTGGGGGCACTGACAGATGGCACTGGCTGGGGGCACTGGCTGGGGGCACTGGCTGGGGGCACTGGCTGGGGGCACTGATTTGGGTGACACTGATTGGCACTGGCTGGTGGCACTAACAGATGGCACCGATTGGCGGTGGCACTGATTGGCACTGGCTTGTGGCACTGACAGATGGCACTGGCTGGGGGCACTGACAGATGGCACTGGCTGGGGGCACTGACAGATGGCACTGGCTGGGGGCACTGACAGATGGCACCGATTGGCGGTGGCACTGATTGGCACTGGCTTGTGGCACTGACAGATGGCACTGGCTGGGGGCACTGACAGATGGCACTGGCTGGGGGCACTGACAGATGGCACTGGCTGGGGGCACTGACAGATGGCACTGGCTTGGGGCACTGGCAGGTTTCACACTAAGCCGAGTGTAATGTGTGAAACTGACAGAGAGGAGAGAGAGAGAGAGAGAGAGCTGTTAGAATTGAGCTCGATGTGGGGGTGGGCGGGCCAGCAGCTAAATTACACCAGCCAATGATTGGGCTGCTTTAGACGTAGTGGCCCGCCCAGATACCATCCCATTGGCTGGTGTAATATCTGCTGGGTCCCGCCCACCCCCGACATCAAGCTGACACATCCTCTCTCTCTCCTCTTACTTTCAGTTTCACACACACACACACAGCACGGCGCTTGATGCTGCTGAGTGTGGAGAAGTGTGGAGGAGGGAGGAGGAGGGGGGAGGAAGTGCAGCCAGTGAATAATATCGGCCAGTTTTGATATTAATCGGCCAAAGCCGATTTATCAAAAATGCCTAAATATCGGCCGATATATCGGTCGACCTCTAATTATTTTATATATACAGTGGAACCTCGGATTGCGAGTAACGCGGTTAACGAGCGTTTCGTAATACGAGCACTGTATTTTAAAATATATCCTAACTCTGTTTGCAAAACGAGCACGATTCAGGCCAAAGCGGTGTGTAGTACCGCTTTTGGCCTGAGGTGGGGGGCGCCGGAGCAGAGCAGCTGGTCGGCGCCGTTCAGAAATGCGCGGAAAGGCCAGAGGACAGCACGGCTAACCTCGGCAAATCTCGGGTAGGAAGTCTTTCCAAGATTTGCCGAGGTCAGCCGAAGTGTCCTCGGGCCGTTTCTGAGGCTCTCCGGCGCCCCCGCCTCTGGCCGTATGCGGTATTGCATGACATTGAAGTCAATAAGGAACAAATTATTTTCGTTTCCATTAACTTTAATGGGGAAACTCGCTTTGATATGCGAGTACTTTGGATTACGAGCATTCTCCTGGAACGGATTATGCTTGTAATCCGAGGTTCCACTGTATGTGCTTCTGTACTTTACAAATATGATGCAGAAATCTCCCTCCACTGAGTCTGGCTGCAACCATTTTAACTGTGGGCAGCTGAAGCTGCTGTCTGTTCACTTCCTGGATTTACACAGAGGCACACCTCTAGCTCTGCAGCCCTCATTGACCCTCTTATGACTCATCCTCACTCCCTTCCTGGAAAACTCTCAAGAGAGTGAGAGAGAGAGCGCTGTGTATGTTGTCATAAGCCTAGGCTTTTTACCAGACAAGAAACAGGAAGTGGGCTGTATAAGGTATTTACTGGCAGAAAAATAATGTTTTACTATCCAAAATTAAAACAAAAAGGGCAGAAGATTTAATGGACAGAAAGTTTAAAAAAATGACTGAAGGTCCACCTTAATTTCAATAGGAAGCTGCGTTTTTGGTGCAGTTTTCAAAGCCACACCAAAGATTCAGCATGTAGAACTTTTCAAAACGCACCGCACCCATAACACAGTGGTGTGGCGAGTCCCATAGGATTTCAAGGGAAGCATTTTTCATGCATTTTCTTTCAGTGTGAAGGAGCCCTTACAGCCAGGGAAGCAGCTAAGCGAGCACTATCTGCGTTGGGTTAGTTGCTTTGGAGAGTTGCTTTGGGGAGACCCTGGGGGTCTAATAGATCTTTGATGACTGCATTAAGAGTACCTGTCATCTGCCCAACGCTATCACAAGGGGGTCTGTTGGTAAAGGGAAATTAGCTCAAATGGTAGAGCGCTTGCTTAGCACGTGAGAGGTAGCGGGATCGATGCCCGCATTTTCCATTAGACAAAGGGCTCTATTGTTATAGCAAAAACATTCAATTAAAAAAAAAATGCTCCGATAGTAATGTCTACATAAAGAGCACCTGTCATCTGATGAATGCTCTCACAATGGGGGCTTGTTAGTCCCCTTGAGATACCCCCCCCGCACATACATCAAATGCAAACACGCATGTAGGTCTGGCACACATGTAAACTGGTTGCACTACATGTGTGAGATATCACTGCAAACATCAGTGTGAGAGGAATAATTATAGTGCCATCATTCATGATTAACGTTTTATTAGCTGGTGGTCTACAGCTGCATACAAGATAAAGGTTGGTCAAGGTTAATGCATCCTTTGTGCTGTTTTGTTCTCTCCTAGACGCCACCGTCTATGTCGGAGGTTTGGACGAGAAGGTATCCGAGCCGCTACTATGGGAGCTGTTTCTCCAAGCCGGGCCAGTAGTAAACACTCACATGCCCAAGGACCGGGTCACAGGGCAGCATCAAGGTGAGGGCAATATATGGTTGGTGCCTATTGGTCTCCTGCATGTAGATGTAGTAGTACCAGAGTTAACATGTACTTCCATTGAATTGTCTCTTTATGGACCCGTAAAAGCCCCTTGTATGTCTGTATAAAGTCACTCAGGCTTGCTGAGAATGCCCTCCATCAAACTTTTACCCGCCATATGGCTTGGCTTTACCATTAGATTTCTACTAGCTTACATTCTTCAAGTTTTTAACTTGGGGCTTTGGCACTGTAAGCCATTAAAAAAGTAAAAAAATTCCCCCAACACCTACTGTAACACATCCAAACACTTATCCTGAAGTGAAATGAAGACTTAACTATTCTCTTCCCTACTTACAAGCATTTCTTAAAGGATACGTTCACCTTTGGTAACCTGTTATGTTACATTTAGGGTGTAACATGGCACCAAAAGCACCTGCCTGCGCCCCACTGTGACAGTGGGCAAGGGATCTTCTCCTCACACCTGCTGTCACAATTTAAAGAGTATGGCTGTGCAGGGCTCCGCCCACATCTCTTCGTCATTCATTCACAGCAACCTGCAAATGAGTGAACTGCATTTACTGTTTGCCACCACGGTAGACGGCTTGTAGGTTTTAGTGAACCGTTAGGATGCTGGTGAGTGCTCTCTTAGTTCATTGCTCTTCCCACTCTCCCGTAACTGCCTGTACGGGAGATGCAGGCAGACAGCTATACTGAAATTTGGCAGGAGGCCAATATTGCACGTGTGATCTGCTGATTGTGGGTGCAATGCTCTGCAGGCCCTAGAAAAAAAATGCATTAGCTACATACAGTATACATTGCTATGCTCCTGTTCTTCTGTCAGAACAAAATCAAGTTAGGCTTTAAAACCTAAGCCAAACCAATTGCTTGTTTCTCAAGACGTCTTCCAGGACGGCACAATGAGAGATGACTAGTCCACCTGACAGGAAACACAATCAATCAAAGAGGTTAAAAACCCCACCCCTCCCTGTGCTCCTCAGTTTTTGATTGTGTTTCCCCCACAGCGAAACCGTTTGTTATTTTCTAAAGACCTGGTGCTGGAGGTCTCCCCCTGGGACCTAGGTCGAACGCTTAGGAAGCCTCTGGACCTAGCAGGACGGGCTCATCCTTCCTGGGGGGTCCCCCTTTTGTTGTAACATACTCAGGGGGGAAGGAATAGCCTTGAAGAACCCCCCTGAGTTTTCTGAAGCCCTAAGGTACAGGGTACCTGGAAGCTTCAGGGGCCAAATGTTTCCTCTTTTTTCTCCCTACCTGGTGGGTGTCCACTTCGGAGGGGGGCTGGCAGGTCTCCCGCAGATGCGGTGGTGAACCCAGCGGTGAAGCGCTGTTCTGGCTATTGGCGCCGCTCAGGCATGTGCGGCGCCATTTTCCCATGGCCTGGAGGACTCATTGATTTCCTCCTCTAGCGCCCGGAATGACGTCACCGTGCGCCGCGCCACTTCCGGTTTCCGGTCTACGGCAAGATGGCGACGGCCGGCGTCTTTTCAGCCAGCTTCCTCTATAAAGATGCCAGGAAAAGAGGCGCCCATTCCTCCTGTTTGCTCTTAGCGACACGGTTCGAGCCCGGATGGAGCATGAGGAAAGGCCCGGTACGGCCAAGGCTACAGAGGAGGCCACAGGAGGTGAGTCCTACCCAGCCAGCAGGGGTTATGATGGGGGAGGTACCCCGACTCTTCCCCCTTTTGCTCTGCACAGGGGTGTTTGGTACTAAAAAAATTCCCTGTGTATATTTGTTTTTTCTGCAGGAGGGGACGTCACTGCCCAGGGGTCTACCAGCCGTCCCTCTAAAGCCCCTGCTCGCATCAAAAGATGTGGCTACTGCAACGATAGGTTGCCTCCAGACTATTCCAGACCTTTCTGTTTTAAATGCATTCAGAAATTGGCTGGAAAAGAAACATCTCAGGTCATGAAAGACTTCTTGTCTGTCCAGACCCAGATGCTGACTACGCTTAAGGAATTTCAATCCTCACTCAGATCTAGGGAACCAGAACCTCAGACAAGTGGGGGGGGGCTCTTCCTCTCAGGAGAGTTCTTTGACTCCCAGGGTAGTTAAAAGACGCCCGCAGCCTCTAAAATCCCTACCTTCACAGGGTTCGGAGCCGGAGGAGGATTCAGATATCTCCGATCGAGAAGTATCTGATGAGGGTATGGTGGATAGTCAGGCAGAGGACGAGGAAGAGGGCTCCAGGCCAGGAAGGCACATCTCGGCCGATGATATGGAGGGCCTCCTTGGGGCAATTTATGCTTCTGAGGAGATCCAGGAGCCTGCGGAACAGGTTTCCGCACAGGATAGAATGTATCAGGGTTTGTTGAAGTCTCAACCCAAAACCTTCCCCGTCCACCAGGCACTGAAGGACATTATCCTTCAAGAATGGAAGGATCCTGAAAGGAAGCTTTTAAGACCAAAAACGTGGAAACGTAGGTGCCCTTTCAAGGAGGAAGATGAAGATAGGTTCTTCAAAACACCCAGATTGGATGCTTCCTTAGCCCAGGTATCCAAACAGTCTGACCTCTCCTTTGAGGATACTGGTAACCTCAAAGATCAGATGGATCGGCGTGCTGAAACCACCTTGCGGAGGGCCTGGGAAGCCAATGCGGCAGCCATGAGCCCGGCGCTGGCTTCAGCATGCGTAGCCAGGAATGCAGATGCATGGATCTCAAAATTAACGGACCATGTTTCAGGCACTTCCAAATCCAAGGAAGTCTTGGAGTCGTTGCAGCTAATAGGTAACGCGGTGGCGTACCTAGCGGACGCAGCGGTAGAAACCGTAAGAACCACTGCAAAGACTGGAGCCCTCTTAAACTCTGCTAGAAGAGCTGTATGGGTTAAAACCTGGGATGGTGATAGTGCATCCAAGACCCGTTTATGTGGTCTCCCATTTGAGGGCTCCCTTCTTTTCGGTACAGGACTTGACCGAGCCTTGTCCAGGTCCACCGAAAAGGGTAAGAAATTTCCTACCAAACCTAAAAAGGAAAAAAGGAGATTTTTTCGAGGCCCCTAGGGTAAGAACCGGTCTTCAGACAAAAGACCTATCAATACTAGGAGGTGGAGTGCTGGCAAGGACAAACAGAAGGGAGGTATCCTTTTCTCCAGCCAAAAGCCTAATGACAAGAACTCTAAGTGACGTAAGGGTAGGGGGAAGGCTTTCCCAGTTTCTCCCCAGATGGGAAAGCATATCTCAGAGCCCCCATGTCCTCCAAATTTTAAAAGAGGGCTACAAGCTAGAGTTCCTTCACTCCCCTCCCCCGAAGTTCCTGGTAACGCATCTACCCAGGGACCCCTTAAAAGCTGTAGGTCTGGTACAGAATGTCTCAGATCTGGAAAGGCAGGGAGTAGTTATCCCGGTACCTACGGAACAACAAGGTTTGGGCGTCTATTCCCACGTTTTCGTTGTTCCAAAGCCGTCAGGGAAGCATCGACTTATAATAAACTTGAGACCCTTGAACGCTTATCTGCGTCGCAAGAGGTTTCGGATGGAGAGCGTGTACACTCTCAGGAAGCTTCTTCTGAGGGGGGTGTTCATGGTGACCATAGACCTAAAGGACGCCTATCTACACGTCCCGATATTCCCAGCACATCAGGCCTTCCTCAGGTTTGCAATCACTTCCGCCCAGGGAGTGCAGCATTGGCAGTTTGCTGCGCTTCCCTTCGGACTGTCATCCAGTCCAATAGTCTTTACAAAGATCATGGCGGAGGTGATTGCTTACCTGCACCTGCAGGGTATAGCAGTAGTCCCCTACCTCGACGATCTGCTTCTCTACAATCAGAGTCGAGATCTCCTTCTTGCAGACCTGGCCAGGGTCGTGAACACCTTGGAAAGCCTGGGGTGGATCATCAACAAAGAAAAATCCTCGATGGTCCCAGAACAGAAGAAAGTTTACTTAGGATTCCTAGTGGATTCCTTAGAAAGAAAACTTGTTTTACCCCAGGACAAGGTCCAAGGTCTTATGACAACGGTCAGGTCTATGTTGGAGGCAGAGGAATCCTCCTTCAGAAGCATCATGCGGGTGCTGGGTCTAATGACCTCTTGCATCCCAGCGGTGCCGTGGGCTCAGCTCCACTCCAGACCTCTCCAAGAATTCCTTCTATCCTCTTGGGACGGATCAAGGGAATCTCTAGACTACAGGGTCCCCATCCCAGTTGTGGCAAAGGAATCTCTGAGGTGGTGGCTCCTTCCTCAGAATTTACTGGTGGGTCGTCTGTGGAGTCAGTCCAACCCTCTCAGGATAACCACAGACGCAAGCGCCTGGGGTTGGGGGGCTCACTTAGACTAGCTCAGAGCTCAGGGTTCCTGGAACCGAGGTCAGAGGGGCGCCTCCTCAAACCTCCGGGAATTGTTGGCGGTCCGGGAGGCTCTAAAGGCCTTCGAGGAGAGAGTCAGGGGCAGAGAGGTCCAGATTCTATCCGACAATGCCACCACAGTGGCATTCCTGAACCATCAGGGAGGCACCAGGTCGCGTACCCTTCTGGCTTTGTCTCTGGAGATCCTGAGCTGGGCAGAGCTCCGGATTCCCTCTATCACAGCGGTTCACATAAAAGGGGTTCACAACGTAGAGGCGGACTTTTTAAGTCGCCACCCGATTCTCCAGGGAGAATGGGAGTTGAACACAGAGGTGTTCGATCTGGTGTGCCAACGGTTCGGCAATCCGGAGATAGACCTCTTCGCCCGCAGGGAAAACAAAAAGCTAAAGAGGTTCTTTTCGCTGACCCGGGAATGGGGCTCAGAGGGAGTGGATGCGCTGGCCCAGGTGTGGAGTTTTCATCTGGCCTATGCCTTTCCTCCTCTGAGTCTGATTCCGAGGATCCTGCAGAAGCTGGACCTCTCAGAATGCGGTCTCATTTTGGTCACCCCCTGGTGGCCCAAGAGAGCCTGGTTTCCCACTCTGGAGAACTGGTCGGTAGCTCCCCCTCTCCATCTACCAGTTCGGTCAGACCTTCTTCTTCAGGGTCCGGTCTTCCACCCAGAGCCCAGCTTCTTCAAACTGACGGCCTGGTGCTTGAAAGACAGAACCTGCGGGAGAAGGGCTGTTCAGAGAGAGTGATTACCACTCTCCTCTCTAGTAGAAAGGAGGTCACCAGGCGGATTTATGCTAAGGTGTGGGGGGTCTTCTCTCGCTGGTGTTCAGAGAGAGAGGTTTCCCAACAGGAAACTTCGGTCATTCTGGAATTTCTCCAGGATGGAGTTGATCTGGGGCTGGCTACCAAGACACTGAGTTCAGGTAGCAGCCTTATCTTCCTGGACAGAAGATTGTCCCAGGACCCGTTAATTAAAAGATTCTTGTCAGCTAGGGACAGAATGTCTCCAGTACAGATCTCTAGGGTTCCACCCTGGGATCTCTCCTTGGTTCTAGAACAGTTAACTAAGGCTCCGTTCGAGCCTTTAGACAGTATTTCTATTAAACTTCTCACAGTTAAGTTTACCTTTCTGCTGGCGATAACGACAGCCAAAAGAGTAGGTGATATGCAGGCTCTGTCAATTAAAGAGCCGTTTTTTCGTTTATTTGAGGACAGGGTGGTTCTCAGGCAGGACCCCCTGTACCTTCCCAAGGTAGTATCAAAATTTCATAGAACGCAGGAAATAATACTCCCTTCTTTTTGTTCCAATCCCCAGAATGAAAGGGAGGCTTCCTTTCATTGTTTGGATGTCAGACGATGTCTGCTTTCTTATTTGGATAGAGTTAGCATTTTCAGAAAATCCAGCCACTTATTTATTAATTTTTCTGGTCAGAAAAAGGGCCAACAGGCTTCTAGAGTAACCATAGCTAGGTGGATAAAACAAGCAATCTCCCTAGCTTATGACCAGGCTGCTAAGACAGCCCCGAAGGTTAAAGCACATTCCACTCGGTCTCTGGCGACCTCCTGGGCAGAAAGGGCCGGAGCTTCGGTCGAACAAATCTGCCAAGCTGCGACATGGTCAAGCCAGAACACTTTTTTGAAGCATTACAGAGTGGAGTTGCTGTCGCCTCAGGACCTCTCATTTGGTAGGAAGGTCCTGCAAGCGGTCGTCCCACCCTAAGGTAGGCCTGCAAATTACTTGCTTCTCTCTCATTGTGCCGTCCTGGAAGACGTCTTGAGAAAAGTACCAGTTACTTACCGGTAATGGTCTTTCTGGTAAGTCTTCCAGGACGGCAGGCCTACTTCCCACCGCTCTGGTTAAGTATATTAATATATATATATATATAGAGTTGTTGTGGTATGTTGTTTTCACTCTCGTGCACTAGTGTGGAGTACTTTTTCACAAACTGAGGAGCACAGGGAGGGGTGGGGTTTTTAACCTCTTTGATTGATTGTGTTTCCTGTCAGGTGGACTAGTCATCTCTCATTGTGCCGTCCTGGAAGACTTACCAGAAAGACCATTACCGGTAAGTAACTGGTACTTTTTTGGGGATAATTTTGTGACTCCACTGGGAAAATCTTCCTTCACTTCCTGCCCCTGTGACGTCCATACAAGGTGGTCGACTAGATGACATGGATACAAATAAAAACATTGTTGGAAGTTCTTCTAAGCCTTACTCACTCTGACAAAAATGTCTCCACTGAAAGTGAGGGGAAATCTTCCCTATAGGGGCACAGATGGCAAAAAAAAAATATATAAGTTTATAACACTTCCCTTCTCTAGCCCAGATGAAATAAATAGTTTTTGTTGGAGCTGGATTTTTATATTGGAGTTGCCATTGCTGAAATTTTGAAGATGCAGGCCCCAGCTGATATATTGATCCTGGCTTCCCTACCTAACGAATCCCTAACCTACAACCTACAACCTAGGATGTAGGACTGCAGGAACATTTCAAACATGAGTGCAGGTGCTTCCAACTCCCAAGTTCTTTACCCAATCGGGCCTCATTTACATGGGCGCACCGATCCGTACACTCATGTGACGAGCCGTCTTCAGCCTCCTGGGGTGTGCAGGTGTTCTGTACAGGCAGCCTGTTCATATCAATGGCAGGTGGCCGACTGCACAGATCTGAGCCCATCCATGTATGTACATCTGTGCCGTTCAGGACGCAGTCTTTCGGCATTCTGATTTGTGTACCCGATCCACACAGAGTTGGACAGGCTTCCTGCATGTAACTCATGTGCATCTGTATGTCTGTGTGAATTAGGGGTGCAACGGATCAAAAAACTATCGGATCGATCCTCGGATCAGAGTCACGGATCGAATAATTTTTCGGATCGGCAAAAAAAAAAGGCAAATCTTGTTGCACCCACCGGAGTTTAAGATTTCATAGTTATTTTCAACACAAAACTGAGCTTATATGCTTAAATACAGTATTTGTAAATCCAATGGACTGTTCACATGTTAGATTTTAAAAGCAGCAGCAAACCTGCTGACCTTACATGCTTGCTAATGTGACAGAACACCTCTGATTTTCACATTTTAACTAAATGTTAAATGTGAAAATCAGAGGTGTTCTGTCACATTAGCAAGCATGTAAGGTTTGCTGCTGCTTTTAAAATTTAACATGTAAACAGTCCCTTGGATTTCCAAATAATGTATTTAAGCTGATGAGCTCCGTTTTGTGTTGAAATGAACTGAAATTGAAACCCTGTTGGGTGTAACAAGATGTCCGCTTGGCCCCTTCTGCACAGTAATGATAGTGAGGAGTGTGGGGTGGAGCAAGATGGCGGCGAAACGTCACTACAGCGGCCGCCGCCGGGTGTACAAAGATGGCCGGAGCTAGGCCGAAGCTGCTGGCCTTTCCTATGGCCGATGTTCCGGAGCGCCCCGCGGATCACATGGTGTTCCGATCCGAAAAGGGTGAACTTTTCGGATCACGGATCACCACCGATCCGTTGCACCACTAGTGTGAATGAAGCCTAACTAAAAGTTAATGGAAATGCAACATCAAATGTGCTTGCAGGGATCCTTGGGACAGTAGAGACCCTTGTGCTCCTGAAGGCAGAGGCTGATTGGAGGGATTCAAGACCTTCTACTTAAAGCGGAGTTCCACCCAAAAATGGAACTTCTGTTTTTCGGAATCCTCCCTCCCTCCGGTGTCACAATTGGGAAACCTTGCGAGGGGAGCAGATACCTGTCTAATACAGGTATTTTGCTCCCACTTCCGGGCATAGATAGCCAAGCCACCCGCAGCTATCTACACCACATTCGGCGCCGCCTCCGTCCCCCACCGTCTTCTGGGAGACGCACATGTCCCAGAAGACAGCAGGGACCAGTGGGAGCACGCAGCGCGAGTCGTGCATGTGCAGTGGGAAACCAGGAAGTGAAGCCGCAAGGCTTCACTTTCTGATTCCCTTACCGAAGATGGCGGCGCCTCCACCCGAGAGCCGAGGGAGAGATCGGCTTCGGGTGCTGACGTTGCGGGCGCCCTGGACAGGTAAGTGTCCTTATTTTGAAAAGTCAGCAGCTGCAGTATTTGTAGCTGCCGACTTTTAAAAAAACAAAAACAAAAAAAAACATTTGGTGAAACTCCGCTTTAACCACTTCAGCCCCAGACCATTTTGGCTGATTAAAGACCAGGCCACTTTTTGCGATTCAGCACTGCGTCGCTTTAACTGACAATTGCGCGGTTGTGCGACGTGGCTTCCAAACAAAATTTACTTTTTTTTTTTTCTCCACAAATAGAGCTTTATTTTGGTGGTATTTGATGACCTCTGCGGTTTTTATTTTTTGCGCTATAATATAAAATATATAAAAACTTTTTTTTTTTTTCAGTTTAGGCATTTTTATTATTTTATTTTTTTTACTAGTAATGGCGGCGATCAGCAATTTTTATCGTGACTGCGACATTATGGCGGACACATCGGACACTTTTAACACCATTTTGGAACCATTGTCATTTTTACAGCGATCAGTGCTATAAAAATGCACTGATTACTGTGAAAATGACACTGGCAGTGAAGGGGTTCATCTGTTGGGGGTGCTGAAGGGGTTAAGTGTGTCCTAATGAGTGATTCTTACTGTGTGGGGCATGGCTTGGCGTGTGACGTCACTGATCGTCTGTTCCCTATGACAGGGAATAGACGATCAGTGACACTCTCACTAGGAAGAACGGGAAAAGGTTTGTTCACACTTACCTCTCCCCGTTCTTCAGCTCTGTGACCCGGTCGCGAGACACCGGGGGCGATCGGGACCGGGTCGCGAGGGCGCTGGCGCGTGCGTGACCTACGGCTGGCCATCTTAAAGGGGACGTATATATACACGTGCTTATGCCCAGCCGTGCCATTTTGCTGACGTATATGTACAGACGGCGGTCTTTAAGTGGTTAATGCGGGCCTAGACAAATTCCAGGAGCCAGTAGCTGCTGTCTTTTGGTGTTTGGAGGTACTTGTTGCCTTGCCTGCTGGCTCCTGGCTTTTACTATAGTTTGTCCTTCCATGACGCTTTGTCCTGTCTATTATATCTTTGCAAACATGTAACTTCTGATCATGTATATTGGGGTCTGAAGTAAATATGCTGATATTCTGCAGGTTATGGCTTTGTGGAGTTCCTTAGTGAGGAGGATGCAGACTACGCTATTAAGATTATGAACATGATCAAATTATACGGGAAGCCCATTCGAGTGAATAAAGCCTCGGCACACAACAAAAATTTGGACGTTGGAGCAAACATTTTTATTGGTAACCTGGACCCTGAGATCGATGAGAAGCTTCTGTACGACACCTTCAGTGCCTTTGGTGTCATCCTCCAGACCCCCAAGATCATGCGAGATCCAGACACTGGCAACTCCAAGGGCTACGCTTTCATCAACTTTGCCAGCTTTGATGCTTCAGACGCAGCTATCGAGGCCATGAACGGACAGTATTTATGTAACCGTCCCATTACAGTGTCCTATGCCTTTAAGAAAGACTCCAAGGGTGAGAGGCATGGCTCGGCGGCAGAGAGGTTGCTGGCTGCACAGAACCCGCTGTCCCAGGCTGATAGGCCTCACCAGCTTTTCGCAGATGCCCCTCCTCCTCCTTCAGTTCCTGCTGTCATCACTTCCCTAACCAGTGCTGTAGCTGCAGGTGAGTTGGATTTGGTGGTGTACTGGGGGTAGGTGCTCACAGGAATTTTTGACTTTTTTTCATCCGTCCTTGCTATGAAGGGTTGTTCAGCATCAAAAATGTTCTTCCTTCAGACTTTTTATTTCTTTTGTATTTTTCTCACCACCTGTGACACATTCCTTCAGTTTATATTTTAGTTTCTCTTTGCACACTCCACTGTTTATTCACAGCTAAGCTCGGTGGGTCAGAGAAGTACAGGGGCTTGGTAAGGATAGGTGGAGCTAAGCAATAAAAAGCATGGCTGGACAGGTAGAGGCAGCATCAAGGCATGGCTCTTTATTCTTCAGCAGCGATGACCACAGCTCCCCAACTGTAGAAGGGCTAGGAGGTCCCAGATTAGACAGTTTGTTGCAGGGTGGATTTAATTTAAACCAGGGGTCTCAAACTGCCGGCCTTCCAGCTTTTACGAAACTACAAGTCCCATGAGGCATTGCAAGGCTGACAGTTACAAGCATGACTCCCACAGGCAGAGGCATGATGGGACTTTTAGTTTCACAACAACTTGAGGGCCGCCAGTTTGAGACCCCTGATTTAAATTATAATTTAAATCACTAGTAAAATACTGAGGGGGCTGCACAGTGGTTAGCACTTTCACCTAGCAGCAAAAGGGTCGCTGGTTCGAATCCCGACCGTGACACCATCTGCCTGGAGTTTGCATGTTCTCCCTGTGCCTGCGTGGGTTTCCCCCGGGTGCTCCGGTTTCATCCCACACTCCAAAGACATGCTGGTAGGTTAATTGGATCTTGTCCAAATTGGCCCAGTATATATGTGTGTCCCAAGTGTGTCGAGATCCTATGGGGTAAAATGACAGCACCAGCCAAGCAGACACTGGCTGCAAAAAGCGCCTAGAGGCGATTCAGTTCGCATGTGTAGCGTTATACAAGTCATTCATTCATTCAAATAGCTCGATTTAAATCATCATTTTTAAAGAGCAACTGTCATCTCTGTCCCGCAGCGGCTCCTTCTCTGACCCCCTGTTGACTCACCGACAGTCCCATTCACTTGAATAGGACGGCTGGTGATGGGGCAGTGACACAACAAGGTGAGGGACGTGGCGGCAGCAGGTGAGTGGACGCCCGCTTGCGGGCGCTGCCATGATGATCTGAAATGACAAGTGATCTTTAAAATGTAAGGACTCATTGTTACTGGAAGTTGGAATCTTTAATATTTGCAAACAAAATGAAGGTTTCCTATTTAGAATAATAAGCTGTCGGGTTAGTAAAACAGCGATATCAGAACCCATTCAATCATACAGTTTGTAGTGTACATAGATTTGCAAAACAATGAGATAAAGGAATATTCCTGAACTTTGGTTTATCTCATGGTTACTGTGACATTGTGTGAATGCTACAATGCAGTGCATCTTATCTAAGCTTGCAGAGCTTGGATTCATTGAATGAGTTTACCAAAAATGAAAATATTGCAGAATATACAGCCTCATGCTCCTTTTCATGCTGAATAAACTAAACTAAATCATTAATGCACCCTAAATGGAAAACCTATATTTAGATAGATTTTTACTCCAAAAACATTTTATTAAAATAAATTTGAAAGAAATCAAATTGATTTTAAATAAAAAAAAAAAAACAGATTTTAATCATTGATTTATATCCACCCTGGTTTGTTGCTTGTGATAAGCCATTTACTTTGGGCTGTTTTATCGATGGCAAAGTATAGAAGCGCTATGCCTATAAAGGGATGCCATGGGTGGGATATTTTTCTATTCTCTGGGACTAATCGCATGGCTATGATGGTGACATTCCTTCAACTTCATATCAGTTTTTATAAGAACCTCCACAAGTACATTGCCATGGTCCATCTCAATGTCTGGAGAGCAGAATTGGATTATACAGTAAAGTTTGCTGAAATCTAGGGTTATACCGATACTAGTATCGGGACCGATACAGAGCATTTGCGCAAGTACTTGTACTCACACAAATGCTCCCGATGCCTGACCCGATACCTGGTCGGCAGAGTTTGCGAGCGGAGAGGCAGGGCGGAGTGGGCGGGACACGTCCGTAGGCGGAGTCAGTGGGGCGGAGAGCGAGTCCTCAGCTAGGTAAGCTGGAAGTGTGCAGGGCGCAGCCGCATCAGGATTGCGTGACTGTCAGCTTGGACATCCCGACGCCCATCTTGGTACACCCTGCACTTGGCCACAGTAAGCCAGCAGCGGACATCTTGTTACACCCAGCCCAAATAGTTTGGGCTGGGTGTAACAAGATGTCTGCTGTTACTTACTGATGCTGAGTGCAGGGTGTACCAAGATGGCCGTTGCAGCATAACATTTCAAAATCTTTTCCTCATGTCATTTATTGCAGCATTTCAGTGCCTGCACATAAGTGCCAGCCACATATCAGTGCCCATAAGTGCCGTCAGTGCCAGCCAACTGGCAGTGCCATCAGTGCCCATACGTGCTGCCCATCAGTGCCAGCCACCTGTCAGTGCCGACTATCAGTGCCAGCCAACTGGCAGTGCCCATAAGTGCTGCCCATCAGTGCCAGCCACCTGTCAGTGCCAACAGTGTCCATAAGTGCCAACTATCAGTGCAATCCATCATTGCCACCTATCAGTGCCCATAAGTGCCATGAGTGCCAGCCACCTGTCAGTGCCACCTATCAGTGCCCATAAGTGCCGCCTATCAGTGCCATCTTTCAGTGCCCATCAGTCAAACTGTCACATGACATTAAAAAAGTATCGGTAATCGGTATCGGCGAGTACATGAAAAAAAGTATCGGTACTTGTACTCGGTCCTAAAAAAGTGGTATCGGGACAACCCTACTGAAATCCTTTACCATGAGGAATCACCACCACACAGCTACTACTTTTATGTCCACATAGACCAGTGGTTCTCAGCTCCCTTCCTCAGGACCCACTAACAGGTCAGGTTTGCAAGATAACTGAAATACATCACAGGTGATATCATTTGCTGCTAGTGGGTTCTGAGGACAGGAGTTGAGATTGAGAACCACTGACATAGACTGTACTTCCACCAGGGATGCCCAACCTTTTGAAGAGCAAGGGTCACTTAAGCGACTTGGTAATTGGTCGCGGGCCACAATATGGGCCCTCCGATCCGCCCATATAAAAAGGGACAGATACCCTTCTGGGTTTTTTTTTTTTTTTTTTAGCAGGTCGGATTGGAGGTAGGACACAAGTCTGTTTACATCTACTGCTCCATAGAGGTGAATGGAGGGGCCACTAATCGTGTGAAAGGGTTCTAAGGCTGCTTTCACACTGATGCGCTGTGGTTTACACACACCGCGGATGCAGTGCACATGTGGCTTTCCAGCGGGTTAGCTGCACTTTGCCATAGACTTCTATTATATCCTGCAGGTGTGGAGCACTGTCTGAAAGCGCACCAAACCGGCAGGGTAAAACGGAGTGCATTCGGCATCAGTCCGTTTGTGACAGGAGCCGGCACTTTACAGGAAGCATCAGCTTATGCGGCTCTGCTGCGCAGCCGCTTGCTTCCTCTACCTTCATTCAGAACACTGATGCTCTAAGGTTGGAAAACTGCGATCTGGGCTTGCCAACCCACCATCCCAGAGAAGGTCGTCGCGGGCCACATCAGAGGGCTCTGCGGGCCACTGGTTGGGCACCCCTGCTGTATGCAGTTGTATAGATGTAAGTTATGCTAAGCAAAGATCTTATTAAATTTCGCAGCCCCTTTTTTAAAGCTGAAGTTTGGAGCCGAACTTCATGTTTTAGTGCACTTTAAGTAGTTTGTTGGACCCAGCTGGCCAAAACAAACAATTTCCTTTTACTAACAGATGTAGCACCTGTCTGTGCTGTATCAACTGTGTGTAGTAGTGATGCACCGATATATCGGCCGCTGAAAATTATCATCCGAAAAGAGGTTTAGCTATGTTTTTTGCCAATAGAAAAAAAGTGTAATCAATGTCTGTTCAAAATTATCACCCGAAAAGGTGCCGACAATGGGCAAAAATAAATTCATATTAATTAGAGAGGGGGAGAGAGGTTTTAATCGGCCAGGTGCATCCTGATTTATTTTTTTGTTTCAGTGCACACCTAGTGTGTAGCCTCAGCACATGCACTATACAACGCTGCTCAGCCGTTCACAGGAAGCTTTGTATTTTTGAAATGAGTGCAAGGTTTCTTCTGCTTTGAGGCAGAGATTGTGACGTCATCTGCCCGCCTCATCGGAAGAATCTTTATACTCGTTCAGAATGTACAACGCTCCTTGTGAATGGCTGAGTAGCACTCAGCCTGACTCAGTTTTGGTCTGGGAGTGAAATGGGAAACCCCTGTCCTGCTGGAACGCAGTTCTGAATACTGTGTGCAGCTGAGGCTACATACAGTTCATAGTGCTGACAGCCACTGCATGTGTCAGTGATGGAAATAGTTTGTTTGAACCAGCTTGGTGCAAACTGTTTCAAGTTCACAAAAAAATGGAGTTGGGCTTTAATCTCATATTTTGCTGTCCCTGATTTCTCCTTTCCCCTTAACATGCTAATAAATGTTTAGATAAATACTTTCCATTACATACGTTATCTCAGACCCAGTGATGTCATCTCTGCGCAATGCATATAGATCCTGGCTGGTGGGAGGGGCTTGCTGGGGGCTGTACATGGCTTCCTAGGAACATCACAACACCCTGCCTCTGTACTCCTCAAGAGCCAGTCCACTGCTTGTATCAAGGCAGAGTATGCAAATATTAAAATGGTTTGATATCAGTTTTGGAGGAGTGGGCCTTCTAGGCTGATTGTATTTAAATTCAGATGTCCTAGGCAACATTCACATGTGATGCTGGACCTCCATGATTTCAAAAACGGAAATCCAATTGATTAAGTGGATCAGGGACAGTCCAGGTTAGGGGGGCAAATGGCTAGATAATGCTGGACGTCCTCCAGCCAGGTAATGGGACAAGCTCTGTCTAACTTGCTGCAGCTTCTAATGCACCCTGAGAATCTCAGTGTGCAGTGAATTCGGAGTCGGCAAGTTTTTGTTTTTTTAAGGCTGTTCTCTTACATGAATGTTATTTCTTTTTACAGGCTTACCCGCTTTTCCTCCAGTTCCGCCGCCAGGTGCATTACCTCCAGGGATGCCTCCGATGCCTCCACCCCCAATATCTTCACTCACTGGAGCAGGAGGCGGTGGTGCAGGTGGTGGTCAACCACAAGTACCAATGCAGTTCCAGTCTGGAGCTATGCACCCAGGTAAGTGATGCTGTCACAGGATAAGCTTGATTGAGAAATGTCTTATTTACTGGGACTGACAACACCCAGCAGATTAGAAGCTGTTCTTTGGGGTTAACTACTTCTATCAGCAGCTACGCTTACTGCATTTTTGAGGTCATTACCTTAACGCGGTAGTAAACTGCCGTTTTTTTTTTTTCCTCTAAGTATAATGTGCAGTGAGTCGCAGTGGTTGCAGCATTACCCACACTACTTCCCATAGTGATCGAGCCTGAGCGGCACACTAAGCAAACCGTGGGTCACCATGGCAGGCAGTCCTGGTCTGTTGTTTTCAGTGTGCCTGTTAATGTTTTTCGTGCTGTCACCCACTCCTCAGTTGAACTGCTTTTTGGAAGTATTAATTGCAGGTACTTGTATAGCGCCATCAATTTATACAATGCTTTACAAATATATTATACATTCATATCCGTCTCTGCCCTCAAGGAGCTTACAATCTAAGGTCCCTAACTCACATTCATACATACACATAATAGGGCCAGTTTAGACCGAAGCCAATTAACCTACCAGCATGTCTTTGAAGTGTGGGAGGGAACCGGAGAAAACCCGCACAGGCAGAACATGCAAACTCCAGCAGATAGTGCCATGGTTGGGATTCAAACCGGCAACCCTACTAGTGCTAGGGGAAGTGCTAGCCACTTGGCCACTGCTGCCTATTGGTTAAAGCGGAGCTCCATCCAAAAATGGAACTTCCGCTTTAAGTGCAGATGACCCCCCTGACATGCCACATATTTGGCATGTAATTTTTTTTTGGGGGGGGGGGGGGGGAGCGTTTACTCTGTTTTTTAGAGGCATCCAGCTCACACTTCCTCCCCTGGCGCCGGAAGGAAGATCACCTCTTCCCCCCCCCCCCCTGCAATCTTCTGGGACACATCACAGATCCCAGGAGATTGCCCGACCATTCAGAGCGCAGCACGGCTTGTGCAGTAGGCGCCCGGCTGTGAAGCCACAGCTGGGCGCCCACAGTTAGAATGCCGGAGCCGCGGAGAGGAGCGGGGCTTCGTACGCCTGCACCGCTGGACCATGGGACAGGGAAGTGTCTGATTATTAAAAGTCAGCAGCAACACTTTTTGTAGTTGCTGACTTTTAAATGGGTGGAACTCCGCTTTTAATGACTTTCCTGTGTTCTTTAATAAATGTAACAGGAACATTTTTTTTTTTTTTTTTTTATGTTGAGGTAGGGCTGGGGAAAAAATCGATTTAAATCTTGAATCGAGTTGAGAGGTCAAATCGATTCAAAATTTCAGCAAATCGATTTATTGGTTGTTTTTTTTGTTTTTTTTTTCACCAGAACCAGCGCTGACACCGCGCCGGTCCTGAGGAGCTGCGGGCAGGAGTTTTTAGGCGAGGCCGTGGCTTCGGCCTAGTCTGCGAGGCCGGACACCGCGGACTAGGCCGAAGCCGCGGCCTCGCCTAAAAACTCCTGCCCGCAGCTCCTCAGGATCGGCGCGGTGTCCATCGAAAAAAAAAAAAACTTGAATCGTAAATTAGATTTTTTAAATCGCAGATTTTTTTTTATTTTTTTTTTAGAAAATCTCCCAGCTCTATGTTAAGGGTAAACTCCACTTTTGTTGCGATTTTAACAAACTTTCTTGCAGATACCCACCTTTTTTGTTCTGGAGAAATAGCGGTTTGTGTCCATGTGCGATGTAAATCTGTATGGGTGTGGTTTTAGAATTATCAATCAGCTGCTGCACCTGCAGGGTTCTAAGGAGGAAAGTCTCAGGGTCTGCATCCATTTAGATGTGAGTTCCCTTTGGGAATAACTCGCCAAAATGACATTTTTGTTGCCCAAAATCTGACTTGAATCTTATGCAGGCCATACATGGGTCGAATTAAAAAAAAATATTTTTAAAAAACAGAAATTTGGTGTGTGTTTTTTTTTTTTTTTTTTTGTGATCTGATTTTTTTTTATTTTTTTAAAATCCGTTTTTTATATTCAGAGGTTTGTACGTTTCACAAAACACAAATGGATAAACGAAAGAGAAAATACCATAAAATTGACACCTGCATCATAATCCTGAGCAATTCTGGCATACGAAACTTGTTAAAGCATATTAGTAATTAAAAGCAGTCGCTACAAAGACCTAGCATGACTATTTCTCCACGCAGATCTCCCTGCATTATGCAGCGTGCTGCACCTTGCGAAATTGTAACATAAGATACAGCCCAATTGAGGCAGCACTGTGTTTGACGGCAAGCGGACTGCAATTCAAATGAAAGCTGTTACAGCGGGCATTGCCTGATCTGTGATCCGGCCTGCTCTCCTCTTCCTCCCATCTCTTCCTCATTCAACCCCGCCTGCCAGGGGTGTTCACCCCCCCCCCCCCCTCCGAGGCAGCCCACGCTCGCTAGCAATCATTTTTACATTTGTCAAATGCGAGCAGTCGAGTGACAATTTTGAGGGCTGGTATACGCTATATTTTTTTTTTTTTTTTTTTCTCAACGAAAGTGGAGTTACCCTTTTTTAATACTTTTTCACATTCCAAGGTCTAAAAAAAATTATGTATGGAAAGAAACCCACTATGAGAGAGACTTGAGACTGCCACTGCTGTCTGCTCTATCTGAAAATACTCCTTGCCTGGCTTCCAAGTCATTTTGTGGAGCAAGTATGGAGTCTAGACACAGCCAGGCAAAATAGGATTTTTGTAATCGTAAAATCTATTTCTTGGAGTCCATTGACCATCACAGACAGTCAACTGCCAGGAATTTGCTGCTACCTACAAGAGGATTAGGCACCGGCAAACAAAAAAGATTGCAGGCCAGGATACGCCCCCTACTCCCAGCATGCCTTAGTTTGTAGAAAAGCAGTACCAAGAAAACTATCATAAAATGCAGAGAGGTTGGACCGATTTCCCTGAATGGACTCCGAGAAAAAAAATTCTGTGATTGCAAAAATCAAGTTTTTTTAAATTTTTATTTTACAAAAGAAATTCTACAGTTTTAACAACAAAAAATGACTTCATAAATAATTCTACTTCACTGTTGTAGATGTGATGTGTAATAGGGTGGGAATTGCGGGGGGTGGGCTGTAAATCCTTTCTAAACTGCACATGTGTTGTCATGGGTCTGCCCTAATTTAACTTTCTGTATCCACAGGTCTACAGATGCAGGCACCGCACCCAGGAATGGCCCCGTCCCCTGCTCAGATGGCCTCACGTCCTCCTGGTATGGCTCCTCCTGGACCCCCTCCAATGGGAATGCCACCACGGGGACCTCCATTTGGAGCGATGGGTATGTTTTTTTTTTTTGTTTTGTTTTTTGTTTTTTTATTGCATAATTGTGGTCAAAAGTACCCATAACGATGATTCTTTATCCTATCTGGATAGTTATGGTTCGATTTGGAAATGGTTGTGGGCCGCTGACCTTCTGTCAGTCATCTTATGATTATGGGCATCTTCCAGGACAAGTGCACTTATAAGTGGGCACACATGGGCAATTTATTTGCTATAGCAATTATTCCCCATGATTGTTCTAAAAGAAATCCCTAGTGATGGCTAGACATGCAGTTGCATGAAGTAGCAATCAATTGCTCAAATTTGGAGCATAGTTCTACTACTGGCCATTGATAACTGCTGAATGCTACACTCCATTGTTGTGTAGCAGTCAATGTGAGGCACTCTTTCAGGATTGCTATAGCAGAATCGCCTGTCTGCAGCCCACCCCCAGTGTTAGCAGCTCCTTCACCACCAATCAGTAGAAACAGAACTTTCAGCTCACTGCTTGTAAGGGCTAGTTTGCATTTGCTTCAAAACAAAGCTTTGTTAAAGCTCTCTGAACGCCAGTCAAAGCTCCTGTCACTAAATATAACGGTTAGTTTACAGTCCTGTTTACACCTTGCTTTTGCTTGAGGCTTCGAGTGAGCTTTGCCATAGACTTCTATGGAGGCTTTGAAGATGCTTTGTACACCACTGAAGCTACATGGGGTATAATTTTTTAAGCAAAGCCAAAGCAAGGTGTAAACAGGACTGTAAGCTAAGCATTTTATTTAGTGACAGGAGCTTTGACTTGCATTCAGAGAGCTTTAACAAAGCCTGTCCGAAGCCATATTGAAGCCAAAGCAAGTGTAAATGAGCCCTAATGTAAACACATTAATGCCTTGTATTGGTTGCAGCTCTCAGGGACATTCAATTATGATGTATCTGTTTTGTAAAGCAGTGGTGATAGTTGATGGTTTAGTTGTTGGTACATGTCTGTTGCTGCTGAAGGTCTTGCCATATAGCAGCTGTCATTGATATGCAAACAGTAACTTGATGGTTTCTGCATAAATAATGAACAGTTGTCCAGATTGGAGAAAGTTCAGCACGTAAACTTAGAGCTTCAAAATGGAAATCCAGCCCCCTCCTAATCTCCCAACCCCACTCAACAACAAAATTTCCCTTTTCACACTCCAGCGCTGTTTCTTGACTTCCTCTTTTGTACAGCCCCCCAAGTTCTGGACAGAAGCACTGTCATCCTGTGAGTAAAACCTGTTGTGTACATGCCCCTCTATGGGTCACATCATAAGCAGGCTGGGCTCCTAGACTCCAGGACTGAGTTGTGCTCAGTCCTTGAAGGCCCAACCCCTACCGCCACCAGAGGAAGCTATGGTAACATGGCTTGAGTTCTGCTTTGAAGAAAACTCGTGACCCCAAAAAAAATTGCAAAACTGCACCTGCTGCTTGCTTAGGGCACATTACTGCTGCAGCTTTGCCTTGGGCCTCCTGCACTTCCTGGTAATAGAGATCACATGCCCCCAGTTCTCTGCCTATGCTACCTTTTGGCACCCCTGGGTAGTGCCACTTGAAATGGCTGAGTGTGCCTGTTAACACTGAAAGAGCCACAAAGGTCAAGTTACTGCAGTGGTTCTCAAGTACCCCCAACAGGCCATGTTTGCAGGTTTTCCTTTATCTTGCACAGGTGCTTTAAATCGGTCAATGGTTTGGTATTTTGTACAGCTATTTTATCTAAGAGAAATTCCCAAAACATGGCCTGTTAGGGGTATTTGAGGACAGGGTTGAGAACCACTGAGTTACTGGTTTGATGTTGGGAGACTGAACAGCTCTAAGGGGAGACCTAGAAAAGTCGGCATTTACTGGTGACTGGCGATAGACACTGACTAAACTCTGGGCTGTTCTGTTTTGATTTAGCAGATTTATTTCATTTTAAGTTAACATGTTCTGGAAAAGATCTTGATCAGCTAACCTTATCCCTGTAAAGGAATCCAATAGAGAGGAGCCTGTACTGCAGTTTGGAGCACAAGGACTTGCCAGAGCTTGACATGGAGCTACATTAATGTATATCTGGCATGACCTAGCAACAAATTTTGTGTAATACCAAACCCGCAACTGCTTATCCTTTCATTCCTCTGCTACTGGTTAATTGACAAGAGAAACCCATTTGTAAATTTGCAGCATTGTCATTTGGAAGGAGGGCTAGTAAGTACATGCTAACTCATAATCTCTCTATGGTTCTCTTATCTTGGTGTATAGGGCAGCAGATTGGTCATAGACTTGAGCTCTGACAAGGTGATCCTAGACCACCTAGGAAATTAACTTTTATCAGTGTTCTTGGTCTTTCCTAAGCTGCTCATATCTACAGCAGCTCCAGCAGTCGCCAGATCATCCTTGTAAGATGCCCAGATAATCTCACCTGGATCTACTTACCTGGGAGTTAGAAGGAACATAGACACTGTTTTACTTTAAAGTGGTTGTAAACCCTTGCGTTTTTTTAAAATAAAAATAACCTTCCTATACTTACCTGCTCTGTGCAATAGTTTTGCACAGAGCAGCCCCGATCCTCTTTCTGGGGTGCCTGCCAATGCTCCAGGCCCCTCCCTCTTCGAGTGCCCCCACGGAAAGACGTTTTTTTTTTCCCTGGGGACACCCATGCGCGCTAGCTCCTGAGACCCGCTGCTGCTTCCATTGACAGACTGCGGGACTCGGCCCTGCTCCTATGTCACTGGTTTTGATTTGTGTCAAAGCCAATGGCTCCTGCTGCTATCAATCTGTCCAATGAGGAGAGACAGCGGCTAAATTGGGCTCAGGTAAAAAAAAAGGGGGGGGTGGGGAGCTGCAGCACAGAAGGTTTTCTTTCTCGTACATCACGGGACACAGAGCGACATAGTCATTACTATGTGGGTTATATAGATACCTTCAGGTGCTGGCACTGGCAACTTCCAAAACCGGAAGTACCCTCCCCTATATAAGCCCCTCCCATCCGGGAGTACCTCCGTTTTTTGCCAGTGTCTAAGGTGTTGGCCAAAGGTTAACATGTGTTTTTCATCTGGGCTTGTGTACAGGTTCTTTTGGGCCTTCAGCAAGCTATTCCGGATCCGACCAAAAAAGCTTCATAGCTAAACGGTCGGTACCCGGGCCTTGCAGAGAAGAGCAAGGTTTTGCCTGTAATGCCTCTCTTAGGAGGGCTGGACCCTGGGATCCAGAGCTCTGGTCATACCCACGACCAAGATGTTATCTGTGCAGGGTGCTATACAGGTCCAGGGGAGTGGAATCCTTGGGAACCCGGTCCCTGAAGGTTTAAGTACAATGCCTGCCGTGAGAGGTGAAGTTTGGGCTCCTGTGGACCAAACAGAGTCCTGCGGCGGGGAAAAGGTAAGTGGGGGCCCCTCAGGAACTTGGTTCTATTGAGGGGACCCCCAAGCCTAATATGTCTTTCTGCCTGTTACCTAATGGTATTCCCGCTAAATAGCTGTGCATGCCTGAAACTGCTAGAAAATGTAATAATTTTAATGGTGGTCAAGAAAAAATAAATAAAAAAATGGACAAACCGCGGTACCTGTGTTAAACCACTAGAGGCTGCTGTGGAACGTCGTTTTTTTCTGTGGACTGTTTCCTTCTGAGGTCAAGTCCAGGCAGATGGTGAGTTCTCTTTAGGGAAACTGCTTCCTCTGTCATGTTGCATATGCTCGTCCATCCCCGGGCCCTGCTGCAAACAGGGACCCTGGCTCCTCTCCCTAGTCTCTTTCAAAAGAAGCGCCGAAGGCGCGCGTGCACGCGCCTCTATATATAGAGGTGAGCTTGAAAAGGGGGCGGAGCTTGGCGGATGACGCTCTGTGCGCGCCGCAGCGCTTCTGCGCATGTGCGGGCGTCCCAGCATGTCAAAAGGCACAATTATTTGTTGTGAGCTGGCTATGGAGTGCAGAGACTGAGCTGGTAACATTTAAAAAAGGCATACAGCAGGCGGTTGATGCAGGCATCCCCATAGAAAGGCACATTAGTAGACACCAACTGTTTATATAGCAGCAATTGTGCTAGACTATTGTCAGTAAGTGGTGTATTACGGCTGGAATACCTCAGCTTTGGGCTTAGGAATATGCCGTCCAAAGTCTCCGGGACTAAGACTCCCAGGAAGCAAAGGGGGTCTCCGTCGGGCTCTGAGGATCTTGGGCATGCTTTGGCTGCACCAGTCTCCCCTGAAATATCAGAGGTTGGTGCCCGTAGAGAACCCTCAGGAGTACCTGGTACTGTGGCTGTCCTCAGTTCACCTGCTCCTGTGTATGTAACAGAGGAGGTTTTTTCCTCAGCTCTGGGAGGACTGGAAGAGAGATTGACAACATTGATCGCTGCTTCCTTGTCAGAGGGAAAGCGCGCCCGATCTCCGTCTCCTCCCTCAGAGTACCTGTTAGCGGAGCAACAGTCCCATACAGGGATTGACCTACCTGAAGGGGATCAGGATGAGGTTGATTCTGTTCTAGGGGAATCAACAGTGGAAGAGCCATTTTCAGCATCACATGCTGAAAGATTATGGGTTCAGTCCCTGACTGATATGGTCCGATCAGCATTTAAAATGCCCCTTGCGGAACCATCAACCACTTCTGTTTCCTCGTTGGGGTCGCTAAAAGCTCCCCAGACTGTTTGTTCCTTTCCAATCCATCCTTTACTGGAAGGACTCATTTACCAGGATTGGGAACATCCTGATAAAATATTTACTCCCCCTAAGAGATTTCCGGTGGTCTATCCCATGGAGGATAAGTTCATCCGAAAATGGAGGGTGCCTACAGTGGACGCAGCCATCTCTTGTGTGAACAAATCACTGACATGTCCAGTAGATAATGTTCAAATGTTCAAGGACCCAATAGATAAAAAATTGGAGTCCTTATTAAAATCTGCCTTTACTACAGCAAGCTTGGTGACACAACCAGCAGTAGCAGCTATTGGGGTCTGCCAAGTGGTGAAGGATCAGTTAAAACAGGTCTTAAGGGACTTGCCGGATCAGCAGGCCCTTGCCCTAGCTGATCTGCCTAGAGCCTTATGCTTTGCGGTTGACGCCATCAAGGATTCAATCCATCAGGCCTTACGCTGTCTGTAGTACATATGCGTAGGCTTCTATGGCTCAAGAACTGGTCTGCTGAAGCTCCCTGTAAAAAATTGCTGGTTAGCTTCCCATTTCATGGTGAACGCTTATTCGGGGAAGACCTGGACAAATATATCCAGAAAATTTCCAGCGGTAAAAGTACACTCTTGCCGGTTAAAAAGAGATTTAGAGGTCCCTCTTTTAAGAGGCCTGCCTCTCCAGTCCCTGGGACATCTGCTGTGAAGCAGTTCCGATGGCCTCCTCGGTCAAATCCCGGGGGTAAGAATCAGGGACAATCACAGGGTAATAAAAAACCCTGGGTCAGGAGAGGTACAAAACCTCCCCCCAAGTCAAATTTATGAAGGGTTGCCCCCACTCAATCGGGTGGGGGGAAGACTTCAGTTGTTCGCAGAGACCTGGCGGGACACGATCAGAGACAGATGGGTGCTCTCCGCAGTAGGTTTGGGATACAGATTGGAGTTAAGACTCTCCTCCTTCCCATTTTATGTGGTCAAACGTGCCAAGAGATCCCCGGAAGAGAGGATCCCTCCTGTTGGCACTAGAACAACTATTGCTCCAAGGAGTAATTATGGAGGTTCCCGAGGAAGAATGCGGGTTCGGGTTTTACTCAAACCTCTTTACAGTCCCGAAACCAAACGGGGACGTAAGGCCCATATTAATTCTAAAGGGGCTAAACAAATTCCTACATATCAGGACTTTCCAGATGGAGTCGATCCGATCGGTGGCCACTGCCCTACAAGGGGAGGAATGGTTAGCCTCGATCGACATCAAAGATGCTTATTTGCACATTCCCATCTTTCCAGTCCACCAAAAATTTCTACGCTTTGCAGTATAAGGGCGCCATTTTCAGTTCAGAGCCTTACCCTTCGGTCTGGCCACAGCACCACGAGTGTTCACAAAAATTCTGGCCCCACTATTGGCCAATCTAAGAACACGAGGTGTGACGATAATGGCGTATCTAGACGACTTGTTGCTGATAGACCACTCAGTGGAAAAACTAGAAGTGGTTGTTCACGAGACAATCAAGTATCTGGAATCTCACAGTTGGATCATCAACCGAGACAAGTCAGCCCTAAAACCAGTCAAAAGACTGGAATACTTTGGGCTAAAGCTGGATTCAGACCAGAGGAAGATTTTCTTGCCTCAAGAAAAAGTGTCTTCTTTGAGAGACTTGATCCACCTGGTGGGTACAAAAAGACAGCCGTCCATACGCCTGTGCATGAGGCTGCTGGGAAAAATGGTGGCATCATTCGAAGCGGTACCCTACGGTCAATTCCATTCAAGGAATTTGCAAAGGGCCATACTGTCAGCCTGGAACAAAAAAGTTCAGGCCCTAGACTTACCAATGTCCTTGTCCCCTTCCGTTCGCAAGAGCCTCCGTTGGTTGGTTCCCCAGAATCTGAAAAAAGGGAAATCCTTCAGTCCAATTTCTTGAAAGGTGGTCACTACAGATGCCAGCCTTATAGGCTGGGGGGCAGTACTGGAGCAATGGTCTCTCCAGGGCAGATGGTCGGATCCAGAGAAGGCCCTGCCCATCAATCTCTTAGAGATACGAGCAGCCCGGTATGCCCTAGTAGCATGGACATCCAAACTCCAAGGGTCAATGCCACGGCAGTGGCATATATCAATCATCAGGGGGGCACCAGGAGTCGTGCAGCCCAGAGGGAAGTAAATCGCATCCTGAAATGGGCAGAAAGATATGTCCCAGCCATATCCGCGGTCTTCATTCCAGGAGTGGAGAATTGGAAGGCGGACTTTCTAAGTCGCCAACAATTATGCCCAGGGGAATGGTCCCTTCACCCCAAGGTTTTCCGGGCAATATGTCAGCGGTGGGGAGCACCGGATGTAGATCTGCTAGCATCCAGATTCAACGCAAAGGTGAACAGATTTGTCTCTCGGACAAGGGATCCCCTAGCTTGCGGCTCGGATGCTCTAGTCTTCCCTTGGGATCAGTTCAAGCTGATATATGCATTTCCACCGCCACAATTGTTGCCTCGATTACTCCGCAGAATCAGGGTAGAAAAGAAACCAGTGATTCTGGTGGCCCCGAAGAGCATGGTACGCGGAGATTGTAAAAATGTCTATGGGGAGTCCTTGGACCCTCCCACATCGTCCGGACCTGCTTTCGCAAGGACCGATATACCACCCTTCCTTACTAGCCCTAGGTTTGACGGCCTGGCTATTGAAGCCCACATTCTAAAAAAGAGAGGTCTCTCTAATCCTGTGGTATCTACCATGATCAATGCCAGGAAGCCGGTATCCAGGCAGATTTACTATAGAATCTGGAAGGCGTACATCGCGTGGTGTGAGGCCAAGAAATGGCATCCACGTAAGTACGTAATAGGTAGGATTCTGGACTTCCTACAGTGGGCTGTAGATAGGAAGTTTGCCTTGAGTACTATCAAGGGTCAGATTTCAGCCTTGTCAATATTTTTTCAAAGGCCCTTGGCTTCGCATTCACTAGTCAAAGCTTTTATACAAGGAGTGATGCGTATTAGCCCTCCGGTTAAAATTCCCATATGTCCATGGGACCTAAACCTGGTTCTATCGGTTCTACAGAAGCAACCATTTGAACCATTACAGCACATTTCCTTGGTTCTTCTCACCAGGAAATTGATTTTTTTAGTAGCCATTTGTTCGGCTAAAAGAGTACCGGAATTGGCCGCTATGTCCTGTAAGGAGCCATATCTGGTTATCCATAAGGACAGAGTAGTGTTACGTCCGCATCCAGCCTTTCTTCCTAAGGTGGTATCGAGGTTTTCATTTGAACCAAGATGTGGTTCTTCCTTCTTTTTTCCCCAAACCTACTTCGGTAGAGGAAAAGTTATTACATTCTTTGGATGTAGTAAGAGCAGTTAAAGCTTATCTAAAAGCCACTGCTCAGATTCGCAGAACGGATACTTTGTTTGTTCTGCCGGAAGGCCCCAGAAAGGGTCAGGCAGCGTCAAAATCTACTTTAGTCAAGTGGATTCGACAGGTCATAATGCAAGCCTATGGCTTAAGAAGGAGACCGCCTCCGTTCAAAGTTAGGGCGCACTCCACGAGAGCAGTTGGAACTTCATGGGCAGTGCATCACCAGGCCTCCTTGGCTCAAATCTGTAAGGCCGCAACATGGTCTTCAGTACACAGGTTTACTAGGTCCTACCAGGTGGACGTTAGAAGTCAGGAGGATGTCGCCTTTGGGCGCAGTGTGTTGCAGGCCGCAAAAGATCCTCATGTCTGATAGCGCCCAGCTTATGTATGGTGTATCCCCCCCCTCATTTGGCATTGCTTTGGGACGTCCCACATAGTAATGACTATGTCGCTCTGTGTCCCGTGATGTACGAGAAAGAAAATAGGATTTTTATAACAGCTTACCTGTAAAATCCTTTTCTTGGAGTACATCACGGGACACAGAGCTCCCACCCCTCTTTTGGGGACACTTATTGCTTTGCTACAAAACTGAGGTGCTCCCGGATGGGAGGGGCTTATATAGTGGAGGGTACTTCCGGTTTTGGAAGTTGCCAGTGCCAGCACCTGAAGGTATCTATATAACCCACATAGTAATGACTATGTCGCTCTGTGTCCCGTGATGTACTCCAAGAAAAGGATTTTACAGGTAAGCTGTTATAAAAATCCTATTTTTCACCTTTAACCACTTACGGACCGCCCGCTGCAGGAATACGTTGCTACTTTTGAAGAGGAATACAGTTGTTATGGTAGCAGCTAGCTACCATAACCCCGGTACACTCTTCAAGAGCGGGCGGTCCACTTTCAGATAAAAGTGGTCTCTGTGGCAGATTCGCCGCAAGATCACTTTTATCTGTGGAGGGAGAGGGGGCCCGCCGTTCTCCGGTGCCCTCCACCGCATACCAGAGCCGTCAGCGACGGATTCGAACGGGTCCTCCTGTCCCTGGGCTGACATGGAGATGAGTGAGGGGGAGATGGCCCTCACCTGTCTCCATATTGCAGGGCGGAAGCAACGTCAAAATGTTACTTTCGCCCATAGCTCTTAAAGGGACTTTTTTTCTTTTTATTATTGCATTTTAGTGTAAATATGAGATCTTGAGTTCTTTTTGACCCCAGATCTCATTTAAGAGGTCATCTCATGCTTTTTTTCTATTACAAGAGATGTTTACATTCCTTGTAATAGGAATAAAAGGAACCCAAATGTTTTTTATATTTTTTTTTTAAACGGTGTCAAAAGAAGAAAATGAAAGTAAAATAAATAAGAAAAAAAAGCGCCCTGTCCCTCCAAGCTTGCGGGCAGAAGTGAACGCATATGAAAACTGTGTTCAAACCACACGTCTGAGGTATCGCCGCGATCGTTGGAGCGAGAGAAATAATTCTAGCACTAGAGCTCCTCTGTAACTCAAAACATGTAAACCTGTAGAATCTTTTAAACGTCGCCTATGGAGATTTTTAAGGGTAAAAGTTTGTCTCCATTCCACGAGCGGGCGCAACTTTGAAGCGTGACATGTTGGGTATCAATTTACTCGGCGTAACATTATCTTTCACAATATAAAAAAATATTGTGCTAACTTTACCGTTTTATTTTTAAATTAAAAAGTAATTTTTTTTTCCAAAAAAGTGCGCTTGTAAGACCGCTGCGCAAATACGGTGTGACAGAAAGTACTGCAATGACTGCCATTTTGTTCTCTAGGGTGTTAAAACCTCCAAACATATTTATTTTTCTAAGTAATTTTCTAGCAAAAAAAATAGTTTTTAACTTGTAAACACCAAATTTTAAGAAAGAGGCTCGGTCCTTAAGTGGTTAATGCATTAGGGTGAAAAACCTTGTGGCTTTACAACCACTTTAAGAAAAATTTGTCTGCTGAGATATGAAACATTCTGTAAAAATTTCATCTGCTAACCTTATTTCCCTTGTACCTCAGGACATCCAGGAATGCCTCCCGGAATGCGCCCACCACCTCTCATGCCACCACACGGCTTCAACGGTCCTCCCCGACCACCTCCCTATGGCTACCAGCGTGGTCCTCCCCCACCTCCTCGCCCGGCTCCACCTCCACCACGTCCCCCAGCTGCCCGTCCCCCTGCACCTATGAGGATGCCAATGCCACAGTGATCAGAAAACAGACTCCTTGCCAACCTGCATCTTATGAGAACTCTGTACAGTGCTCCAGCCTACAGCTTGTTCTTTTTTTATGTGTTCTGTGGAAGTCTCTGCAGAGGTTTTTTGTATGATTCTGAAATGTATACAGACTTTTTTTTGTTTCCTTTTTGATTTCCCTAGGATTGAAAATTCAGGGTGTCTCGGGAACACATTAAAATCATCATAATACCAGCGCAGGCAATGCAATTCTTCTCCGGGGACCTTTGTTGAATTTTCCATTGTCTTGCTTAGAGAGCCTGTCATCTTTGTAAAATGGTTCCATTTAAATTGGGTTTGTTCAAAAGGGCATTTTTTTTTTTTTTTTTTTTTGCATGACACAGATTGCCAGACTACCTAGCTACTATACCATATCCCAAAGCTGCCACGTTTAAAGTAAATCTGTGCTGAGAGATGGAGCGTCACTATTTGCCGGCTTTTCATTCTGCAAATCCTAGTTGCCTGATTGTCACCCTGATTGAATGTCGCTAACCCAGAACAAGTTTATAGATGATTATTATGCAGGATTTATATAGCGCCAATATGGTACAAGAGGAATTAGAGTGCCCTGCTTGTTGTTGGAGCTTACAATCTAGGTTTTAAGATTGGTATACTTGTCCCAAGTCACCGACTAAAAGTGGATGCCAAGGCCTCCTCCCTGGTAAGCTATACTTGCCAATACATGTTGCAGGAGTCCACCCTGAAGAAGCTACCATGGTGGAGCTTGCCTAGGTGGATGATGTCACTACAGGCACTCCCCCCCCCCCCCCCCCCCCTCCTTTCACATGATCACTACAGGCCTCAGGACTGTCACATGAGGAGTTGATTACTTCCCTATACATGCAAACCCCACAATGCTAGAGCAATAGAACCAGGAGGTGGTTGAGGGAACATGGATGGATAGGGGGCAGCATACCCTGAATGGGGAAAGTGACTGACTCCGAAGCTAGGTGGATAGCTTTTTCAGAATTAGCAGGTTTTTTTACTGTACTTTTTCTTGGGAAAGATTTATTTTTAAAAAAACCATAAAGTGCTTGATGGTCCCTTTTTTTAAATGTGGCTGGAATTTTCCAGCATGGATAGAAACTTGGTAAAAATACTCCTGTTTTGCATCATTAATCCAAAGCAGGCGTTTGCCAATAGGAATACCAGGGCTGCCATTGCTGATTGCTTTTTTTTTTACTTTGGTTGCATAGCTGTCATGCCAGTCCTGGATTTAGCACCTTGAGTCACTGACTTAGAACAGTTAGGCAAAGCAGAAGTCCTGGCTGTATGTTGGTTCCAAGTCAATAACTTGGGAATAAGGATCAGCACCACAATTGGGCCCCTTTCTCACTGAGGCGCTTTGCAGTCGCTATTGCGCTAAAAATGGTGCCTGCAATGCGCCTTGAAAAAGCCGCTCCTTTGTATCCAGTGTGAAAGCCCGAGTGCTTTCACACTGGAGCGGTGCGCTGGCAGGAGTGCAAAAAAACTCCTGCAAGCTGCATCTTTGAGGCGCGATAGGAGCGGTAAAAATACCCCTCCTATTGCGCCCATGCCCATTGAAATTAATGGGGTAGCGCCTCCTAAACGCCAGAGGCGTGTTTGCAGGCGTTTTTAACCCTTTTTTCGGCCGCTAGCGGGGGCTAAAATCACCCCGCTAGCGCCCGCAAATCGCGGTAAAAATAGCGCCGCTATACCGCCAGCGCTTCAGTGTGAAAGTAGCCTTAGGCAGCTAACTTTTTTAGGATGCGATCATCTGAAATATTTCACACCGTTCAGTTTCCTTTTCCAGTCATTTTTCCAATTAAGTATACAAAACATAGTGGGGTTTGCACGAAATACAATTGTCTTCCCTTGCATAGTGCCTAGATTCCTGAGTAACCATTGTCGTTTTTGTTTAGCAACTGGGGGGTGGGTGTATGTCTTACAGAAATTGTCATTGCAACTCAGCTGTGTGCCATATTATTAATATGCCAGTGCATATGAAAATGCTAGTTGCCAGGCTGCTTTACTTGTAATATATTCCTATTTGCTGAACCCAAGAATACATATCATTGTGGTCAGGAGCCCCGATCTTCTTTTTACTTGCTCAGGATCAGTGAGTCGATGTGCTTAAGCCTTAGGGTCAGGATAACCCCCCCCCCCGGCAGATATTTTAAAAAGGATGGACAACTCCATGTTCCCCTGGGTTTCTGCCGCCGTTCAGCTCGGCTGCATAAGAGTGGGCATGTCTACCTGGATTACTGTACTTTGAGTAAAGTCAGATTTGTTCAGTAGCACCTCCTTGTGTTTGCCAGAGTGTACTGCAGCTGTAATATGTGCATGAGCTTGACAGTTGTGTTTTCTGTGAGGTTAAAGGGGTTGTAAACCCTCAAGGTTTTTCACCTTAATGCATTCTATGCATTTAAGGTGAAAAACGTTCCATCATGCAGCAGCCCCCCTGAGCCCCCCTTTTACTTACCTGAGCCCAGTAATTCCCGCAATGAGAGAGCGCTCCATTCGGTGTTTTGTGTCCTGATTGGATAGATTTGATAGCAGCGTAGCCATTGGCTCCCGCTGCTGTCAAATAAATCCAATGACCTGGGGGCAGGGCCGAGTTCTGCTGTCTATCAATAGATGCAACAGCAGGACTCTGGAGAGCACCCGCACGAGTGCCCCAAGGGAGAGCGGCTTTCCAATGGGGCACTCGAGAACTGGGAGGAGCCACCAGCGTCTGAGGGACCCCAGAAGAGGAGGATCGGGGCCACTCTGCAAAACCAACTGCACAGAGGAGGCAAGTATGACATGTTTGTTATTTTACCAAAAAAAGAGGGTTTAGCACCCTTTAAGGCATTCTTCTGCACTGCTACCTGTCAATCCAGTTGTCCACATCAAAACTTGGTAAAGCCCCATCCTTTTTATCCCCTTACATATTACAATAGGCACCGTACAAAGGGCAGTCCATTACAAACCTGTCAGGTTTTCTTCAAGATTTGCAGCTCTGTATAAACAGATTTACAACCATGTTTCTTTTTTATTTTTTAGTAAAAAGTCTTTGTAAATGGTAGAATATTGTAATAAAATACCATTTACCAAAAACCTGTGTTGTCTTGGGGCCCATTCACGCTATTTTTTTACTTTCTGCATTTTTTAAGCAAGTGATCAGTTGAAGGGGGTTAATATTTGCCTGAAAATGGGCTTTCATGAGAGTTGTGTTTAAAGGAGAAGTACAGCCAATGCTTTTTTGGCCCTTCTTTAGATATCCATGCAGAAGCTTGTTCACTGCACTTGTGTCATTCTGATTGGAGTTGCAATGCTCTGCAGGCTTCAGTCCAAAAAAGTAATAACACATTTTTATTTTAATAATATGGTTGTATTAAGTCTTTGACGCTCCTGCATTTTGCATCTGCATTAATTTTATATCATGTTTGCTACCTGATTGGCTGAGATAACTGCAACCCTAAGCTGGTGTTACTAATAAATCAGTTACGCAGGGGTAGGCAACCTCGGCCCTCCAGCTGTGGTGAAACTACAAGTCCCATGAGACATTGCAAGACCCTGACAATTGCATGCATGACTCCTAGAGGCAGAAGCATGATGGGATTTGTAGTTTCACCACAGCTGGAGAGTGCCTAGGTTGCCTACTCTTGGGTTAAGGTATTATGCATTTTTTGGAACCAGTGGTAACCAGAACCAATACAATTTTCAAGTAATTTTTCAAATTTAATGTAGAAGGTACACATGGCATTTGTTGGGTACACAGTGCTTCAGCAATCAAAAAAGTCTCTAATAGAGGATTTGCATCTACTTGAACATACAAACATACACATTAAGTGCAATTGGCCAAGGTTTTCCCTTGCATTTTCTATTTATAATTTTACTGAATCTTCATGTCAAGAAGTGGAAAAGAAACCAGGGCAAAAAGTGGGGGATATCAATATTCATTGGACAGGAATTGAAACTCATGTCGCCTCTACTCTAGTGATGTGACGTCTAAACTCCCTCGGCAGTGCGGGTTTCTTCTGCCTGGCTTCTTCCAAGTGCAGAGTTTTTGACCGGTAGGGGGCGACACAAGGGTGGCTTCACACTGCCCAGGTGTGGTCCTGCTGGGTTTTGGGCAAAGTGCATCCATCATGTGGGCTTTGTGTGGGTTAGCTGCGTTCTAACATAGACGTTGTATGATGTCCTGCGGTTTTGGTGCAGTTGCAGAAAGAGCACCAAAGATGCAGCACGCAGGGCCTGTCTACATAGGTAAAGGTTAATTCTCCACTGCAGCTGATGGAACATGTTCCACAAGCTTGCTTCCCCCAGCACTATAATCCAGGAGAATGACCGCTCTGGTCCAGGAACTGACGACATACGCGTCGCTTCCCAGTCTCTGTACAGGAGGGAGGCTGAGCAGACAGAAGATCGCTGAGCTCCCGCCGCCCTTCTCAGCGATGCCCGCCATGACAGCACCGAGCCCGCAGGTGGGACAGCAGAGCCCGGTGAACAAGATGGCACATGGTGGTGGACGTGATGGGCGGCTTCACAGCTGCTTGTATCACTTCCACGTGAATGACAACAGTCGGCTTTCCTAAAGTACAAAAAACATCTGCAGTGCTGTAAAAATTCTAATCCCCAGCAAGTGGCTGGGGATTCGGATTGTGCCACCCCCCCCCCCCCCCCCCAATCCTGGTGCCTTAAGACTGCTTCTTAAGCCACCTTATGGTAACACCGGCCCTGGCAGCATGCGCTGTAGCAAAAGCACAGTGGGTCAGCGTGAAGCCGCCCTAAGAGCCCTTTTATACTGATGTGTGCTTGCTGTGTTCTTACCTTGCTAAAAATGTTTCCCTTTAAATCCTAATGGGACTCTTCTCACCATTGTGCCGCGGGTGCGATGCATTTTGAAAAGTCCTGCTGGTTGCATCTTTGATGTGCTTTTCAAAAACGCAGTCCCCCCCCCCCCCCCTTCCTTTTATGAGGCTCATATTGTACTGTTGGCCAAGCCGGACAAAGACCCAATGCTATGTTCTTCGTATAGGCCCATTTCTTTACTGAATATGGACTTCAAAATACTTACTAAGATGTTGGCTACTAGACTTATGTCGGTCTTGCACCATGTTATCTCCCCTGACCAGACAGGTTTCATGCCCAGGAAAGCCACGGATATCAATCTGCGTAGGGTTTTCACCCACACGCAGTTGGGTCCGGACAGTTCCAGCGGCGGGATACTGGTCTTTTTGGATTTGGAGAAGGCCTTTGATTCCGTTGACTGGAATTGCATGAGGGTGGTGCTGGAGGTATTCGGTTTCGGGCCTCATTTCAGGAAGTGGATCGACATTCTATATCATTCCCCTACAGCGGCCATTAAGTTAAACAATATGTTGTCGGAATTTTTTTCAGTGCGGAGGGGCACTCGCCAGGGTTGCCCTTTGTCCCCGGGTCTATTTTCCATCATGATTGAACCCGTGGCTGCGGCCTTGCGGGCCTCTGAGGAGGTGCGGGGGATCATGGTGGGTGACTTGAACGAAAAGACGGCACTTTATGCGGACGACATGGTTCTTTTTCTGCGGGACTCTGGAAATTCCTTGTCGGCAGCACTAGAGATCCTGAATTCTTTTGCACGTTTTTCGGGTCTGAAAGTCAACTGGGGAAAATCCCAAATTCTATCACTCAGGACGCCATCCCCCAGGTGCGAGATTCCTGTTGATTGTCCTTTACAGCGGGTGGAGGTGCTCAAATTTCTGGGGTTAAACATTTCTAATTCCGTGTCCGATTTTATTGCCTTAAATGTCGATCCACTTTTGACTAAACTGAAATCCAGGCTACAGGCATGGCAAAACTTACCTTTGACGCTCATTGGTAGGGTGAATTTAGTGAAAATGAAATTTTTACCTTTGTTTTTGTATATATTTCGGAATTCCCCTGTTTGGATACCGAGATATGTTTTTAAGAAAATAGATAGTCTCATAACTTTCTTATGGCAGGGAAGACGCCCTCAAATTAAATTCCGGGTGTTACAACTGCCGTGGAAACAAGGGGGACTGGCGGTCCCGGACTTCCACAGGTATTTCTTAGCTGGTCAGCTGGTATTTGTCCACAGGTGGTTCACTCTACCTGAGGACGACACTAATACGCTGGAGGCGGCTGTTGTGGGTTCGTATGAGGCACTGAAGCATCTCCCGCTTCGGGGAATCAGGGCTCCGTATAGGCTCACGATATCCATGCGTGCCGCTTGTAGGGCATGGGTGGCAGTGAATAAGGTGGGTGGCGCCTCTGAAATTTCTCCTTACACACCACTTTGGAAGAATCCTCAGCTACCACACTTTTGTGAGTACCCCGATCCAGTCACCTGGACTAAGTATAGCATTAAGACTCTGAGGGACATAGTGGGGGGTGGGAAACTCTTACAGTTTGACGCCCTTAAAGCCAAGTTTGATCTGCCCAATACGCACTTGTTTCGTTTTCTTCAGCTCAGACATGCATTTAAGGCCCAATTTGGAGATATTGGTATCACCATGCAAACTAGTGATATGGAGTCTTTACTGAGAGAGGACACTTTAGACAAGGCCTTGTCTACAATATATAAACAGCTGTTCAGTGAGGGAGGTGATCTCCTGGCAAAGTGTAGGGCGGCGTGGGGTGAGGTGTTCCCCCAGATGGACAGGGATGACTTGGATGATGTATGGGACATTAATTTTACCAGATTGGTCTCTGCCAGGGACCATCTCATCCAATTTAAATTCCTGCATCGCATCTATCTTACGCCGGCTAGACTGGCCAAGATATTCCCTACACAGTCTCCTTGTTGCTGGTGGTGCAGTTCCCTCACGGCCGATTTTATGCATGTATTTTGGAATTGCTCATTCATCCAAAGGTTCTGGAGAGGGGTTGCCGACTGCATAGCTGGGGTGACCACCATCCAGTTACAGCCTTCAATTGAGGTATGCCTCTTGGGTCTGGTGGACAATCTAGCCCCAAGGAGAGCGACTCGGGCTCTGTTGACGATTCTCATATATTACGCCAGGAAACTGATAGTGTTATCATGGAAAAAGCCCAATCCGCCCACTGTGTCAGCATGGAAGGGGGTGGTGAATAGAGCTGTACCGCTGTACAAAGCTACGTATGCTAGTAGGGGCGCACCTCAGAAATTTGATAAAGTATGGGGTGGTTGGATGAATAGTGAACTTACGGTGGCGGATTGAGGGGCACCCATTATAAATGCACTTGCAGTAAGAGTTGATTATGGTTGTGATTATGTGACATTTCCAAACAACATATGACTGTGATTGAGTTAAAGTGACTTTATAACTGTATTATTACTGTTGATGGGTGGGGGTCTGGGGGGAGGGAGAGGGAGCCAATGCTGAAGATTTGTATTTAGTTTGTGTTTGGCCCATTGGGTCTGTTTGTTTTGTCAAAAGCTATAAATAAAACTTTTCAAAAAAAAAAAAACGCAGTTCCCCATTGATTTTAATATAAAAATAGATCAATAACCCACTACGGTTGCATTTTTGGTACATTTATTTGAGTTGTATGTCTGTTTTATAGGTGCGTGCTGGGAGCCAGGCAACCAGAAAACACAGAAAACGAATATGCTTTTTTTTTAATTTTAATTTTTTTTATTTAAAGGAGCACTGTAAAAGCACCCTTAAGCCTCGTACACGCGGTACGATTGTTGGCAGGGGATTGTCTTTTGACAGACAGTTGTCCTAGAATCTTACCATTAGTACGCTCTTTTTGACAATTGTCCAACTTTCGACCAACAAATGTTGGATGACAGGCTAGTAAATTTTCGTCAGACAACGGTTTGTTTCGTATGGTCGGTACACAAATCCGTCACACAAAAGTCGAAAGTACAAACACGCATGCTCGGAATCAATGCTCACCAAACACGAAATTGGCAGAAGGGGCCCAAAGGGTGGCTCTCAAGAGCTGAAATTCTTCATAGTACATCACTACGTTCGTGTTTGTGGCACGACAATTGTGTACCGTTAGTATGCAAGAAGAGATCCTGGCACACGCCCTTTTGACAAAAATCAGATGCTCGGTTGGCCAACAATTGTATAACGTGTACAAGGCTTTACTCTCATGCATGTGCACAGGATTTCACTCATCTGAGAACCAAAGTGGGCTGAGAATGTATATTGAGCTGCACATGCAACACATCTCGATAGCACCCCTCAGGGAGCATGAACACTAATAAATGAAGCTCTGTACAGGAGGTAGGTCTGACCACTGGAGATCCAGAATACCGCTCTGTGAGTAGTCTAGATTTCCAGCGGGCTGCCGCCACAAGGTTTTTTTGTCTACCAGGATAGACTGTATTCAAATAACTTGATTATTGAGTCTAACAATTCCCAGGCCATACAGTTTTTAAGCTCTGATGAAGAGGAAATGTGTTGGTGACTCTTGAAACGCACACTCTGTTTTCATATGAAGTAAATAAACGAATCATTTTGGACTCTACTGCTATTGGTTTGGACTCTACTGGGAGGCAGATTTGGTGTTCCTGGGCAGCCTCACCAAAACCTGTAATCTCCAAGAATTGAATTGGACTTTGATATATAGTAGAGACTTTCCACAGTGAATGATCCAGCCCGTCGTATTCTGACTTCCCAAGTTTGTGACAGCCAGCACAGTTTTTATGATCTCCGTTAGAAACCCCCAACCTGGAGCTGTAGGGTGCTTTAAATGCCTCAAGAAAGCTGCATGATGTACATATTGCTCTTTTACAAGCTGAAGCATGCATGTCGAAAACTTCTGAGTCTTATTCTATCAAGTACAATCATTCACCCAACTGAAGGAACTTAGTCTTGTTTAAGAATTTGTACACATTGAGATGCTTTGAGAAGGAGCTGACATGCTTTTACAGAAAATGCTCAGTCAAATCAAGGTGGGCAAGCTATCTGGGAAGCTTGTGGGAGCGAACCCAAAGACTTTCCAAGTGGACTCCTGCTATTTACTAGCAGCTCTTTCTTTCAGTGCACAGAGGCTGCTCAGCTGTCGGTTAATTACTCATATTTTCCACAGTGACTCACCTTGTTACCATTACCTGCCTCATTAGTCCAGCCTACAGCCAGCCCCTTTTGGCGATATTTAAACAGCTTTTCCCGTTCCCTCCATGCCCTCGTGTGGTCAACATCTCCAGTGTTTTTCTGTGTATGACTTGGCCTGGCTTACTTCTCTTCTGATTCCTGCGCCTGATTTTTGGCTCCTGACCATGCTGACTTTTAGTTCCCTGATCCTGGCTAATCTGATTACCCCCTCTGTTGTTATTCTTGCTATTACTCTACATTAAAGGTGTGATTTTAACATGCATTTTCTGTCTCTGCCTGGTTTATGGTTCCTGACACCAAGTTAACAAGTAGTCTAACAAAGGCCCCAAAGACTTCTGAGCCGGCCCCATCCTGCACGGGGCTCGTGCAGCCCCCTTGTACACCTGGATAGAAGGAGCGGCAGCTGCATATAGAGGAATTGATCTCTCCATTTCCCTCCTGCAGTCGCTGAATGCCCGCAGGAGGTAGGGGAGGAGAAGCGGGCATTCAGCGGCTGCAGGAGGAAAATTGAGAGATTGGTTCCTCTATATGCAGCCGCCTCCGCCTCTTCTATCCAGCTTCTTTCTGCAGCCCCCCCCCCCCTGTGCTCTTTCCCAGCCCCCATGCTTTCTCCTAGATCCCCCACTTGTCCCCTGCAGCTCTGCTGGGTGCTGCGAGGGATCTGTCAGGATGGAGAGCGGGGAAGGGGCCGTTAAATGTGTCCTTTACCAGCCCCTTCTTTTTCTGATCTGTACTGATCAGCGACGCTTTCCATTTATAACTGAATCATAGTAAACTGTTTACTGTGCTTCAATTTATGAATGAATGAAGGGTGTGCACCCTGAAGCTCAAACGTGTGTGTGTGTGTCTACATATATATGACCTCCACACATTGATCTCCCTGCCGGTGTTCTGGCGAGAAGTAACCGGCTATCGAATAGTGCCCGGGTGGAAGGGCGCATGGAGCCGAGTTGATGAACAGCTGTTGTCTCGCGTTGCCGGGGCATGTTCATGTAGGAGAGCGGTGGACAGTTACATGAAGGAGGCGGATTTTAAAATGATGGGCAGTGTGGGGGCGGAAGTTTTATCGATGGCCAAACAAGTGTGCAAAAGAAATCTTTATCTAAAATAGAAAAAGCAGCCCATCAATTGACTAAACACGGGCCGCAAGCATCCAGAAAGAATAGTAGATAAAGATTTCCTTTGCAGCTATGTTTGGCCATCAATAAAAATTCCGCCCCCAGCACTGTTCATCATTTAAAAACCTGCCCCCTTCATGTAACTATCCACCCCTCAGCTACATGAACGTACCTCGGCCACGCGAGACAACAGCTGATAGTAAACTCAGCTGTTTTGGTGCTCCGTACTGCGCGTGCGCGGCTCCACCCGGGCATTTCTCGATAGGGGGCACTTCTCAACAGGACACCGGCACAGTGAAATAAGTGCGTAAACACTTCTTATGGCAGAGCCGGATATAGGGAGATCTTTCCCATCATCCTGCTGGTTAACGTGTGCCCAGGCACACCCTGTGCGCATGCCTATGTTGATTGGTTTGCGCAAAAGTTATAGCATCTACAAACCATATACTGGAACTTTTCTTTCATTCTTTATTTTTATACTAGTAATGGCAGCTATATTGCAGCGGACAATCTGACACTAACGGACACTTTTTGGGAACCATAGACACTAATAAAGTGATCGGTGCTAAAAATATGCACTGTTACTGTACTAATGACACTGACTGAGAAGGGGTTAAACATCTAGGGTGATCAAAGTGTTAAATTTGTGCCTAGTCAGTGTTTTTGTATACTAGGTGTCCTGCTTTTACTAAGGGAAGTAATGGATTTTATTCCCTGCTTATGCAGGGAAAAAAAATAATCCAGCACACTCCCACCGACAGGACGGGGATCTGCATTGTTTAGATATGCAGAGCTCCATCCAGTCTGTCTCCTCGCCGATCAGCAGGTTCCAGCAGACATCCATTGGCTGGCCCCAGCTTCTGCTGTGACTAATCACAGCAGAAGCAGCGCATGCACACCCCCTACCCGGAAGAGCAGAATCACTTTTATATACGCGATTCTGCACAGCCGGCCCGCACTAGCAGTAGAGCTACATTGCGCAGTCGGCAAGTGGTTAACCACCTCAACACCAGCATGTTTTTCAGTTCCAAAAAATTTGGGCAAAAAATTTGATTACTTTAGACTTTCCAAAAAGGGGGTTATTTTGGGAGTTTTAGTAATACCATGCAATAAAATTCTTTATTTAAAGCAGTATTAAACTCAAAACTAGACATGTGGAATTCTTTTAGTTCCGAATTGTTTTTTTAACAAATTTAGACTAATTCGTTAATTCGGAAATATCAAAATTTTCGAATATTCGTAAATTTGAAAATTCTGAAATGCGAAAATTTGAAAATTCTGAAATTCGGACATTTGGAAATCCAAAAATAGGAATGAAAATCCGAAAATAAGAGCGAAAATTCCAAAAAACTGAAAATTTGAAAATCTGAAATAATAACTAATTAACTATTACTAACTATTAAATTATAGGTAATGGAATTGCCTTTCACATTTGGCTGTTAGTGAACGCAACAAATAGGAATTTATCTGAAGTTACGAATCATCCGAAATAATGAATGCTGAAGGAATGGAACGTAACGAATTAATAATATTAATAATAAAACGTATTATAATTATTATTATTTCTGATTTTCTAATTTCCAAATTTTCTAATTTACCAATTCCAAGTTTTCGATTTTCCGAATTTCCAAATGTTCGAATTTTCGAAAAAAAAACGAATGAAACGAAAACGAAAACTAACAGATTTTTCTGCAGTGAATAAAAGTTTTATTTTCTTGGCTTTTCACCATGTTTTCACCTGGTGATCTGGCCAGTAACACAGCTCCTGTATTAAAGCGCCCCCCACTCTCGATGAAGGAGGACCGGGGGCATCTTTGGACAACAGCATTGTCAGTCTGGGGAGGGGGGGGGAGGGAAGGAAAGTTAGATGTTTTGAACTCCAGCTCACACTTTATAATCGGTTACAGTAAACCGTTTTTTTTTCTTCCTTGTGGGATAAAGGTTTTACATGAATAAATAAAAGCTGATCATTTTAATCACCCCTGCCAGTGTTAAATGATTTGGCTCATCCATGTAAACTGATACATTCTGCTGGAGAGCTTGTGCTGCTGGCTGGATCACCAGATGAAAATAGAAGGAAAGCCTAAAATAGAAAACAAATGTAGCTATCCCATTTAATAATTTGTAAGCTGTAATATAATAAATGTTTGCTTTTGGGTTTCATACTGCTTTAACTAGTTATGGACCAGCCGCCGCAGTTGTACATCTGTAAGTTGGCTCCCCCTGAATGAATCGCCATCATTGTACGTTGGGCGCGTACACAGCGATCTGTGGGCAACACGCGCGCCCATTCGCGAGCGGGGGAGTCAACCAGCGCATCGCTCCAGAGACAGGCAGAATGGGGATCTGTCAGTGTAAACAAACAGATCTCCATTCTGTCGGGGGAGTAGAGTGAGATCTGCAATTTCTAGTGATTAGGAACAGCGATCTCTCTCCTTCTCCAGTCATCCTAGCCCCCATACAGTTAGAAACACCTCCCTAGGGAACACTTAAACCCTTGATCGCCCCCTAGTGTCAACCCCTTCTCTGCCAGTGGTATTTATACAGTAATCAGTGGCTATGTTTAGCTCTGATCGCTGTATAAATGTCACTGGTCCCAAAAAAGTGTCCGTTCTGTCCGCCGCAATGTCGCAGTACTGCTTAAAATCGCAGATCACCAACATTACTAGTAAAAAAAAAAAAAAAAAAAAAATGCCATAAATATATCCTCTATTTTAGACGGTATAACTTTTGCGCAAACCAATCAATAAACGCTTATTGCAGTTTTTTTTAACCAAAAATATGTAGCAGAATACATAGTAGCCTATTTTTTTTTACATTTTTTGGGGGATATTTATTATAGCAGAAAGTTAAAAATATTGGTGTTTTTTTTTCAAAATGTTCGTTTTTTGTTTTTTTGTTTATAGCGCAAAAAAAAAATCGCAGAGGTGATCAAATACCACCAAAAGAAAGCTCTATTTGTGGGGCGAAAAAAGGACATAAATTTTGTTTGGGTACAACATCGCACGACCGTGCAATTCTCATTTAAAGCGACGCAGTGCCGTATTGCAAAAAAAAAAATGGCCTGGTCATTAAGAGGGGAAATCCTCCGGGGCTGAAGTGGTTAAAGAGGTTTTGGGATGTACAGGACCTGGCATTTTTATTTGCTATATTTTATAACAGGAAGTATGGTAAACTTTTTTTTTTTTTTTTTTTTTCATATTTTCCAGTCTTTTTTCCTTTATAGTAAAAAAAATAGGATTTTTTACTCACCGTAAAATCCTTTTCTCTGAGTCCATGGACCGACACAGCTTCTCTATTGACAAAGTGGGTATTATCCGTTAATTAGGAGTGACTAGGCAGAAAAACTTGTAAAAAGTGTTGCATCACACCTTCTACAGTACCGCCCAGGGGGCGGACCCTCTGGGTATACCCTCTCAGTCTGCACATCGCAGATCAGTTCGTCAAAAAGCAGTACAAACTTAAAAGGAGGGGTGGGTGCTGTGTCGGTCCATGGACTCAGAGAAAAGGATTTTACGGTGAGTAAAAAATCCTATTTACTCTTTCGTCCATGGACCGACACAGCTTCTCTATTGACAAAGTGGGACGTCCCAAAGCAGTGTCAGAGAAAAAAACGAGGGGTGGTAACAGCATAAAAACAAACTTCACCCCAAAACACAAAACAGCACTCCTCCAACGGAGGAGTTGCAACTCTAAACAGCCGCCTGCAAAACCTTGCGGCCGAAAGAGGCATCCGAAGATGCACCTACATCAACTTTGTAGAATTTTGTGAAAGTGTGAGCGGACGACCAAGTCGCCGCTTTACATAGTTGGGAAACAGACGCTTGATGTCGGAAAGCCCAAGAGGCACCTATTGCCCTGGTCGAATGCGCCGTGACAGGAAAGGGGGGCGCCTGACCCTTTAAGGCGTAAGCCTGGATTACTATCTGTCGGATCCACCTAGAGATGGTGGCCGATGAGACTGCTTGGCCCTTCTTGGGACCAGCCACCGAAACAAACAGTGAGTCTGACTTCCGGAACAGGGAAGTAGCAGATATGTATACTCTCAAAGCTCGGACAACGTCCAAGGAATGCAACGCCGACTCCTTAGGATTCGACGGCTGAGGACACAAGGATGGAAGTACAATGTCTTCGTTGAGATGAAAAGCCGAAACGACCTTCGGAAGAAAGGAAGGCTGCGGCCGCAGCACCACCTTATCCTTGTGGAAAATCAAATAGGGAGCCTTGCAGGACAAGGCTGCCAGCTCAGAGACTCGTCTAACTGACGTAACAGCCACCAAAAAGACCACCTTCTGAGAAAGTGTCAACAGGGGAATATCTCTAATATTCTCAAACGGTGCCTTCTGAAGCACCGAGAGGACCAGGTTCAAGTCCCACGGAGGTAACGGGGGGCGGACCGGAGGGGCCACATGTCGAACCCCCTGCACAAATGTACTCACGAGAGAGTGAGTCGCCAGGGGTCGCTGAAAAAAGACAGCCAGGGCAGATATCTGTCCCTTAATCGTACTTAGGGCAAGCCTTTGGTCTACCCCATGCTGTAAAAACAGCAGGATTCTGGAAACCAAATAGGTACGCGGATGCCATTTCATTTCCTCACACATGGAGATGTAGGCCCTCCAAGTGCGGTGATAGACCTTCCTAGAGGACGGTTTCCGAGCACTTCTCATAGTAGAGATTACTGAGTCTGACAGGCCCCGGTCTCTCAGTACCTGGTTCTCAACAGCCATGCCGTTAAAGCCAATGACTGTAAAGCAGGATGGAATATGGGACCTTGCGACAGCAGGTCCTTCCGTAGTGGTAGGCGCCAGAGGACGTCTGCTACCAGACGTACTAGATCGGCGTACCAAGGACGCTGAGGCCAATCTGGAGCGATTAGGATCATTGGAATTCCCTCTGCCTCCACTCTGCGGAGCAGAAGAGGAAGAAGCCTTAAGGGAGGGAAGGCATAGATTAGCCGATACTGGCCCCACGATGCTACCAACGCGTCCGTTGCGTCTGCCCATGGGTCTCTTGACTGGGCCACAAACCTCAATACCTTCCGATTGAGTCGGGAAGCCAGAAGATCTACGTCTGGTGTGCCCCATCTTTGGCAGAGGAGTTGGAACACCTCCGGGTGTAAGGACCATTCTCCCTGGTCCAGCATCTGGCGGCTCAGGTAGTCCGCCTGCCAGTTTTCCACACCCGGAATGTACACGGCCGACAGTGCCGGTACGCTCCTCTCTGCCCACTTCAGGATGCGAGCGATCTCCGATGCTGCAGCTGAGCTTCTTGTTCCTCCTTGATGATTGACATATGCCACTGCTGTGGCGTTGTCTGACTGGATCCTGACTGGACGCCCTTGCAGTCTCTGAGACCATTTGAAGAGGCACAGCTTGATCGCTCGGATCTCCAGGACCTTGATCGGCAGGAGGGCTTCCTCTGGGGTCCAGCGACCTTGCGCCGACTGGACACCCCAGACTCCCCCCCAACCTGTAAGGCTGGCGTCCGTCGTGATCACTATCCAGTAAACCGGAAGAAATGACTTCCCGGCCATTAGAGCCGGTGCTGTCAGCCACCATACCAGGGATCTCCTGACTAGGTGGCTCACTCGGATTTGATAATCCAGAGATGAAGGGCATCTGTTCCATCTGGACAGAACTTCCCTCTGTAACACTCGAGTGTGGTATTGAGCATATGGGACCGCCTCGAAGGAGGCTACCATGAGGCCCAACACTCGCATGCAAAAACGGAGTGACGACCAATTCCTGGAAGTCAGCTGCCGTACTGCAGCCCGGAGGGTCTGCAACTTCTCCACAGGGAGGAATACCTTTGCCTCTGAGGAATCCAGAATCAACCCCAGGTACACTAGGCGTTGAGTGGGCACCAATACTGACTTTTGCGTGTTTAGTATCCAACCACAGTCTCGAAGAGTCTGACAGGTAATGGACACGCTTACCTCTAATTCTGAGCTTGAAGGGCCCTTCAGCAGAAGGTCGTCCAAGTAACCTGTGATAGCGATACCCCGCTGTCTTAGAAGTGCCAGAATCGGAGCGAGCACCTTGGTGAACGTCCTGGGTGCTGAGGCAAGGCCAAACGGGAGGGCCACAAACTGGTAGTGGTTCTTCCCGATAGCAAATCGCAGAAACCTCTGGTGTCTGGAGTATATGGGGACATGCAGGTATGCGTCCTTGATGTCCAAGGAGGCCAGAAAGTCCCCCGGATGGAGAGCCGTGACTACGGATCGAACCGACTCCATCCGAAATCTTTGTACCTTCACAAAGCAATTGAGGGCTCTGAGATCCAAGATTGGACGAACCCCCTCCTTCTTTGGCACAATGAACAGATTTGAGTAAAAACCCTGACCCCGTTCCTGTTCTGGAACTGGAATAATTACCCCGCGTTCCAGTAGACCCTGGACCGCCCCATACAGGGCCTCCCGACGGGTCGGTAGTAGCTGGAGATTGGAGGTGATGAATCTGTCTGGTGGACAAGAGAGAAATTCTATCTTGTAGCCTGAGGAGATTACTTCGCAAACCCACCTGTCGGAGACTAGAGCAGTCCACTGAGTCGCGAATTTGCGAAGACGTCCCCCCACCCGAGAGCTGGGTGGGGGCGGACCTTCATGTGGACGCAGATTTGTCCACAGGCTTGTTGGGTCTGCGGGACCAAGGACGCTTTTGTCCTTGGGCAGGCGCTTTATCGGCCTGGGGTCTTTTCCCTGTCGCCTTAAGAGGGCGAAAAAACCGCTTACGTGCAGTAAAGGAGGGCCCTTGCCCTTGGCGTGGTCCCCTACCCTTGCTAGTTTGGGGAAGCAAAGTGCTTTTACCTCCTGTAGCATCCTTGATGATGTCATCCAGAGAAGCCCCAAAAAGTCTGTCGCCCTTAAAAGGCAGATCCAATAGGGCTTTCTTGGAAGTCTGGTCCGCAGACCAGCCCTTTAGCCAGATCAGGCGGCGTATTGCTACTGTATAAACCGAAGCTCTTGACAGCAGGGGAATAGTATCCATGTCTGACTCGCAGACAAACTTAAGGCCCTGGACCAACTGGTCGGCCAAAGTTATCTCATTAGGAGGAGCATCTCGCTCCTTTAACCCCTGGAGTAGCAATTTTGCCCATTCAGTAAGTGTCTGAGACACTAGGGCCCCCGCCAATGCCGGGCGTACTGCTGAGCCTACCACTGAGTATAGGTAGCGAGCGAGTGCTTCAGCCTTCTTATCCACAGGGTCCTTGAAAACAGGAGCCCCTTCTACTGGAATAGTGGTGGCTCTATTAAGTCTGGACACCGAAGGGTCCACTATAGGGGGAGAGGTCCATATCTTCAGAAAACTCTCCTCAAAGGGGTACCGTACTGCAAACCTCTTTGGGGCTGTAAAGACCCTCAGTGGGTTCTCCCATTCCTTGTATAAGAGTTTGTCAAAATAAGACACACAAGGGAACACCTTAGCAGTGCGGGCAGGTTTACGAAACCCAAAGGGGACTGGAGTATCTGCTACTTCTTCAGTCCTTTCCAACTTTAGCGTATCCCGCACTGCAGTAATAAGGTCAGATACCAAAGCCGTCTCGCGTACTGACCTGGACTTGGAGTCCTCCTCACTGTCCGATCGGTCACGGTCTGCAGTCTCTGATGCATCAGAATCTGGGCCATGAGCCGTAGCTGGACCTGGTTCTGCATCAGAAATATCCCCAGAAGATTGCAGGGGACGGGGGCGTTTATTACCCCCTGTATTCCCGTGTGCTGCTTCCACCCTGGCAGCAAACGCCTCTAGGATTGCCGACATAGCGTCCATAGACACCTCAGGGACACCAGCTGCTAAATCTGGTGTTTCAGGGGAGAAGACATCTGGCTCAGATGCCATGCTGACCACACGCTGACACTCACAGGGCTCCAGGCAAGATATCAATAGGCCACCCTCCTGCGCTGCAGAGATGCTGGGTTACGCAGAGGACTCACCACCCTGGATAGGTACTGCTATGCTGCGCCTATGATGCTGTCCCCTTGCTGCTGTGTCAGTCTGCTTCTTTTATCAGCACTTCCTGTGTGAATTTTCGCGCCAGTGTAATGCACCCTAGAGGCCGGAGGCTCTCGCAAAATGGTTGCCAAAACCGTCTGTATGGAAGATAATGTGGGCTCTAAGAAAATGGCCGCCGACAGAAGATAGAGGTCAGGCAGCCATAGCCCACAAAAAAGATGGCCGCCGAACGGCAATATCTGCATACAGGGTGGACAAACATGGCCGCCGATCACCTGATAGGGGCCAGTGGGTGTGGCCGAACTACAGGAAGATGGCCGCCAGGCAGTTACAAGAGGCCAAACTTGGCATGGACCACCTCAAAATGGCCGCCGACAGCATGGAGACACAGAAACACAGGTAAGCAAAAATGACATTTCTTTTAAATGTTAGTTACAGCCAGCCCCGCTCCAGTGGGACCCCCTAGGTGACCCCCAGCACCCAGCAACCTTTAGCTAGAAGCCCAGGGAGGAGGGAAAGGCAGGGAGAGAGGGAAGAAAGGGGCCACAACCACTTACTTGATCTCTCCAGGAATGTCCAGCTAAATCACCCAGCCGAGGCAGGGGAGTTTTACTTACCTATCCTGCATGTATTCTGCTGGAAGACATTCCAAACAGATCATCGTCCGCGCACGGAAGGTGACTGTTGGCCAGGCATGCTGTGATTGGACCCAGAAGGGACGATCATATGTATGCCCTGGAGCATGACGCTCACCGGACAGGCTGCTGCGACTCGGCCGTAAGGTCAGCCGAAGCTGAGCGGTCCGATGCAAGCCTTGGAGCGTAAGCTCACCGGCCAGGCTGCTGCGACTCGGCCGTAAGGTCAGCCGAAGCTGAGCGGTCCGATGCAGGCCCTGGAGCGTAGGCTCACCGGCCACCCGTGGAGCGACGGGCATGTCGTGGAAAACCCAGCGCGTAGCTAGGGTCGGCACACGCTCGATGGCCGAAACTGGGGAGACTACAAGGATCGAGGATCCAGCCTGTCACCCAGTCGGCAGTTGATCGAAGATCGCAGGAAACAACAAATGTAGCAAAAAAATAAAAAATATATATATCTTTTTTCCCCGGACCAATGAGCCCGAAGGGAGCCATGTCCTACTCCTTGCTAGACAGAAAAAAACTGATCTGCGATGTGCAGACTGAGAGGGTATACCCAGAGGGTCCGCCCCCTGGGCGGTACTGTAGAGGGTGTGATGCAACACTTTTTACAAGTTTTTCTGCCTAGTCACTCCTAATTAACGGATAATACCCACTTTGTCAATAGAGAAGCTGTGTCGGTCCATGGACGAAAGAGTAAAAAAAAAAGTGGCTACTGAATACCACCAAAACAAAGCCCTATTTTTGTCACAAAATGATAAAAAATATTTTATCTGGGTACATTTGTTGCATGTCGGTGTAATTGTCAGTCAAACTATCAAATTACTGAAAACGAAAAAATTGTCTGGTAACAAAGGGGTATTGCAGGCTGCTACTCAAGTGGAATTCCGTATATACTCGAGTATAAGCCGACCTGAATATAAGCTGAGGCACCTAATTTTACCACAAAAAACTGGGAAAACGTATTGACTCGAGTATAAGCCTCGGGTGTCCATCTGCATGCCTCACTGTGTCCATGCCTAACTGTGCCCATGCCTCACTGTGCTCATGCCTCACTGTGTCCATGCCTCACTGTGCCCAATCTCCCTACCTGATCTCTGTCGCTGTGTGACTAGACTGACTTTTAACATGGGAGCCTATGAAAGGGGGAGCCCGGCTTTGAAAAATCGGTGCTCCCTGGCCATAGGTTCCCTGGATAACAACTTTGCACACTTGTAGAGGAAGAGTGGGGCTACATGTGTGCCAAGTTTGGGGTCCAGGAGACCTACGGCCGGCCGGTACCGGGTCCCCAAAATCACCAGAGAAATTACCGTTTAACATTGGAGTCTATGGAAGGGGTGCCCGGGTTTGAAAAATCGGTGCTCCCCGGCCGTAGGTCCCCCGGACAACAAACTTTGCACACTTGTAGAGGAAGAGGGGCTACAAGTGTGCAAAGTTTGGGGCCCAGGGGACCTACGGCTGGCCGGGATCAGGCGCACAAAGTTGAAGATGGACACTTTTCAGCACAAAAAAATGTGCTGAGAAACTCGGCTTATACTCAAGTATATACGGTAATTGACTCCTGAGGGTTACAGAAGCTCCTTTAACCACTTAAGCCCCGGACCATTTGGTAGCTAAAGGACCAGAGGTGAATTCAGAATTTTGCACTGCGCTGCTTTAACTGTAAATTGTGCGGACATGCAGTGTTGTACCCAAACGAAATTTGCGTCCTTTTCTTCCCACAAATAGAACTTTCTTTTAATGGTATTTGATTGCCTCTGCGATTTTTATTTTTTGCGATATAAACGGAAAAAGACCGAAAATTTTGAAAAAAAATGATATTTTCTACTTTTTGTTATAAGAAAAATCGAATAAACTCAATTTTAGTCATACATTTAGGCCAAAATGTATTCAGCCACATGTTTTTAGTAAAAAAAAACGTCAATAAGCGTATATTTATTGGTTTGCGCAAAAGTTATAGCGTTTACAAACTAGGGTACATTTTCTGGAATTTACACAGCTTTAAATTTATGACTGCCTATCTCAGTTCTTGAGGTGCTAAAATGGCAGGGCAGTACAAAACCCCCCCAAATGACCCCATTTTGGAAAGTAGACACCCCAAGGAAATTGCTGAGAGGCATGTTGAGCCCATTGAATATTTTTTTTTTGTCCCAAGTGATTGAATAATGACAAAAAATAAAAATAAAATTACAAAAAGTTGTCACTAAATGATATATTGCTCACACATGCCATGGTTATATGTAGAATTGCACCCCAAAATACATTTTGCTGCTTCTCCTGAGTACGGGGATACCACATGTGTGGGACTTTTTAGGAGCCTAGCCACGTACGGGACCCCGGAAACCAAGCACCGCCTTCAGGATTTCTAAGGGCGCAAATTTTTGATTTCACTCCTCACTACCTATCAGTTTTGAAGGCCATAAAATGCCAAAATAGCACAAAACCCCCCCAAATGACCCCATTTTAGAAAGTAGACACCCCAAGGAAATTGCTGAGAGGCCTTTTGAGCCCATTGAATATTTTTTTTTTTTTGTCCCAAGTGATTGAATAATGACAAAAAACAAAAACAAAAAAAAAACTACAAAAAGTTGTCACTAAATGATATATTGCTCACACATGCCATGGTTATATGTGGAATTGCACCCCAAAATAAATTTTTCTGCTTCTCCTGAGTACGGGGATACCACATGTGTGGGACTTTTTAGGAGCCTAGCCGCGTACGGGACCCCAAAAACCAATCACCGCCTTCAGGATTTCTAGGCACAAATTTTTGATTTGACTCCTCACTACCTATCACAGTTTCGAAGGCCATAAAATGCCAAAATAGCACAAAACCCCCCCAAATGACCCCATTTTGGAAAGTAGACACCCCAAGCTGTTTGCTGAGAGGCATGGTGAGTATTTTACAGCTCTCATTTGTTTTTGAAAATGAAGAAATATTTTTTTTTTCTTTTTTTTAATTTTCAAAACTTTGTGATAAAAAACGAGATCTGCAAAATACTCACAATACCTCTCAGCAAATAGCTTGGGGTGTCTACTTTCCAAAATGGGGTCATTTGGGGGGGTTTTGTGCCATCTGGGCATTCCATGGCCTCCGAAACTGTGATAGGCAGTGAGAAGTGAAATCAAAAATTGACACCCTTAGAAAGCCTGAAGGCGGTGATTGGTTTTTGGGGTCCCGTAGGCGGCTAGGCTCCCAAAAAGTCTCACACATGTGGTATCCCCGTACTCAGGAGAAGCAACAGAATGTATTTTGGGGTGTAATTCCACATATGCCCATGGCATGTTTGAGCAATATATCATTTAGTGACAACTTTGTGCAAAAAAAAAAAAAAATTTTCTTTTTTCCGCAACTTGTGTCAACATATAAAATATTCCATGGACTCGACATGCCTCTCAGTATATAGCTTGGGGTGTCTACTTTCCAAAATGGGGTCATTTGGGGGGGTTTTGAACTGTTCTGGCATTTTATACACAACATTAGGAAGCTTACATCCACTCTTCTAACCACTTGAAGACAAAGCCCTTTTTGACACTTTTTGTTTACATGAAAACATATTTTTTTTTGCAAGAAAATTATGTTGAACCCCCAAACATTATATATATTTTTAAAGCAAAGGCCCTACAGAATAAAATGGTGGGTGTTGCATTTTTTTTTTCTACACAGTATTTGCGCAGCGATTTTTCAAACGCATTTTTTGGGGAAAAAATACACTTTTTTTAATTTTAATGCACTAAAACACACTATATTGCCCAAATGTTTGATGAAATAAAAAAGATGATCTTAGGCCGAGTACATAGATACCAAACACGACATGCTTTAAAATTTCGCACAAACGCGCATTGGCAACAAACTACATACATTTTTAAAAGCCTTTAAAAGCCTTTACAGGTTACCCCGTTAGATTTACAGAGGAGGTCTACTGCTAAAATTACTGCCCTCGATCTGACCTTCGCGGTGATACCTCACATGCATGGTGCAATTGCTGTTTACATATGACGCCAGACCGACGCTTGCGTTCGCCATTGGGCAAGAGCAGGGCAGGACAGGGGTGCTTTTTTTTTTTTTTTTTTTTTTATTATTAATTTTGCTTTTTTATTTTATTTTTAAACTGTTGCTTCCATATTTATTTATTTTTTTATCATTTTTATTGTTATCTCAGGGAATGTAAATATCCCCTATGATAGCAATAGGTAATGACAGGTACTCTTTTTTGAAAAAACTGGGGTCTATTGGACCCTAGATCTTTTCTCTGCCCTCAAAGCATCTGACCACACCAAGATCGGTGTGATAAAATGCTTTCCCAATTTCCCAATGGCGCTTTTTATATCCGGGGGGGGGGGCATTCCCTCCCACTGCTTGTAAAAGCAGTCCAGAGGCTAATTAGCCGCTAGGATTGCTTTTACATGAAAGCCGGCCGCAGGCTAAAAAGAATGATACCAAGATGATACCTAAACCCGCAGGCATCATTCTGGTATAAACATTCAAAGTCCAGCAACATACCAGTACGTTGCTGGTCCTTGTTGGACATGTATTGTAATCTTTTTTTTCATGCAACCTGTTGGCTGAACGAAAAAAAAAGATTGATCGGTGGGTATGCCCACCATTAGAATACCGCCCTTCATCCACCCACTTCTAATGATGGGCATACATGCACCATTTATATATGCCGAAGCATGGGGGCATCTTCCCGCAAAAGTTATGCCGCGTACACATGGTCAGACTTTTCCACGGGCAAGCCTCTGTCGGAATTTCGACCGTATGTACGCGGCATTAGGAGCAAAATCGCTCCTCCGCTCCTGCTGCCCCAATGCTTCGGCATATATGCTTTTTTTTTTTTTAACTGTGGTGGTGAAATCACCTCCTACAGCACTGGAGTCGCAGGGATCAGGCCTGTCTCTGCGAACGCTGCAGTTATGTGTGTTGTGTTTTGTAAGTGACAGTGATCGATCGATACTGCACTTGGGTGGCCTGGGCTGGACGGAGGGGCAAAACGCAGGTGCTAGCAGGTATCTGGGCTGATCCCGCTAACACTGCGTTTTTGGGAACCCTAAACTGCTGGGGACACTAGTATAGATCTGATCAGATCAGATATTGATCTGTTCAGATATTATACCACTAAGGGGGGTGTATGCTTCACGCGTGGGTGTTAGCGTTACTGGCACTAACCTGACGCTGCCTGAGGTGTGACGCAGACCCTCTCTGACGCTAAAACCTAATTGATATCACCCGCCGGGCGATCAGGGGGTTAAACCTTTATTGGGTTATATACGGCAGGTGCCCTGACACTATAAAAAGCAAACTAACTAACCAGCGTCACCCGTAACACTTATATGATGATCACTGGTGAAAGGGTTAACTAGGGGCAATTAGGGGGTTAAAACCTTTATTAGGTAATATATGGGGGTACCTGACGCTATATAAAAACCTGCGGCGAACCTAAAAAAAATTACTGGCTACCTATCGGCATCACCGACACTAAGACAACGATCATAAAAACGATCGCTTAGCGACAGTGGTGATAGGGGGTGAAAGGGTTACCTGGGGGGCGATCAGGGGGTTAAACCTTTATTAGATAATATATGGGGGTACCTGACGCTATAAAAACCTGCGGCGAACCTAAAAAAAATTACTGGCTACCGATCTGCATCACCGACGCTAAGACAGCGATCAGAAAAATTATCGCTTAGTGACAGTGGTGATAGGGGGTGAAAGGGTTACCTGGGGGGCGATCAAGGGGGTTAAACCTTTATTAGGTAATATATGGGGGTACCCGACGCTATAAAAACCTGCGGCGAACCTAAAAAAAATTACTGGCTATCGATCAGCATCACCGACGCTAAGACATCGATCAGAAAAATGATCGCTTAGCGACGGCGGTGCTAGGGGGTGAAAGGGTTATCTGGGGGGTGATCAGGGGGTTAAACCTTTATTAGGGGGGGTTAGGGGGCTACACTGGACCTAAAACTAAATGTAGTGACACTTTTACAGTCACAAATGTCACTGATTGCAGTGATCACTAAATAAATGGTCACTGCAATCATTGACACTGTGACTGGGGGCTGGGGGGTGATCTGGGGGTGTCTGGGGGGGCCTGGGGGGCGATTTATGTGCCTATGTGTCCTGGTGTCAGTGTAGTGTTGTGTGCACTAACCTGCATCTTCTCCTGTACGGCGCTCGGTATATGTGAGCGCCGCAGGAGAGATGACATCACTTCCTCCTGCCTGGCAGGCAGGGGAAGCTCTCTCATTCGCCGGGAGCGATCGAGAGGGGGGGGCCGGAATCGAACGGCCGTCCCCTCATGCCGGATCGCTCCCAAAGGTAAAACGACCACCCACTGTAAAGAAGGGGGGTCCGATCGGACCCCCCAACTATACAAAGGCAATCACGTATATGTACGTGATTCTGCCTGTCGGTGCCATTCTGCCGACGTATATTTACAGTGGGCGGTCGTTAAGTGGTTAAGAAAATCGGGCAAACATTTTCGTCCAAAGAATGTTCGTACGATTTTCGTATAGTGTGTACACAACTTTCGACAGCCGATTACGAATTTTCGTAAGAAAATTCCCAAAGGGACAAACTCTAAAAATGTTCCCGTACAGGAACAGAACGAACGTTTAATGTGAACTGTTTTCGGACGATTTTCGTAAAAAAAAGAAAAATCAGAAAAGAAAAACTGCTCATGATCAGAAACAATAAACAACAACAAAAAAAAGCCTTTGTCGCACGAGAATATTCGTATCAATTTTTCTTTCATCGGTTCCGATTTTCTGTGAAACATCGAGAAAAATCGGACGAACGTTTGCCCGATTTTCTTATAGTGTGTACCCCACTTTAGCCCAGGTTCACACTGCTGCGGGTTTCGAAATCTCAAACCGGCAATGCATTGCGACTTCGGGGGGGGGGCGATTTGACAGACATCAGTGCGGGTTCCTGCCCAGATGTCTATTCAAATTGCCCCCGAAGTCGCAAAAAGTAGTACAGGAAGTACTTTTGGGAACTGATTCGGACGGTGCCATTGATGGCAATAGCCGCTGATTTGGCATGCGATTTGACATGTCAAATCGCATGCTAAATGGACCCAATGTGAACATGGGCTAAATCTATCCCACACCTGCTCTTGTGCCAAAAATGCACCACTATTAGCTTTGGGGGTTTTTTCAGAGAAAGAAAAAAACCAGTAAAAAAAAAAAAGTTAAATATTAACCACTTAAGGACCAGCCGCGGCTTATATACGTCGGCAGAATGGCACGTACAGGCATAATCACGTACCTGTACGTCCCCTTTAACTGCCTGCCGTGTGGTCGCGCGCGCGACCCTGCAGCCATGCCCGTGAGTCGGACCGTGGGTCCGGCGGACTCGATCGCAGCGGGGATCCCCGCGATCGTCTCACGGAGGGATGGAGCGGTCAGATTTTAGTGTAAACACAACATCTCCCCCCTCGCCTACTGACACTGTCACCGATCTCCGCTCTGTGTAATCAGAGCGGAGATCGGTGACATGTCACTCGTAGCCACGCCCCCCCTCAGTGAGAATCACTCCCTTAGGCACACTTAACCCCTTTAGCGCCCCTAGTGGTTAACCCCTTCACTGCCAGTGTAATTTTTACAGTAACCAGTGCATTTTTATAGCACTGATCGCTGTAAAAATGACAATGGTACCAAAATGGTGTCACACATGTCCGATGTGTCCGCCATAATGTCGCAGTCACAATAAAAATCGCTGATCGCCGCCATTACTAGTAAAAAAAAAAAATATTAATAAAAATGCCATAAAACTATCCCCTATTTTGTAGACGCTATAACTTTTGCGCAAACCAATCAATAAAGCTTATTGCGATTTTTTTTTGCCAAAAATATGTAGAAGAATACGTATCGGCCTAAACTGAGGAAAAAAAATGTTTTTTATATATTTTTGGGGGATATTTATTATAGCAAAAAGTCAAAAATATTTGTTTTTTTTCAAAATTGTCGCTCTATTTTTGTTTATAGCGCAAAAAAATAAAAACCGCAGAGGTGATCAAATACCACCAAAAGAAAGCTCTATTTGTGGGGAAAAAAAGGACGTCAATTTTGTTTGGGAGCCACGTCGCACTACCGCGCAATTGTCAGTTAAAGCGACGCAGTGCCGAATCGCAAAAAGTGGCCTGGCCCTTAACCAGCCAAAATGGTCCGGTTAAATTGTAAAGCGACAGTATCCAAAAACAAATCAAATAGACACAAAAAGGAAAAAACACAATACAAACCACACTCAATTAAATAAACAAAAGTACCCTTAAATAAGCCCCATAATGAACATACCCCCTAAATAAAATATATTTTTTTAATGAGCAAAATGTGATTTCTGATTGGATGGAATTTTGCTGGCGATAATATTGTGGCCAAACTCACTCCATCGGTGGTAGTTGACGTGCGGGCTGAGATTGGTAGCCTGGCCTCACCTTCTGTGCTGATTGAGAGGCAAGATGAAGATGCTCAGTGGGGGAATAGCTACGTTTTTGTTCGCTGATTATAGACAAGAGCAGTTTATAAGCCGGATAGTTCATATTTGGCAGTGGTTTCTGTAAATATTGGAAAAGCAAAGGGTTGCTTGAACAGCAAGCTAAAATTAAACACTTAAATCTTTTCCATCTCTAATCTTAACCCTTAAACTAACCCTTAACCACTTTATGCAGCATAATGACCAGGCCCCTTTTTGCGATTCGGCACTGCGTCGCTTTAACTGACAATTGCGCGGTCGTGCGACGTGGCTCCCAAACAAAATTGGCGTCCTTTTTTTCCCACAAATAGAGCTTTCTTTTGGTGGTATTTTATCACCTCTGCGGTTTTTATTTTTTGCGCTATAAACAAAAATAGAGCGACAATTTGGAAAAAAAAACAATATTTTTTACTATAATAAATATGCCAAAAAATATATAAAAAAACATTTTTTTCCTCAGTTTCGGCCGATACGTATTCTTCTACATATTTTTGGTAAAAAAAAAAATCGCAATCTGCGTTTATTGATTGGTATGCGCAAAAGTTATAGCGTTTACAAAATAGGGGGTTGTTTTATGTCATTTTTATAAACATTTTTTTTTTTACTAGTAATGGCGGCGATCAGCGATTTTTTTCGTGACTGCGACATTATGGCGGACACATCGGACACTTTTGACACATTTTTGGGACCATTGTCATTTTTACAGCGATCAGTGCTATAAAAATGCACTGGTTACTGTAAAAATGACACTGGCAGTGAAGGGATTAACCACTAGGGGCGCTGAATGGGTTAACCACTAGGGGCGCTGAAGGGGTTAAGTGTGCCTAAGGGAGTGATTCTCACTGTTAGGGGGCGTGGCTACGAGTGATTACACAGAGTGGAGATCGGTGACAGTGTCAGTAGGCGAGGGGGGAGATGTTGTGTTTACACTAACATCTCCCGGCTCCATCCCTCCGTGAGACGATCGCGGGGATCCCTGCAGCGATCGAATCCCCCGGGACCCGCGGTCCGACTCACGGGGATGCCGGCGGCGCGCGCAAACACACGGCAGACAGTTAAAGGTCAACGTACAGGTACGTGATTGTGCCTGTACGAGCCATTCTGCCGACGTATATATGCCGTGGGTGGTCGTTAAGGGGTTAAAGTAGAACTATCGGCAAGATTTTTTATTTATTTTTAATTATTTTGGATGGCGTAAGGGAGGGTTATAACCCCTGTCAGAAAGTTTTATTTTATTTTTACCATCTGTGTCCCATTGGGGAGATTTCCCTTCACTTCCTGTCCCATAGCCGAAACAGGAAGTGAGAGGAAATCCCTGCAAAATTAAGGGAATCCCTTGTAATAATAATGGTAAACACTGGACAGGGTTAATCTCCCTTATGCTTTGATGAAGGCCTAAGGCCGAAACGCGACAGGTTTTTTGGATGATGTTACTGCTGTAATGCTTCAATAAATATTTTCTATGGAGAAGCGGTCGAGTTGCCGGTCTGTACTTTCTATGAATCTCCCTAATGAGGACACGGACAGCAATAAAAATTGGCAAGTGTTCTAATCTCTCTCCACTCTATCCAAAACTAAAAAAAAAAAAGTTTTTTGCTTTCAGTTACACTTTAAATACAGATTTAGTGGTGAGTGTACAGCTTGTATAACGGTGTACATTTGCTGTCCCCTCAAAATAACTCAACACACAGCCATTAATGTCTAAACCGCTGGCAACAAAAGTGAGTACACCCCTAAGTGAAAATGTCCAAATTGGGCCCAATTAGCCATTTTCCCTCCCCGGTGTCCTGTGACTCGTAAGTGTTACAAGGTCTCAGGTGAGAATGGGGAGCAGGTGTGTTCAATTTGGTGTTATCGCTCTCACTCTCTCATACTGGTCATTGGCAGTTCAACATGGCACCTCATGGCAAAGAACTCTCTGAGGATATGAAAAAAAATAATTGTTGCTCTACATAAAGATGGCCTAGGCCAGTGATGGCGAACCCGTGGCACGCGTGCCGCTACCGGCACGCCAAGCCCTCTCTGTGGGCACGCCATGAAATGAGGAAAGCACACAGTGAAAAATCTAATCGTCCACACCGCACCGCAAACTACATCTACAGTTCTGTAGGCTAGCGGTGACGTGTCCGAGTGGGCGTGACTAAGTATAAGCGCCCGGGGGTGACGTGCGCACGCTTATCCAATCATAGAAGCCGTCTCATCCACCATCAAACAAATCAACAGTGACGTGCTGGGCATGACTGGGAGAACACGTGGCTGGGATCAGAGGAGACTTGCGGGCGGGAATGAGCTGCCGGAGAGACTGGAGACGGGTAAGATCAATTTGGAGTGGACATTGTACAGTACAGTTACAGATATGACAACATTTTGGACAATAAAGGTGTTAATTTGGTGAATGCATGTGTTAGGTAGGTGAAGGTAATGGTCAGGTAGGTGAGTGCATGTGTCAGGTAGGTTAATGCATGTGTCAGGTAGGTGAGTGCATGTGTCAGGTAGGTGAGTGCATGTGTCAGGTAGGTGAGTGCATGTGTCAGTTAGGTGAGTGCATGTGTCAGTTAGGTGAGTGCATGTGTCAGGTAGGTGAGTGTAATGGTCAGGTAGGTGAATACATGTGTCAGGTAGGTGAATACATGTGTCAGGTAGGTGAGTGCATGTGTTAGGTAGGTGACTGTAATGGTCAGGTAGGTGAATGCATGTGTCAGGTAGGTGAGTGCAATGGTCAGGTAGGTCAGTACATGTGTCAGGTAGGTGAGTGTAATGGTCAGGTAGGTCAGTGCATGTGTCAGGTAGGTGAGTGTAATGGTCAGGTAGGTCAGTGCATGTGTCAGGTAGGTGAGTGTAATGGTCAGGTAGGTCAGTATATGTTGCACAGTGCATTCTGAGTGAATCTGGCAGAATCGTATGTTATTGGTCCCTTAGGGCTCAGTCAGAGGGATGATCAGTCCCATTCTCTGTACAGAGATGCTGGCAGGGTTAATTCTGTGTTGGCACTTTGAAAGAAATAAGTTGGTTTTGCATCGCGATTTGGGCATTCGGGCTCAAAAAGGTTCGCCATCACTGGCCTAGTCTATAAGAAGATTGCCAAGACCCTGAAACTGAGCTGCAGCACGGTGGCCAAGACCATACAGAGGTTTAACAGGACAGGTTCCTCTCAGAACAGGCCTTGCCATGATCGACCAAAAAAATTGAGTGCACGTGCTCAGCGTCATATCCAGAGGTTGTCTTTGGGAAATAAGCGTATTAGTGCTGCCAGCATTGCTGCAGAGGTTGGGGTGGGGGGATCAGCCTGTCAGTGCTCAGACCATACGCCGCACACTGCATCAATTTGGTCTGCATGGCTGTCATCCCAGAAGGAAGCCTCTTCTAAAGATGATGCACAAGAAAGCCAACAAACAGTTTGGACACCAGACACCAGACCACAGGATATGGATTACTGGAACCATGTCCTGTGGTCTGATGAGACCAGGATAAACGTATTTGGTTCAGATGGTGACAAGCGTCTGTGGTGGCAACCAGGTGAGGAGTACAAAGACAAGTGTGTCTTGCCTACAGTCAAGCATGGTGATGGGAGTGTCATGGTCTGGGGCTGCATGAGTGCTGCTGGCACTGGGGAGCTACAGATCATTGAGGGAACCATGAATGCCAACATGTACTGTGACATACTGAAGCAGAGCATGATCCACTCCCTTCAGAGACTGGGCCGCAGGGCAGTATTCCAACATGATAACGACCCCAAACACACCTCCAAGACGACCACTGCCTTGCTAAAGAAGCTGAGGGTAAAGGTGATGGACTGGCCAAGCATGTCTCCAGACCTATTGGGACATCCTCATACGGAAGGTGGAGGAGCGCAAGGTCTCTAACATCCACCAGCTCCGTGATGTCGTCATGGAGGAGTGAAAGAGACTCCAATGGCAACCTGTGAAGCTCTGGTGAACTCCATGCCCAAGAGGGTTAAGGCAGTGCTGGAAAATAATGGCGGCGACACAAAATATTGACACCCTGGGCCCAATTTGGACATTTTCACTTAGGGGTGTACTCACTTTTGTTACCAGCAGTTTAGACATTAATGGCTGTGTGTTGAGTTATTTTGAGGGGACAGCAAATTTATACTGTTATACAAGCTGTACACTCACTACTTTACATTGTAGCAAAGTGTAATTTCTTCAGTGTTGTCACATGAAAAGATAGAAGAAAATATTTACAAAAATGTGAGGGGTGTACTTACTTTTCTGAGATACTGTACATACCATAGTTTGTAAATGATATAACTTTTGCAATTATTGGGATTTTTTTTTTTTTTTTTTTACCAAAAGACATGTAGCAGATTAGATTTTGGCCTAAATTTATGAAAAAAGTTTATTTATTTTTTAGATATGTTTTTATAACCAAAATAAATTATATATATATATATATATATATATATATATATATATATATATATATATATATATATATATATACACACAGTAAAACCTTGGAATGTGAGCATAATTTGTTCTGGAAACATGCTTGTAATCCAAAGCACTTGTATATCAAAGCAAATTTCTCCATAAGAAATAATGGAAACTCAAATGATTCGTTCCACAACCATTTATTCTTAAATCCTTCAGTTTATAGTCCATATAAAAAGATTATAGCAATGTGATAAATTGTGTAATCGTAAAATGTCCATCCACAAATGGAAACCTCCACAGTGGATTAGAAGCAAAATCCAGCAGGAGCTACAGAGTATAAAAGAGAAGAGAGGCGCCTCTAATGCCGTGTACACACGATCGGTTTTTCTGATGAAAAAAGACCGATGGACTTTTTTCATCGGACAAGCGATTGTGTATGGGCCCCATCGGTCTTTTTCCCATCGGTATAAAAAAATAGAACATGTTTTAAATTTTACTGATGGAAAAAAAAACGATAGCAAATTCCGATCGTCTGTGGGGAACTCCATCGGAGTAAAAACCCACGCACGCTCAGAATCAAGACGACGCATGCTCTGAAGCATTGAACTTCATGTTTCACGGCTCGTCGGAGTGTTTTATGTCACGGCGTTTGGGACAGTCGGATTTTTGACAGATGGTGTGTGGGCAAGACTAATGGAAGTCAGCTTCATCGGATTTCCGATGAAAAAATCCATCGGATTACAATCCATAGGAAATCCGATCGTGTGTACAGGGCATTAGTGTAGCAATATGGTTACATTTAATGAAGGTACAATATTTAGCAAATCGCATGGTTGATGGTTAAAAGAGGCACATCTAAGTATGCAGGGATCCGGGGTAAATCGATCTGCAATCGTGACCGGGAAGACTACCCTGCAGTGGAGTGATCTGAAAGCGAGGCTTGAACCGCCCGTGGAGCGGGACATTGACATTGATGGCAGTGAGGATGGTCTATGTCAGGGGTCTCCAAACTTTTCAAACAAAGGCCCAGTTTATTGTCCTTTAGATTTTAGGAGGGCTGGATTGTGCCCAGCGGGGGCAGAAAGTGTCCCAGGCCCAGCATCAGTGAGAATAAATATGGCCTCAGGGTTGGTGGTCAATAGGAGGAGTAGTGCCCCTAATTAGTAAGAGGGGTAGTATCCTATCATTGCTATTGGTGGAAGAAATAGTGATTCATTGTTGGTGTTAGTGGGAGGAATAGTACCCCAAGGGCCAGATAAAGGTTAGCAAAGGACCACATCTGGCCCTCGGGCCACAGTTTGGAGACCCCTGGTCTATGTGGACATCTTTACCCCGGATCCCTGAATACTTATGTAGCGCCCTCCTCAATCCCCTCTCTTTCTTCAGCTTGTCTTTCTCTTGTCTAGGGGTGCCTTAGAGGGGAGGGAGCGGAGACACCACGACTGGCCTCCACCACATGTGTCAGTGCGGTATAAGCAAAGTTCTTGTATTACCTTCGGGTCAGTGCTGTGCACCTGGATCCTCCCTCCAAGAGTCACCTTGAACAATGTCTGCTAGGAATTGAGCTCCACACCATTAAAGTCCAACACTCCTTTATTCTTCTTGACTGAACACAAACAGTTGAACTCCCTTGGATATAGAACAGGAAAGGAGGCGTGGATGCGAATAGGCCCAGACACAATTTGGTTCTCCACTTTCCTTCCTGAAAGTGGGTTACGGTCTCCGCACGAGGGGGATTTCCTTCCAGGTGGTCTCCGACGAGAGGCTCACCTGTCACCGGCAATATGCTGCACCGGGTCTTCAAGTGAGGAGCTCCCTCCGGTCCATTGCGCCTTCCGGATTCGGGTACCCACTCCCGGGGTTCCCTAGGATCTCCTTCCCTCGCGGAACCCAGTGTTGGGCACTGAGCTCCGGACCTCCATCCGAGTACCTCACACCAGGCTAAAGGTGCCTGGGATGGAACACGATCTCCAGCTGTCCTTTAGGCCTAGGACGCCTAGAGGACCCACACGAACCACCGCCCACAGGCTGAAGGTGCCTGGGACTCGACCCGTGACAAAGATGGCCGGCCCCTTTATACCCTCTCCCAGCAAGCACGGAGGGTTCCCCGCCCCACCATACCGCTGCCGAGGGAGGACAAAAAGGAGGCACGGCACACAGCAATGATTCAACCCCAGCCCAGGGCGACAGCGCCACCTGCTGGGCTGCAGGGAATTACACATCACCATTGTCTCTGTCAGGTTCAAATTTACACCCGGGAAAGTACATACCCGCTAAACTTAGATGTGCCTGTTTTAATCATCAACCATGTGAGTTGCTAAATGTTGGACCTCCATTAAATGTAACCATATTGCTACACTTAGAGGCGCCTCTCTTCTCTTTTATACTCTGTTGTTACGTGACGCTACTTGTATATCAAGACATATATCAAGTCAAAATTTGTTAAAACATTTCCGTTGTCTTGCAAAACGCTCTCAAACCAAGGTTTTACTGTGTGTGTATATATATACTGTATATGTATAATAAAATAATAATCAAAATAAAATTTTATATATATATATATATATATATATATATATTTATATATTATATACAATTTTTTCAATATATAATGTGTTTTTTATTTATTTATTTATTTTTTACGAAAAATGCAGCGTAGAAAATCGTGGAAATAAAAATGGAATTTATGATGCGGAGATGGAATTTGCACCTCTTGACTTGTTGCCCTCTCGAACCCCCCACCCCCATATGCGCTCTCTCCATCTTGCGTCGTTCCTACCCCCTTCCCCTCTCGCTCGCTTTGCGCTCAGTCAGTGGGATCTGTCATCTGAAGCCTCCTAATAATAACACACAATTTGTCAGGTTCAGCTCCTTCAGTGCATTTCAATGAGCCACATTAGGCCTGGCACCGATGAGCAAGATGGGGGGGGGGGGGGGAGCGAGCAGAGTCCGTACCACTTTGCGGCGATTTAATCCGCCCCCTCTGAACCGACCGCAATTTCAATTTTATACAAAAGAATGAGCAATCGGATCGCAGCCCTTACTGCCCTATTGGGAGCGTCTGTTGATGATTAAGGCATCCCTCTCTCTACCCTCCCCCCCCCCTATTTTTCAGCTCTCTGTGGTTTCACCCGATGCTCTGTTGTAAGGGCAGGAAGAGACATCAGCAGCTCTGCATCTGGTACCCAGAGCCTCAGCATCCTCATCCCAGCATCCTTCCACCCAGCCTCCCTGGCACCCACACCCACCTCCCAAATCCGGCTGGCATGCTGCACATCAGGTAAGACCCGCACTCATTAACCCTCCTCCATCCATGCCATGTGGATCAACACCCCCCAATCACTCCTCCTAGCACTGTGCTGTGGCCATTTTGTCCTAGAAATCCTTGGACCTCAATTTATACCCATAGGTCTCTTAAAGGGTCCCAGGGACAGCTGGCATTGAGTGCTGGGCTTTTGTCAGGGTGGGGATTAGGCTTTTCTTTTTTTTTTTTTGTCTGATAACACTGAGCAGCTCCCATCCTGAAATAGTATGAACTGTGACCTTGGAATCTCTACACAACTGGGGAAAAAATATATTTTATTCTTGTCCAATGGGAGTTTTATCTACGGAATTGTCAGACAATCCGCGCTGAAGTGAAAGGGTTAAATATTGGATATCTGATTAAAATATGTCATGTTAATATGTATATATTAAAGCGCTGCGTAAACTGTTGGCGCTATATAAATCCTGTATAATAATAATATATACATATATATCTAGAGATCTAGTTATCGCTCCATTTTATTATATATACATACAGTGTATATATACTATTCACAGTATGTATATGCCTGTGTGTGTGTGTATATATATATATATATATATATATTTATTGTAATATATAATATATTTAACTCTGTAATTCTCAAACATATCCTACAAAAGTGGGAGGGGTATATTTTGGATATCTGATTAAGATATGTCTGTATATGAGATATATATATATATATATATATATATATATATATATATATATATCATATCATATACACACACAGTATATAAAAATGAAATGGATAGATAGGTAGGTAGATCTCTAGATATATCATATATATATATATATATATATATATATATATATATATATATATATATATATACACACACACACACACACACACACATACATGAGCTATCTTGATCAGTTAATCAGATATCCAAAATGTAACCCTTCCACTTTAGTGAAGAATATTTAAGAATTACAGAGTTAAATATATATATATATATATATATATATATATATATATATATATATACACATACACACACACACACATATATGTGACTCTGGAATTCCCAAGTAATCTGCAAATGTTAAGGGATTACATTTTGAACATCTGATTAGCATATGTCATGAAAAAAAATAAAAAATTATGTATATATTATTTACTTTTTTTGACTCTGGAATTCTCAAGTTATCTGCAAATGTCAAGGGGTTAAATTTAGCATGTGTCATGAAAAAAATAAAAATAAAATAATAATATATATATATATATATATATATATATATATATATATATATATATACATGTATGTATGTTTATTTATTCATTTTTGACTCAGGAATTCTTAAACAATCTGTACAAGCATGAAGGGGTTAACTTTTGGCTACCTGAATTAGATATGTCATCATGTATTAGGTGTCATGGAAAAAAAAAATGTATATATTTATTTTATTTTTTGGACTCTGAAATTCTCAGGTAATCTGCAAATGTGAAGGCGTTAAATTTTGAACATCTGGTTAGCATGTGTCATGTAGAAACAAAATATATATATATATATATATATATCTCATCAAGAAGAAATAAACGATAGCTAGATTTTTATATATATATATAATATATATGTAAATAAATCCATACCTACCTACATTAACCTTTTCAAACATAAGGTTGTCTCCTTTCCTTGCACAAATCTGTTTTCTAGCCATGCATGGAAGGGTTAACCTTGCGCACCAAAGGGGTTAACCTGGTCCAGCTTGGCGGTTTTCATTCTCATTCCGCAGTCAGCCGAGCTGTTGATTCATCCTATAGATACTGTACTGTCACGGGAACCCCCCGCCGCCGTGCTAGGTAGCTCAAAGTGACCTTGACTTTTTTTTTTTATGAGACTTCATAGTATAGAATTCAGTGTTTCTCATCTCCAGTCCTCAAGGCGCCCCAACAGGTCATGTTTTCAGGATTTCCCTCCGATGAAACAGCTGTGGTAATTACTAAGGCAGTTAAACTGATCAAATCACCTGTGCAAAATAATAGACAGCCTGAAAACATGACCTGTTGGGGCGCCTTGAGGACTGGAGTTGAGAAACACTGGTATAGGTATAGTGTTTTTGCTTTTTTTTTTTTTCTTCGCCTCGTCTACGCTTATAGCAACTGGCAGTCCGTGTCGCTCGCTTAGGGAATAGGCAAACCCCACTGGCTCACTCCTTGCTGCAAAGCAAACACGTTTTCAGCGCCTGGGGCAAGAGACAAGTTATTATCACAACATCTTTATAATAACAGCCTTTTGCGTGCATGGGAAAAAAAAATAAATCACGATCGGCGACTATCGACATGGGTGCTTTGAAAGGTTAATTTACGAAGAAATGAAAAAAGAAGACCAATCCTGAATCCTGATGAATAGTTTTATGGATTTGTAGGGCCCTCATCAGAGCCAATTAATATTACTGACGGAGTGTCACAGATCGCAGTGAATTATCAGATCAATCTAATCTATAACCCGTTTTTTTTTTTTTTAAACCTTGGTCTCCCGAGGTGCGTATAACAAATTGTGAATTCATTTTCACGAAGCGTGCTTGAATCTTCGTTTACGGATTTGACGCCTGGATGATTTCAGCCACGACAGAGGGAGGCTGGAGGGAAAAAGCGAGCAGACGAGCGAGCAAACATCGTGCACCTCCCTGTAATGTGCTTTGAAGGTTGACTACAGCTTTGAGGACCTCTGATTTGCACCGACTTGTCCGCAAGGGTCTGCTTTTGTTTGCTCAGAAACAAAGGAGGGGGGGGTAGTCGTCTCTGTAAATTGGACTCAGCTGTAGGGGGGTATCATTGCCTAATTTAACTTCAAGAGGAGGTCCACCCGAAATGTAATTTTTTTTAAAAGCCAGCAGCTACAAATACTGCAGTTGCTGACTTTTAAAAAATGGACACTTACTTGTCCAGCGCGCCCGCGATGACGGCAGACGAGGCTGAGCAGTCGCTCGGGCCTCGGATGCTGCCGCCGCCATGTTCGGTGAGGGAATCAGGAAGTGAAGCCTTGCGGGCCTAGGGTGACCACGTGTCTCGGATTGCCCGGGACAGTCCCGCATTTTTCAGGTCTGTCCCGGGTAGGGCGACCACGTGTCCCGGATTGCCCGGGACCGCCCCGCATTTTTCATGTCTGTCCCAGGAAGGGTGACCATGTGTCCCGGATTGCCCGGGACCGCCCCGCATTTTTCATGTCTGTCCCAGGAAGGGCAACCATGTGCCCCGGATTGCCCGGGACAGTCCCGCATTTTGCAGGTCTGTCCCAGGTAGGGCGACCATGTGTCCCGGATTGCCCGGGACAGTCCCGCATTTTGCAGGTCTGTCCCAGGTAGGGTGACCATGTGTCCCGGATTGCCCGGGACAGTCCCGCATTTTGCAGGTCTCATCCTAAATTCTGTTCATCCCATCCCAATCCAACTCCATATACCAGTTTATGGAAAAAGGGGGCCTGGCCCATTACAAACACTTACAGCCATCTATATTCATCCAGCTTTGGAAAAATGGCATCTGCATCCTGATTGGTGGATACAGTCAGCAAAGATGGAGGTCGGTGATGCCTTTATAAAGCCCGATTTTTGGGTATAAATCAATGAAATACATTACCGTTGCACCAAAATGAAGGTATGTGGAGTCTTAGGCTACTTTCACACTGAGGCGCTGGATGCGCTGGCGGTATAGCAGCGCTATTTTTAGCGCCGCTATACCGTTTTTTTTGGCCGCGATTTGCGGGCGCTAGCGGGGGTATTTTAACCCCCGCTAGCGGCCGAAAAAGGGTTAAAAACGCCCGCAATAACGCCTATTGCACCTCAAAGATGCGACTTGCAGGATTTTTTTTAGCCTCCTGCAAGCGCAACGCTCCAGTGTGAAAGCCCTCAGACTTTCACATTGGATAGTATTGAGAGGCTTTTTTGGGGCGCATTGCAGGCGCTATTTAGAGCGCAATAGCGCCTGCAAAGCGCCTCAGTGTGAAAGGGGCCTTACAGTTTGTTTTCTTTAGCAAGCACCCACCAGCCCGAGTAGCAGCATGTGCTTCTACTGCTAGCATGCTATTGCATAGGACCCTTGCTCTCTGTGTGGAAGCAGTGGTCCTTCCGCAGAAGTCCGGCATACATTCTGCAAAGTTGGATCTATAGGTCTGCATTCAGTAAAGCACACACTCCCAGTTGATTGTAAAGTAGGGTGACCACGTGTCCCGGATTGCCCGGGACAGTCCCGCATTTTGCAAATCTGTCCCGGGCACCTTCATTCCAGGACAATACAGTGTCCCTGAATGAAACCGACACAGCCACCCCCCCCGGGCCAATCTGATGCCCCCAAAAAAGGCCGCCACATCACTGCTTTACTCACTGACAGTACTTGTCCTGGCCGGGAATGCCTGGAGGAGCACAATCCCCGCCCCCTGTTTGTGATTGGATAAATCATAAATCACGCCTCTTGTGTCCAATCACTGTGCTGTGATTCGTTACAGCACAAGCTGATTTTTGGGAAGGGTGGGTGTCCCTGAATGGTAGTTGTGGTCACCCTACTTACGGCTTCACTGCCCGGTTCCCTACTGCGCATGCGTGAGTAGCGCGGCGCGCCGTCACTGGTCCCCGCTGTCTCCTGGGAACAGTGTGTTTCCCAGGAGACAGCGGGGGGGACGGGAAGTGGCGTAGACTCCCACAGGAGTCTATGCCCGGAAGTGGGTGCAAATACCTGTCTTAAGCCTCGTACACACGGTCGGACTTCCATCTGACTTTTCCGTGGATTTTTGTCCGAACGGAGTTGGCCGGGCACACCCATAGCATACACACCACAGGACTTTTCTGCAAACTTTCCCAAAACTTTTTCCAACATCACGTGGTTTTTCTGCTCTTTTCTGCTCTTTACCGCCACCCTTTGGTCAACTTCTGCTATTGTTGGTTGATTTTAACATTATTTGTTTTGTCCATCGGACTAAAGTCCTATGGTTTTTTGTGCACACGGTCGGACTTTGCTTCATCGGACTTTTGTTGGCCAAAAGTTTGTCCGTTTGCAGACCCAACTTTTGTCCGATGAAAACCAAAAAAGTTTGTCCAAAAGGAGCGTACACACGGTCGGATTTTTTGAGCAACTTACTCAAAATAAAATTTGTTGTCAAAAAGTCAGACCGTGTGTACGGGGCTTTAGACAGGTATCTGCACCCCCCTCCCCCCTGAAAGGTGCCAAATGTGTCACCGGAGTGGGGGGGAGGGTTCCGAAAAGCAGAAGTTCCATTTTTGGGTGGAACTCCGCTTTAAATCAGCTGCATACATTTCCAATGTCATCAATATACAAGGTGTGCATAGTGTTATAGTTCATTTTTTTTTAGAAAGCAGCCACAGCTTGAGTAGAAAAGCCTCTCCCAGCTAGCATGCTATAGAATAGGATCCTTGCTCCTTGTGTGGAAGCAGTGGTCTCCCTGCAGAGCTCTGACACACCCCCTGCTAAGTTAAGTACCGTATTTATCGGCGTATAACACGCGCCAGCGTATAACACTCACCCCAAGTTTAGGAGGGAATTTTAAGGAAAAAAACTTTTAGGAGGGAAATTCATTGTACATTATATACCACTGTAATAGAATGGATTATAGGATTTTTCCAAGCATTTTAAACTAGGGCTTATTTTCGGGGTAGGGCTTATCTTGCAGACCTTCTGGAAAATAACGCTAGTGCCTCGTACACACGACCGGTTTTTCTGACAGGAAAACTGCTATGAGAGCTTTTGGTCGGGAATCCCGGCCGTGTGTATGCTCCATCGCAGTTTTTCCAACGGGAAAATTGCCGGACGAAAAAAGAGAGCAGGATCACTTTTTTCCCATCAGGAAAAAATCCTGCCAGGAAAACCGTTCGTCTGTATGGTTTTCCAACGGGCAAAAAAAACGCGCATGCTCAGAATCAAGTATGAGATGGCAGCTCTTTCTGGTAAAACTAGCGTTCGTAATGGAGATAGCACATTCGTCACGCTGTAACGGACTGAAGAGCACGAGGCTGAAAAGCGAGAATCGGCTAACACCAAACTTTTACTAACACGAGGATCAGCAAAAGCAGCCCAAAGGGTGGCGCCGTTGGAATGGAACTTCCCCTTTATAGGGCCAATCACAGCGCTGGAGTCGTGATAACAGGAAGTCACTCCGGGACAACATTTCGGCAGGCCGGAGGGGGAGACGTGGGCCGCTGCGGGGGCTTCGATCGGAGGTAAGTAAAACATAATCAGCTAGTATGCTTTGCATACTTGCTGATTATACCTTTGTCTTACAGGATCTTTATTTTTTTTGTTTTTGAACGGAGGGTTTACTTCCTCTTTAAAGGCTGTCTTCCAGAAGGCTGCAGAGAAGGATCTTTGCTCTCTGTGTGGAAGCAGTGGTCTCTCTGCAAAGGTCTGATACACCCCCTGATAAGTTAGATCTATACTTCTGAAGTCAGTAAAGCATATGTTGCCTTCTGATTTAAAAAAGCTCTCTGCAAGCTTGCTGCAGAGAAAGGCCCTTGCTCTCTGTGTGGAAGCAGTGGTCTCTCTGCAGAGGTTTGACACACCCCCTGCTAAGTTATAGTTTGACACACCCCCTGCTATAGTTCTGAAATCAGTAATGTATATATTCCTTGGTGATTTGAAGGCTCTTCCAGCATGCTGCAGGAAAGGACCCTTGCTCCCTCTGTAGAAGCAGTGACCTCTCTGCAGAAGTCCTGCATGCCTCCTGATGAGACAGAGCTACAGCTTTCCAATAGGGTGACCACATTTCCAAACTACCTTTCAGGGACACCCTCCCTTCCCAAAAATCAGCTTGTGCTGTAACGAATCACAGCACAGTGATTAGACACAATAGGCGGGATTTATGATTTCTCCAATCACAAGCAGGGGGCGGGGATTGCGCTCCTCCACCAGGCATTCCCGGACAGGACAAGTACTGTCAGTGAGTAAAGCAGTGATGTGGCGCCCTTTTTTGGGGCCATCAGATTGGCTCGGGGGGTGGCTGTGTCAGTTTCATTCCGGGACACTGTATTGTCCTGGAATGAATGTGCCCGGGACAAAATGCGGGACTGTCCCGGGCAATCCTTACTTTACAATCAACTGGGAGTGTGTGCTTTACTGAATGCAGACCTATAGATCCAACTTTGCAGAATGTATGCCGGACTTCTGCGGAAGGACCACTGCTTCCACACAGAGAGCAAGGGTCCTATGCAATAGCATGCTAGCAGTAGAAGCACATGCTGCTACTCGGGCTGGTGGGTGCTTGCTAAAGAAAACAAACTGTAAGACTCCACATACCTTCATTTTGGTGCACCAGTAATGTATTTCATTGATTTATACCCAAAAATCGGGCTTTATAAAGGCATCACAACCTCCATCTTTGCTGACTGTATCCACCAATCAGGATGCAGATGCCATTTTTCCAAAGCTGGATGAATATAGATGGCTGTAAGTGCTTGTAATGGGCCAGGCCCACTTTTTCCATAAACTGGTATATGGAGTTGGATTGGGATGGGATGAACAGCATTTAGGATGATGGCTTTAAGCCTTGTGCACACGATCGGATTTTTGTCCGAAGGGCGTTGGCCAAAAACATGTCTTGCATAAAAACGGCACACAATTGTCGGCCAACAAACACGAACGTAGTGACGTACTACGTAGTTTTTCAGCTCTTTAGCGCCACCCTTTGGGCACCTTCTGCTAATGTTGTGTTATGGTGAGCATTGCTTCCGAACATGCGTGTTTGTACTTTGGACTTTTGTCCGACGGAATTTTAAAGCCTGCCATCCTACATTTGTCTGCGAAAAATCCGACAACAATTGTCCGATGGAGAGTACAAACGGACGGATTTTCCGCCAACAGCCTGTCATCACACAATTCCGATCGGAAAATCCGATCGTGTGTACGAGGCTGAAGGGTTTTTGCTATGTATATGGCCATGCCAGTTAGTTTGCAAGGCTGAGCTTTGGTCAGTGCAACTTTGCCCCCAAACCACCTACCCAGTTGTGTTGTGCTGTCCAGGGCAGCCATCACAAATTTTGGGGCCCCTTACACAGCAGCTTTAGGCAGGGCCCCCCTGGAGCAGAGAATCAGGGGGGGGGGGGGCTGGTGCTGACGGAAAAAAAACAAGTGTAATCTCTTCTCTCCTCTCTCCTGACACTAGATGATAAGCGGGGGTGGGGGACTATCGGGTCCCTTACAGGTGTAGTGAAAAAATTAATAAATAAAAAATGGGATGGGGGCCAGCCGGGCCTGTAAGGGGCCCTGGGGACTATCGGGCCCCTTACAGGTGTAATGCGAAAGATAAATAATTATAAAAGGAATTAACCGCTTAAGGACCGCCTCCTGCACATATACGTCGGCAGAATGGCACGGACATGCATATCAACGTACCTGTACATCCCCTTTAAATGCCTGTCCGTGTGGTCGCACACGTGCCGCCGGCGGCCATCTCCGTGAGTCGGACCGCGGGTTCCCCTGGACTCGATCGCCGCGGGGATCCCCGCGATCGTCTCACGGAGGTATAGAGCGGGGAGATGCTCTGACTAGTGACAATGACACTGATCTCGGCTCCGTGTACTCGGAGCGAAGATCAGTGTCATGTGACACACAGCCCACCCCCCCCCCTACAGTAAGAAACACTATGCAGGGAACACTTAACCCCTACAGCGCCACCTAGTGGTTAACCCCTTCACTGCCAGTGTCATTTTCAAAGTAATCAGTGCATTTTTATAGCACTGATCGCTGTGAAAATGACAACGGTCCCAAAAATGTGTCAAAAGTGTCCGATGTGTCCGCCATAATGTCGCAGTCACGAAAAAACACGGGTTGTGCTTCAGAGACCAAAGCCGGTGTGAGCCCATAATAGCTATGTTAAGTTTTGGCTTTTCCTGAAGTTCAGTAGGACTTCACTAGGACTTCAGTAAGACATGTTGCGCCCTTCGGCCCCCCCACCCCAAAGCACCCTGCCCCCATGTTGATGAGGACAAGGGCCTCTACCAGACAACCCTGGCCGTTAGTTGTCGGGGTCTGCGGGCGGGGGGCTTATCAGAATCCGGGAGCCCACCTTTAATAAGGGGGCCCCAGATCCTGGCCCCCCACCCTATGTGAATGAGTATGGGGTACATCGTACCCCTACCCATTCACCTGGTGGAAGAAAAATGTCAATAAAAAAACACTACACAGGTTTTTAACCACTTCCACACTGGACACTTATACACCTTCCTGCCCAGACCAATTTTCAGCTTTCTGCGCTGTTGCACTTTGAATGAAAATTGCACGGTCATGCTACACTGTACCCAAACGAAAAAAAATAAAAAGACCGAAAATTTTGAAAAAATTTATTTATTTTTGTTTCAGTTACAAAACTTTTTAAATACATAAGTTTTCTCCTTCACTGATGGGCCTGCACTGATGGGCACCGATGAGGTGGCATTGATGGGCACTGATGATGGGCACTAATAGGTGGCATGGATAGGCGGCACGGATAGGTGGCACGGATGGGCACGGATAGGCGGCACAGATGGGCACGGATAGGCGGCACTGATAGGTGGCACGGATGGGCACTGATAGGTGGCAGGGATGGGCACTGATAGGCGGCAGGGATGGGCACTGATAGGTGGCACGGATGGGCATGGATGGGCACTGATAGGTGGCACGGATGTGCATGGATGGGCACTGATAGGTGGCACGGGTGGGCACTGATAGGCGGCACGGATGGGCACTGATAGGCGGCACGGATGGGCATGGATGGGCACTGATAGGTGGCACGGATGTGCATGGATGGGCACTGATAGGTGGCACGGGTGGGCACTGATAGGCGGCACTGATGTACTGTAATGGATGCCAATCAGTGCCAAACAATAATGCCTGCCAATCAGTGATGCCCATTGTGGGCACTGATTGGCATCCATTGTGGGCACTGATTGGCATCCATTAGGGGGCACTAACTGGCATCCCTGGTGGTCTAGGGTGGCATACCTGGTGCTGGCATCTCTGGTGGTCTGGTCGCATCCCTGGTGGTCCAGTGTGGGCATCCTCGGGGGGGGGGCTGTGCTGATAATCTATCAGCACAAACCCCCCCTGTCAGAGGAGCAGCCGATCGGCTCTCCTCTACTCGCGTCTGACAGACGTGAGTGAGGAAAAGCCGATGACCGGCTTTTGCTGTTTACACTGTGATCAGCCGTGATTGGACACGGCTGATCACGTGGTAAAGAGTCTCTGTCGGAGACTCTTTACCTAGATCGGTGTTGCGGGGTGTCATATGACGTCCAGTCAGGATTTTGAAACCACTTTGCCGCCGTCAATCCGCTATAGGGCGGGCGGCAAGTGGTTAAAGTAATTTATTAGGCAGCTCCGGGGGTCTTCTTCCGACTTCGGGGGTCTTCTTCCAACTTCGGGGGTCTCTTCTGACTTTGGGGGTCTCTTCTTCTGCTCTCCGGTGTCGTCTCCACGCTCTCTGGTTCTTCTCCCGCTCTCCGGTGCCAATTCGCATAGGTGTGAACCTGGCATTAGAGTCTGCAAAAGACTTGAGCCTGGGGCGGAGGTTCACCTTCCATCAGGACAACCCCAAACATACAGCCAGAGCTACAATGGAATGGTTTAGATCAAAGCATATTCATGTGCTAGAATGGCCCACTCAAAGTTCAGACCTAAATCCAATAGAGAATCTGTGGCAAGACTTGAAAATTGCTGTTCACAGACTGCTCTCCATCTAATCTGACAGAGCTCGAGATATTTTGCAAAGAAGACTGGGCAGAAATGTCACTCTCTAAATGTGCAAAGCTGGTAGAGACATCCCCAAAAAGACTTGCAGCTGTAATTGCAGTGAAAGGGGGTTCTACAAAGTATTGGCTCCGGGGGGCGCCATACAAATGTACCCCCCACACTTTTAACATATTTATTTGTAAAAAAATCTTGAAAACCATTTATCATTTTCCTTCCACTTCACAATTATGTGCCACTTTGTGTTGGTCTATCACATAAAATCCCAATAAAATACATTTTCCTCCTGTAGGGTGTAATGATGTATGTATGGTACCCATCCAATCTTCCATTTGGCCCTGAAATGTTACTGGTGGGGAGTCTTTTTTTTTGGTTTTACTTGGACCAGCAGATGCTTTTGTTATAAAATAAATGAGTGTAGCAAATAATACCTTCCAAGTTTCTAAGTCCAGAAAGAGGAGCAGCTATACAAAGAATATGGGTTCCTTGGGCTGTGGCTAATTGACTTCCCATTCAAGAGTGCCCGCTTAGTGCCGGTTCACACTACCGCGACTTGGGATCCGACTTGTGTCACCCCAAGTCGCGCGACATGAGAAATGACATGTTAGTCAATGAGAGCCGTCTTAATGTACACTACAGAAGTCGCTCCGACTTCAGAAAAGGTTCCTGTAATACTTCAAGGCGACTTCTAGGCGACTTGTACCCATTGATTTTAATTGAAGTGGTCTCCAAGTCGGATCCCCCCCCCGTCTTAACTGAAGCAACTTTCCAGGAAGTGAAAATTGTTTTCTAAGGCAAACCCCTCCCTCCCACAGAGCAGATCATTATGTGATTGGCCACTGGCAAAGTCGCCTGTCCTGGAGGCGACTTGAAGTCGCGTTGTAAGTCGCTCCAAGTAGCGATGAAGTCGTCTCCAAGTTGCCTTGAAAAGTCGCGCCGGAAGTCGTGTTGCCCCAGTGTGAACCGGCACTTAGTTCTGAGGCCAATGCTTTTGATTTGAACCAGCTGGCCCTATGGAGATAATTGCCAGTCAGTTTTTAAAGTTTTTTTTTTTTTTTTTAGCTTTGGATAAAGAGGAGATGGATTAGAACACCTGCCAATTTTTATTGCTGTCTATGTCCTTTATTAGAGAAATTTGCCCTCTCTATTTGTCCTGTTTACCGTTATCAATGAAAGTAAAAGAAAATCCCACATTTTGGGCTGTCCCCAGAAATGTAATAGAGGGGAAATGTTCCAATGGGGACACTAGTTCGGATAACCTGGGGGTCCTTAAGAAGTTCCTGTTTTGGCTATGGGACAGAAAGGGAAGTCAACCACTTAAACCCCGGACCATTTTGTTACTAAAGGACCAGGCCCCTTTTTGCGATTCGGCACTGCGTCGCTTTAACTGACAATTGCGCGGTAGTGCGACGTGGCTCCCAAACAAAATTTACGTCCTTTTTCCCCACAAATAGAGCTTTCTTTTGGTGGTACTTGATCACCTCTGCGGTTTTTATTTTTTGCGCTATAAACAAAAATAGAGCGACAATTTCGAAAAAAGTTCAATATTTTTTACTATCATAAATATCCCCAAAAAATATATAAAAAACGATTTTTTTCCTCAGTTTAGGCCGATACGTATTCTTCTACATATTTTTGGTAAAAAAAATCGCATTAAGCGTTTATTGATTGGTTTGCGCAAAAGTTATAGCGTCTACAAAATAGGGGATAGTTTTATGGCATTTTTATTAATATTTTTTTTGTACTAGTAATGGCGCCGATCAGCGATTTTTACCGTGACTGCGACATTATGGCGGACACATCGGACACTTTTGACACTATTTTGGGACCATTAACATTTTTACAGCGATCGGTGCTATAAAAATGCACTGATTACTGTAAAAATGACACTGGCAGTGAAGGGGTTAACCTGTAGGGGGCGCTGAAGGGGTTAAGTTTGACCTAAGGGAGTGATTCTTACTGTGTGGGGGCGTGGCTTGGCGTGTGACGTCACTGATCGTCGTTCCCTATGACAGGTGTGAGGGGGTTAGCTCGGCAGCGGGTGTGTGTGACCCCCGGGATGGGCTCCCCACACAAAACAGGCCCAGCAAACGGAGGTTGTGGTTTTCAAAATCAAAAAGGTGCGGTTTATTTTCTATTTACAGTGACAAAACACAGCAAAGCAAAAGAAACATAACCAAAATAAATCCTGGTCAAGTTGACCTCTGACTAAACATACAGGTTTCCTAACTAACAACTGGGATCAGCCTAGTGCTGTCCTAGTCCCTAAGTCCCTGGTTTTAAATGTCCAAGCAAATAGCCACACAGGCTTTTTCTCACCGCACAGGGGTTCACTCTCCCTAGACAGTCCACACAGGTCTGGTTCCAGGCATGAGCTAACATCTGATGGGCGCTGGGAGTTCTTATAGAGGCCTAAATGAGCTGACAAGGTTCAGCTGGTCTCCTCATCTCTGTCTGCACGACGCCCAGCCCTCTCCCTAGAGGTATGAGTCATCCATGAGCCCACTAGCCTTATACAACTCTCCACCTAGTTGTATAAGTCAGCGTAAAGCCTGAATCTGGGCGAAATATATCTACCCCCCTGGATGCAACCAGGTGACTTTACCTTCCTGCTGTCACATACCCCCCCCTCTTGTTTTAACCTCGGGGTTGGAACACCAGCAATCAAGCATTCATGTACTCGAGACAAAGCATCCACATTCCCCATTTGAACGCCAGGGCGATGCTTTACTGTGAAGTTGAATTCCTGGAGGGCCAGGAACCACCTATTCACTCTTCTATTTGTTTCCTTGTTTTGAGCCATCCACTTTAACGGAGCGTGATCCGTAACCATGTCAAAGTGCCTACCTAGCAGGTAGTACCGAAGGGAATCTAGAGCCCACTTCACCGCTAAACACTCCTTTTCAACGGTGGCGTAATTTACCTCATGGGACTTCAATTTCCTGCTGAGGTAAATGACTGGGTGCTCTTCCCCGTTCCAGACCTGGGACAATACTGCTCCTAACCCCACATCTGACGCATCACTTTGTACGACAAAGTCTTTAGAGAAGTCGGGTGAGTACAACACTGGCTGGCTACATAAGGCTTGTTTCAAGAATTGGAATGCTGCCTCAGCCTCGGGGGTCCATTTAATCATGACCGACCCTTTCCCCTTCGTCAGGTTGGTTAGGGGCACAGCCTTAGAAGCAAAGTGGGGAATGAATCGCCGATAATACCCAGCGATTCCCAGAAAGGCTCGTACCTGCTTCTTGCTGTTGGGACGTGGCCAACTCTGGATGGCCTCGACTTTGTTGAGTTGGGGTTTTATTACTCCCCTCCCAATGGTGTACCCAAGATATTTGGCCTCCTCCTGCCCAATGGTACACTTCTTGGGGTTAGCCGTAAACCCCGCTTCCCGAACAGAGTCCAGGACTGCTTGCACTTTTGGCAGATGTGAGGCCCAATCTGTGCTATGGACAATTACGTCATCCAGGTAAGCCGCAGCATACTTCCGATGGGGCCTCAGCATCTGGTCCATTTTCCGCTGGAATGTGGCCGGCGCATTCTGTAACCCGAACGGCATTCTTTTATATTGGAACGCCCCGTCTGGGGTTACAAATGCGGTTTTCTCTTTGGCCGACTTGGCCAGGGGGATTTGCCAATACCCTTTTGTGAGGTCAAGAGTCGTCATGTATCGGGCTGTTCCCAGCCGGTCGATCAACTCATCTATACGTGGCATGGGGTAGGTGTCAAATTTTGTAACTTTGTTCAACTGACGAAAATCGTTACAAAATCGCCAGCTCCCATCCGGTTTAGGCACCAACACGATGGGACTAGACCAATCACTTTGGGACTCCTCTATCACCCCTAAGTTCAGCATTTTCTGTACTTCCTCCCGTATTGCCTCCCGTCGAGCCTCTGGGATCCGATAGGGTTTTAACTTCACCCTTTCACCGGGCGGGGTAATGATGTCATGCTCTACCCCAGATGTTTGTCCCGGCAGCTCAGAGAATACCTCCTTGTTGCGAAGCACAAACTCCTTAACCTCCTGTTGTTGGGGTTGTGACAAGGTGGCTGCTATTCCAACCTCAGGAATCACGCAACCAGTTTGAGCTGGTGACCAAGTGTCTGCGACTAGGGACTCTCTATCCCTCCAGGCTTTCAACAGATTAACGTGATAGATCTGTTCGGGCTTTCGCCTTCCTGGTTGTCTGACCTTGTAATTCACTTCGCTCACTTTTTCCATTATCTCGTAGGGGCCTTGCCATTTGGCAAGGAATTTACTTTCAACCGTAGGGACAAGTACCAATATCCTATCCCCCGGGGAAAAGGTACGGGTCTTGGCTCCACGGTTGTACACTCTCTGCTGTGCCAACTGCGCTTGGGCCAAATGTTCCTTCACGATGGGCATTACCTGTGCAATTCGATCTTGCATCAGGGCGACATGCTCAATCACACTCCTGTGGGGAGAACTCTCACTTTCCCAAGTTTCCTTGGCAATATCCAACAGCCCTCTTGGGTGTCTCCCATACAGTAACTCAAAGGGGGAGAATCCCGTAGAGGATTGGGGCACCTCCCTAATAGCAAACATCAAATAAGGAAGTAAACAGTCCCAATCCTTTCCATCTCTATCCACCACTTTCTTCAACATTTGTTTTAGGGTTTTGTTGAATCTTTCAACCAGCCCATCGGTTTGGGGGTGATACACAGACGTACGCAATTGCGTCACTTTGAACAATTTACACAGCTCTTTCATAACCCGGGACATAAAGGGTGTACCTTGGTCCGTAAGCAGTTCTTTACAAATACCCACCCGGCTAAAAACAAGAGATAGCTCTTTGGCTATGGTTTTGGCCGAGGTATTTCGGAGAGGGATCGCTTCTGGATAACGGGTGGCATAGTCCATTATAACTAATATGTACTGGTGCCCCCTAGCGGACTTGATTATAGGACCTACCAAATCCATGGCGATCCTCTCAAACGGGACCTCAATGATGGGTAGAGGGACCAGCGGGCTACGGAAATGTGGCATCGGGGCCAACCTCTGACACACAGGGCAGGAGGAACAATAATTTTCTACGTCCTTCATCACCCCCGGCCAATAGAATCTCTGTAATACCCTCTCTCGGGTTTTCTCTGTCCCCAGATGACCTCCAAGAATGTGCCCATGGGCCAACTCCAACACCAACTTCCTGTAAGGTTTGGGCACCACAAGCTGCTCAACGGTTTCTTCTGCCCTTTTTGCCACCCGATACAGTAGGTCCTTCTCTACGCTGAAGTATGGGTAAGTGCAGGTATTATCTGGGTTCACTAACTCGCCATCTATTTTCACTACGTTTTCCCGTGCCTTTATTAGGGCGGGGTCTTTCAACTGTTCTGTGGCAAAGTTTTCCCTGTGAACCTCAAGATCAGAAAACTCCACAGACGGTAGGTTTTCGTCTGAGGAGGTGGGCTCCTCTCCAGTTTCTTGAGTCTCCCCTGCCAATACTGATAAGGGAAATTCCGGAGAGTCCTCACCACTCTCAGGGGAGTTCTGGCTATCACATTCCTGGTACATAGGGGCACCAGTGAGGGGCTCAGGATCATCCCACAGTTCCCAGAACTTCGGAAAATCCCTTCCCACAATGGCGTCATGCGGTAACTGAGATACTAAGCCCACTGGATGAGAGAGGGTACCTTTGGGGGTCTCGAAACACACTGTAGTCACTGGATACTCTCGGGTGTCCCCATGCACACAAATAACAGCTACCTTGCTATTCCCAGAGACCTCTGTTTTAACTAACTCAGCCTTTATCAGGGTCACAAGGCTACCTGAATCCAGCAATACCACAACATTTCTACCATTAACACACATTTTGCATAAATGTTTCTCAGTTCCTCGAATGGCAGTGCATGCGACTGTCGCACACAGCGACTGACGTCTGCCCGTCAGAAAGTCACACTGCATGGGTTCCTCCACAACCGGGCAATTGGCTGCAATATGTCCCGCTTGCCGGCAGCGGTAGCAAACGATCCTTCTTGCCGCCTCTTGAGCCGCTGATTTCCCAGGCTGTTCTCGCCAAACTTGGGGTAGAGCTCCCACCCTCTCACTCTCTCCACCCTCACCCCTTGGAATCCTCTTATCCGCCCCTGGGGATGGTCTGGTCTTAGGGTGGAAAGTCCGAGTGTCTCTGGAAGAGGCCGTCAGGTTCTCTGTAGCCAAGTATTTCTCCACACGATCCACAAGACCATCGGCCGTCTCTGGGTCTCCATGGCTTACCCACTTTTGGATGGCAGTAGGAAGAGCTCTCAAAAACCGATCCATTACAACACGTTCCACAATCTTTGGTGCGGACAAAGTCTCTGGCTGTAGCCACTTTCTGCTCAGGTGAATGAGATCATACATTTGAGACCTGGGGGGTTTTCCAAGCTGGAAAGTCCAGTTATGCACACGCTGAGCCCGGACAGCCTGGGTGACACCCAGCCTTGCCAATATTTCAGCTTTTAGCATCACATAGTCTTTTGCTTGGTTAGGCTCTAGGTCATAGTAAGCTTTCTGCGATTCACCAATTAACAGAGGAGCCACCAGTCCAGCCCACTGCTCCTCAGGCCACTTTTCTCTTTCAGCGGTCCTTTCAAATGTGGTCAAAAATACCTCTGGATCATCCTCTCCAGTCATTTTTGTCAATAAACGACTCACCCCAAAGGACGCGGTATTAGTGGGACGGCTTTCCTCACTGGTCTGCGGACGTTGCTGCATTACTGCTTCCATCTGTTGTTGTAGTCTCTGCTCTTGCTTCTGCAACAGGTCTATGAAGCGGGCCTCAGATTGCTGCTGGGCTCGTTGCTGAGCCTCCAGACTCTGTTGCAAAGTTGCGTTTGTCTGCTGCTGGGCTGCAAGGCTCTGTTGTTGAGCTGCAAGGCTCTTTTGCAAACCTGCATTTGTCTGCTGTTGATTGGCATTTGCTAGAGCCAGCTGCTTCAGTATCTCCTCCATGCTGGCTTAAAAAAAAACTGCCACTGGTTCTCCACCAACTGTGAGGGGGTTAGCTCGGCAGCGGGTGTGTGTGACCCCCGGGATGGGCTCCCCACACAAAACAGGCCCAGCAAACGGAGGTTGTGGTTTTCAAAATCAAAAAGGTGCGGTTTATTTTCTATTTACAGTGACAAAACACAGCAAAGCAAAAGAAACATAACCAAAATAAATCCTGGTCAAGTTGACCTCTGACTAAACATACAGGTTTCCTAACTAACAACTGGGATCAGCCTAGTGCTGTCCTAGTCCCTAAGTCCCTGGTTTTAAATGTCCAAGCAAATAGCCACACAGGCTTTGCCTCACCGCACAGGGGTTCACTCTCCCTAGACAGTCCACACAGGTCTGGTTCCAGGCATGAGCTAACATCTGATGAAGCTGGGAGTTCTTATAGAGGCCTAAATGAGCTGACAAGGTTCAGCTGGTCTCCTCATCTCTGTCTGCACGACGCCCCACACTCTCCCTAGAGGTATGAGTCATCCATGAGCCCACTAGCCTTATACAACTCTCCACCTAGTTGTATAAGTCAGCGTAAAGCCTGAATCTGGGCGAAATATATCTACCCCCCTGGATGCAACCAGGTGACTTTACCTTCCTGCTGTCACACAGGGAACAGACGATCAGTGACACTCTCACTAGGAAGAACGGGGAAAGGTTTGTTTACACTTACCTTTCCCCGTTCTTCAGCTCTGTGACCCGATTGCGGGACACCGGCGGTGATTGGGTGCGCGGGTCCTGCGTGCCAGGTTACCGAGTACCTGACAGGGTCACGAGCGCGCCGCCGCCGGCGTGCGCGCGACCCACGGCTGTGCACATTAAAGGGGACGTACCTGTACGCCAATGTGCCCAGCCGTGCCATTCTGACGACGTACATCGGCACGCGGCGGTCGGGAAGTGGTTAAATCTCCCCAATGGGACACAAATGGCAAAAACAAACCTCAGGCTGGGTTCACACTGTGGAGCAACTCGCAGCAGTGGTTCCGGTGCATCCCTGTTCACCATTTCAGGTCCGAATTCCTAATTTTTGCCTGAATTTGGACCTCAAACAGACCAGAAGACGAACAGGACTCTTCTACAAACCGCTCTGCAGCCGTCCCGGAGCTGTGAGAACCAGCTCCATTGAGAACCGGTCACAGTCTCATGATATGTAAATTGGATGCGGGAAAATTCGCATCCAATTCGCACTGGTGTGAACCCAGCCTAACATGGGTTATAACCCTCCCTTACTCTATTCAAAAGGAAGTTTTGTCTATAGCTCTACTCTAAAGACCTTTCCATACCAGGTGCCAGGGGCACCCTGGCTGTTTCTGATTGAGCATGTTACTGGTGTGATGCCACTAATTTTGATGGGTTCTTTTGAACCAACTGATACCATGTTATGGAAGATTGGAATTAAGAAGATAAGCCTCTGTTAAAAAACCTTTCCGCTGCTGCAATGGCAATAGCCATATTGCATCCGGCCACCAAACAGCAAGACCTGTACTGTAAAGCTGAGGACACATGAGGCTCAATTCACGAAGCAAACACCTGGGTTATAATTTTTATAAAAGCTTAGAACAGGTTTACAGCCAAGTTATTCAACAGACAGCCCAACACTGGAAAAGTATCATTAATAGGGTTGCAGTACACAAAGCAAGCATGGCATTACTGCGACTTACATAATTACAGCTTTAGTGGGCTATGGGGTGTAAAAGAGGGGTTAGCATTAGCACACAAATGAGTTAGAGAGCGAGAAGAGTGTAGAAATGAAAGGCAGGGTAGTGGGAAGGGAAGGGTGTAAAGGGGTCTGCAACTGGAGGGGAGGGTTGTTTTTAGTTGTCGAGGTCAGTTAAAGATTCCATCTAGTGCCAACAGGCCCTGCTTTGCCAATAGGGCCTCCTCAGCCCACTCGGCCTGCATCCTAGTTCTTAGCCAGCAGGTCAGCTCAGCTGCTTAGCCTTCTTGGCTCCCCTTGGCTGGTGATGCTATGTGCCCTATTTGAAAGTCACAAGCCTAAGGCTCTGGACTTGTGATAGTACTATGTACATAGGCGACATCTACACAATGAACGTTGATCCTGACTGTAGTTTACCTGCCTTAACCTTAGCCTGGATTACATTTATTATCTGCTGCCTTCCCTGACCTCTGCCTCTCCCTGGATTACATTTATTGTCTACTACCCTCCTTGATCTGTTCCTGTGTTATAGTTGTTGTTTGCTGCCTGCCCTGACCTTGGCCTCTCCCTGAATTACACTTATCATCTACTGCCCTCCCTGATCTCTGCCTATCCCTGGATTACACTTTTGTCTGTTGCCTGCCCTGACTTCCACCTTTCCCTGGATTACGTTTATTGTCTGCTGCCTGCCCTGACCTTGGCCTGTCCCTGGATTACACTTATCATCTACTGCCCTCTCTGATCTCTACCTATCCCTGGATTACACTTTTGTCTGCTGCCTGCCCTGACCTTGGCCTGTCCCTGGATTACACTTATCATCTACTGCCCTCTCTGATCTCTACCTATCCCTGGATTACACTTTTGTCTGCTGCCTGCCCTGACTTCCACCTTTCCCTGGATTACGCTTATTGTCTGCTGCCTGCCCTGACCTTGACCTGTCCCTGGATTACACTTATTTTCTGTCACCTTCCCTGACTACCACCGGCCTCTGGATATACTGACTTCACATCTGCTGAACAACAGCCCCTGCTTGATACTCCTAAAAACCTCAGGTACTCTTTCCTACATCCTTGGGGTCCCTTGTGCCACTTGGCCAGAGACTAAAGCATTGCGTATTAAGCCCTGGGGGCAACCAAGTACCAGTAGTGCTGCTTGCCTTAAGGGAACTGCTGCTATATATGAAGCTACACTCACCAGCTATAGTCTCTAACCTTTGGTACTGGGCTGAGAATTACAGTGAGGATGCCTGTGATGAGGGGTGTGGCTGTTACTCAGCTCTGTAAGCATAGGACACTGCAGTGGGAGGGCAGGAAGAAGCATTTTAAATTGGGAAGTCATTGCTTGGCAAACTTTGGTCACAAATCATAACATGCCAAAATACAGGAACCATGCAAACCTTGGGTGCCGCTCCAAGCAATCGTCCTCTGATACTTCGGTGACGGCATCAAAAGAGCCAATCCCAGCTTTGCGTTAACACATAGAAGAAGGGAGGATGGAACGTCACACTCCGAAGGAACAGCCCAGATGTAAAGAGGAGTGAAAGCGGTTTCCGCCTGATGCATTTTGCCCTGCCCAAAAGGCTAAAGCCTAGTACACACGACCGAGAATCTCATCGCAAAAAAATGTTGTTTTTCTCGACGGGTTTCTTGTCAAGCTTGACGAGATTCTTGTCAAGCTTTCCTCGCATACACACTGTGAATCCAAAACCTTGTCGGTCTAAAGCGCGGTGACGTACAACACGTACGACGGCAGTATAAAGGGGAAGTTCCATTCTCATGGCGCCACCCCTTGGGCTGCTTTTGCTGATCTCGTGTTACCGCGTGTTAGTAAAAGTTTGGGAAGAGACGATTCACGCTTTTCAGTCTTCGTGCTTTCAGTCCGTTACAGCGTGACGAATGTGCTATCTCCATTACGAACGCTAGTTTTACCAGAAGGTGCGCTCCCGTCTCATACTTGATTCTGACCATGCGCGGTTTTTGAAGACTCGGAAAAGCATACACACGAACGCTTTTCTCGTCCAAATACAGTCTGACGAGAATCACGACGAGAAAAAAGAAAGCAGGTCTTCTTTTTTTCTCCTCGAGATTCTGGGCAGTTTTCTTGACAAGAAACCTGAAAGCCTCGTACACACGCACGGTTTTCTCGGCAAGAAAGCTCTCCCAACAGTTTTCTTGTCGTTTCTTGCCGAGAAAACCGGTCGTGTGTACAAGGCTCCAGTCATAGGGGACCCCATGACTAAGCCCTGTGGATAGGGCAAAACGCGTGGGGTAGGGGCGTGATCTGGGAGGAGTTGGGCTAAAGCCGCTTTCACTCTCCATTACACCTGTGCTGTTCCTTCAGAGTGCGGCATTCCATCCTCCATTCTTCTATGCCAGAATACAGGGCTATTAAGAGATAGAAAGATAAAGGACTTCAATTGGGCTTTAAAGGGAAAACAAATGAATCAAAACATGTATAATGCTCCCCTTTAAGAACAAATAAGGTGTTCCTAAATCTGTACTTCTTACAGTATCCACCTGGAATTCAATTATCAGTTTTCAGCGCGCTGATAATTCATCATGGAGGCGCAGTCATCTACGTGCCTATAAATATCCGGGTTCTGTGTTCCGTAAAATCTTTCACACGTTTTTCTCACCTCCCTCACTGCAGTGGCTCTAAGAATAGATCCCTTAGCTGAGGACTGACATGAAAACGATGTGTGAGGGGAGATCAGCACGCCGTCTACCCGGCGGAAATTCTGCATCTCACTAGCGCAACACATCCAGTGCACTATAAACATAAAATGTGATATATGACGTTCTGATGTCGCCTTCCGATGCAAGGATCGTAAAACTGAATTATAATAGACAGAGAAGAATAAATGGACTTATTTGCTCAGTCAAAGCTGTTATGAAGCAAAACATGCCATGACCTTCTCCTGAAAATGCTAGGTGCCTGGCTGTCCCTGGCTTTAATCCTTTCTGGGTCGCTGTCTGTGTCACGTGGTGAATAGAATTTGTATGTCTGATCTGCATATTTGTGCCCCTTATGTCGCGTACACACGATCGGTTTTTCTGATGAAAAAAGACCGATGGACTTTTTTCATCGGACAAACCGATCGTGTGTGGGCCCCATTGGTCTTTTTTCCATCGGTATAAAAAAATAGAACATGTTTTAAATTTATCCAATGGAAAAAAAACTATAGCAAATTCCGATCGTCTGTGTGGAACTCCATCGGAGAAAAAACCCATACATGCTCAGAATCAAGTCGACACATGCTCAGAAGCATTGAACTTTATTTTTCTCGGCTCGTCTGAGTGTTTTACGTCACAGCGTTTGGGACGGTCGGAATTTTGACTGATGGTGTGTAGGCGAGACTGATGAAAGTCAGCTTCATTGGAATTCCGATGGTAAAATCCATTGGATTTTATTCCATTGGAAATCCGATTGTGTGTACAGGGCATAAGACATGCGCACTGCCGAAAAAAAATTCATTTGTTTTCGTTTCATTTTTTTTTTTTTTTCGGAAATTCGAAAATCCTGAAATCCGAAAATTCGGAATTCATAAATTAGAAAATTCGGAATGCAAAAATTCAAAATCCGAAAATAAGAAAGGAAAATCCGAAAATTCTAAATAATAACTAATTAACTAACTAATAATAACTAACTATTAAATGATAGGAATTTCCTTTCAAATTTGGCTGTTAGTGAAAGGTAACAAATACAAATTTACGATTTATCCGAAATAACGAATGCCGCATCTAAACAAATGGAACGGAACAAAATAATAAATAATAATACGTTTTTATTATTATTGTTGTTATTATTAATTCGTTACGTTCCATTCATTTAGATACGGCATTCGTTATTACGGATAATTCGTAACTTCGGATAAATTTGTATTCATTACGTTCACTAACAGCCAAATTTGAAACGAAATTCCAATACCTATAATTTAATAGTTAGTAATAGTTAAGTATTATTAGTTAGTTATTATTTCAAATGTAAAATTTTTCATGTTTTTTGAATTTTTGGATTTTCGTTCTTATGTTCGGATTTTCGTTCTTTTTATTTTTCAGATTTTCATTCTTATTTTTAGATTTCTGAATCTTCGAATTCCTGCATTTTCGAATTTCCGAATTTTCGAGTTTCGAATTTCCGAATTTTCTAATTTTTCTAATTTCTGAATATTCAGAAATGCGAAAAATTCAGATATTTCTGAAATAACGAATTTGTCTAAATTCGTATAAAACAAAAACAAATTCAGAACTAAACAAATTGCACATGTCTAGTGCCCATAAAAATAAGTCAGAGGTGGGGGGATCCAGACTGATGGGTCAACAACAGCTACAGAATGTGCATGGCCGCACACTGTAGAAAGGATATTCCAAACTTTATTGATACAACATCCACAAATAAAACATCACACCAAACCTGACAGAGACGTGTTAACGCGTTTCACACTAAGGAGCGCTTACTCACAAATGGTTATGAGTAATCGTTCCTTAGCATGTTAATTGTCTCCTTCTGCTGTTGCTCCCTCCCTCAGACTGAATTCATTTCTACAGGGACTGCAAGTGCCTAATAGTCAAATTAACCGCTTGCCAATCGTATAACTTAAATATAGGGTGGCAAGGCGGCTCTCCTGCACCAGATCACATACTAAGTACTTGATCTGGCACTTTTGGATAGGGGGTGTGAACGGCACTGCCGGCCACCTGGCGGTGCTGGGATTGTACACAGCAGATGGCGATCAGCGGGTGCCAGCCAAAGTGTCACTTAGTGTCCGATTGTCCACTGCAATATTGCAGTCCTGTTATAAGTTGCTGATCGCTGCCATTACTAGGAAAAAAAAAAATTAATTCCAGTATATATCCCATTTGTGTACAGCACTGCATGACCGCGCAAATGTCAGTTAGACCTCTTTCACACTGGGGCGCTTTTCAGGCGTTTTAACGCTAAAAATAGCGCCTGTAAAGCACCTGACAAGCACCTCTCAAGCCTCCCCAGTGTAAAAGCCCGAGTGCTTTCACACTGGGGCGGTGCGCTTGCGGAAAAAAAAGTCCTGCAAGCAGCATCTTTGGGGCAGGGCAAGTGTATACACCGCTCCCAAAACCCCATGCCCATTGAAATGAATGGGCAGTGCTGCCGAAGCAACACGAGCGCTTTTAACCCTTTCTTTGGCTGCTAGCAGGGGTTAAAAGCGCCCCGTTAGCGGCCGAAAAACGCCGCCCAATAACAGCGGTAAAGTGCAGCTAAAACTAGCGTCGCTTTACCGGTAATGCTTGCACCACACCAGTGTAAATGTAGCCTTAAAGTAACGCAGTGCCGTATTGCAAAAAATGGCCTGGTCATGAAGGGGGGTAAATCTTCCGGACGTCAAGTGGTTAAAGTACCTAAAGTGGAATGTTAGTCAGAAAATTAAGTCTTGCTAGATCACTTTAAGCTGGTCCCTTTGCAGATATAGCTATCTAAAACTCACTACACTCTGCACATGCTCAGTTGTTCTCTATTTATGGCACTGTGCCTAAAATCAGAGCCACTAGAGGCTGATCAGCAGACAGCCTAAAAATTTACTGTTGCTGAAGGGGGAAGAGAGCAACTAGAATGGCACAGACTGTACTGAGGGAACACAGATTAGGGAGGGAGGGAGATAAAAAAAACAGAAGTGACAGGACAAACTCTGCTGCCAGGGAGACACAAAAGAGTTAGGCTGGCCAAAGACGGAGCAAATTTTTTTCCTGCAACCACAATATTGACAGGGGACTCCCTCCCGCAAAGCCATTGTGTTCTCCCGGTGGGGGAAGCCGTCCGTGCCGGGAGAACACAGTGATTATTGCTAGTGGCCATACCAGCCGCTAGCGATAATCACATGTTAAATCCGGCAGGCTGGTTGAACCCAAGTTGATCGATCGATTAGCTTGGGTACACTGTGCCTGCCCATACATGGTTCGAATCTCGGCCAGTCCCTGCTGATTCGGACCATCTAGCACTGGCTTTACAATTACAAGGATAGTGTCTTATCTTATCTCCCTAATATTCAATCCTTTCTCTCTCATCTGTAGCCTGCAAACGTCAGCACTGTAAAGCTTCTGTCAGCCTTCCTTTCTAACTGAGCCAAGACATATAATCAGGGCTGAAAATACATTTTTTAAATGCAGAAAGTGACATGTAGTTTTTGATACCGAGGGGGGGGGGGAGTTTCCACTAAAGAAGTGACTGCTCTGGGCGGCAACAAAATGGCGGCCTACAGCAAGAAGAGACAGGAGCAATGCTGGAGGCAATTTACAGCACGCACTCATTTTAATAGCATAATTATTAATGTGGAATGTACGTTCATTTATTAAAGAACATTATTTGCTATGAAACTGTTATGGGCAACGTTTCGCTTTAACGGTGTCTGCATCTAAAAAAAAAAAAAATTAATGATGAATACTGAACATTATTTGTTTGTGTCTTCTATATCTGCCTGGAATTCAGCTTTAAGACCCTTTTTTGGTCCTTCTATAAGGTTCGTATAGGCAAAGGCATCCATACCCTAAAGGAAACATAATCTAAGGGATGAATTCTTGGTCATGCTCCAGTAGCCCTAATACGTCATTTACATCCTATGGCAGAGACTAAACAAATGACTTTAAGATAAAAATGAAAATCATCTGGTATCACGGAGAAAGGTCATATCTCCAACTTAGCATATAATGCATGAAGATGATGATGCAACCCCGCAGGGTGACAATCAGAAGAGGGGGATTGTGGTTGGGGGAGGGGGCTGTTAGGCTGACATACTGGCTTTAATACGTAAAGCCACTGCCACAGAACAAATATGCAGATGAGGACAGTCGTATAAAAGTCTGAAGACCCAATCTGAATATTTGGGTTTGACTATTTAAGGTGGAACTCAAGGAAAAAACGATATGCCATGTGCTGGGTCCTGCTTAGTTAAAGCGGAACTTCACTTAAACGGGAAAGTTCCTCTCATCCTCCTCCTTCTACCCTCCTCTACCACTTTTGGAATCTTTTTTTTTTTCCTTGAGTGTGGCTATCTTTTTCTGACAGGTACCCGCTCCCACTCCCTCTTTTCTCACCTGTTGCTAATTGGTGGTCTGTAGGAAGAATGTCCCTTAAGCCTCATTCACACAAGGCGGATCCATCACAGCGGAGTCCGCCAGCCCCCGCCCACTCAGCGGGAGCTCTCTCTGTTGATCTCCACTGAGCTGGCGGATGACAGGTCCCTTTCTGCTCACTGAGCTGGGAGGGGCTTGTCTCCTATGGAGAGATCGGACGAAAACGGACAGCATGTTCGTTTTCATCAGATCTCACCCGATCCGATCCGCCATGGACAGATGGCAACGTATCGCCATACGTCTGATTTTAGCGGATCGGAGCGGGTCGGATGTCAGTGGACATGTCACGGCTGACATCCGTCGCTCCATAGGCTTGCATGAAGTGCCCGTTCAGGTCCGCCGAAAAAACTGACAGGCAGACCTGAACGGTTCGCCCGTGTGAAAGGAGCCTTACACTGGTGGTCAGTGGGAAGAAAGTCCCCTACAGTGGTGGTCAGTGGGAAGAATGTTCCTTACATTGGTGATCAGTGGGAAGAATGCTCCTTATGATGGTGATCAGTGGGAAGAATGTCCCTTACATTGGTGATCAGTGGGAAGAATGTCCCTTACATTGGAGGTCAGTGGGAAGAATGTTCCTTACATTGGTGATCAGTGGGAAGAATGCTCCTTACATTGGTGATCAGTGGGAAGAATGTTCCTTACATTGGTGATCAGTGGGAAGAATGTCCCTTACATTGGTGATCAGTGGGAAGAATGCCCCTTACATTGGTGATCAGTGGGAAGAATGTTCATTACATTGTTGATCAGTGGGAAGAATGCTCCTTACATTGGTGATCAGTGGGAAGAATGCTCCTTACATTGGTGATCAGTGGGAAGAATGATCCTTATATTGGTGATCAGTGGGAAGAATGTCCCTTACATTGGAGGTCAGTGGGAAGAATGCTCCTTACATTGGTGATCAGTGGGAAGAATGTTCCTTACATTGGTGGTCAGTGGGAAGAATGTCCCTTACATTGGAGGTCAGTGGGAAGAATGCTCCTTACATTGGTGATCAGTGGGAAGAATGTTCCTTACATTGGTGATCAGTGGGAAGAATGCTCCTTACATTGGTGATCAGTGGGAAGAATGTTCCTTACATTGGTGATCAGTGGGAAGAATGTCCCTGACATTGGTGATCAGTGGGAAGAATGTCCCTTACATTGGTGATCAGTGGGAAGAATGTTCCTTACATTGGAGGTCAGTGGGAAGAATGTTCCTTACATTGGTAATCAGTGGGAAGAATGTTCCTTACATTGGTGATCAGTGGGAAGAATGCTCCTTACATTGTTGGTCAGTGGGAAGAATGCTCCTTACATTGTTGGTCAGTGGGAAGAATGCTCCTTACATTGTTGGTCAGTGGGAAGAATGTCCCTTAAATTGGTGGTCAGTGGGAAGAATACTCCTTGAGAGGTGGTCAGTGGGAAGAATGTCCCTTACATTGGTGGTCAGTGAGAAGAATGTCCCTTACATTGGTGGTCAGTGGGAAGAATGTCCCTTACATTGGTGATCAGTGGGAATAATGTCCCTTAAATTGGTGGTCAGTGGGAAGAATGCTCCTTACATTGATGGTCAGTTGGAAGAATGCCCCTTACATTGTTGGTCAGTGGGAAGAATGCTCCTTACATTGATGGTCAGTTGGAAGAATGCCCCTTACATTGTTGGTCAGTGGGAAGAATGCTCCTTACATTGGTGGTCAGTGGGAAGAATGTCCCTTACATTGGTGATCAGTGGGAATAATGTCCCTTAAATTGGTGGTCAGTGGGAAGAATGCTCCTTACATTGATGGTCAGTTGGAAGAATGTCCCGTACATTGTTGGTCAGTGGGAAGAATGTCCCTTAAATTGGTGGTCAGTGGGAATAATGTCCCTTAAATTGGTGGTCAGTGGGAAGAATGCTCCTTACATTGATGGTCAGTTGGAAGAATGCCCCTTACATTGTTGGTCAGTGGGAAGAATGTCCCTTACATTGGTGGTCAGTGGGAAGAATGCTCCTTACATTGGTGATCAGTGGGAAGAATGTTCCTTACATTGGTGGTCAGTGGGAAGAATGTCCCTTACATTGGTGGTCAGTGGGAAGAATGTCCCTTAAATTGGTGGTCAGTGGGAAGAATGTCCCTTACATTGGTGATCAGTGGGAATAATGTCCCTTAAATTGGTGGTCAGTGGGAAGAATGCTCCTTACATTGATGGTCAGTTGGAAGAATGCCCCTTACATTGGTGGTCAGTGGGAAGAATGTCCCTTAAATTGGTGGTCAGTGGGAAGAATGTCCCTTACATTGGTGATCAGTGGGAATAATGTCCCTTAAATTGGTGGTCAGTGGGAAGAATGCTCCTTACATTGATGGTCAGTTGGAAGAATGTCCCTTAAATTGGTGGTCAGTAGGGATGAGCTTCGAGTTCGAGCCGAACTCATGTTCGACTCGAACATTGCCTGTTCGCCCGTTCGCCGAACAACGAACAATTTGGGGTGTTCGTGGCAAATTCGAAAAGTCTATGGGAGAAATCTAAAGTGCTAATTATAAAAGGCTTATATGCAAGTTATTGTCCTAAAAAGTGTTTGGGGACCTGGGTCCTGCCCCAGGGGACATGTATCAATGCAAAAAAAAGTTTTAAAAACGGCCGTTTTTTTAGGAGCAGTGATTTTAATAATGCTTAAAATGAAAAAATAAAAGTGAAATATTCCTTTAAATTTCGTACCTGGGGGGTGTGTATGATATGCATGTGAAGTGGCGCATGTTTCCCGTGCTTAGAACTGTCCCTGCAAAAAATGTCATTTTTGAAGGAAAAAAAGTCATTTAAAACTCACTCGCGGCTATTAATGAATTGTCGGCTTTTATCAATACTTAGAAAAGTCATTGATAAAAAAAAAAAAAAAGCGTGGGGGTTCCCCCAAATTCAATTACCAGGCCCTTTAGGTCTGGAATGGATATTAAGGGGAACCCCGCCGCAAATTTAAAAAAAATGGCGTGGGGTTCCCCCTAAATATCCATACCAGGCCCTTGAGATCTGGCATGGATTTTAAGGTAAACTCCACCCCAAATGTAAAAAAAAATGGCGTGGAGTCCCCCCAAAAATCCATACCAGACCCTTATCCGAGCACGCAACCTGGCTGGCCACAGGGGAAGAGGGGGGGACGAGAGAGCGGTCCCCCCTCCCTCCTGAACCGTACCAAGCCACATGCCCTCAACGCACAGGCCTCATCCCCACAACCCTTGCCCGGTGGTTGTGGGGGTCTGCGGGCGGGGGGCTTATCGGAATCTGGAAGACCCCTTTAACAAAGGGGACCCCGAGATCCCGGCCCCCCTATGTGAATTGGTAAGGGGTACATTGTACCCCTACCATTTCACAAAGAAAGTGTCAAAAAATGTAAATAAAAACACACACACCTTGAAAAAGTCCTTTATTAAAAAAAAAAATAATAATAAAAAAAAAAAACAAGCAGTGAAATCCAGTGTCCCGCGGCGATCCCGATGTCCAGCGCTGTCCATCATTGGTTGTCCCTGTGCGGACCTGATGGGGAACTTCCTCCGCTGTGTTTTAAATGTATAGACCCGCCCCTTCTAAAGTTCCCTATCAGGTCCGCTCAGCGGACCAGATGCGGAACGAGAGAAGGGGCGGGTCTATTTATGTATTACACAGCGAACGAAGTTCCCCATCAGGTCCGCCCCCTCGGTATGTCGGACCCCGCCTACGTCATTGGCTTGAGCGGGAAACTTCCTTCACTGTGTAAATTTAAATTACACAGTGAAGGAAGTTCCCAGCTCAGGCCAATGACGTAGGCGGGGTCCGACATACCGAAGGGGCGGACCTGATGGGGAACTTCGTTCGCTGTGTAATACATGAATAGACCTGCCCCTTCTCTCGTTCCGCATCTGGTCCGCTGAGCGGACCTGATGAGGAACTTTAGAAGGGGCGGGTCTATACATTTAAAACACAGCGGAGGAAGTTCCCCATCAGGTCCGCACAGGCACAACCAATGACGGACAGCGCTGGACATTGGGATCGCTGCGGGACACTGGATTCCATCGCTGGAATGGTTGTTTTTTTTTATTAGTTTTTTTTTTTTAATAAAGGACTTTTTCAAGGTGTGTGTGTTTTTATTTACATTTTTTGACACTTTCTTCGTGAAATGGTAGGGGTACAATGTACCCCTTACCAATTCACATAGGGGGGGGCCGGGATCTGGGGATCCCCTTTGTTAAAGGGGTCTTCCAGATTCCGATAAGCCCCCCGCCCGCAGACCCCCACAACCACCGGGCAAGGGTTGTGGGGATGAGGCCATTGTCCCCATCAACACGGGGACATCCTCCCCATGTTGAGGGCATGTGGCCTGGTACGGTTCAGGAGGGAGGGGGGGCGCTCTCTCGTCCCCCCCTCTTCCCCTGCGGCCGGCCAGGTTGCGTGCTCGGATAAGGGTCTGGTATGGATTTTTGGGGGGACTCCACGCCATTTTTTAAAAAATTTGGGGTGGAGTTCCCCTTAAAATCCATGCCAGATCTGAAGGGCCTGGTATGGATATTTAGGGGGAACCCCACGCCATTTTTTTTTAAATTTGCGGCGGGGTTCCCCTTAATATCCATTCCAGACCTAAAGGGCCTGGTAATTGAATTTGGGGGAACCCCCACGCTTTTTTTTTTTTTTTTTTATCAATGACTTTTTTAAGTATTGATAAAAGCCGACAATTCATTAATAGCCGCGAGTGAGTTTTAAATGACTTTTTTTCCTTCAAAAATGACACTTTGTGCAGGGACAGTTCTAAGCACGGGAAACATGCGCCACTTTACATGCATATCATACACACCCCCCAGGTACGAAATTTAAAGGAATATTTCACTTTTATTTTTTCATTTTAAGCATTATTAAAATCGCCGCTCCCGTAAAAACGTCTATTTTTAAAACCTTTTTTTGCATTGATACATGTCCCCTGGGGCAGGACCCGGGTCCCCAAACACTTTTTAGGACAATAAATTGCATATAAGCCTTTATAATTAGCACTTTATATTTCGAACGTTCGAGTCCATTGTATTTAATAGGGTTCTAAAGTTCGCGCGAACATTCTGTCTGTTCGCAGGTTCTGGTGCGAACCGAACAGGGGGGTGTTCGGCTCATCCCTGGTGGTCAGTGGGAAGAATGCCCCTTACATTGTTGGTCAGTGGAAAGAATGCTCCTTACGATGGTGGTCAGTGGGAAGAATGTCCCTTACATTGGTGATCAGTGAGAAGAATGCACCTTACATTTGTGGTCAGTGGGAAGAATGCCCCTTACATTGTTGGTCAGTGGGAAGAATGTTCCTTACATTGGTGATCAGTGGGAAGAATGTCCCTTACATTGGTGATCAGTGAGAAGAATGTCCCTTACATTGGTGATCAGTGGGAAGAATGTCCCCTTACATTGGTGATCAGTGGGAAGAATGTTCCTTACATTGGTGGTCAGTGAGAAGAATGTTCCTTACATTGGTGATCAGTGGGAAGAATGTCCCTTACATTGGTGATCAGTGGGAAGAATGTCCCTTACATTGGTGATCAGTGGGAAGAATGTCCCTTACATTGGTGATCAGTGGGAAGAATGTCCCTTACATTGGTGATCAGTGGGATGAATGTTCCTTACATTGGTGGTCAGTGGGAAGAATGCTCCTTACATTGGTGATCAGTGGGATGAATGTTCCTTACATTGGTGGTCAGTGGGAAGAATGTCCCTTACATTGGTGATCAGTGGGAAGAATGTCCCTTACATTGGTGATCAGTGGGAAGAATGTTCCTTACATTGGTGATCAGTGGGAAGAATGCTCCTTACATTGGTGATCAGTGGGAAGAATGCTCCTTACATTGGTGATCAGTGGGATGAATGTCCCTTACATTGGTGATCAGTAGTGATGAGCCGAACACCCCCGGGTTCGGTTCGCACCAGAACCCGCGAACGGACCGAAAGTTCGTACGAACATTAGAACCCTATTAAATACAATGGATGCGAACGTTCGAATTCTAAAGTGCTAATTATAACAACTATTATGCATGTTATTGTCCTAAAAAGGGTTTGGGAACCCGGGTTCTGCACCAGGGGACATGTATCAATGCAAAAAGAAGTTTTAAAAACGGTCGTTTTTCGGGAGCAGTCATTTTAATGATGCATAAAGTGAAAAAAAAAAGTCAAATATTCCTTTAAATATCGTACCTGGGGGGTGTCTAAAGTATGCCTGTGAAGTGCCACGTGTTTCCCGTGTTTAGAACTGTCCCTGCACAAAATGACACTTCTAAAGGAAAAAAAAAAGCCATTTAAAACTGCTTGCGGCTTTAATGTAATGTCTGGTCCCGGTAATATGGATGAAAATCTTTAAGAAAAATGGCATAGCTACCCCATGACCCCCCCCCCCCTACCCCAGCCCATTACCAGCCCCTTTGGGTCTTGTATGGATATTAAGGGGAACCCCGCACATAAAATAAAAAAGGCCCTATATACTCTGAACAGCCGTATACAGGCGGTGCATACAAGACAGGGACTGTAGGTTTGTTCTTATGTAGAATCTGTTTGTAATTTTGAACAGGTACATTGTTTAAGTGTAGCTCCAGCCCAAAAATCTATTTTTAAACTTTTTGGAAAACATAGGTAAGGGTTATCACCCCTGTAACATTTGTTTTGCTGTCTGTGCCCCTGTTCAGAACATTTCACCTCACTTTCCGTCCCAATGACAACTGTTTTTGAAATGTGGTGTTTTTCTTGAAACAAGGATTGCTGATAAAGCATCAGTACAGAGGAGACACCTTTCTCCCATATTAATTCTTACAGGAGAGAATTTTCCTTCCTAGGGGTAGATTTCCTCTCACTTCCTGTTGTCTTCTTGCGTTTGCAAGTAGGAGTCGTTTGTAAGTTGGATGTTTGAAAGTAGGGACCTGCCGTAGATACTCTGCAGAAATAGGCCCCTTAGTTGTTGGTGTTGGCACAACACTGTAAGCACTCACAGTTACTCTTGGTTGGTGCTGGAACGCCCTGCTGTCAACTATTATATCAGGAATTGTAATTACATATAATTGTTGAACAGTGGTAGTAAAAATTGGGCCTTTGATGGTGGTGCTGGTGCCACAACACTGTAAGCCCTGACAGTTACTCTTGGTGGGTGCAGCAATGGGCCCTGCTGTGAATTATTAGATCAAGAATTGTAATTGCATGCCCCTGTTGAACAGGGGCTGAAAAATTGGGCCTTTGGTGGTGGTGGTGGTGTTGACACAACACTGTAAGCCCTCAGAGTTACTCTTGGTGGGTGCAGGAATGGGCCCTGCTGTGAATTATTAGATCAAGAATTGTAATTACATGCCCCTGTTGAACAGGGGCTGAAAAATTGGGCCTTAGGCACTGGTGGCACAACACTACAACCCCTCACAGATACTGTACTTGGAGCACAGCAATGAGCCCTGTTGCAAAGTATTGCTTCAAAAATTGTAATGACACGCCCCTGTTAAACAGGGGCTGAAAAATTGGGCCTTAGGCACTGGTGCCACAACACTCCAACCCCTCACAGATACTGTACTTGGAGCACAGCAATGAGCCCTATGGCAAATTATTGCTAAAAAAATTGTAATTACACGCCCCTGTAAAACAGGGGCTGAAAAATTGGGCCTTAGCCACTGGTGGCGGCACCCATAAACAAAAATGATCTTCCAAGCTATCATCATCAATCGTATCATTGAGGACTCGGAGGAGGAGGATAGCCAGTCAACATAACAGCACAGACACTCAGCATCAGCATCAGTCTTGAAGGGATGTGACATGTTAAAATCAATTAGTCTGTTATATCAGCATCAGGTGTGTGGTAGCTGGTGGTGATCCAAGACTGGTTCATCTTGATGAAAGTCAGTCGATCAACCGAGTCGGTGGACAGGCGCACCCTGTGATCCGTGACAAATCCTCCAGCAGCACTGAATGTGCGTTCCGAAAGAACGCTGGATGCAGGACAGGCCAGTAGCTCAATTGCATACTGTGCAAGCTCTGGCCAGTGATCCATCCTCAAGACCCAGTAAGCCAGAGGATTTTCGGTGGGGAAGGTGTCCAAGTCTGACCTTGCCCCTAGATATTCCTGCACCATGTTTATCAGACGCTGGCGATGGTTGCTGGAACCAATCATACTTTGGGGCTGCGGACTAAAGAATTGTCTGAACGCATCGGTCAGACGGCCACCTTCCCCACCGCTCCTTCTTTGACTGGCCGAAGCCTCAGCAACTCGTTGTCCTGGACCAGGAGTTTGTAACCTCCCAGTCTCTGGGAACGCGTTGCACAGACCTTTCTGCAAGGCCTCCCGGAGTTGTCTCATCCTCTGCTCCCTCTGCGACGGTAACATAAGGTCCGCAACCTTACCCTTGTACCGTGGATCAAGGAGAGTGGCCAGCCAGTAATGGTCCCTCTCCTTGATCCGAAGAATACGAGGATCCTTCCGCAGACTTTGCAGGATCAGGGAGGCCATGCAGCGTAGGTTTGCTGAGGCATTCGCTCCGGAGTCCTCTGGGTCACTAAGGACGACATGATCCGCAGTCACCTCCTCCCAGCCACGTACAAGTCCACTGGTTTCTTGGGACTGTAAATCATCCCTAAAAGACTGCTGCTGATGATGCTGAGTGCCAGCCTCCACCTCCATGCTGACACAATCCTCCTCCTCCTCCTCCTCCTCTTCCTCTTCCTGTGCGATGGGTGGGACAGAAGGAACACTGTCTGGGTAAAGGGGGCCTTGAGAGGCAAGGAAGTCCTCCTCTTCCTGCCTCTGTTCTGCCTCAAGTGCCCTGTCCATTATTCCACGCAGCGTGTGCTCCAACAGGTGGACAAGAGGTACAGTGTCACTGATGCATGCACTGTCACTGCTCACCATCCTCGTGGCCTCCTCAAATGGTGCCAGGACAGTGCATGCATCCCTGATCATGCCCCACTGGCGTGGAGAAAAAAAACCAAGCTCCCCTGACCCTGTCCTGGTGCCGTAGTCGCACAGGTACTCATTGATGGCCCTCTGCTGCGTGTGCAGCCGCTGCAGCATGGCCAACGTTGAGTTCCACCTGGTGGACATGTCACATATAAGGCGGTTCTTGGGCAGGTTCAACTCCTTTTGCAGCTCAGCCAGGCGAGCACTGGCATTATAAGATCTGCGGAAATGCACACAGACTTTCCTGGCCTGCCTCAGGACATCCTGTAAGCCCGGGTACCTGCCCAAGAACCGCTGCACCACCAGGTTAAGGACGTGAGCCACACAGGGCACATGGGTCAGTTGTCCCTGTCGGAGGGCGGAGAGGAGGTTGGTGCCATTGTCGCAAACCACCATTCCTGGCTTAAGCTGGCGTGGCGTCAACCACCTCTCGGCCTGGCCCTGCAGAGCAGACAGGACCTCTGCCCCAGTGTGGCTTCTGTCCCCCAAACACACCAGCGCAAGCACGGCATGGCATCTTTTTGCCTGCGTACTTGCGTAGCCCCGTGAACGGCTACGGAGCACCGCTGGTTCATAGGACAAACCACAGGAAGAGGCCATGGAGGAAGAAGAAGAGGAGGGGGTGGAGGAGAGAGGTGTGTCACAACCAGTAGTAGCATTTTGAAGGCGTGGCGGTGGGACAACCTCCAACACTACTGCACCTTGTCCTGCATCCTTCCCAGCTGCCAAAAGAGTGACCCAATGGGCCGTGAAAGAAAGGTAACGTCCCTGTCCATGCCTGCTGGACCATGAGTCAGCGGTAATATGCACCTTACCGCTGACCGCCCTGTCCAGCGAGGCCAAGACATTGCCTTCCACATGCCGGTAGAGAGCCGGAATAGCCTTCCGTGAGAAAAAGTGGCGTTTGGGAACCTGCCACTGAGGAACCGCACATTGCACAAACTCACGGAAGGGGGCCGAGTCTACCAACTGAAAAGGCAGCAGTTGAAGCGCTAGCAATTTAGCCAAGCTAGCATTCAACCGCTGGGCATGTGGATGGCTGGGAGTGAACTTCTTTCGACGGTCCAGCAGCTGGGGCAGGGAAATTTGCCTGCTAGAATCGGACGTCGGTGTACTGCTAGCAGAGTGGCCGCAAGTACTTGGCTGTGACACACCTAATTCTACACCTTCATTCCTCTCAGTGCATGTTTCAGAGAGGACTGAAGTTATAGTGGGGTTGGAAATCCCAGCTGATGCGGTGCAAGGAGAGGTCCGCTTTGTTCTTTGGTGTGGGTCTTTGAGGTAGGCTTGCCAACGAGCTGCATGGCAGGTCAACATATGTCTGGTCAGGCATGTGGTACCCAAGCGGCTGATGTTTTGGCCACGCGATATACGCTTGAGACATATGTTGCAAACAGCAGCTGTGCGATCTGATGCACTAGCCTCAAAAAAGGCCCACACCAAGGAACTTTTTGAATGACGGGCAGAGGCAGCGCCCTGCACAGGCGGAGCTCTGCGGTGTGATTCCGTCGGTGTACTGCCCTTACGCTGGCCACCAAAGGGCATCCTGTCTCGTTGGAGATGTGCCTCCTCCTCATCCTCCTCCTCCTCTCTCCAATTAGGCACCCACGTGGAGTCAGTGACCTCATCATCCCCTCCCTCCTCATCACTGGAGCCAATCTGGCAGTATGCTGCAGCTGCTGGAACATGACTGCCAGATTGGTGTCCTTCTTGAGCATCCCCTCTGTCTGCTCTCACCCTACTGCCTTCCTGTAGCTGGGTTTCATCATCAGACCCTTCGAAACGCTGGGCATCCTCCTGGAGCATGTACCCAACACTGTGCTCAAACAGTTCGGGGGACTCCTCAGGAGGAGGACATGGTGGGTCTAGGGAAGGAGTGACTGATGATGAGTCTGACATTGATACCAGGGAAGAGGACGCTTTGGCAGCTGCTTTGCCAGTACCCTGAGCCTGGGTGAGAGAGGATGAGGAGGAGGGCTTGGTCATCCACTCTACCAAGTCTTCGGCATGATGTGGCTCAACATGTCCAGCTGCCGAAAAGAAGGACAAGCGTGTCCCATGGCCATGTGCTGATGACAATGCACCGCGTCCACGACCAGCACTGTTGCCCCCAGACACAGAGCCTGCTTGCCCTCTTTTATTGCCTCCTGACTGTCTGCCTCTCCTTGTTTGCCTTCCAGACATTCTAATAGATGGCCTGCAGGGAGATGGGAAAAAAGCAATAAGGGCTACCTTCAGGTGTCCTTCTCTGTCCCTTTACTTAAGGATTTCTAAATATGGTTGAGGATGATTGCTTTCGCACAGAATAGCACAACGACAATTTCCCTGACTGTCCAAAAAACAAGGATTTCAAAGATGGTTGATGAGGAATGCTTTAGCACACTATAGCACAAGGAGAATTCCCCTCACTTTCCTTCTTTGTCCCTAGAAACAAGCACTGGCACAGTGAAAGAAACTGACACTCTCCCTACCTAGAGTTTTCTGTCCCTAGAAAAAATGTTTTTTTTAAGCACAATATAGCACAAGGAGAATTCACTCACTGTCCTTCCAGGTCCCTGGAAACAAGGACTTGCACAGTGAAAGAAACTGACACTCTCCCTACCTACAGTTTTCTGTCCCTAGAAAAAATGTTTTTTTTAAGCACAATATAGCACAAGGAGAATTCACTCACTGTCCTTCCAGGTCCCTAGAAACAAGGACTTACACAGTGAAAGAAACTGACACTCTCCCTACCTACAGTTTTCTGTCTCTAGAAAAAATGTGTTTTTTAAGCACAATATAGCACAAGGAGAATTCACTCACTGTCCTTCCAGGTCCCTGGAAACAAGGACTTGCACAGTGAAAGAAACTGACACTCTCCCTACCTACAGTTTTCTGTCCCTAGAAAAAATGTTTTTTTTAAGCACAATATAGCACAAGGAGAATTCACTCACTGTCCTTCCAGGTCCCTAGAAACAAGGACTTACACAGTGAAAGAAACTGACACTCTCCCTACCTACAGTTTTCTGTCCCTAGAAAAAATGTTTTTTTTAAGCACAATATAGCACAAGGAGAATTCACTCACTGTCCTTCCAGGTCCCTAGAAACAAGGACTTACACAGTGAAAGAAACTGACACTCTCCCTACCTACAGTTTTCTGTCTCTAGAAAAAATTTGTTTTTTAAGCACAATAAAGCACAAGGAGAATTCACTCACTGTCCTTCCAGGTCCCTAGAAACAAGGACTTACACAGTGAAAGAAACTGACACTCTCCCTACCTACAGTTTTCTGTCCCTAGAAAAAATGTTTTTTTTAAGCACAATATAGCACAAGGAGAATTCACTCACTGTCCTTCCAGGTCCCTAGAAACAAGGACTTACACAGTGAAAGAAACTGACACTCTCCCTACCTACAGTTTTCTGTCCCTAGAAAAAATGTTTTTTTTAAGCACAATATAGCACAAGGAGAATTCACTCACTGTCCTTCCAGGTCCCTAGAAACAAGGACTTACACAGTGAAAGAAACTGACACTCTCCCTACCTACAGTTTTCTGTCCCTAGAAAAAATGTGTTTTTTAAGCACAATATAGCACAAGGAGAATTCACTCACTGTCCTTCCAGGTCCCTAGAAACAAGGACTTACACAGTGAAAGAAACTGACACTCTCCCTACCTACAGTTTTCTGTCCCTAGAAAATTTTTTTTTTTTAAGCACAATATAGCACAAGGAGAATTCACTCACTGTCCTTCCAGGTCCCTAGAAACAAGGACTTACACAGTGAAAGAAACTGACACTCTCCCTACCTACAGTTTTCTGTCTCTAGAAAAAATGTGTTTTTTAAGCACAATATAGCACAAGGAGAATTCACTCACTGTCCTTCCAGGTCCCTAGAAACAAGGACTTGCACAGTGAAAGAAACTGACACTCTCCCTACCTACAGTTTTCTGTCCCTAGAAAAAATTTTTTTTTTAAGCACACTATAGCACAAGGAGAATTCACTCACTGTCCTTCCAGGTCCCTAGAAACAAGGACTTACACAGTGAAAGAAACTGACACTCTCCCTACCTACAGTTTTCTGTCCCTAGAAAAAATGTTTTTTTTAAGCACAATATAGCACAAGGAGAATTCACTCACTGTCCTTCCAGGTCCCTAGAAACAAGGACTTACACAGTGAAAGAAACTGACACTCTCCCTACCTACAGTTTTCTGTCCCTAGAAAAAATGTTTTTTTTAAGCACAATATAGCACAAGGAGAATTCACTCACTGTCCTTCCAGGTCCCTAGAAACAAGGACTTACACAGTGAAAGAAACTGACACTCTCCCTACCTACAGTTTTCTGTCCCTAGAAAAAATGTTTTTTTTAAGCACAATATAGCACAAGGAGAATTCACTCACTGTCCTTCCAGGTCCCTAGAAACAAGGACTTACACAGTGAAAGAAACTGACACTCTCCCTACCTACAGTTTTCTGTCTCTAGAAAAAATGTGTTTTTTAAGCACAATATAGCACAAGGAGAATTCACTCACTGTCCTTCCAGGTCCCTAGAAACAAGGACTTACACAGTGAAAGAAACTGACACTCTCCCTACCTACAGTTTTCTGTCCCTAGAAAAAATGTTTTTTTTAAGCACAATATAGCACAAGGAGAATTCACTCACTGTCCTTCCAGGTCCCTGGAAACAAGGACTTACACAGTGAAAGAAACTGACACTCTCCCTACCTACAGTTTTCTGTCCCTAGAAAAAATGTTTTTTTTAAGCACAATATAGCACAAGGAGAATTCACTCACTGTCCTTCCAGGTCCCTAGAAACAAGGACTTACACAGTGAAAGAAACTGACACTCTCCCTACCTACAGTTTTCTGTCCCTAGAAAAAATGTTTTTTTTTAAGCACAATATAGCACAAGGAGAATTCACTCACTGTCCTTCCAGGTCCCTAGAAACAAGGACTTACACAGTGAAAGAAACTGACACTCTCCCTACCTACAGTTTTCTGTCTCTAGAAAAAATGTGTTTTTTAAGCACAATATAGCACAAGGAGAATTCACTCACTGTCCTTCCAGGTCCCTAGAAACAAGGACTTGCACAGTGAAAGAAACTGACACTCTCCCTACCTACAGTTTTCTGTCCCTAGAAAAAATGTTTTTTTTAAGCACAATAAAGCACAAGGAGAATTCACTCACTGTCCTTCGAGGTCCCTAGAAACAAGGACTTACACAGTGAAAGAAACTCACACTCTCCCTACCTACAGTTTTCTGTCCCTAGAAAAAATGTTTTTTTTAAGCACAATATAGCACAAGGAGAATTCACTCACTGTCCTTCCAGGTCCCTAGAAACAAGGACTTACACAGTGAAAGAAACTGACACTCTCCCTACCTACAGTTTTCTGTCCCTAGAAAATTTTTTTTTTTAAGCACAATATAGCACAAGGAGAATTCACTCACTGTCCTTCCAGGTCCCTAGAAACAAGGACTTACACAGTGAAAGAAACTGACACTCTCCCTACCTACAGTTTTCTGTCTCTAGAAAAAATGTGTTTTTTAAGCACAATATAGCACAAGGAGAATTCACTCACTGTCCTTCCAGGTCCCTAGAAACAAGGACTTACACAGTGAAAGAAACTGACACTCTCCCTACCTACAGTTTTCTGTCTCTAGAAAAAATGTGTTTTTTAAGCACAATATAGCACAAGGAGAATTCACTCACTGTCCTTCCAGGTCCCTAGAAACAAGGACTTGCACAGTGAAAGAAACTGACACTCTCCCTACCTACAGTTTTCTGTCCCTAGAAAAAATGTTTTTTTTAAGCACAATAAAGCACAAGGAGAATTCACTCACTGTCCTTCGAGGTCCCTAGAAACAAGGACTTACACAGTGAAAGAAACTGACACTCTCCCTACCTACAGTTTTCTGTCCCTAGAAAAAATGTTTTTTTTAAGCACAATATAGCACAAGGAGAATTCACTCACTGTCCTTCCAGGTCCCTAGAAACAAGGACTTACACAGTGAAAGAAACTGACACTCTCCCTACCTACAGTTTTCTGTCCCTAGAAAAAATGTTTTTTTTAAGCACAATATAGCACAAGGAGAATTCACTCACTGTCCTTCCAGGTCCCTAGAAACAGGGACTTACACAGTGAAAGAAACTGACACTCTCCCTACCTACAGTTTTCTGTCCCTAGAAAAAATGTTTTTTTTAAGCACAATATAGCACAAGGAGAATTCACTCACTGTCCTTCCAGGTCCCTGGAAACAAGGACTTGCACAGTGAAAGAAACTGACACTCTCCCTACCTACAGTTTTCTGTCCCTAGAAAAAATGTTTTTTTTAAGCACAATAAAGCACAAGGAGAATTCACTCACTGTCCTTCCAGGTCCCTAGAAACAAGGACTCACACAGTGAAAGAAACTGACACTCTCCCTACCTACAGTTTTCTGTCCCTAGAAAAAATGTTTTTTTTAAGCACAATATAGCACAAGGAGAATTCACTCACTGTCCTTCCAGGTCCCTAGAAACAAGGACTTACACAGTGAAAGAAACTGACACTCTCCCTACCTACAGTTTTCTGTCCCTAGAAAAAATGTTTTTTTTAAGCACAATATAGCACAAGGAGAATTCACTCACTGTCCTTCCAGGTCCCTAGAAACAAGGACTTACACAGTGAAAGAAACTGACACTCTCCCTACCTACAGTTTTCTGTCTCTAGAAAAAATGTGTTTTTTAAGCACAATATAGCACAAGGAGAATTCACTCACTGTCCTTCCAGGTCCCTGGAAACAAGGACTTGCACAGTGAAAGAAACTGACACTCTCCCTACCTACAGTTTTCTGTCCCTAGAAAAAATGTTTTTTTTAAGCACAATAAAGCACAAGGAGAATTCACTCACTGTCCTTCCAGGTCCCTAGAAACAAGGACTTACACAGTGAAAGAAACTGACACTCTCCCTACCTACAGTTTTCTGTCCCTAGAAAAAATGTTTTTTTTAAGCACAATATAGCACAAGGAGAATTCACTCACTGTCCTTCCAGGTCCCTAGAAACAAGGACTTACACAGTGAAAGAAACTGACACTCTCCCTACCTACAGTTTTCTGTCTCTAGAAAAAATGTTTTTTTTAAGCACAATATAGCACAAGGAGAATTCACTCACTGTCCTTCCAGGTCCCTGGAAACAAGGACTTGCACAGTGAAAGAAACTGACACTCTCCCTACCTACAGTTTTCTGTCCCTAGAAAAAATGTTTTTTTTAAGCACAATAAAGCACAAGGAGAATTCACTCACTGTCCTTCCAGGTCCCTAGAAACAAGGACTTACACAGTGAAAGAAACTGACACTCTCCCTACCTACAGTTTTCTGTCCCTAGAAAAAATGTTTTTTTTAAGCACAATATAGCACAAGGAGAATTCACTCACTGTCCTTCCAGGTCCCTAGAAACAAGGACTTACACAGTGAAAGAAACTGACACTCTCCCTACCTACAGTTTTCTGTCCCTAGAAAAAATGTTTTTTTTAAGCACAATATAGCACAAGGAGAATTCACTCACTGTCCTTCCAGGTCCCTAGAAACAAGGACTTACACAGTGAAAGAAACTGACACTCTCCCTACCTACAGTTTTCTGTCCCTAGAAAAAATGTTTTTTTTAAGCACAATATAGCACAAGGAGAATTCACTCACTGTCCTTCCAGGTCCCTAGAAACAAGGACTTACACAGTGAAAGAAACTGACACTCTCCCTACCTACAGTTTTCTGTCCCTAGAAAAAATGTTTTTTTTAAGCACAATATAGCACAAGGAGAATTCACTCACTGTCCTTCCAGGTCCCTAGAAACAAGGACTTGCACAGTGAAAGAAACTGACACTCTCCCTACCTACAGTTTTCTGTCCCTAGAAAAAATGTTTTTTTTAAGCACAATATAGCACAAGGAGAATTCACTCACTGTCCTTCCAGGTCCCTAGAAACAAGGACTTACACAGTGAAAGAAACTGACACTCTCCCTACCTACAGTTTTCTGTCCCTAGAAAAAATGTTTTTTTTAAGCACACTATAGCACAAGCACAAAACACACTGACACTCTCCCTACCTATCCTTCTCTTTCCCTAAACTAAAGGAATCCAGGTTAAGCAAGAAAGAAATAAAAGTCACTGTCCCTGCCTATGCTGCTCTATCCCTGCTCCGGAACACACTACACTAGGCCACCGTGCTGGCGGCCTTTTATAGTGTGGGGCGTGTACTAAACACCCTCAGCAATAATTGGCCACAGGCATCCTGCCTGTGGCCAATCATTGCTCTCCTCGCTGCCGGCGCTGTGATTGGCCAAGCATGCGGGGTCACAGTGCATGCTTGGCCAATCACAGCGTCTGGATGACACTGCGATGGCGTAGTGCATTGTGGGCCGTTCGCGTCACTCGAATTTGGCGCGAACGGCCCAAATCGTTCGATCTTCGTCGAACGATCGAACAGCCGATGTTCGAGTCGAACGTATGTTCGATTCGAACACGAAGCTCATCCCTAGTGATCAGTGAGAAGAATGCTCCTTACATTGGTGATCAGTGGGAAGAATGCTCCTTACATTGGTGATCAGTGAGAAGAATATTCCTTACATTGGTGATCAGTGGGAAGAATGTTCCTTACATTGGTGATCAGTGAGAAGAATGCCCCTTACATTGGTGATCAGTGGCAAGAATGCTCCTTACAATGGTGATCAGTGGGAAGAATGTCCCTTACATTGGTGATCAGTGGGAAGAATGTTCCTTACATTGATGATCAGTGAGAAGAATGTTCCTTACATTGGTGATCTGTGGGAAGAATGTCCCTTACATTGGTGATCAGTGGGAAGAATGTTCCTTACATTGGTGATCAGTGAGAAGAATATTCCTTACATTGGTGATCAGTGGGAAGAATGATCCTTACATTGGTGATCAGTGAGAAGAATGTCCTTACATTGGTGATCAGTGGGAAGAATGATCCTTACATTGGTGATCAGTGAGAAGAATGTCCTTACATTGGTGATCAGTGGGAAGAATGCTCCTTACATTGGTGATCAGTGGGAAGAATGTCCTTACATTGGTGATCAGTGGGAAGAATGTTCCTTACATTGGTGATCAGTGGGAAGAATGTTCCTTACATTGGTGATCAGTGGGAAGAATGTTCCTTACATTGGTGATCAGTGGGAAGAATGATCCTTACATTGGTGATCAGTGAGAAGAATGTTCCTTACATTGGTGATCAGTGGGAAGAATGTTCCTTACATTGGTGATCAGTGGGAAGAATGTTCCTTACATTGGTGATCAGTGGGAAGAATGTCCCTTACATTGGTGATCAGTGGGAAGAATGCTCCTTACATTGGTGATCAGTGAGAAGAATGTTCCTTACATTGGTGATCAGTGGGAAGAATGCTCCTTACATTGGTGGTCAGTGGGAAGAATGTCCCTTACATTGGTGATCAGTGGGAAGAATGCTCCTTACATTGGTGATCAGTGGGAAGAATGCTCCTTACATTGGTGATCAGTGGGATGAATGTCCCTTACATTGGTGATCAGTGAGAAGAATGCTCCTTACATTGGTGATCAGTGGGAAGAATGTTCCTTACATTGGTGATCAGTGGGAAGAATGCTCCTTACATTGGTGATCAGTGGGAAGAATGTTCCTTACATTGGTGATCAGTGGGAAGAATGATCCTTACATTGGTGATCAGTAGGAAGAATGTTCCTTACATTGGTGATCAGTGGGAAGAATGTTCCTTACATTGGTGATCAGTGGGAAGAATGCTCCTTACATTGGTGATCAGTGAGAAGAATGCTCCTTACATTGGTGATCAGTGGGAAGAATGTTCCTTACATTGGTGATCAGTGAGAAGAATGCCCCTTACATTGGTGATCAGTGGGAAGAATGTCCCTTACATTGGTGATCAGTGAGAAGAATGCTCCTTACATTGGTGATCAGTGGGAAGAATGTTCCTTACATTGGTGATCAGTGGGAAGAATGTTCCTTACATTGGTGATCAGTGGGAAGAATGCTCCTTACATTGGTGATCAGTGGGAAGAATGTTCCTTACATTGGTGATCAGTGGGAAGAATGTTCCTTACATTGGTGATCAGTGGGAAGAATGATCCTTACATTGGTGATCAGTGGGAAGAATGTTCCTTACATTGGTGATCAGTGGGAAGAATGCTCCTTACATTGGTGATCAGTGGGAAGAATGATCCTTACATTGGTGGTCAGTGAGAAGAATGTCCCTTACATTGGTGATCAGTGAGAAGAATGTCCTTACATTGGTAATCAGTGGGAAGAATGTTCCTTACATTGGTGATCAGTGAGAAGAATGTTCCTTACATTGGTGATCAGTGGGAAGAATGCTCCTTACATTGGTGGTCAGTGGGAAGAATGTCCCTTACATTGGTGATCAGTGGGAAGAATGTCCCTTAAATTGGTGGTCAGTGGGAAGAATGTCCCTTACATTGGTGGTCAGTGGGAAGAATGCACCTTACGATGGTGGTCGGTGGGAAGAATGCTCCTTACATTGGTGATCAGTGGGAAGAATGTCCCTTAAATTGGTGGTCAGTGGGAAGAATGTCCCTTACATTGGTGGTCAGTGGGAAGAATGTCCCTTACATTGGTGATCAGTGGGAAGAATGTCCCTTAAATTGGTGGTCAGTGGGAAGAATGTCCCTTAAATTGGTGGTCAGTGGGAAGAATGTCCCTTACATTGGTGGTCAGTGGGAAGAATGTCCCTTACATTGGTGATCAGTGGGAAGAATGTCCCTTAAATTGGTGGTCAGTGGGAAGAATGTCCCTTAAATTGGTGGTCAGTGGGAAGAATGCACCTTACGATGGTGGTCAGTGGGAAGAATGCTCCTTACATTGGTGATCAGTGGGAAGAATGTCCCTTAAATTGGTGGTCAGTGGGAAGAATGTCCCTTACAATGGTGATCAGTGAGAAGAATGTCCCTTACATTGGTGATCAGTGGGAAGAATGTCCCTTAAATTTGTGGTCAGTGGGAAGAATGTCCCTTACATTGGTAATCAGTGGGAAGAATGAACCTTGCATCGGAGATCAGTGGGAAGAATGTTCCCCTAGCAACCTGTTGAGGAACCCTGTTTGAGAAAGGCTGATTTAGAAGATTCATTGCTGGGTTCAGTGGTTTCAAGTTGGAATAAAGCTGATGCCACACTGAAGATTTAGTGGCAGATTCACCCTTGGTGGTCCCAAATGCTCTCCAGCATCTCAAGCAAGCCAAACACACACCTGCCCCCACTCTGCTGAGATCTTCCCTGCATGGTCTGCATGGCATGGTGCAGCCTTAATCACGTTTAGCTACTCCTGTGCAACAAAAAAAGTCTCACCTTGCCCATCACAATGGTATCCATCACATTTTGTGTCCATGCCATAGTAGAAGAAATACCGGGCCTTCTGGAATACATGAATTATTAAATCTGATCTCAAGGCAGTCATAAAAAAATGCAACTTAATGCATGTTATTAATGCATTAAGTTGCATGTTAATGCATGTTTATTAATACATCATTGAATGTATTTTTTAAACGCAAGCAGCAAGTAGCAGAATTTGACTTTGTATCATCCTCTTGCAATCCATTGTACAGCAGAGCCCAGAATGGGAGAGGGAGAAGCAGCCCATGGAACCAGGCAGTTGTGCTGCAGTCAGGGCCATCTTTAATATTGATTGCACCCTGCGCACTTGTCAACTATTTTCGGGCAGTGTAGGCTCAAGGGGCAGCTGCTTTGGACCCCACAACAATGACTGGACCCGGGGCAGCTGCCCCTTTTGCCCTGCCTTAAAGACAGCCCTGGCTGCAGTGCTTATGATCTAACTGCGCTGCTTCTCTTTTTACTGCCCAGTCACAGGTAGGGTGACCACATTTCCAAACTGCCATTCAGGGACACACCTCCTCTCTCACCTTCCCCAAAAAAAGATGAGGGGGGGGGATGTAGTCTCGGGGTTGATGGGGAATTTGGTGGTGGGTTATTTGTCAGGTGAATATGCCACTTGCCACCAGATGCAGTACCGCTTGCCACCCATAGCCTGCCACCAGATGCAGTGCTACTGTCACCCCCTCTGCATGAGCCACTTGCGTAGAAGGAAAGGAGTGGTGTCACTATCTGGAGAGTGAAGATCACACCAGTCCCTGCCGCTTGCCGCTGGGTGCCGGAAAAGGAGGAGGTGCCGAGGTGGGTGGGGACAGCAGTGCTGCACTAGGCGCAGGCCTCGCTCCCGGTCTCACTGTCTGAGAGTAAATTGTCACTGGTTGCAAGATGCCAGGCAGCGCTGGCCCTAGCAACCAGTTCCGGAAATGTAGTTATTAGTTAGTAGGGGGTGGCTGTGTTCTATATTTCATTCCGGGACATTGTATTGTCCCAGAATGAAGGTGCCCGGGACCCAGGACAGACATGTCAATTGCGGGACAGTCCCGGGCAATCCGGGACACGTGGGCACCCTAGTCACAGGCCAGGGGAGGAACAAGACCTGTATGTGTTACTTAGTTGTAGCAGAGTCAGGTCTCCTGACAGGGCTGTGTGCCAGAGCTGTGTAAATCTGATAAGTGGATGAACAGAGATACAAATCCTTTGGCAGGCAAAACAGATCCCTTCCATGTATTTCATCTGTGCGTTTCTCTGTTTGTCTGGATTTCAGCATTAAAGATTAACTTGCCGATCGGTTCTGTGACCTTTATAAAGGCGTTTCACCTGCAGCCGCGTGCGTTCCTACAGTCATTGAACTTCTCGCCAAGTCCGAATTGGCTTCTGATTTGCAGCAGAGATTATGCTATCCCATCAATTACAATCTGCCTATTGGTCGGTTAATAACAATCATCGAATAAACAGCAAGTGCTGCAGACAAAGGAATATTAATACGGTATAGCGGCGGTTTTCCTGCTCCTAAATAAATTGTTTTAATGTTTTTAGCTCCAGAGGGACCTTGTTCTGCAAAAGATTTGCTGCGCAGTATTAATACAGTATGCCTGGGAGGGCTGTCGGAGAAGGAATGTGACATGAATTATAATGCCAAAAAACGCTGCTATCTTGCAGTCATGCCGGGGTCACTGCCATAGTAATTTTTATCAGGCAGTAGAGCCTCGAGGACAACCTCGGTGCTGCGCCATCAGTCAGATGCGGATCATCGATGACGACGTTTTTCTTTAAAGCAGAACGCCAGCCAAAAACAACAAGATAAGATGAATAGCCCAATAATAGATAAAATAATAAAAAGCAGCTTCTGCTGCAATATTCACCTTCAGCCCAGAGATTTCACCCCGCTGTACTTTTTTTCTGCCAGTCAGATAGCCAGCATCGTTAGACCAACTTCCTCTGAGCCCAAGTCATCCTGGATCCACCCCCCCCCCCCCAAATGTACACTTTTTTAAATTTAAAAATAAGAAAACAGTAAAGTTAGCCCAATTATTTATTTATTTTTTATATTGTGAATTTATGATTGAGAAATTTCAGGAAAATACCGCATTATAGTCACTAGATGGAGCAGCCAGTCATCTATCAACTGTTACTACATCACAGTCTGTTTTGGTGCGTATGTGAAGTCGAGGACATTGCTCTGACTCTTCTATGCTTTGGATGCAGGCTAACTTTATCCTTTATTACACTACAGGTTGTCTTTGTGTGTTTGTGAGGCAGAGGACATTACTCTGGCTGAGCTTTACTGTTACCCTACAAGGTGGATTTTTCTACATTCAGAGTCAACATCTTATCTGACCAAGCTATATGCCCCATTTAGTGAATGTATTTTCTTTGGATTGTGTGCTATACACAAAAAAATTGATCCATTAAATATCTTGGTGCCATACGATCCCATATTTGATTTAAATGCCTGTTGGAAACTGGACTTCAGACAGTGGATTGCTGGAGTGGAAAAGCTACGGTGTGGAGACTGTTCCCAGGGTTGCATACAAGAGAGTGGTTAGGTCGAGTAAAGGTCTTGGCAGGCTGCAGGCAAGAGAGTAGTCAGGTCCAGGCAGGGGTCAAGGAAGGTGTCAGACAAGAGAGTAGTCAGGTCCAGGCAGGGGTCAAGGAAAGCAGCAGACAAGAGAGTAGTCAGGTCCAGGCAGGGGTCAAGGCAGGTGTCAGACAAGAGAGTAGTCAGGTCCAGATAGGGGTCAAGGCAGGTGTCAGACAAGAGAGTAGTCAGGTCCAGATAGGAATCAAAGCAGGTGTCAGACAAGAGAGTAGTCAGGTCCAAACAGGGGTCAAGGCAGGTGTCAGACAAGAGAGTAGTCAGGTCCAGGCAGGGGTCGAGGCAGGCAGCAGACGAGAGAGTAGTCAGGTCCAAGCAGGGATCAAGGTAGACAGCAGACAAGAGAGTTGTCAGGTCCAGGCAAAGGTGTTGGCAGTCAACAGGCAAGAGTGTAGTCAGGGGTCAAAACAGATACGAGGGTAGTCAGATCAATCTAAGTTGACAACAAAACAGGTAAGTATGATAGCACTTTTAGCTCATGGGGCTCCGGTGATAAGACACAAAATCAGCTACTTCAAATACCCTTCTGGTCAGAGGACATGCTCAATGTCTTTACTGGGAACTTAGGAAGTCCTGGAGACAGTGGAGGTCCTAGGAATCCTGTAACTCCCAGCAGAGATCCTACAAGGAATCCTGAATGACCCAACCTCATATCAGCTTGGCTAACGGGTTTACCCTATATTCCAACTTGCTTACATCCATCCAGGCCCGGACTGGGACAAAAAATAGGCCTGGGCATTTTAGACTGAGCAGCCCATGGCTAATTTACCAGGAGGCACGAAGAGCATGAGGGGGTGGTGGAGAATGTGGGGGGGTGGAGAACACGGGGGAGTGTGGAGAGCACTAGGTGGGCCAGAGAGCACTAGGGGGGCCAGAGAGCACGGGGGGGTGGAGAGCACTAGGGGCAGCCGTATTGAAATTGTCCATCAACATTGGTGCCCTTTTCATCTCTGTGCATCATTTTGTGAGTAAAATGTGCAAATACGCCCATCAACATGCCCTGCTAAGACGTATACTTTATTGTTTAAATCACTCCCGCCCCTTGCAGAGTAGCAGTAGATTCGGGAACGTGCGGCATTAGCATCGGGAGCGTGCGGCATATTGGCGCATGCGCCGTGTAGAGCTGAGTGTCAGCTCTACATGTTCGGCTATTTTCGGAGGCTTGGTAGGCTCGGTTGAGGTTTGTACTACCCAAGCGCCGCGCCTGCGCAGCACAGGGGGGTCCAAATCCGCCGGGGAAACATTTTCGGCAGGACACCGGCTTCCCTCCTCTCCCACCCATTGTTGCTGTTGATGTTGATGTTTTAGGATGAGTGGGGGAAGGGGTCGGTAAATATGCCATTTACCGGCCCCTTCCCCTTGAATGAACATCGTCAGTGATCAGTAGAGTGTGTTTGAGCTTTGGGATGCACACCCTAATGCCAAAGGCTGTGCACACCTATGATCTCTAACAATCAGATATTTTTTAATTGAATACATTTTTTACAATACTTTTTTTCAAAGAAGCCTCACTGCACTTCCTGAATTCTCACCTAGATGAGAATGACGTATTTGTTGTTGTATGTAGGTCCCCTGTGATACCCACATCATGCATTCCAGGAGGCCTCAGTGTACGCTATGGTACATGCACCACAATGCATTATCAGGGGGCTACTGTCTTTTCCTAGTTCTTGCAACCATCCTCCTGATGATGCACCATGACGCATGCACATTATCATAGGGCTGGCTGCAAGAACCTGGAGAAGACAACTGGCCCCCTGATGATGTCAGAGAAGAAGATGGTGGCACAGGACCAGGTGTGCAGTAATGGACCGGTGGATTCTTTTATAACTCCACTGAATCACTGGGTGTGTAAGTATGTTTTTCATGCATAACCTAGCAAAAAGTATGGGGGGGGGAGTAAATTTGCTCTTTACGGATAACCACTTACTGCCTAGAACAGAAGTCTCCAAACTGCGGTCTGGGGGCCGGATGCAGCCCTTTGCTTGCCTTTAGCCGGCCCTTGGGACACCATTCCATCCACTGACACCACCAATGGGGCATAATTCCTGTCACTGACACCAACAATGGGGCACTATTCCTCCCAGTGACACCATCAAAAGGGCACACTTTCTCCCACTGACACCAAGCATGGGGCACAAGTCCTTCTAATTGACACCAATGATGGGGCACATTTCCTTCCATTGACCCCAATGATGGAGCACAATTCCTTCCATTGACACCAACAATTGGGCACAATTTCTTCCATTGACACCAACATTTGGGCACAATTTCTTCCATTGACACCAACATTTGGGCACAATTCCTTCCATTGGCACCAACGATAGGGCATGATTCCTTCCATTGACACCAACGATGTGGTACAATTCCTTCCATTGACACCACCAATGGGGCACAATTCCTTCCATTGACACCAACGATGGGGCACAATTCCTTCCATTGACACCAATGATGAGGCATAATTCCTTCCATTGATACCAAAGCTGAGACACTATTCTTCCTACTGACACCAACAATGGGACATTATTCCTCTCACTGACGCCAACGAAAGGGCACAATACCTTTCACTCACACCAATGATGGGGCAGAATTTGTTTTACTGACACCAACGATGGGGCACTATTTCTTCCACTGAAATCAACAATGAAGCACTATTCCTCCCACTGACACCAAAGATGTGGCATTGTTTACTCCCACTGGATGCTGGAAAATTTTGTACTCCAACTGGCCCTAGTCCAGCCCCCCTAAAGTCTCAAGGACAGTAAACTGGCCCTTTGTTTAGAAAGTTTGGAGACCCCTTGCCTTGATTCATTTATAGTGCTTGTGAGCAGATCAGATCATGTATGCTCTTCCAAGTAGGGTGACAAAGAGGGCCTTCCACTATTGGAAGTCTTACCTATTCGGAATATCTCTGTGCAGAGTTTGGACACTGGGCGCTTTGAAATTCCTTGCACCCATGTGATCCCACAATCATTGAGACCACTATCAATTTTTCCAAGCATGCATGGGCTCACCACTAACAGTGGAAGCTTTATAAATACATAAGCATGCACTCTCACACCATCCGAACATGCATGTTTATGCCTGTGGAGGAGGAGAAGAGGCAGCATGCCCAGGAAACTCCAATACTAGCTTTATCAGGGGAAACAATAGTAATAGGATAAAATTATCCAGCTCAACTGATCTGTATTTCCCCAGATATTGTCATCTTTTAATGGGCCTGAGCATGGCCAGTGGGCACAGACATAATTAATGTTAGTAGCCCAGCCTAGCCAAACAGGACAGCGACTGTGTCTACGGGAGGCAATCATTAGCTATATAACGTATCTATACATAAACAGTATAGATGAGTTATATAAAACTGTATAATGTGTACACATTGCCATGCACTAGGCACATTTAGGCACAGAGAATGATTCTTTAATCAGGGAGTGAGGCCTTTCGGGGACCACTCAGCTACTGTAGTACAATCTATGATCGCTCTGACTCTGTACACGTGCAGGCACGAGAGCCCAATTCACTGTGTCTATAGGGTGTTGTGAAAGAAGTAGAGCATCGGCTCCATTCATTATCGTGAGCAGCGTTGACGCGTTTCGAGACTATGAGCTTTATAAACTGTGTAGTAGCACTGAGGGAAATGTAACAAGAAGATATGGCCAAGCAAATTAAAAACTTTCCAGTATTTTATAGAATTTTAACTACCACTAAGCGCTAAATGAGACAAATAAAAAAAAATAGGATTTCTAGAAGGAATTGACTTAGCAATAATGGTGCTAGTATTTAACTCTACAGTTTCTTCCTCCGCCTATACTGTAGTTAAAGGATTGTTTTTCTAGATCTGGGACGGTGCTTGGAACCTGGGAACACCCCGACCTGCATTTCCACAGTTTTCGATTCAGGCCCAGGTTGAGTAAATGTATAAGATGCTGACCCTGAGTCATTTTTAAAGAGAACTCATTCTTTGCCCATTCAGGATAAAGTGACAGGTGCATCTCCTCCACTGCTTTTCATAACTTCCTGGTGTTGCCCGCCAACCGATTCACCTGCCGATGCAAGTGAAAAAGTTCTGCTGGTCTGGTTGGAGTCTGGTTGGCTAAGGGCACCCCTTACCCCATGTGACAGCTCTTGGGCTTGTAGATTGACAGCTCAGGCACCCAGAACTGCCTTGTTGGAGGAAGGGGAGAGAGTCACATGCATCACCATACCAGAAACTATGGAGTTTTAGTATTCAGTTCTTTTATTGGGCTCTTTGTGTATTGGTCCAGTTTACACTGACCTTGCTCCAGTGTGTTGACCCAACTTGTCTTGACCTGGTTGCTTCGATACCCACCATGAACTGGATTGCCCTTGCCTTTCTCTTATGCCCTGTACACGCGATCGGATTTCCGATCAAATAAAATCCAATGGATTTTTCCGTCGGAATTCCGATGAAACTGACTTTCATCAGTCTTGCCTACACACCATCAGACAAAATTCCGACCGTCCAAAACGCCGTGACGTACAACACGTACGACGGCACTATAAATGGGAAGTTCAAATCCAACGGCGCCACCCTTTGGGCTGCTTTTGCTGATTTCGTGTTACCGCGTGTTAGTAAAAGTTTGGTGAGAGCCGATTTGCACTTTTCAGCCTCATGCTTTTCAGTCCGTTACAGCGTGATAAATGTGCCGTCTCCATTACGAACGCTAGTTTTATCAGAACGAGCGCTCCCGTCTTCTAATTTAGTCTGAGCATGATTTTTCTCCGATGGAGTTCCCCACAGACGACAGGAATTTCCTATCGTTTTTTTTTCCATCGGAAAAATTTAAAACATGTTCTATTTTTTGAAACCGATGGAAAAAAAGTGAGATGGGGCCCACACACGATCGTTTTTTCCGATGAAAAAAATCCATCTGACTTTTTTCATCGGAAAAAACGATCGTGTGTACAGGGCATAAGATTTTGACTTGATTTGGAAATTTGGCTTCTGCTTACCTGGATTGGACCCCTGATTTTGCAAACAACATAGTCCTTGTTGCCAAAGGGGACTACATATCCAAACTTGTCTTGACCTGGTTGCTTCGATACCCACCATGAACTGGATTGCCCTGGCCTTTCTCTTGGATTTTAACTTGTTTTGGAAATTTGGCTTCTGCTTACCTGGATTGGACCCCTGCTTTTACAAACAATATAGTCCGTGTTGCCAAAAGGGACTACATATTCCAAAGCCCAGAGAACTGCAGATTTCTGACTTTGCCTGGTTCCAATATGTTTAACAAATATTCACAATGATAAATCCCCATAGCTCTCTTGCTCACCTCACCAATTGAATATAAGGTATGCACAAGCAAACAGACATCAACAGAGGAGGATTGATGCACTGCACATAAAGTCCTAACTCGATTGTACCTTCTTACTGATTTGACACCTGACCGTGCCCACTCTCACCTTTTGCACAAGTGGCGTTTTCCAATACCTTTCTATTGTTCTCAAGGCCTGGGGGCATTTAAGTATCTTCAAGCACATATAAGAAGGGTGGCCCCCAAAAATATATTCTAATCTGTAGGGACCATACTGTATAGAGGACACATTGATTTATAACTTTTCCATAAATTTGCAAATTAAGGCAAATTGAGACCTGACCATAAATGCCCAGATTTGACTGTAGCATTGAGGCCCACCTTTTTTTCTGGTACAACATGGATTGAAGGAGTGGATGTGTGACTAATACCTTCAGCAGGGCCAGACTTACCATTGGGCTTGACTAGGCTCAAGCCCATGGGCCCCGCCCAATAGGGGGCCCCGCGCTTGCGCACATTAGCCCCTCTAAACCAGCATTTAAAGCTTGCCGGAATGCAGTCTGTGAGAACTTCCCCTCTGTCCGGCACAAAGGAGAAGTCTTGCAGTGTTTAGCTCCTTCCACTCTTCCTGATACTCCCCTGTGTGACTAAAGAAGACGTCACAAAAGGGGAGTGAAAGAAAACAGCAGCCGCAGACACAGCAACGAATGGTTACGGCGCAACGGCGCATGCGCGAGATTACCGACAGGGACACAGTAAGGGCGGAAGCGACGTCATAATTTGAATCACATAACAGCAGTATGAATGGCACTTGAGATACCCGGAAATACAGAGAACAAAACCACCCTAAAAAAGGTATTTGCAGGCCTCGTTTTTGGGGGATATATATATATATGTATTGCATTGGGATGAGCTGTTATAACTTAAAGTGGATGTAAACCCAAATTATTTTTATTTTTTTTCTGCTGTCACAATGTAGTGTATAAGATTTCCTATCATTTGTGCCAGGTCTTGCCACAACGAGTTAATCCAGCTCTGAGCAATCCTCTTTTATTGTTCAGTAAGATAAAACGGACAAACAGAGTTACCTTTGTCCGTTTCGCCCCCTTGCTTTGAGTGACAGGTTATTTACACATCTTGTGCACTAGCTTTAGACAGGCATTCATTTTTAATTCCCACCCCCACTCCTTTTCTGGAGTCATGTGGTTACTTTTCTGGATTTTGACTGGATGTTAGTGATCATAGCAGAAGGAATACACAGGAGAAAATGCATGTTGACAAGGGGAGTGTAGAGGTGGGCGGGGAGTCTACTGACATCACGACTCCACCCACCGAGCTCCAGACAACAGATCCACCCACAGAATCTGCAGTTTTTCAGTTCTTATAACAGACAGAGGGGAGACATTTGACAGATAAGGATACATGCAGGAGGCATCTATATCCTTATAGATCAGCACTATGGCAGTAGATTAGAAAGGATGAGAGTGGCTTTACATCCACTTTAATAATTGAAAAACTGCAAACATCGGCTGGGGCTTACTTCCTCTTTAATTTTTCATTGAATTGTTCGATTTAAAGTAATGTATAGAAGGTAGGGCCCGAAAGTGACTCAAGCCCAGGGGCCCCCACCACCCTAAGTCCTGCCCTGACCTTCAGGCAGGTCACACAAGATTTTCAAATAAGTTGGGAATTATCGTCTACGCCGTTTTTATTGGGTTTCTTTTATTGCTGGGCTAACGCAGCGGATTAATAGAAAACCTAAACCTCAGGTAAAGTCTTGCACCCTTTTGTCTCTTTATAGTTCTGTACCCCACATGTTCTGATCTGCTTTAGAGGAGAAAGGGGGCCAAATCTCCACTGTCAGATGACGTCATTCAGCTGCTCCAGACTCTGGAGGGATCCCAACTTTAACCTCCCTGGCGGTATGATTCTGTCAGATTTTAAGTGCTGAAAGCGGTACCATTATTCTGCGGAGTTCGGCGCCAAATTCAAAAAGTGAAACACTTGTTTCGGAGCATGCCCAGTCGCTCCTTCTTCAAGCATACCCAGTCGCTCCTGGCTTGAAGAAGGAGCGACTGGGCATGCCCCGAAACACGTACCCCCCACTCTGACGTCACTTTCAGTTGCCTGGATTCTGTGCTGGTCCTGACAGCACAGCCCCCTATCTTGGATCAGAGAGACAGTATTTACCACCGCTGGTCGGCTAGAACTTGCATCTGCAGCTGTCTTACTCCCAGAAGGCATCCCGCTGGACGTTATGGATTCATTGATATGCCTGTTTTTCACTTCCATCTTAAAAGTGTTTTTAACCCTTCCTTGTCATTAACCACTTCAGCCCCCGGACCATTTGGCTGCCCAAAGACGAGAGCACGTTTTGCGATTCGGCACTGCGGCGCTTTAACTGACAATTGCGCGGTAGTGCGACGTGGCTCCCAAACAAAATTGGCGTCCTTTTTTTCCCACAAATAGAGCTTTCTTTTGGTGGTATTTGATCACCTCTGCGTTGTTGTTGTTTTGCGCTATAAACAAAAATAGAGCGACAATTTGGAAAAAAAAAGCAATATTTTTTACTTTTTGCTATAATAAATATCCCCCAAAAATATATATATAAAAAAAAAAATTTCCTCAGTTTAGGCCGATACGTATTCTTCTACATATTTTTGGTAAAACAAAACGAAATAATCGTTTATTTATTGGTTAGCGTCTATAAAATAGGGGATAGTTTTATGGCATTTTTATTAATAATTTTTTTTTTTACTAGTAATGGCGGCGATCAGCGATTTTTATCATGACTGCGACATTATGGCGGACACTTTTGGCGCTATTTTGGGACCATTCACATTTATACAGCGATCAGTGCTATAAAAATGCACTGATTACTGTGTAAATGTGACTGGCACTGAAGGGGTTAACCACTAGGGGGCTAGGAAGGGGTTAAATGTGTCCTAGGGATGTGTTCTAACTGTGACACGACACTAATCGCTGCTCCCGATGAGAGGTAGCAGACGATCAGTGTCCTGTCGCTAGGCAGAACAGGGAGATGCTTGTTTACACAGGCATCCCCTGTTCTGCAGCTCCGTGACACACGATCGCGGGACATCGGCGGACATCGATCACGGAGCTTGCGGCAGGGGCGTGCGTGCGCCCACACGGCAGCAAATTTAAAGGGACGTACCTGTAAGCCCTTTTGCCTGTCCGTGCCATTCTGCTGACGTAAATGTTCATGCGGCGGTCAGCAAGTGGTTAAAGTGTTTTATTACTGCACTTAGAAGCGCCTTCTTCTCTGCTTTGTTCAGGCTCTCCGTGGCATGCTGAGAGGCTGGGACAGCTGCCGCTCCAGCATCTGGATGTATCCCGACATTAAAGTTGGGATCCCTCCAGAGTCTAGAGCAGCTGAATAACGTCAGCTGACAGTGTCCCTTCCTTGTCATCAAAGTGTCTTTTTTTTACTGCACTTAGAAGTGCCTTCTTCTCTGCTTTGTGTGCGTGCTTCCCTCTTCTGAAGTGCTGCTGTGGTGCATTAATCACATCTCAAGAGCCAGTCATTTACTGTTTGTTAAATTCTCCTTGTTATCCAGAGCGCCCTATTCTCCACACTCCTCACTGAGAGCCTGAGCCAACCGCTCCCGTTCCCGTGCACAGCCCGGCTATCCAGGGAGCGCTGGAGGGGCAGAGCAGAGAGCTGGGGACTAACAGTAGTCTTTGATCACTCAGTTCTCGGTCTTAGAGGAGGCAGGGGGCAGATATAGTGTTGGATCGATACTGCATTCACCTAGGTGAAGATGAATGTTTGCTATTTTTCAATCCTGCACTTCTCTATTAAATCCTATGTGACAATGCTGCTTCTTGCCCTCATACTGCAGTGCTCTATGCTGGCAGAGCTGAGTAACAGCAACAACCCTCATCACAAGTGTCTTCATACAGACTTGTATTGCGAGAACTTTTTGAGATGGGAATGAGGGACACCTATCAGCAAAAGTATGCAGGCATAGGACACATTCCTTGCCACACCCCCTTAAAGGAGAATTGTACAAAAAAAAACAAGATTGGTTAAACCCACAAGTGCTTTTTTTACAACTACTATTCCTTTATATTGGCTTTTGGAATTTACAAATGCAGCAATTTAGAAATCAGATGAAAGTGATAGAGAAAAAGAAAAAAATAGGGGTATGCCCTTTTCTGTGCTCTCCCCTGGGGATTACTTTAAAGTGGAGGTCCACCCTGAAATTTTTTTAACATAAAAAATCCTAAAAAAAAACAAAAAGACTTATACTCACCCTAAATGTCTGTTGCTATGCGGAAGTCTCCTAATCTGCCTCTAATGTTCCTCTTCTCGTCTGCGGTGGCTCTCCTTCCACTTCCTCTTCTTGTGAATGGGGCGCGCTGCCTTCTGGGAACTGTGTGTATCCCAGGAGGCAAGCCGCCCATTCACAAAGCGCCGTGCAAAAGGCGCATGCGCAGTAGGAAACGGGCAATGAAGCCTTACGGCTTCACTGCCTGTTTCCCTTACTCAGGATGGAGGAGCCGGGACCTGCCAGCAGCGATCGATCGCCGTGGCGGGACCGACATCGCGGGCGAGTAGGACAGGTAAGTGTCCTTATTAAAAGTCAGCAGTTATACTGTTAGTAGCTGCTGACTTTTTTTTATTTTATTTTTTTCGGCTGCACCTCCGCTTTAAGCCTGTCCAGTCTAATAATAGTCACTACTCAGGGGATCTGTATCATAAACCCCTCCTGAGTTATGGACCCCAGCCCGTTGATATTTTGAATTATCACTTTGACTCCCTATATTTGGGCTTGTCGGCTGAAAAGGAAGACATTCTTCTTATATCCATTTTCTCTATATGTGACTTTTGAAGTCTTATATACCGTCTACTCGGAAATTACAGCTGGTGTCCTTGTTTCTGCTTCGCCCAGCATTGCACCTTCTTTGCGTGGCTTGTATTCTCTCCTTTATTGGATGTCTAGTTTGGCTATATGCTAACCTAAAAACAAATTTGTTAGAGTGAGATCCCTTTCTTGCCTCTACAATTACTGTTTTCTTGAATTTGCGTCCTGAAGAAACCCTCAAGGCGAAACGCGTTGATGCATTCATGTTCTCATCATTTATATGTATTCATATGTATGATTTTTAACTCTTGAATTGTCCTTGTATCCTATGTCATATATGTGGTCCTCTTTTTCTATTAAACATTTTATATATATTTTTTACACATCTCTATTGTTTACTGTGCCGCTGAAAGTCCGATTAGGGCCCATAACCCTATTTTTTTCTTTTTCTCTATCACATTATTTACGGATGTTGGCAATGTGAGTGCTACTTTTCTATTTAAATCAGATGAAAGGTTTAGCACTGGGAAACACTTTTTGATAGATAAAAAGTGCATTTTATATTAGGGCTGTGGAAATTAACTATTAATTCCTCGATTAATCGATTACGTTTTTTGATCGATCAAAATTCCGGGTCTTCAGGGAGTTCCGTCGGAGATCTGGTGACGCCACAGACACTGGCGGGGCTTGCCGTGTCCATCTGAAGGGCTTCTTTGCTGTGCCTTCATATCTGCATGCCGGCGGGACCTTACTATCTGCCACACGCAAGGGCTGTTACACTTCCCTCTATCACTTTCCTCTATCAACCTGGGATTCTACAGCCATCCACTGGGAGTTGTGATAGTTCCCTTCACGGGACATCTACATGTCGACGGACTGATGTTAACCCCTCCTCATCTGGATTCAGCAGTGGTATCGTTGTACACATTTTTATACCAGTATCATACTTAGCTACATGTTTTTATGACTGCTTTTGCTACCGTTTGGTATTATTCGCACCATTTTTACAGTTTATATAGCTACATTTTATATACAACTACATAGATCAGACCAAAAATGAGGGACAAATGAGGAGGAAAGAGGGACATTGTTCGAAATCAGGGACAGTTGGGAGCTATGGAGATAGGGGGCGCTGTTGCTCAGTGCTGTATACTGAGTGGGTTTAACTATTGTCATATTTACTCTAGACATCTAGCACAACTGTTGTAACAGGAAAGAAAGGCTAGGACAATGAATTTGAGGCTGTCAGTACAATGTCTATCTCACTGCATATCTATTTATGTAACTTCAGTTGGGCTTACACTAAACTAACTATGTCCAATTGCCTAGGGGCAGTTTCCAGTGGCTGTAAGGCTCCTCTCTTGCTCCCCCCACTCCCTTTCCTCTCTATCATTTTTTCTCTCTCTCTCTGTTGCTGCTCCTGACAATTTTCTACGTCTTCAAGTTAATAAAGCTTGATGTGCAGAATAATGCAGTACAATATACTACTTTAACTGTGTCAGAAAATGATGCGTCATTTTAAATGAAGCTCTAATGAGGATCGTCAAGTTGTAGTGAACTTTCTCCATCGCTTCAATTTGCAGATCATTTTAAAAATTCTCTTTTTTTTTTTTTTTTCCTCCTCGAAACAACCCGCAGAGCAAGATAAAAAAAAAAATGTTCCTACAATGTCATTTAAATCTACACAAATCCCTGACTTCTTTAAAATAAGCTTAAAATGTCATTAGCGTTGCTTGTACTGAGGTTTTATGGTGGTGCTGAGATCAGCTCCTTTCCCGACTCGGCTTATTTCATATGTGGCTCTGGAGGTTGGGCTTTTGTTTTATTCTATATATTGGCAAGAGCTACTTTTATAATAGTTTTCTATTCAAGTGTACTCTTCGTTGCAAAATTTTGTTACAAATATTGTGTAACACATAAAGAGCGTTGAACATAATTAATTGACTTTATTCATTTGCAGAGCTCCAACATATTTAGCGTTTTATTTAGAGGTAATGACTACCTCTTCTTTTGTAAAAGTTCCATTTTTTATCCACCCGCCAATTTACATTATTAAGCCCTGTACACACGGGCGGGAATCCCGTCGAAAAAGAAAAACCCGTCAGTTTTCTCGACGGGATTCTTGGCAAGCTTGTCTTGCCAAGCCCTGTGTACAGACGGCCATTCAAAAGAACCGCCGTTCTTTTGAATGGCAAGAAAGCGGTGACGTCATTGACTACGACGAGCCGGCGCTCGTCACATTCGATGCCATCGCCGCCATCTTGCTACACCCTACACTACCCTTGTATGTTACCGCACATGCGTCTAAGTCTCATCGAGCATGCGCAGGCTTACCTGGGAGGCTGGGACAGGTAAGCATACTCACGAACGGTTTTCTCGGCAGGAAACACTCTGCCGAGAATCCCGACGAGAAAAATAGAGAGCAGGTTCTCTATTTTTCTCGTTGAGATTCCCGGCAGTTTTCCCCACGAGAAACCATACACACGACCGGTTTTCTCGGTAAAAAGCTCTCCCAGCAGTTTTCTTGCCGAGAAAACCGGTCGTGTGTACGAGGCTTTACTGTCTAAAAACTATATTCATGCAGAATGCACTAACATTGGACTGAAGTATTCACTAGGAGGAACTTCACCCCTTTTTATTTTTTTTTCCCCATTATCTTTTGTAGCGGTACCCCTATAAGGGCTTCTGAGTGATGTGGCCCACCTGTCACCCTGCCCAGCCCAGCATTCAATTCCCAGACTCTCCAAGACAATGAACAGTCCGCTGGCTTTGTTTTTGTTATTTTATTAGGGAAATTCAACTTGGATGGGGATGGGAATTATGGGATGCCCAGTGAAATAATAGCATAATAAAAGTTGCTAGGGACAACTATGTACACTCTTTGTACACTTATCCGGACTCCTCCAGCACAACTCTTCAGTTCCTATCTAATGGTTCGCTCCATCCCTCCTGGATGTCGCTTTCTATTTCATGGTTCCAGGATCAGCTAGCACATGGAGATTAGGCCTGACACTGACTCAGCCAGGCCTAAGTAACTTACCTTTTTCAGGCAGGGACCGCGGGCCCCTATAGTGTAGCAGAAAATATGGAAAAGTCTTGTTAGCGCTAGCTGTCCTTCTGGTGGACTACTGCTCCAAGTCAGTCCTCTTCAGGCCCTGCCAGTCCTCCTGGCTGCAGCTGCCTGACTTCACTGCCCATGACATTTCAATCCTCCCTACTGGCTCCACACCCAGCTCTGATGGTTTCCTCTCAGCCCTCTCTGGCATGCCTCTCCAGTCCTCCTGACTGGCCATGTCACTCACCAGCCCTCCTGGCTGCAACCGGTGGTTCCCTCTTGAAAACTTGCCCCGCAGCACTAGCTTAGGCTAGGCTCTCTGACTCCTCCTGTGCCTCCTGTTTGGATCCTTCATGATTTCTTAAAGGGCTCCGACCTGCACCCGAGTCCCAGGCCCAAGGTCGCCCCCCCCCCCAGACTGGGGAGCTCCCTCAAAAGCTCGACAGCCTAGTACTCCATCCTCAGTTCTTCCACCCGACAACTCCTCCCCAGCTGGGCTGACTCCAGGTATTTCAAGGAGACCTGCCCCCTGCCAATCCTAGTTGCGGATTGGTCAGGGCTCTCTGAGACACCCCAGACAGCTCCACCACTCTTCCCCTCATCTTCTTCTAGAATCCTCTAGAAGACAGAGATAATCGACAGTGGAGTCATGCTGTCTGTGAGTCACAGCTGCTACTTTGAGCCACTCCCAGCCCACACAGATCTAAGCAAACAGGCCTAGCTTCCAGCCTCAGCCGCCACTTCCACGTCCACTGCCACCCCTCTGTTCAAAGTTTTACTTACCTCCAAATAAAAAATAAATCAGATTTTTCTGACAACTTCTGTCTTTCATGAATCCATGCTGTCTGTTGCTTACAATATTTTTTTTTCAGCAAGAACTTATCTACAGTATGTGGTCTTTTATTAATCTCTCCAGTATCTTCCCAACTATAGAAGTTAAACTAGCAGGTCTATAGTTACTTAGTAAAGCCTTTATCCCTTTTTAAATATAGGCACCACATTGGCCCTGTGCCAATCCAGTGGTACTATGCCAGTCAATAAAGAGTCCTTAAAAATGAAAAACAATCATTTTGATATGACAGAGCTCAATTCTTTTAGGATCCGTGGGTGTATGCCATCTGGTCCAGGTGCTTTATCCACCTTTATTCTGTCTAAATATTTCTGGACCATATCACTTTTGAGCCATTGTGGATCATTTGGGGCTACGTCACTACCATCCCCATTATGGACGTGATCTCCCCCATGCTCCTTTGTATACACAGAGCTGAAGAAAGTATTTAATAAATTTGCTTTCTCTTTGTCCCCAGTCACCCACTCTAGATTATTTTGTAAAGGGTCTACATGCTCAGACCTGACCTTTTTACTATTAATATATTTGAATAATTTTTTGGGGTTTGTCCTACTATCTTTGCAATCTTTCATTCGTTTGGACTTTTCCTTGAGCATACATACGCTTTACATAGTGTACATTCACATCAGTCCCTGCCCCCAAGGAGCTTATAGGCTCTAATAGGCTTCAAAATAGGATGCACTTGGAGCGCAGAGCATTGTGCTCAGAGCCCACCCAGCCCACCCAGCCCAGATGTGTTAGAAAAGCAAAGGAATATTCGCTTTTCTAACACTGAATCGGCTCTCCGTCAATTAGGAAGCGTGGGTCTGTTACCCGTTTCCCGATTGGCTGAAATGTCAGGTGATCCTATTGGACACGTAGGAGGAGGGGTGGAGACGCACGGTGGAAGCCACTGTGATCTCGGAAGGGAAGAGGGCACAGGAGACGCTGCCAGATGCCCGCTGCAGCCTGTCCCCCTGTCTAATATGCCCGTCGATCGTCGATGTGCCCACCGATCCCTGATGTGCCTGCCGATCCCCCCTGCTGATGAGGTAAGTGCTGGTGGACCGCCAGACAGCGGGGGGGGGGGGGGTGGTGGTGGATGTTTGCCGCCCCCCAAACAAAAAAAAAACAGCCACCGCTGTTGATATGCATATGTCACATTCATAAATTTGCTTTACATATCGTACATTCACCATTCACATCAGTCCCTGCCCTCAAGAACTTACAATTAGTCCCCGCCCTTGAGGATCTTACAATCTAAGGTCCCAATCTCACATGCATATGTAGCGATACCTCCAACTAAGAAGGCCGCAGATTTAGTTGGGCCCTGAAGACAGCTCCGCCAACCCCCGGCAATCTGCTCAACCCCCTACTGGCACAGCTAGTAAGGGGAGATAGGACCGCGTGACCGCAACTCTAGGTGACGCAGTCCTATGGCAAACACACACAGTGATATACTTTAAAACTTCTATTAAAGTAAGTAAAACTGACACCAATGTACTTGACCCAGATATTTTACTGAGGCTAATGGGCAAGTAATAAACAACAGTATAACAAGTTGCAGATCCCTGCAATAAACAGTAATAAAGATAAACAGAGTAATCAGAATAATAAAGTATTGCTATGCAACTCTAGCACTGCCCTTTTACAGCTACTTCCCCTCATGGGTAGACTAACACCCAGCAATGTCTACCTATGCAGTCAGGCCTGACTGATCTAAATGGAAGTTCAGTGAAACAATATTCGCTAGAAATCTTTCGGTGGTGCACTTGAAGAACAACTTTGTAATCCCAACGAATAGTAAAGATAAAAGTATCTGTCTTTAAACAGCTCTCACCACCCGGGCAAGTCCAAGTCCGTTTCCTCCATCGATTCGTCTAGGAACAGGAATCCACCGCCATCCAAGTCTTCAATCCTTCTGGTGTACTGCAGCAAGGATGAGAAGATGTCTCTAAGGTTCTGCTAGGCTGGCAGAGGGGCTCTTTGGAAAGGAGCACAAGGCCCAGGCTTCAGGCCTTGTGCACACAGCAGTTCAGTACAGAGATCCTCTTGCTAGGAGAGGGGGTGTCCAAAGAGACCGAACAAACTCCACCTCCCCTTTATAAAGTCTGCCCCAGCAGTCTCTGTTCCGGAGCAATGTACCCTGGGTGCTGCAAGATGTACTGGGAGATGTAGTCTCTCTCTCTCCTCTGCTTTCACTTCCAGTAATGTCTCTTTACTTCCTCCCGACTCACCTCTCACCTGGAACTTCTTGTCTCTCTGTCTTAAAGGGGAATACCCCGCTACACACTCCCCCCACTTTGAATCTTTGGTCCCCAAAGACATTTTTTAGGTCTGCAAAACATTCTAGATTCAATGCGGTTGCATAGGGTTGACAGAGGAGCCTCCCACCAATCATCATAAGATGGGGAGCTGTCCTGTCTACAGGTCGCTTCAGTGGGGGCGACCTGTCTAGCTGTGCCAGAGAGTGAGCTGGGGTTGCCCTCCACCAAATGGACCGTGGAGGGATCCGGATTCTCAGCATTCCTCCTAGCAGTAACTACAGAGTCTTCTGAGCTGTTCCCCATTTGTGGGTAGGTCAGCTTCTTAGGAGGCCGGATGACTCTTCGAGCCCTTTGCTCTCTTGGGATTTCTGGCTCTGGCGCCACAGGCTCCTCTTCCTCTGAACAACCATCATGGGCATCTTCCCAGTATTCTGCTGAAGGACTAGAAGGGATGAACTCTGTGGCTTCTGGGTTCAGTGTTTCATCTGTGGTGTCTTCAGTGGTTGGAAGATCTATGGTAGAAGTTCCTGGAGTTGGGGAAGGCCACAGCCAATCAAGTTCTCCCTCCTCACTTCCACTAAGTTGAGAGGCCTCTCCATCTTCAGCTCGGGAGGTCTGCGACCGAGTGTTCGGCCTAGGAGTATCCAGGATAGAGGCCGGTTCAAGGGAGTCTCCCACGGGAGGTATTCTAACTGCCTCAGCAAGTGGGAGAAGGTGGTTTCGATGCCACGTCTTCAGTGGGCCTACCTTTCCTTCTGGCTTCAACGTATAGACAGGTAGGCCTGGCAACTTCCTGCAGATGACATAGGGTTCAGATCTCCATCTGTCTGCAAGTTTGTGCTTTCCAGGGACCCCCAGATTGCGTAACAGTACTCGATCCCCGGGCTGTAGGTCTTGTACCCGAACCTTCAAGTCGAAGTTTCTTTTATTTCGAGCTCCCCTTTGATCTGAGGCCGCTTGAGCATGTTCATAGGCTACTTTCAGGCTGTGTCTGAGCCTGGCCACATATCCTTTGTGGGATGTGGCTGAGGAATGGTCCAGAGAGGTGCCAAAGGCCAAGTCCACCGGTAGTCTCGCTTCTCTCCCAAACATGAGTCGATATGGGGAGTAGCCTGTAGCATTACTGATGGTGCAGTTGTAAGCATGTACTATGGCTGCTATGTGTTGGCTCCAATGTTGCTTTTTCTCGCTTTCCAGAGTCCCCAACATGTTGAGCAAGGTTCGGTTAAACCTTTCCGGCTGAGCATCTCCCTGTGGATGGTAAGGTGTAGTTCGAGTCTTCTTAATTCCCAAAGAATCCAGGAGCTTCCGGATCAGTTTACTCTCAAAGTCCCTCCCTTGATCTGAATGGAGTCGCTGTGGCAGCCCATAATGGACAAAGTACTTCTCCATAAGTACCTTGGCTACGGTGGAGGCCTTCTGGTCTTTGGTGGGGAAAGCCTGGGCATACCTGGTGAAATGGTCGGTTATCACCAGAACATTTCCTAGTCCACTCAGGTCGGGATCGAGGCAGAGAAAATCAATGCATACCAGATCCATTGGGCCTTGACTCTGTAGATGGCCCATTGGGGCAGCTTGATGGGGTAAAGTCTTCCTCTGGACGCACCGTGCACATGAGTGGCAGTACTCTTCTATCTCTGCCCTCATGCAGGGCCAATAGAACCGACTTCTGACAAGTTGAAAGGTCCTTTCAGCCCCTAGGTGGCCATGGTTGTCATGCAGGGCAATCAGAACAGTCTCTCGATATTTCTCTGGGAGGAACAGTTGCCACTTATCTTCTGAGTCATCAGAGGGGCCCCTTCGGTAGACCACTCCCTGATGTAACTGCAACCTGTCCCACTCTTTCCTCAGCAGGCGAGCTTCTTTTGAAGGTTGACGCATGAGTCTGTTTGGTCCTGGAGGCCCTGGAGAATCAGGATCCAATCTCCCCATGGGGTCTTCCAATTGGTCACACCTCAACTCCTTCTTGGACAGTCTTGGCAGGTTGTCCTCTCCCAGTTGAGCTACTCCACAGTAGTGTTTGGGGACTCCCACCATGGTAACTCCTATTTCCTCTGCTCTGGAGCCTCCTCTGGCTTGGAATTCAGCTCCTTGACAAAGGGCCCGCACCCCGTCCGGTGCCACTTGGGTCCAATCTTCTACATCACTGGTGAGAGAATGAGATCTCCTGGACAGAGCGTCTGCATCTCGATTCCCAGTCCCTGGCCTATACTTTAGGCTGAAGTTGAATCCAGAAAGTGCGGCCAGCCACCTGTGTCCAGTGGCGTCCAGCTTGGCCGTGGTGAAAAGGTAGGTAAGGGGGTTGTTATCGGTCTTCACAGTGAACTTTGCCCCATACAGGTAGTCTTTAAGCTTGTCTACTACCGCCCACTTAAGGGTAGTTCTTCTCAGGGGGGGTCAGGCTCCGGCTCACATAGGCAACAGGCCGTTGTTGCCCTTCGTGTTCTTGATAAAGTACTCCTCCCAGACCGTCATGACTAGCATCTACATGTAGTTCATAGGGCTTGGTTGGGTCTGCATAGGCCAAGACTGGGGCAGTGGTTAGGCTCTCCTTTAATGCCTGGAAGGCCTCTTCACACTTCTGGTTCCACTGATCTCTGACTGACTCTCCCGGCTTCCTGGGCCCTGAGTCATCCTCTTCCCCCTCGGTCTTGAGTAGTTCATTCAATGGCCTGGCAATTCGGGCGAATCCTTCCACAAACCTCCTGTAATAGGAGCAGAACCCCAAGAAGGATCTGAGTTCGGTTACTGTGGTGGGTCGTGGCCAGGAGGTAACTGCCTCCAATTTCTCAGGGTCTGTGGCCACCCCTTCTTCAGACACTATGTGCCCCAGATAGTTCACAGAAGACTGATAGAACCGACACTTCTCAGGCGAAAGCTTGAGTCCTTCTTCACTGAGTCTTCTCAACACTTTTTCCAGCCTCCTTTCGTGTTCTTCCAAGGTTCTCCCAAAGACAATGACATCGTCCAGGTATACAAGGACTTCAATAAGGTTCATGTCTCCTACAGTCTTCTCCATGAGACGTTGGAAAGTCGCTGGGGCTCCAGACAGACCTTGGGGCATCCGGTTGAATTCAAAGAACCCTACTGGGGTTATGAAGGCTGTCTTCTCCCTGTCTTCTGGGTGCATAGGAATCTGATAGTACCCGCTCTTGAGATCCATAACGCTGAACCATTTAGCTCCAGACAAGCTCTGTAGGGCATCCTCTATCCTCGGAGTGGTGTATTGGTCAGGTATGGTTCTCCTGTTGAGAGTCCTGTAGTCGATACAGAGCCTCAATGATCCATTCTTCTTTCTGACCACCACGATGGGAGAGGCATAGGGGCTTCTGGACTCCCGTATCACACCAGTCCTCTTGAGTTCTGCAAGTTGTTCCCTTAGATCCTCCAGATCTGCTAGGGGGACCCGCCTGACCCTCTCTCGGAAGGGCTTGTCTTCCTGGAGGCGGATCCGATGGGTGGCACTCCTTGCACACCCCACATCGAACTCATCCTTAGAGAAGATCTTCTCCCATCTATTCAACTGGGCCTTGGCTCTCTCTTTCCAAGCTCCTGGCAGATTCGGGTTTTCCATGGACAGCTTCTCCCAAGCATCTCCTCCTTCACCTGTCCTCTTCACTTCTGACAGGGTAACAGGGGCCGCAGGGCTCACCTGGCCTAGCAGCATTCTGGCTGGGATTTCCATGGGGTCTCTGGTAGTGTTCCTAACACTCACTGGAACTCTACAATGGGCCTTCTTCAGGACCTTCAGCGGAATCACTTCCGGTATCACTTCCAGACCTGAGGACTCACCCCTTGGGTCTGACTCCAGCACGACAAAAGGACCAGGCTGCTCCCAAGTAAGCTTCACAGTGGCTCTGAGACGGGTTACTTCGCCGGGCTGCAACACTACCCCTTCTCTTCCAAGTCTCCACACCTTCCCTATCCCTTCTCCAGGGGTCTCCTGCTCTTGGACCAGCCGTTGGTAGGCCGTCTTCAGCATGGGATGGATCTTGGTGGCTGTTCGCCCCTCTTCTTTTACTAGAGGGGTCAGGAGTCTTCGGACCAGGTCCGTGTTCGTCCCTATTATAAGGGAATTCTTGTTGGCTCCAGGCGGCCTAGGGCACACGACTGCCAGGGTGTCAAACACTTCGGCCTTCCCAGCCACGGATGGGTCAAAGGTCATCTTGATGGGAAGATAGCCGTCGTAAGGGAAACTCTGGGTTCCAATTCCCCATATTTCCAGCTCTTCTATCTTCTGGATAGGCAGATGACTCAAGTGCCTATCGTAGAAGTCCCGGTATAGTAGGGTCACTTGTGCCCCGGTATCCAAGAGGGCCCTGGTGTAGACTCCCTCCACTTGAATGGGCACTATAGGAGATGGGCCCACCAGCTTCTCCGGATATGGCCCGGCAGGGGTCGCCTTCTTCAGACCTTTTCCTTTTGGACTCTCTCTTGTCCTATTCCCTTTGGACTTGAACCTTTCTTGAGCCTGGTATGCATGGACTTCCCTCCTTTTTTATGAGTGTAGGAACCCGCTGAGGGATACTGTTATTTTTCTTAGGTGTGCACCCCCTCTGGGGAGTGCTGTGTCTCTTCTGAGGGGTCTTGCCCCCTTTCTCTGCGGTGTATCTCTGTTGGAGAATGTTGTGTTTCCTCTGAGGTGTTCTATTTTCTCTCTTCTTCTGTTTTTCATTCAGTTTGGAGCTCACTGAAAATGATGGGCACCCGGTTGACTCCTTCACCGGGGCCCTCTGAAGTTTTCCGCCGGCTGGCGGTTATTTATCTTTTTCTTCCTGGGACTGGAACATATGTTTGCAAAATGACCAATCCCTCCGCAGTTGTAACAAATCACCTCTTCTTCACGATCCTGTAGAGAAGTGGGCGCTGAGGTATTCGGGAACAACTCCTTTCTTGGACTTTTCTTTTCTGGTTTCCTTTGATCTTTCTCCATCAAAGAGGTCAGTATCTCCAACACTTGGGACATCTGCGATTTCAGGGTGTCCACTTCTGCATCTCTTTCGGGGGTCATGGCCGGGCTGACCATCACCACCAGAGGTTTGGTTGGCTCGACTGGCTGTTCCCTCTTTTTCTCCTCCCACATGGCCTCTTCCTCTCTGACCATTCGAATGAGGTCGGGGTATTCCAGGTTCTTCCCGTCCTGTCGGGTGCGCAGCGCCAATGCAATAGGATCCAGGGGCTGAGCTCCCCTCAATACCTGCTGAGCCCGGGCCTCGTCTACCTTCCCTGGGTCGATCCCCTTCTTCAGAATAATTCTATGCAGGATCTTGTCTAGACGTCCCATATATTCTGACAGTTTCTCTCCTGTTTTCTGGTAGCAGTGCTCCAGCTGATAGGTGAGCTCGGTAACTTTTTCTGTCCCACCGAACACATTCTGCAAGATGTCCAAGTAGTCCTGTGCAGTACAGTCTTTCCTGCTCATCTTCAGGTTGCGTATGGCATCCAGAGCAGGCCCCTTCAAACTTTCAGCAATTCGCTGTTTCTTGCTGCGTTCTGGAACTTCCCATTCCTCTAAGGCCTGAGTGGTGCCATCTAGCCACTCCTCAAATCCTTCTTCCCCTGAGGGCACAGGTTTTCTCCCTGAGAATATCCGGAGCTTTCTGTACCCCGACATTGGGTAATCTGTGGGATTCTTCTTGCACTGGGCCACAATCTCTCCCAGTACAGCGCATAGTTCTGTGCTGAGGGTGGCCGGTGATGATCTGGGACTCTCTGTATCCTCCTGCTCTTGTGCCTTAGGGGATGGTGGGGAAGGTATCTGTGGAGATGATGACTTTCTTATTTGGAACCGATCTCCCTTATGTGGCAGCGCATGTGTCAGATGGTAGGTCTGCCCATCCATAGCTTGTATGCTCTGGCTTTTAAAATGCTCTGGAATTTCGTCTTTCCACTCTATTAATGCGTATGTACACGAAGCATGTGGTCTCACATCCATCACCCATGATTTCTGGCATGATGATAGGGACGTTATTAGCTGCTTTATCGCATCTCTTTGCCAGATCCCCGGGAGTTCAATAACTGCCGCCGCGGCCGGATCTGCGCCAGCCATTGTGTACCACTGTCCTACTTCTAGCGGGTCCATGCCGGTCTTTTGGCGTGTTCGCTTGCTGTATCAGGATCCCGGACGAGCCCCCACGTGTAGCGATACCTCCAACTAAGAAGGCCGCAGATTTAGTTGGGCCCTGAAGACAGCTCCGCCAACCCCCGGCAATCTGCTCAACCCCCTACTGGCACAGCTAGTAAGGGGAGATAGGACCGCGTGACCGCAACTCTAGGTGACGCAGTCCTATGGCAAACACACACAGTGATATACTTTAAAACTTCTATTAAAGTAAGTAAAACTGACACCAATGTACTTGACCCAGATATTTTACTGAGGCTAATGGGCAAGTAATAAACAACAGTATAACAAGTTGCAGATCCCTGCAATAAACAGTAATAAAGATAAACAGAGTAATCAGAATAATAAAGTATTGCTATGCAACTCTAGCGCTGCCCTTTTACAGCTACTTCCCCTCATGGGTAGACTAACACCCAGCAATGTCTACCTATGCAGTCAGGCCTGACTGATCTAAATGGAAGTTCAGTGAAACAATATTCGCTAGAAATCTTTCGGTGGTGCACTTGAAGAACAACTTTGTAATCCCAACGAATAGTAAAGATAAAAGTATCTGTCTTTAAACAGCTCTCACCACCCGGGCAAGTCCGTTTCCTCCATCGATTCGTCTAGGAACAGGAATCCACCGACATCCAAGTCTTCAATCCTTCTGGTGTACTGCAGCAAGGATAAGAAGATGTCTCTAAGGTTCTGCTAGGCTGGCAGAGGGGCTCTTTGGAAAGGAGCACAAGGCCCAGGCTTCAGGCCTTGTGCACACAGCAGTTCAGCACAGAGATCCTCTTGCTAGGAGAGGGGTGTCCAAAGAGACCGAACAAACTCCACCTCCCCTTTATAAAGTCTGTCCCAGCAGTCTCTGTTCCGGAGCAATGTACCCTGGGTGCTGCAAGATGTACTGGGAGATGTAGTCTCTCTCTCTCCTCTGCTTTCACTTCCATGAATGTCTCTTTACTTCCTCCCGACTCACCTCTCACCTGGAACTTCTTGTCTCTCTGTCTTAAAGGGGAATACCCCGCTACACATACATACACGTACTAGGGTCAGTTTGGTCAGCTAACCTTCCAAGATGTCTCTGGAGGGTGGGAGGAAACTCGAGTACCTGGAGGAAACCCACACAAACACAGGGAGAACATTGTAGATTGTGCCCTGACTGGGATTCGAACCAGGAGCTTTATGCTTAAAGGTATCTCTTGTTCTAATCTCAGAAAGATGAGAAATATGTATGTAGCACCGGGTCCCGCTCCCTTGGTTTAAGGGACCGGACTGGTTTTTGTTTTTCTTGGGTCTGCAGCAATTACCTCCCCCCGAGTGGATCCTTTAGCTCCGTTGTCTAGACAAACAATAATCTCCAGGAATAAGGCCAATGTCCACACTTGAGTAAAACCTAATCAGCAAGGCTTTATTCTTTTTCTCGTGCAGTCAACTTGAAGAGAGAGAGCAGGAAGTTGGAAGAAAGTAGGGGAAGGTTCAGGCACGCAACACTTAAGTTCAGTATCTACACTCGTCGCCACTCAAGCCTGAGTGGGTATTGCTCACCCGGATAGTCCCTATGAGAGCGGTCCTAGCAGCCGGGATGGAGCCCGGATATCAGAGACGATGAATCCCCCTTTAGGCAAGCCTCCAGGCTTCTCCCCGAGACAGCAGTACCGTCGCTAATCTCCGCCGGGACTGATCTTCCCCTGGACCGCTTTTCCTAAAGATAGGCCCCCTACAAACGGGCAGCCTGGGATCCTTCTCTGAAGCGTAGGCCCTTGTCAGCGGAGCTGGGCCCACTATGCAGCAACAGAACCTCGGGCTGAAGGTGCCCGAGGCCTAAACACACTCGCGCACCTCGTGCCATGTGGGCCACGAGGCACACTCCCTGGACCAGAGGTCCCCCCTGAACGCCTTGGGGTCCCCCTGGAATCGCCTCATGCCTTGTGGTGTCTGCCCCTCTCCCAGCATGCACAGGGTAGACCACGCCCACCGCACGGCTGCCGAGAGAGGACCCCCAAGGTGCTGTGATCCCCCCATAGTTTAACCTATGCCGGCGGTGACAGTGCCACCTGCAGGCAACGGAGAACACTACTGCCGGGCAGTATCACACCCAGAGCAGAACAACAATTGAATCACAATTGGTCTGAGCCCAATTATCGGCTCAGACTACCCTTAAATTTCCAAATATTGGGGGGGGGCGCTACATGTAAAAAGCAAGGCAAGTGAGCCCAAAAATAGAGATGATTCTAGTGATAGAACTATCCACAGATATATTTTAATCCTCTAGAAAGTGGAACAGTTGGCAGCTAAGCATGACGGGTCCACTTTAGCGCTGAGCTGCTTGGATCTCCTATTCGGTGATTAGCAGGTATTCAGAACTCCTCTACAGCGATCAGCATGACATACACGTTTTTACGCACATTGGTAGATGGGGGGAGGGGGTGCTGAGGCGTGGGTGTGGGGATTATGTAGAGACTGTGCGTACGTCGGTGTTACTTGTGTACTTGAATACTGATTGTTTTTTTATTGTATGGCACCACCTGGAAAGGGAGCAGTTTTAAGGGAAGATAATGGAGTCTCTCTTCCTGACATCTGGAATCAGTGCATTATGTTGGTCTTCCCGGCTCCACAATTAAAGGGTTTCCTAATCTTCAGCGCCTGCCATCAAATTGTCTTTTTTTTTTCAACCCCCCTTAAAGATTTACAACAAACTGCATTTTTTTGGGTGTTTTCAGATAATGTAAATGATTTTATCCATGCATGTTTAACGGACCTCATTTGTGAGCCTAATTTGTAATTACATGGGGGGGGCATCCATATTTGTTAATGATCAAGTCAACTGTCCTCACTGCAATCAGATCACACTGACACTCCGCCCGAATCCAGGCTACAAAGATCTTTTCTTCCCGATACAATTACCATTACTGGGAGTCCAGTTCCCCAGAAACGTATTGGCTTTATAAGACATTTCTATTCAAATACAGTAAACAATTTAACCACTTCAGCCTCGGAAGAATTGGCTGCCCAATGACCAGGCCATTTTTTGCGATTCGGCACTGCGTCGCTTTAACTGACAATTGCGCGGTCACACGACGTTGCACCCAAACAAAATTGATGTCCCTTTTTTCCTCACAAATAGAGATTTCTTTTGGTGGTATTTGATCACCTGAATGAATGAGTAACTTGTATAGCGCTAACAAACGCAAACTAAATCGCCTCAAGGCACTTTTGCAGCCAATGTCCGCCTGTGTCTTCAGAAGAGGTGGGTCTTGTGCTTCTGACCAAAGGCCAGATGGTTTTCTTCCGAGTGGATGTCCGCGGGTAGAGCGTTCCATAGCCGGGGTCCTTGGGCTGCGAACCTTCGTTCGCCTTTTGATTTGTAGCGGGTCTTGGGGATGTGGAGGAGGTTCTGGTTAGTTGCCCGGAGGGGGCAACCTGGGGTGTAGTGCTTTATTTTGTCGCAGAGGTATTGCGGGGCAATTTTGAAAAAAAAGCACAATTTTTTTTACTTTTTGCTATAATAAATATCCCCAAAAAATATACAAAAAAAAAACAAATTTTTTTCCTCAGTTTAAGCTGATATGTATTCTTCTACATATTTTTGGTAAAAAAAAACACAATAAGCGTATATTGATTGACTTGCGCAAAAGTTATAGCGTCTACAAAATAGGGGATAGTTTTATGGCATTTTTATTATTCGTTTTTTTTTACTAGTAATGGCGGCGATCAGCGATTTGTATCGTGACTGCGATATTGCGGCGGACACATCGGACACCTTTGACACTCTTTTGGGACCATTGTCATTTATACAGCGATCAGTGCAATAAAAATGCACTGATTACTGTGTAAATGACACTGGCAGTGAAGGGGTTAACCACAGGGGGGGGCAAGGAAGGGGTTAAGTGTGTCCTAGGGAGTGATTCTAACGGTGAGGGGGCTGGGCTACCAGTGACACGACAGCAATCACTGCTCCCGATGATAGGGAGCAGTAGATCACTGTCTTGTTACTAGGCAGAACAGGGAAATGCCTTGTTTACAAAGGCATCTCCCCGTTCTGCCTCTCCGTGACACGATCGCCAGACACTGGCGGACATCGAGTCCGTGGGTCCCGCGGGCACGGTCATGGAGCTCGCGGCAGGGGCGCGCGCGCATGGCGGCAAATTCAAAGGGACGTACAGGTACCTCCCTTTGCGCAGTCGTGCCATTCTGCCGATGTAAATGTTCGTGCAGCGGTCTGCAAGTGATTTAACGGACCTCATTTGTGAGCCTAATTTATAATTACATGGGGGGCATCCATATTTGTTAATGATCAAGTCAACTGTCCTCACTGCAATCAGATCACACTGACACTCAGCCCTAATCCAGGCTACAAAGATCTTCTCTTCCCGATACAATTACCATTACTGGGAGTCCAGTTCCCCAGAAACGTATTGGCTTTATCAGACATTTCTATTCAAATACAGTAAACTATTTAAATGAACCCTCAAGCCAGATCACATTTTTTTATTAGATGCTCCTAACCACATATCCAGGCTTTTACTTAAAATGTAGGATGTGGTGGTCAAATGTGGGCCATTGGGTTTGGTCCTGTAGTACTGGCCAGTTGTCTCTGGTGCACTGGAAAAAGAAAAGAGGGAGGCAGGAGGACCCTTATAGAGTAGTAAATGGGTGTAAAAAAAGATGACTGGCTTATAAGCAGTTACTCAATAGGAAAAGAAAAAGAGAATGGGAAGATGACTTACATCTGCCGAGGCTGAGGTCACTCTAGGGCAGCCTTTCTCAACCTTTTTACCCCAGGGGAACCCTTAAAATAATTTTCAGGTCTCGGAGAACCCCTAATAAAACACATTCAGTCAGTGGGAACAATGCCCCTTACTTTGGTGGTCAGTGAGAAGAATGCCCTTTTTTACAGTGGTGGTACGAATGGCCCCCTTACAGAGAGCTAGAAAGATCATTGGTGTCATACCACTGGCTCCTCCAAGTGGCATTGGCTCAGAATTATGTTGGCACCATCAAACAGGAGGTAAATCAGCCACAGCTCAAGGAACCCCTAGCCACCTCTGGAGGAACCCTAGGGTTCCACGGAACCCTGGTTGAGAATGGCTGCTCTAGGGGGTGGGAACACGCAACCTACCAAGTGCCTGGGTGGAGAAAACCTGTCTCCACGCAGGATGAAGGTGGCAGTACTCAATGGGGGTCTCCATCCTGGGTCCTCTACAGGGTTCTCAGTTGGGCTCCTAAAAAATTGTAAAAAAAATGGTAAAAAAAAGAAAATAATAAAAAACTACTGCCACCAGTGGAGGAACTACCAGGGTCACAAAGGTTGCTCTTGTGACCAGCCCCTGGCGATCCACCACCGGGCTCATAGGTAGGGGCCCTGGCTAGGGGTCAGGGGGGCCCTTCATGGTTTCTTGCACCAGGGCCCTGAAGGTTCTAGTTACGCCACTGCTCACAACCAATGTGCTGGATGAAATAGAAAGGAAAAGTTTATCTTTTCGTAACATTGCAAGGCCTTTGTGCCAATTTTATTGATGTGGTGAACGCTGTTATGCCCCAAGGTGGCGAGTGGGGTTTATCACTGCACAGGTCATACATAATAATGCATCATCTATGTGGTTGTGTCAGTAGTTGTTAAGTGGGGTCCCAGCAGCAGGGGGGGTTAAGATGTGTGGCACACAAAAAATTATACCACACATTGCATTCAGGAGGCGGTACCGCTGCCAAATGCAAGCCATTCAAGCAAATAAGACCACATTGCAACCACAGCTTTCAATGGTTAAAACAGGCATCCATGCCCATGTCATCTCCGAACCATCGTCAAGTAAACTTCCCTGGATTGTATAATAAGGATTACCTATAGGTACTGTAAATATCTTCTAAACTTGCACCTTCTAGGAGATATTTACTGTATACACCACCGATGACATCATCGGCGCATGCGCTCTGAATGAACGGCCACCCATGCCATTTCTTCAGAGCCCTGTGCCGTTACCGGCGGTTTCCGCACATATGTGCAGGAGTGACGTCACCCGGCTCCGGCCGGTCACACAGCCGGAGTCCGCGGACCCAGAAGGAGGACGGGCAAAGATGGATGGTGCGGCCTCCAGCGGTGACACGAGGGCTTCATTTGCAGGTAAGTTTCACATATTGCGCTAGTATGCGATGCCATACATACTAGGACATTATGCCTTTTACTTTGCAGGTCAGCATTTACTTCCTCTTTAAAAGCAATTCCCTGTGGATTGCTTTTCAGAGGACATCGCAAGTGTAATGGAGGCTTGAGTAAAGAAGAAAAGAATAGTGTTTTTAAAGTGTTACTAAACCCAGGAGCCTGCATTCACTATATCTGGTCTCCCACAGTACACAGAACATGTACCGTATATACTCGAGTATAAGCCGACCTGAATATAAGCTGAGGCACCTAATTTTACCACAAAAAACTGGGAAATCGTATTGACTCGAGTATAAGCCTAGGGTGTCCATCTGCATGCCTCACTGTGTTTCACTTTGCCTCACTGTGTCCATGTGCATGCCTCACTGTGCCCATGCCTCACTATGTCCATGCCTCACTGTGCTCATGCCTCACTGTGCCCATGCCTCACTGTGCCCATGCCTCACTGTGCCCACGCCTAGACTGACGTTTAACATGGGAGTCTATGGAAGGGGCTTTGAAAAATTGGTGCTCCCCGACTGTAGGTCCCCCAGACAACAAACTTTGCACACTTGTAGAGGAGAAATTGGGCTACATGTGTGCCAAGTTTCGGGTCCAGGAGACCTACGACCGGCCGGTACCGTGTCCCCAAATTTGCCGGAGAAATTACTGTTTAACCACTTCAATACCAGGCACTTATACACTTTCCTGCCCAAGCCAATTTTGAGCTTTCAGCGCTGTCGCAATTTGAATGACAATTGCGCGGTCATGCAACACTGTACCCAAACAATTTTTTTATCATTTTGTTCCCACAAATAGAGCTTTCTTTTGGTGGTATTTGATCGCCTCTGCGATTTTTATTTTTTGCACAACAAATAAAAAAAGAGCGTACATTTTGAAAAAAACTACGTTTTTCTTTGTTTCTGTCAATTTTTTTTGTAAATAAGTACCTTTTCTACTTCAATGACGGGCACTGAAAAGGCGGCACTGACGGGCACTGATAAGGCGGCACTGACGGGCACTGATAAGGCGAAACTGATGGACACCGATGAGGTGGCACCAATGAGGTGGCACTGATGATGGGCACTGATAGGCGGCACTGATGGGCACTGATAGGCGGCACTGATATGTGGCACTGGTATGCGGCACTGATGGGCACTCATAGGCGGCACTGATGGGCACTCATAGGCGGCACTGATGGGCACTTATAGGCGGCACTGATGGGCACTTATATGCGGCACTGATGAGCACTTATGGGTGGCACTGATAGGTGGCACAGACGGGCACTGATAGGTGGGCACTTATGGGCACGGATGGGCACTGATAGGTGGCACTGATGGACACTGGTAGGTGGCACTGTTGACACTTGTAGGTGGCACTGTTGACACTGGTAGGTGGCATTGCTGGGCATTGCACATTGTGGTGTGCCAGTCAGTGCCCATTTGTGGGCACTGATTGGCATATATTTTTTGAGAAATTTTACATGTGGATGGCCATGGGGTACTTACCTGGCCATCCACATGCTTTGGGGTTCCCTGGTGGTCCTGGGGGGCTTCCCTGGTGGTCCAGTGTGGGTATCCGAGGGGGGGCTGCGCTGATAAACAATCAGGGCGAACCCCCCCCTGTCAGGAGAGCCGCCGATCGGCTCTCCTCTACTCGCGAGTGAGGAAGAGCCGATCAACGGCTCTTCCTGTTTACATCCTGATCAGCCGTGATGCGACACGGCTGATCACGTGGTAAAAAGCCTCCGCCGGAGGCTTTTTACTGAGATCAGTGTAGCGGTGTGTCAGACTGACACACCGCTCCACCGATCGCCGCGATGCGCGCCCCCCTGGCGCGCGGCGGCTGTTATCCTGCAGGACGTCATATGACGTCCAGTGTGGATAACACAACCACTTCCCGGACGTCAATTGTCTATTGACTGGGCGGGAAGTGGTTAACATGGGAGTCTATGGAAGGGTTGCCCGACTTTAAAAAATCGGTGCTCCCCGGCCGTAGGTCCCCCGGACAACAACCTTTGCACACTTGTAGAGGAAAAGTGGGGCTACATGTGTGCAAAGTCTGGGGTCCAGGGGACCTACGGCGGGCCGGTATCGGGTCCGCAAAGTCCGGGAGATCAGGCGCAAAAAGGTGACTCGAGTATAAGCCGAGGGGGGCATTTTCAGCACACAAAAATGTGCTGAAAAACTCGGCTTATACTCGAGTATATACGGTAAATGCAATTATTTCAGTAAATATAAACTGATAAATACCTTTTCTCATCAGCAGTATATAGCAGTCTTGTGACTTCTATCAGTGTCTGGTTAAAGCTTGTAGGGGGAGGTTTCATTCTCCTCTGACTGTCCTATGAGGCTGCATAACCCCTCACCCTCTGTCTGAGCAGTGCTGATTGGCCCTGTGATGATCACATGCACTATCCAACTCACCCCCCCCATCCAGTGTTGCCAACCATTAGTATCTTTACTGGCAGCCAGTAAAAAATGGGCACTTTTCTTATGCCAGTAAATGTCAGTGACAGAAAAAAGTTGTCAGTAAAAATGTTGTCTGTGACGCTCGGACAGGACCGTCCTAGTGCCTGCCACAGTGTGCCCAGGCAGTGCCAGCCAGGGGTCGGTCATGTGATGTCATGGTGCAAGGAAGGTGAGTGGAGCAGCCAGAGCCTCGTGTGTGGGTCTGCGGGATGAGAGCAAGGCAAGCTGCCTTACTATATCGAAAATAAAATGATATTTTTTTTTGCCATAATATCTACCTTAAATCACATTGCTAATTGCATATTGTACTTGCCAATTTGCACTTAAAACGGTAATTTTGTAACTTTTGTAAATGGCAGTAAAAACTTGGCTGTGCCAGTAAATTTTGGGTGTTGTGTCAGTAAATTTGAATCTGGTAGGTTGGCAACACTGCCCCCCTAAAAGAAAAAAAAAACACTCTAGCAATACACACCAAACTGAGCATGTTCAGAGTGCCCCCCAAGGCTCTGTACTATCAGCAGATGAATTGGGGACTGTGGAAAAAGGGGAGCCTTTTTACACAATTCGGAGGGTGAGTATAACAAGCATGCTTTACTGCATATACAGAATGATTTTACTGTTGTAGGTTCAGTAACATTTCACCCAAGCAGCTTAGCGGGCAAAATTAGGTGTTACCGATTCAGCAAAATTTTGCTGCAGGATCAAGTTTGCCGGAATCATTCCTGATTCTCAGGAAAAAAGGGATTCCATGGCAACCGATAATGATCAGCCTCCATATTAGTTGTCAATGAACCCAGACAATGCGGAAATGTTCTATGATTCCCCCATTTAGCAGTAGGAGACCATGTAACATCTGCTCTGCGATTGCATCATTCAGGGTGATGAATGAGATTCCACGTGTTTTTTCCTCTCTGAATGGTATTTTGCGCTGAAAACTATGAGTATTTTATTGCATCCAACACCTGCTTACACAAGAACTTCCGGACAGGAAAATTATGTATGGAGCGGTAATTAAACACATGAGCGTGTTAAGAAAATACTACTTTAATTAGCATTGGCTTATCTACTATATCTCTCCAAAATAACTATTTCCTGTTACCTAGCTACAGACGTGGGGGCTATTTTGTGTCTTAAAGAAACCCGTAAATTCTCAAGAAAGCACTGAGCAGCCATTGTAATATACATCTGCATGGATGATTAACTGGGTTACACCTTGCAGGGCCGGGACAAGGGGTGGGCAGGAGGGACAGCTGCCCTGGGCGCAATGGTTTATTGCAGGAATGGTGGGGCGCACAGACCCTAACTCTAAGTGAAGGGAGGGGGGTGCAGTTTGGCATCCTTGCCCATGGTGCTGGATGCCCTTGTCCCGGTGTTCTGACGATATGGTTTCTCTAACGGACAGGGTGCGGGCTCGACTGCGCAGCGCCTGCGCAGTTCGGAGGCTACGGAGATCTCCGAGCCCGAACAGCTGTTAGCTGTAAACGGAGCATGCGCAATGAACACTGCGCTCGCTCCCGACCCGATGCTTGGGGCTGCTTATACACGCCCCCTCCACTCGCTGGTTATACACGCCCCCTCCGTTCACTGAAAACCCGCCCATCAACATTGAAAAAGCCGCCCTTGAGTTGTGTAAAGACGCCCCACAGACGTGTAGTTTATTGATAAAGCCATGCCCCCAAAATACACTGCTCAATATGACATCCGCCCCTTTGAGAAAAGCACTGGGCATCGAGCGGAGGGGGCATGTATAACCACTGGGCCTTACTGTATAGAGCGAGTGGAGGGGCGTGTATAACCACTGGGCCTTACTGTATAGAGCGAGCGGAGGGGGTGTGTATAACCACTGGGCCTTGCTGTATAGAGCGAGCGGAGGGGGCGTGTATAACCACTGGGCCTTACTGTATAGAGCGAGTGGAGGGGGCATGTATAACCACTGGGCCTTACTGTATAGAGCGAGTGGAGGGGCGTGTATAACCACTGGGCCTTACTGTATAGAGCGAGCGGAGGGGGTGTGTATAACCACTGGGCCTTGCTGCATAGAGCGAGCGGAGGGGGCGTGTATAACCACTGGGCCTTACTGTATAGAGCGAGCGGAGGGGGCGTGTATAACCACTGGGCCTTGCTGTATAGAGGGAGCGGAGGGGGCGTGTATAACCACTTGGCCTTGCTGTATAGAGCGAGTGGAGGGGGCGTGTATAACCACTGGGCCTTACTGTATAGAGCGAGCGGAGGGGGCGTGTATAACCACTGGGCCTTACTGTATAGAGCGAGCGGAGGGGGCGTGTATAACCACTGGGCCTTGCTGTATAGAGCGAGCGGAGGGGGCGTGTATAACCACTGGGCCTTACTGTATAGAGCGAGTGGAGGGGGCTTGTATAACCACTGGGCCTTACTGTATAGAGCGAGCGGAGGGGGCGTGTATAACCACTGGGCCTTACTGTATAGAGCGAGCGGAGGGGGCGTGTATAACCACTGGGCCTTACTGTATAGAGCGAGCGGAGGGGGCGTGTATAACCACTGGGCCTTACTGTATAGAGCGAGCGGAGGGGGCGTGTATAACCACTGGGCCTTGCTGTATAGAGCGAGCGGAGGGGGCGTGTATAACCACTGGGCCTTACTGTATAGAGCGAGCGGAGGGGGCGTGTATAACCACTGGGCCTTACTGTATAGAGCGAGCGGAGGGGGCGTGTATAACCACTGGGCCTTACTGTATAGAGCGAGCGGAGGGGGCGTGTATAACCACTGGGCCTTACTGTATAGAGCGAGCGGAGGGGGCGTGTATAACCACTGGGCCTTACTGTATAGAGCGAGTGGATGGGGTGTGTATAACCACTGGGCCTTACTGTATAGGGCGAGCGGAGGGGGCTTGTATAACCACTGGGCCTTACTGTATAGAGCGAGCGGAGGGGGGGTGTATAACCACTGGGCCTTACTGTATAGAGCGAGCGGAGGGGGGGGTGTATAACCACTGGGCCTTACTGTATAGAGCGAGCGGAGGGGGCGTGTATAACCACTGGGCCTTACTGTATAGAGCGAGCGGAGGGGGCCTGTATAACCACTGGGCCTTACTGTATAGAGCGAGTGGAGGGGGCGTGTATAACCACTGGGCCTTACTGTATAGAGCGAGTGGATGGGGTGTGTATAACCACTGGGCCTTACTGTATAGAGCGAGTGGAGGGGGCTTGTATAACCACTGGGCCTTACTGTATAGAGCGAGTGGAGGGGGCGTGTATAACCACTGGGCCTTACTGTATAGAGCGAGTGGATGGGGTGTGTATAACCACTGGGCCTTACTGTATAGAGCGAGCGGAGGGGGGGTGTATAACCACTGGGCCTTACTGTATAGGGCGAGCGGAGGGGGCTTGTATAACCACTGGGCCTTACTGTATAGAGCGAGCGGAGGGGGGGTGTATAACCACTGGGCCTTACTGTATAGAGCGAGCGGAGGGGGGGGTGTATAACCACTGGGCCTTACTGTATAGAGCGAGCGGAGGGGGCGTGTATAACCACTGGGCCTTACTGTATAGAGCGAGCGGAGGGGGCGTGTATAACCACTGGGCCTTACTGTATAGAGCGAGCGGAGGGGGCGTGTATAACCACTGGGCCTTACTGTATAGAGCGAGCGGAGGGGGCGTGTATAACCACTGGGCCTTACTGTATAGAGCGAGCGGAGGGGGCGTGTATAACCACTGGGCCTTACTGTATAGAGCGAGCGGAGGGGGCGTGTATAACCACTGGGCCTTACTGTATAGAGCGAGTGGATGGGGTGTGTATAACCACTGGGCCTTACTGTATAGGGCGAGCGGAGGGGGCTTGTATAACCACTGGGCCTTACTGTATAGAGCGAGCGGAGGGGGGGTGTATAACCACTGGGCCTTACTGTATAGAGCGAGCGGAGGGGGGGGTGTATAACCACTGGGCCTTACTGTATAGAGCGAGCGGAGGGGGCGTGTATAACCACTGGGCCTTACTGTATAGAGCGAGCGGAGGGGGCCTGTATAACCACTGGGCCTTACTGTATAGAGCGAGTGGAGGGGGCGTGTATAACCACTGGGCCTTACTGTATAGAGCGAGTGGATGGGGTGTGTATAACCACTGGGCCTTACTGTATAGAGCGAGTGGAGGGGGCTTGTATAACCACTGGGCCTTACTGTATAGAGCGAGTGGAGGGGGCGTGTATAACCACTGGGCCTTACTGTATAGAGCGAGTGGATGGGGTGTGTATAACCACTGGGCCTTACTGTATAGAGCGAGCGGAGGGGGGGTGTATAACCACTGGGCCTTACTGTATAGGGCGAGCGGAGGGGGCTTGTATAACCACTGGGCCTTACTGTATAGAGCGAGCGGAGGGGGGGTGTATAACCACTGGGCCTTACTGTATAGAGCGAGCGGAGGGGGGGGTGTATAACCACTGGGCCTTACTGTATAGAGCGAGCGGAGGGGGCGTGTATAACCACTGGGCCTTACTGTATAGAGCGAGCGGAGGGGGCGTGTATAACCACTGGGCCTTACTGTATAGAGCGAGTGGAGGGGGCGTGTATAACCACTGGGCCTTACTGTATAGAGCGAGCGGAGGGGGCGTGTATAACCACTGGGCCTTACTGTATAGAGCGAGCGGAGGGGGTGTGTATAACCACTGGGCCTTACTGTATAGAGCGAGTGGAGGGGGCGTGTATAACCACTGGGCCTTACTGTATAGAGCGAGTGGAGGGGGCGTGTATAACCACTGGGCCTTACTGTATAGAGCGAGTGGAGGGGGCGTGTACAGCCAGCCCCAAGCATCGGGTCGGGAGTGAGCGCAGTGTTCATTGCGCATGCTCCGTTTACAGCTGACAAACAGCTGTTCAGGCTCAGAGATTTCCGTAGCCTCCGACTGCGCAGCATGGCGCCTGCGCAGTCGAGCCCGAACCCTATCCGATAGGGGCACCATCTTGACAAGATACCGGCACTGCCTTGGTGTATAACTGGTCTCTGGACTATCGATGTCTAGACTCTAGAGGCAGGTTATCTCTCAAGCCTGGCTGATGAGTAGTGAATAGTAATATATACACTATATGGAAAAAAGTTTGTGGATATCTCTGACCACCACCCTACTTGTCGGACATCCCATTTCAAAACCATGGCCATTCATTTAACCACTTGACCTCCGGAAGTCTTTACCCCCTTTTTTGCTATTCAGCCCTGCGCTACTTTATCTGGCAATTGCGCGGTCATGCAATGTTGTACCCAAATTCTATTTTTATAATTTGTGCTTTCTTTTGGTGGTATTTGATCACCACAGGGTTTTTTTTTGTTTGTTTTTTTGCGATATAAATAAAAAAAGACCAAATATTTTAAAATGGAAAATCCATATTTTCTTCATTCTGTTATAAAACATATCTAAAAAAATAAAAAAATAAACTTTCTTCGTAAATTTAGGCCAAAATCTATTCTGCTACATGTCTTTGGTAAAAAAAAAAAAAAAAAATCCCAATAATTGCAAAAGTTATATCATTTACAAACTATGGTATGTACAGTATCTCACAAAAGTAAGTACACCCCTCACATTTTTGTAAATATTTTATTCTATCTTTTCATGTAACAACACTGAAGAAATTACACTTTGCAACAATGTAAAGTAGTGAGTGTACAGCTTGTATAACAGTGTAAATTTACTGTCCCCTCAAAATAACTCAACACGCAGCCATTAATGTCTAAACCGCTGGCAGCAAAAGTGAGTACACCCCTAAGTGAAAATGTCCAAATTGGGCCCAAAGTGTCAATATTTTGTGTGGCCACCATTATTTTCCAGCACTGCCTTAACCCTCTTAGGCATGGAGTTCACCAGAGCTTCACAGGTTGCCACTGGAGTCCTCTTCCCCTCCTCCATGACGACATCACGGAGCTGGTGGATGTTGGAGACCTTGCGCTCCTCCACCTTCCGTTTGAGGATCCCCCACAGATGCTCAATATGGTTTAGGTCTGGAGACATGCTTGGCCAGTCCATCACCTTTACCCTCAGCTTCTTTAGCAAGGCAGTGGTCGTCTTGGAGGTGTGTTTGGGGTCGTTATCATGTTGGAATACTGCCCTGCGGCCCAGTCTCTGAAGGGAGGGGATCATGCTCTGCTTCAGTATGTCACAGTACATGTTGGCATTCATGGTTCCCTCAATGATCTGTAGCTCCCCAGTGCCGGCAGCACTCATGCAGCCCCAGACCATGACACTCCCACCACCATTCTTTACTGTAGGCAAGACGCACTTGTCTTTGTCCTCCTCCCCTGGTTGCCGCCACACACGCTTGACACCATCTGAACCACATAAGTTTATCCTGGTCTCATCAGACCACAGGACATGGTTCCAGTAATCCATGTCCTTAGTCTGTTTGTCTTCAGCAAACTGTTTGTGGGCTTTCTTGTGCATCGTCTTTAGAAGAGTCTTCCTTCTGGGCCATGCAGACCAATTTGATGCAGTGTGCGACGTATGGTCTGAGCACTGACAGGCTGAAACCCCACCCCTTCAAACTCTGCAGCAATGCTGGCAGCACTCATACGTCTATTTCCCAAAGACAACCTCTGGATATGACGCTGAGCATGTGCACTCAACTTTTTTGGTCAACCATGGCGAGGCCTGTTCTGAATAGAACCTGTACTGTTAAACCGCTGTATGATCTTGGCCACCGTGCTGCAGCTCAGTTTCAAGGTCTTGGCAATCTTCTTATAGCCTAGGCCAGGGATCTCCAAACTACGGCCCTCCAGCTGTTGCGGAACTACACGTCCCATGATGCATTGTAAAACTCTGACATTCACAAACATGACTAGGCATGATGGGAATTGTAGTTCCTAAACAACTGGAGGGCCATAGTTTGGAGACCCCTGGCCTAGGCCATCTTTATGTAGAGCAACAATTCTTTTTTTCAGATCCTCAGAGAGTTCTTTGCCATGAGGTGCCATGTTGAACTTCCAGTGACCAGTATGAGAGAGTGAGAGCGATAACACCAAATTTAACACACCTGCTCCCCATTCACACCTGAGGCCTTGTAACACTATTGAGTCACATGACACCGGGGAGGGAAAATGGCTAATTGGGCCCAATTTGGAAATTTTCACTTAGGGGTGTACTCACCTTTGTTGCCAGCGGTTTAGACATTAATGGCTGTGTGTTGAGTTATTTTGAGGGGACAGCAAATTTACACTGTTATACAAGCTGTACACTCACTACTTTACATTGTAGCAAAGTGTAATTTCCTTAGTGTTGTCACATGAAAAGATAGAATAAAATATTTACAAAAATGTGAGGGGTGTACTCACTTTTGTGAGATACTGTATACTGGAATTTACGCAGCTATAGACGCCATACTGTAATGATGGCGATCAGCGACTTATAGTGTCACTGTGATAGGGTGGCGGACAATCTTGTGCTAACGGACACTATCTGGGAGGGTCTCTAACTGACACTGACATCGCTAGTGTAACTAATACACTGATCAGTAATAATACTGTACACTGGCACTATACCAATGACACTGGCTGGGAAGGGGATAACATCTAGAGGCAATCAAGGGGTTAACTGTGTGCCTAACAATGTGTAATGTGTGTTGCTTTTACTTTACTATCTGGCTGTCTTTTCTACCTGCTTTGCAGAGAGAAGAAACAGCCAGATCGCTGTTCACAGAACACAGAGTTCTGCGTTTTTGTAAGAACCGAACTCTATGGGGTTGATTTACTAAAGGCAAATAGACTGTGCACTTTGCAAGTGCAGTTGCTCCAAAGCTTAGTAAATGAGGGGATGCTGTTCCGACTTCCGTCATCCAATCAATCATTACCCAAGAAATGCGGATTTTTTTAATTTCCCTGCCTGTGATTGAGTGTTCTTTGCAAAGTAAAGCTTCATCTAATTTACTAAGCTCTGGAGCAACTGCTCAGTCTATTTGCCTTTAGTAAATCCACCCCAGTGACTTCCAATGTGAGGAAGAAAAGTAAAGCACAAGAATTGTGTAGCCCTGCATAGAAGGAAGCAAGGCTTTTCTTTAGAAAGAAACTTTGATAATATTACTCGCATCAATATAATCTCTTTTACATGTATGTCTAAAAATCTATGAGTAAGCATCTATCTTTGATGTGAAACGCGTCAGCTATCCACCCCTGCATGTCAGTTTTCTGTTTTTGTCTGTTTTTGGACTTTTAAATCTATGGATTAACTTTGGATTTTAATTTTGGAATTTTGAAAATAAATCGTTTATACAGAGTGCGGCAGTCCAGGGCTCTTTTCTTTCCCATGCATTAATGCAGAGCCAGCACCTGTTCCCGTATCAGGGCGGGAGCATTCCTTGGAGCTTCACAGTTTGGAGCGGTACACACCTTTCATTATGTCTAAAAATAATTGAAAATACTGTGCCTTTCCTACCCCTTTCACAACTTTTGGGTAACCAGATGTTCCCTTCGGAAATGGAATCCTCTGAAGCCTTCCATTGGAGGCACTTTCATAAATTTCATTGCTCCCATTCCTTTCTCAATGGTTTTACAATCTATACTTGGGCAGAAATAAGGGAGAAATACCATGCCCCGCCCTCCGAATTTCGCTTCCTAAAAATAAAGCATTGGCTCTCCCCTCTATTCACTGAAGCCATGTACACACGGGCGGGAATCCCGTCTGAAAAAAAAACTTTGGTTTTCTCGACGGGATTCCTGGCAAGCTTGTCTTGCCAAGCCCTGTGTACTAACGGCCATTCAAAAGAACCGCCGTTCTTTTGAATGGCAAGAGCGCGGTGACGTCATCGACTACGACGAGCTGGCGCTCGTCACATTTGATGCCGTTGCCGCCATCTTGCTACACCCCACACTACCCTTGTGTAGCGCCCCTTTACTTTAGGGGTGCTATGTGCCTAAATTTAGGGGTTGGTCTGAGCTAGTAGCCAGGCTCGGACCGCTTCAATTGTTAGGCTTGCTCTTTGCTTCTGCTAAGTGGTGTTGCTGGTGTACAGTTCCCTGTGGCCTGTAGGTGGCACTGCCATAACAGGTCAGGGTTGAACCGCAGGTAACATTACTATGCCCTTGGGTGTCCTCTCTCGGCAGCGGTGCGGTGGGCGTGGTCAACCTGCTCTGCATCCCGGAAGAGGAAATAAAAGGGGGCAGACGCCATCTTTTAAGGGGGAGGAGTAGGAGGGGTACTGAGGAGCAGTACCGAGGAGCAGTCCGTCTGCGCCTCATGGCCCTCCAGGCCATGGGGGTGCGCATGGGTGTATCAGTCTCAGGCACCTTTAGCCTGGGGCTGCATCTCTTCATGTAGGCTCAACACCTTTAGCTGGCCTACCCCCGAAAGAGGAGTTCCAGGGCACTCGAGGGTGTCCCGTTCTGGAGAGGGAGCCAGGGTTACCGATGAAGGGAGTCACCGCCTCGGGATGAGGCCTGGTCACCTACAGAGGGATTCCACAATTCCGCCACAGGCCTTGTAACGTGCTTCAATTGGCACCTGTCCTTGTGTTACAAGCGCTGGGAAGTTTGGAACTAGGAAAATTGGGTTCGCAGGGTCCACTCAGGATTGAGTGGGGATACTAAGTGTTGATTGAGTGCCGCATGCCTGAACCTGCCTCCCTGTTGCTTTATTCTTCATCTTCAACTTTCCAAGCATATAGAAAATAAACCTTCCTTCATTAAGGTTTAATCTTGTCTGGACATTGACCTTATTGATACACAAACAACAGACTCTTCCCTACACTCTGGGGGTGAGAACCAGCCGAGGGAAGGTAACTCGCTGCGGGACCCAACAATTTCTGAACACCGCTCACCCTCTTATTCAAGAAGGAACCTGGGCATTGTAGTATGGTGTGTCCCGCCTTGTGGAGGTAAGGCTAGGGATTCTGTGTGCTACACTTGTATGCTACCGCGCATGCGTCAAAGTCTTTTCGAGCATGCGCGGGTTTACCTCGGACAGGTAAGCATACAGACGACCGTTTTTTTCGGCAGTTTTCCCGACGAGAAACCATACACACGAACGTTTTTCTCTGCAAAAAGCTCTCCCAGCAGTTTTCTTGCCGAGAAGACCGGTAGTGTGTACAAGACTTTAGTCCGTACGAGTCAGCTATCACTATTCGAGGACATTTGCCACCATACGCCTCTTTCCCAAATTGATTTTTATTCTCTATTCTTGGAAAGAGGACCCTCACCAAAATATGACAAAACGAGAGAGAAGCCAACTCAGCCCCTCAAAGCATGGATTTTGTAGGCACAGCATTAGGCGATAAGTATAAAAAATACAAATTTTATTGGATATACATTAAAATACAACAATCATAAAAAATAGAGGGAAAAAATATTAAAAAGGCACCCACCGTCTACAAAGAGTCAACAGATACCCAATCTTATAGTATGGAGACAAGAAAGTCACAGTGTATTGCAAGGTACATGTCAGTCCACCAATGGAGTCAGAATTCAAACGAAATTCACGAATAAGCTGCTAGTGTGGTGTTCCATACTCAAGAGAGGTTGAGTTGGCTTCTCTCTCTTTTTGTTATTCTTTATTCTTAATTAAACAATTCCAACCACCATACTGATCACGCTTACGATTCCAAGTGGCAAAAGGACCTCCGGCGCACCAGATATAGAGAGGAGAGGTATCAAATTTGGACCACGATAACCTCCTGCTCAATTCATTGAAACTCTATCGAGCAGTGGCGGCTGGTGCTCAAAATTTTTGGGGGGAAGCAAACAAACTGAAAAAAAACATCAATTGCCGCCACTGTGCCCATTAAACGCAGCCACTGTGCCCAAACGCCACCAGTTTTACCCCTCAAATGCAGCCAGTTTTCCCCCAAATACAACCCGTTACCGCCCAAATAAAGCCAGTTTCCCCCCAAATGCAGCCAGTTTCCCCCCAAATGCAGCCAGTTTGTCCCCATATACAGCCAGTTTGTCCCCAAATGCAGCCGGTTTCCGCCCAAATGCAGCCAGTTTGTCCCCAAATGCAGCCGGTTTCCCCCCAAATGCAGCCAGTTTGTCCCCAAATGCAGCCAGTTTGTCCCCATATACAGCCGGTTTGTCCCCAAATGCAGCCAGTGTGTCCCCAAATGCAGCCAGTTTCCCCCCAAATGCAGCCAGTTTCCCCCCAAATGCAGCCAGTTTGTCCCCAAATGCAGCCAGTTTGTCTCCAAATACAGCCAGTTTCTCCCCAACTAGTCAGTTTCCCCCCAGCCCTGCACTTACCTTCCTCGGGTCAGCGCCGTCCTTCATCCGTCCTCAATGTCTTCTCCCGCCCTCGATGTCGCTTCAGCCAATCAGGTTACCGGTAACCAGACCCGGTGAACCTGATTGGCTGAAACGCCTGTCAGTGTTAACCAGGGAACGCACCCCTGTGCGTCCTCTGGGTAAATATTTGGAAGCCGATTACAGCCCTCAGGCTGTAATCGGGAAGCCTATCAGAGCCGCTGGCTCTGATAGGCACTTCCAAAAACCAACCAGCCGCTGTTATTCAGATGTAATGCATGAACCTATGTATTGTTGTGAGTGACGGGCGCAGGAGCGAAAGGGGGCGGCGCTCCTGCGCCCACTATGGACGCACCACCACTGCTATCGAGTCTACGTTCAAAACTGTTACTAAATGGTACATGGTCCCGTCACGCGTAGCCCATCTTCATCCATCATATACTAGCCTGTGCTTTCGGGGCTGGCCAAACCCTGGCGATGTCTTACATACCTGGTGAACATGTCCCATGCTCACACGGTTTTGGTCCAAGGTCCTGAAACTCACACATTCCTTGTTCAACCAGCCTTTTCCCAGGGATTCCTGGTATAACTTATTATACCTCTAACCCCAAAATTTTGCTAAACCACAATTCAAACTGGTGACCTTAATTCTGTTATCGGCAAAACAGACTATCGCTAAAGCCTAGAAGAAACTATTTGTCTGCTTTGAGGTTTGTCAATGTGTCGATGGGTTTTTCATCAGTGAGAAACCAACCAATATCCTACTGGAAATGCAAAATAGATTTTTCAGATATGAACCCCATGGATACAATATGCCCACCCATCAGTGTCCGTGGAGAGCTATGCCTCATTATAGGAGTCCAGCTTTGGGGTGCTGGTTTTGGACATCCTTCACGTTCTCTTCCCTCCCTCCTGTTTTCCCCCGCCTTATGCTTTTCCCACTCTTACCTCCCCTCACCTTTTCTTCCACCTTCCTATAGTGCAGGGGTCTCCAAACTTTCTAAACAAAGGGCCAGTTTCAGACTTTAGGGGGGTCAGAATATGGACAGTGGGAGTAAAAAATGACATAGCACCCTTGTGGTCATTGGTATTAGTGGGAGGAATAGTGCCCCCATCATTGGTGTCAGTGGTAGGAATAGTGCCCCTTTTTTGGTGTTAGTGGGAGGAATAATGCCCCATTGTTGGTATAAGTGAGAGGTATAGTGCCCAATCGTTGGTGTCAGTGGGAGGAATAGTGCCTCATCATTGGTATCAGTGGGAGGAATAGTGCCTCATCATTGGTATCAGTGGGAGGAATAGTGCCCAATTGTTGGTGTAAGTGGGAGGAATAGTTACATAGTTACATAGTTAGTCAGGTTGAAAAAAGACAAAGTCCATCCAGTTCAACCATAAAAAATATATATATATATATATATATATCGTACAATCCCATATACCCAATTCTATACCCACATTTGATCCAGAGGAAGGCAAAAAACCCCAGCAGAGCATGATCCAATTTGCTACAGCAGGGGAAAAAATTCCTTCCTGATCCCCCGAGAGGCAATCGGATTTACCCCGGATCAACTTTACCTATAAATGTTAGTACTCAGTTATACAATACTGCCCCATCATTGGTATCAGTGGGAGGAATAGGGCCCCATTATTGCTATCAGTGGGAAGAATCGTGCCCCATTGTTGGTGTCCCCATTGTTGGTGTCCCCATTGTTGGTATTACCTGGCTCATTGTTAACTACTTTACCCTACAGGCTACATGTTTTGCTTATTACATGCTATTTATAACATTGGATGTTTTTGTATTCTCGGCTGCCTAACATCATCTTGGCTATTTCAAAAAGTTTTCTTACGCTATGTTTTAAATCTTAAATTATATATCTTTTTCTCAATAAAAAAATACTGAAAGTGAAAATACTATGCAATTCCTTTACAGTGAACCTAAACTTGAAGTTTAAACACGCTATAAAAAAATAACGCGCCATTAGCGAGGCAGGGTAGAGTTCATAGCTGTGTCAAAAAAAATAATCCCTATAGGATATATATTAAAGTGAAAATTGCCGTTAAATAAAAACAGCAAACACAGCCTAATAAAATAATGCAGTAGTTACTGCGTCTTCTTCATAAATTCTGCAGCCTAATTGGTCCATGGCAAATCACATTCAGTGTTAAGTAGCCAAGAGGAAGACACTAATAATCTAATGCCGATTAGATCCCACAAGCTTCATCTATCATTTGCAGCTCTATAGTATATGCATCGACCAACGGGCGTCACCTTCGGAGGCTGTAAAAGCCTTGGGCACTTAGCACATATTAGGATGGTCCTTGGGAGAAAATGAATTCGGAGTAATCTGACCTGGGTCAAATAGACCTGCAACGTGGACGCTCAATATAAGTTATTAGTTCTGCGATAGGACTGGCGGTAGGAAGCGGCTACGTGGGTGGTAATTCCAGTGACTGGATATCTGAGATGCAATCTACAGGATCAATCTACGAATGTCGTAGAGGTCTACACTTGACTTACTAATTATATATGGCTTTTGTCATATGTCTGCTCACTTTGCTTCTTGATGAGCGTTAGGAAAAGATAAAGATGCTAAGCCTTACAGGATTCCGGCTTTCATGCTATCACTCACTATAAATTACTCATCCCAGGGTTAAGAGAGAGCTGATCATAGATGGATATTTTTTCTTTTTATCAGCCAGGTTAGCCCTCCAAATCAAGGTTTTTGAATAAAACGTATGCAGTTTGTTAGATCTTTAGTAGATCGGGTTAGATCAATTGTTGTTTGCGTCAGATCACATACAGAAGAAGCATCATAAACAGTTATTTGCTGGGGGGGGGCTAACCCATCATCAGCCCCCCCTTATCAAAAAATTGTCCAAACAGCTATTTTGGAAGCTATTTGTTAGATCCGGTAACATCAAGTGTTTTTAATGTTAGATCTCATATAATTAGAGACTTATAACCGAGTATAAGCCGACCCGAATATAAGCCGAGGCACCTAATTTTACCACAAAAAACTGGGAAAACGTATTGACTCGAGTATAAGCCTAAGGTGTACATCTGCATGCCTCACTGTGCCTCACTTTGCCTCACTGTGTCCATGTGCATGCCTCACTGTGCCCATGCCTCACTGTGCCCATGCCTCACTGTGTCCATGCCTCACTGTGTCCATGCCTCACTGTGTCCATGCCTCACTGTGTCCATGCCTCATTGTGTCCATGCCTCACTGTGCCCATGCCTCACTGTGCCCATGCCTCACTGTGCCCATGCCTCACTGTGTCCAAGCCTCACTGTGTCCAAGCCTCACTGTGTCCATGCCTCACTGTGCCCATGCCTCACTGTGCCCATGCCTCACTTTGCCCATGCCTCACTGTCACTTTGCCCATGCCTCACTGTGCCCAATCTCCCTACCTGATCTCCGGCGCTGTGTGACTAGACTGACTTTTAACATGGGAGTCTATGAAAGGGGAGCCCGGCTTTGAAAAATCGGTGCTCCCCGGCCGTAGGTCCCCTGGATAACAACTTTGCACACTTGTAGATGAAGATTGGGGCTACATTTTTGCCAAGTTTGGGGTCCAGGGGACCTACGACTGGCCAGTACCAGGTCCCCAAAGATCACCAGAGAAATGACCGTTTAACATGGGAGTCTATCTATGGAAGGGGTGCCCGGCTTTGAAAAATCGAAAATTTGATGTTACCGGATCTAACAAATACCGTATTTCCCCGAAAATAAGCCCGGGTCTTATATTAATTTTGCCAACAAAAGACAAACTAGGGCTTATTTTCAGGGTTGGTCTTATCATGTAATGTGCTGTCTTCTCTCCCCCCCGCTCCCTGCCTGTTAGGAATCCCCAGTGTAAACTTAGTAACCCTTAGTAACCCGAAAATAAGACCTAGCTTTTTTTCCCAGGAAGGCTACAATATAAGTCCTACCCCGAAAATAAGCCCTAGTTAAAATGCTTGTAAAATCCTATAATTCACTCTATTACAGTATTATATAATGTACAATGTGTTTGTTTCTGTAATATAATTGTGCCAAATACCTTTGTTATAGCGCTGCTCTGTGCTTCTGTAACCCGCCGGAGCTTTCTTCCCCGCAATTCTATTACAGAAACACACACATTGTACATTATATACTACTGTAATTGAGTGGATTATCGGATTTTACAAGCATTTTAAACTAGGGCTTATTTTCGGGGTAGGACTTATATTGCAGCCTTCCTGAAAAAAAGCTAGGTCTTATTTTCGGGGTAGGTCTTATTTTCGGGAAAACACGGTAGCTTCCAAAATAGCTAACTGTTTGGTAAATGTTTTGATAAGGTGGGGCTGATGGGGGGTTAGAGGGAGGGTTGGTGTTGGGGTTACAGGGAGGGTTGGTGTGAGTGTTACAGGGAGGGTTAGTGTTAAGGTTACGTGGGGTTGGTGTGAGGGTTACATGGAATGTTGATGTTGGGGTTACAGGGAGGGTTAGAGTTAAGGTTACGTGGGGTTGGTGTGAGGGTTACAGGGAGGGTTGGTGTTGGGGTTACAGGGAGGGTTGGTGTGAGTGTTACAGGGAGGGCTGATGTTAGGGTTACAGGGAGGCATAGCGTTGAGGTTACAGGGAGAGTTGGTGTTTGGGTTACAGGGAGGGTTAGAGTTAAGGTTACGTGGGGTTGGTGTGAGGGTTACAGGGAGGGTTGGTGTTGGTGTTGGGGTTACAGGGAGGGTTAGAGTTAAGGTTACGTGGGGTTGATGTGAGGGTTACAGGGAGGGTTGGTGTTTGGGTTACAGGGAGGGTTAGTGTTAAGGCTACGTGGGGTTGGTGTGAGGGTTACAGGGAGGGTTGGTGTTGGGGTTACAGTGAGGGTTGGTGTGAGTGCTACAGGGAGGGTTGATGTTAGGGTTACAGGGAGGCATAGCGTTGAGGTTACAGGGAGGGTTGGTGTTGGGGTTACAGGGAGGGTTAGAGTTAAGGTTATGTGGGGTTGGTGTGAGGGTTACAGGGAGGGTTGGTGTTGGGGTTACAGGGAGGGTTGGTGTTGTGGTTACAGGGAGGCATAGCGTTGGGGTTACAGGGAGGGTTGGTGTTGGGGTTACAGGGAGGGTTAGAGTTAAGGTTACGTGGCATAGGTGTGCTTAGCCTGTTGCATTAGGGTGTGCACCTGAAAGTTTAAAAACATGGTACCGATCTCTCACTGTGTTCATTCAGAAAGGGAAGGGGCCGGTAAATGACATTACACCTTCCCCCACTCATCCTGAAATATCATCAGTGTGTGCCCACTGCAGTAGCCTAAGGGAGAGGAGGGAAGCCAGCCATGTTGTGGGAGGAGGCACCAGCAGCAGGGGGAATCTGCACTGCAGGGGGTGATTAGGGTGTGCCTGGGCACACCTGGCACACCATGTGCGCACGCCTATGTTACATGGGGTTGGTGTGAGGGTTACAGGGATGGTTGGTGTGAGTGTTACAGGGAGGGTTGATGTTGGGGTTACAGGGAGGCATAGCGTTGAGGTTACAGGGAGGGTTGGTGTTGGGGTTACAGGGAGGCATAGCGTTGGGGTTACAGGGAGGGTTGATGTTGGGGTTACAGGAAGGGTTGGTGTTTGGGTTACAGGAAGGGTTGGTGTTGGGGTTACAGGGAGGGTTGGTGTTGGGGTTACAGGAAGAGTTGGTGTTGGGGTTACAGGGAGGGTTGGTGTTGGGGTTACAGGGAGGGTTGGTGTTGGGGTTACAGGGAGGGTTGGTGTTGGGGTTACAGGAAGAGTTGGTGTTGGGGTTACAGGGAGGGTTGATGTTGGGGTTACAGGAAGGGTTGGTGTTTGGGTTACAGGAAGGGTTGGTGTTGGGGTTACAGGGAGGGTTGGTGTTGGGGTTACAGGAAGAGTTGGTGTTGGGGTTACAGGGAGGGTTGGTGTTGGGGTTACAGGGAGGGTTGGTGTTGGGGTTACAGGAAGGGTTGGTGTTGGGGTTACAGGGAGGGTTGGTGTTGGGGTTACAGGGAGGGTTAGAGTTAAGGCTACGTGGGGTTGGTGTGAGGGTTACAGGGAGGGTTGATGTTGGGGTTACAGGGAGCGTTGATGTTGGGGGTTACACGGAAGGTTGGTGTTGGAGTTACAGATTTAGACCCTCCTATGGATTTTGCCTCATTGATATCTTCTAGAACACAGGGGAAAAAAAACGTATAGTCACAAGCAATGCTTGAAACCTGGAGCCTCACCTGCTAATATGGAGCTGCATATGAGCAGCCTTATGATAAGGTGTTCCCAGAGGATTGTGAACAGTTGACTGACCTGATTACACCAGCTACACCAATATGAAAAATTGAATTGCTGGTCGGCTATGTCCCTGTAATTATCTGCATGTTAAACGTTCCATTTTGGTTGGTCGTCTACCAATGAGATTGGGACGATAAAATAAAGGTTGAGTCTGCACTTAAACAAGGACACAGAAGGATGCTGCATACAGATCGGGCAGATAACCCATCTTGCTCTTCACAGCAAATGATTCACAGTGACTCATAAGAATCCCCAGTCTCCTGGTAAATAGGCTTATTGACCCTTTGGCTGTTGGATCACAAAGCATTGTGGGTCATTTGTTGTGACAAAGACCGGAGCAGCTGCAGGGGTGAGATAAAAGGAACTGTGTCGCCAAGCAAACCACCTGTGCAATTAGTCTTTGATGGAAGCAGCCTTTCACCGGATCCTGCTACATACTAGTTCCAGGCGCCTCTCCATAAACCCAAAAACAAAATTTCATATATTACAGTTTAGCAGTCCCAGATGTGGTGGTTGCATTTGTTTTTTTTTCTTTTCAGGCTTGTTTTTCTTTATTTTCACCAGGTGATCCTGCCAGTAACACACTTCCTGCTCTAGAGTGACAACTCCCACTGTACTGTATGTATAGTATAAAGGGACAGTGTTGTCACTCTACAACAAGCAACACACACCTCTCCTTCTCCTCTTCTTTATAACATAAGGAGAGGTGTTCTGTAGTCCTCAAAGGTATATGCAACAGATAAGAGTGCAGCACAGGCAAAATGTATGGGTGGGAGGTTAAATAGCTACTGATATTTATAATAACACTGTAGATGATTGATCCAGGGAGTATACTATTGCCTTAAAGAACAAGAAGGAGGAGGTTCGGGACTTTGAATGAGGCACATAAGTGGAGCAGTAAATCAGATTGAAAATGCAAGTTTAATAAAAATAAACACTGGTTATACAAATATCTTGGCCAGCTAAAGATATAAGTTAACATGAAAAATAAAAATAGCTGTCACATCATATATGATAACATAATGCATCTAGGATGGCCTGATGGTTTGAATGGGCCGTTGGCTCGACGCGTTTCAGCGACTAACTCGCCTCATCAGGAGCAAATGCATGTAATCTGAAAAAAACATTGTACATATGTATGAGGGCCAGTAAATTATTCATGACTCTCCAAATGAGGTAAAGTAGAGTGCAAAGGGGAAAATAGGGATACGGAGGAAGGAAATAGTCCGATCTCCTACTTACACATTGGTGCACTGGATGTGCTGGTGGCGCCGTACCGGCAGCAGTCGTCATGCATCCCTCCCGGGAGCTGGGGGGACGAGGAACCCCAAGGGAAACGGACACCGACATTGAACCTCCAACGGGATGGTGACGCCCACACTGACACTGTTGATGATGCCAGGAAGTGACCTTGGAAGTGTCTAGGGAAATGTAAGGGAGAGAAGGTGTGGATATAGGGTAGAGGAAAGTATGCAGGTGTATGGGCTTCTAGTGAAGAGCAATGTAATAATAAAGTGAATGTGAGTGGAGTAGCACTATATTTAAAACGGATATGGGAATATGAGTGAAGGGGGAGATGGAGTGAGAATGTAGGATGAAGTAATGGTTAGGGTAAAGGACACATTGATATGGTATGTCGGAAAGTAAGGTGTGAGTAGTAAAAAGAGTAATAAGGAGGAGCCACTATCTCCAACAAGGGTCCACAAAAATTACCTGGTATGTGCCGAAACCATGGATGGTGAAGTATTGTGGGGGGCCCGGCAACCGCAGCCAGCGAACAGTAAGGACACTCAAACCACGCGGGGAGCTATGAAGGGAACCAAATGACCCAAGGGACACGCCCACAGCGTCACGCAGGCGTGACTGAAGCGGGGAGGGACCCACGCCCAGAGCGGCATCCGCCGCCCATATCGACGAGTGGTCAGCCTCCCCACGATCATGCCAATAGATGGAAAGGGACGCCAACGTGATGGCGTCAGTACAAACGTCACACGCATGACGTCAAGCGTGGCACCGATGCGTAACTGGACAAGCCTGCCCACCCCCCAAATACAGCATACCAACTGGGGGGAGGATTTTTGTCCTGATGGAGCATCTAGGGTTAGTCCTTTTTTATTACAGCATGACTGTGCCTCTCTTCATAGTCATGGTTTGTTGAGTTTGGTGTGGAGCAACATTTTTCAACCATGGTTCCAAGGAACCCCTAAGTTCCTTCAGACGTTGCTCGGGGTTCCTTTATCTTTATTAGATCTGGATTGATCTACTGCATGCTGGTACCTGCATAGTTGTGGTACTGATGTCACTTTGCAACAGTAAGCAGCCTAACACCAGATAACTAACCACTGAAACTAACGATTTTTTTTTTTTGTATCTGTCTGTAGGCAGGTGCAGTCTACTTTCTCCACTGCAGGTGGCGCTCTTCTGAAGTGGCACTGCAGTGCCAGAGAGGAAGTCAAGAGGAACATGGTTTCTCTATGGTTTCCTGGGTCACTGGGGACGCTATCCCCTTGGATGCTGCCGCCCTATGTGACTCTAACAGCCATCTTGGGTCATGCAGAGCCTTATTAGGGCCTGGCTCCCAGGTTTGGCATGCATTTTGCGAGTTGGTAGAGTATGGACAGAACTAGCATCAGGGAAACGTTCCTAATAAGAAGGGAAAACATGGAGCTCGCAACTTCTCTGGACATCTTCCTGCTTGGACATAAGATGGCTAGGCAGCATTCTGCCCCTCTCAACAGGCGCTGTCAGTTCATCTGTTCTCTCTACACGCTGTTGAAACTGTGAATGTTCCCGACTGGGTTTCCTTCCCAACAGGTTTATTGTGAACTGTCTTTGCATTATTTCAATACAAGTTTTTTCACTCTACTGGGACTGTGTGTGTTATTGCCGCCGCACCACGCTGCACCCCACCTACATGTCTGCAAGGGTGGAATTCGTCCTATTGACCACCAATGTAAGAAGACACCTCGCCCACCAACAACTAATGTATAGGGTCCTTCTCCACTGCTCAGCAATGTTGGGGGGCCCCTCTTCAATGACCACCAATGCAAATGGCACCTCTCCAACTGACTACTAATATATGGAGCCCTACTCAATTGCTCAGCAACTTAGGGCGGGCCCTTTTCAATAACTAGCAATGTAAGGGGCACCTCTCAAACTAAACACATAAATGCACTGAGCTGTAGACATCATTTTAGTGGGGGTTCCTTCAGGCCTGAATTTTTTTTCAACCGTTCCTTCAGGGTAAAAAGATTGAGAACGACTTGTGTGGAGCAATTCATGTAGCCTGCACAGATCCCTGACCTGAGCCATTTAGGTGTTTCCAGTGAATGAACTGTTAATGCTACAACATACTGTATAAAAACATTTTAGACAAGCCTTTTTCAGTCAGGGTGCCCAGGCATCCTGGGGTGCCCCCAGGTTTCTTCAGGGGTAGTTCAGGGCTTGGGAACAGTGATATCTATTATAATGTAACTCTGTTCCCCAAAACACTGTAATTCAAGACACTGGAGAGTCTGTGCTATGCCTTGTGAAAAATGTGGGAACTTTTACTACACCTGTAGACCTACCCTTTTCAACACAGAGTAACCCTTGAAATAACTTTCTAGTCACAGGGAGCGCCTGCAAAAATTTACTATATCTACAACTCCTGCTCCATTAGTGTGATGGACAGCGTGGAAAGAATGTTCCTTAAAGTGGTTGTAAACCTTCGTGTTTTTTCACCTTAATGCATCCTATGCATTAAGGTGAAAAAACACCTTGCAGTCACCGGCCCCCCCGAGCCCCCGTTTTACTTACCTGAGCCCCGAATCTCCGTAGGCGCGATCCCGCGTTTCTTTCTCCCAGCTCCTGTCGGCTCTTCTTTGGATGATTGATAGCAGCGCAGCCATTGGCTCCCGCTTCTGTCAATCACATCCAATGACGCGGCCGCCGGGGGGCAGGGCCGAGTCATACAATTGGCGGCTATGAACGCCGATTGTATGGCATGGGAGTGCACCCGCAAGCTAACCCCCTTGGGAGAGCGCTTCCCAGAGGGGGTTAGCTCTTGCGGGGAGGAGCCGAGACAGCCGCCGATGGACCCCAGAAGAGGACGATCGGGGCCACTCTGTGCAAAACGAACTGCACAGTGGAGGTAAGTATGACATGTTTGTTTTAAAAAAAAAAAAATCTGAAAACCTTTACAACCCCTTTAAACTTGTGGTCATTGGGGGTAATTACCCCTTTACATATGGCTAAAAAGATCATTGGTGTCAGTGGGAACCTTTATGAGAGACAGAAATTGCTCATTGCTCGAGGAACCCCTAGCAACCTCTGGAGGAACCCTTGGGTTCCATGAAACCCTGTTTGAGAAGCCCTGCTGTAGACACTTCAACTGACAACTCTCAAGACATATGAGGCTATCAAAGTTGCATATATATTGTATGCAGTATATGATATTTCACTGCCTAGGTATGCAGTGTGACGGAATCATTTCCCACACTCCACTTGAGTGCTTTCGTCAGTATATCGCTTCCTAAGCTCTGGAACACGAGACCAGTGGATCTGGCTAAGTTACCCCAAGAACCAGTCAGTACCAGTTTAGGAGTAAACCAGAATAATAACTGTTTATTTGAACAAGTATACAGGCTTTTATACACTTGAGAAGGACACTCCCCCCCTGATCAGATTACCCTAACAATACAAACTGCACACAGAAATATAATTACAACAACAGACATATGCTATAAACATGACGTTAATAAACCCCATGGATGACTCAGAGGTCTGACCTTCCAGGTCAGACTTGCCATCTCCTAGCTCACAAACTACAATACACATTATCATAGGTATAAAAACAGAACACCTATAGACAATAGCAGAGTTAATTAGCACAAACAACAGTGGGCGAAAGACCCTTAGGTGGCACACTAGACCTACTTATAATAAACACATTATGGCAAGTGGCACAGACAGGTGGCTTGCTGATGACATCAACATCAGCTATGAGTCCCAAGCTGGCAGAGACCATCATGGCCTTTTTAATAATGTCCTTTTGCATTACATTACATTACAGAACATCTTCCCAAATGCTTGCAGATCCCTCAAATGTCAGGGCCCATAGTCGGTAGGCAAGAGGCTAGCATTCAGTCCCCTCCAAAGCCTCTGTCCCGGGTGAGTCTATTACATGAAGTTACTTTTTTTGCCCCAGCCCTGCCTGCCCACTTTGAAGCGGAAGTAAACCCATTGATTTAACAGTTCCAAAAAACAGTTACATTCTCGGCTCATGCCGGGAATGTAACTGTCACATTGGTTATGCTCTCAACCAAACTGTCAAGCCAGACAATGGCTGGTGTCATAACTGATCACATGTGCAGCATAATGGCATTTGAAGATTAAACAGAGGTCAAGATGGCAGCTTCCTTAGGAGGGTTTACTTCCACTTTAACGCTACCTGAATTCTTCACATTTCTTAAAGTGGAAGTAAACCCATTGATTTAACAGTTTAAAAAAACAGTTAAATTCCCGGCATGCCGGAAATGCTAACTAACTGCCACATTGGTTGTGCTCTCAACCAAACTGTCAAACCATCCAATGGCTGGTGTCATAACTGGTCACATGTGCAGCATCATGGCAGTTGAAGATTAAACAGAGGTCAAGATGGCAGCTTCCTTGGCTGAAAACGATAGGAGGGTTTACTTCCACTTTAACCACTTAACGACCGCTCACTGTATATATATACGTCGGCACAATGGCACCGACAGGCACAATCACGTAGAGTGTACGTGATTGCCTTTGTACAGTTGGGGGGTCCAATCGGACCCCCCTTCTGTACAGTGAGCGGTCGGAATTCGTCTGGGAGCGTTCCGAGATGGGGGGGCGGCCGTTCGATTCCGGCCATCCCCCCGCGATCGCTCCCAGCGAATAGAAATGCCCCCTCTGTCTGTGTAATGTTTACACAGACAGAGAAAGCAGGAGGAAGTGATGTCATCTCCTGTGCGGCGCTCACATATACCGAGCGTCGTACAAGAGAAGACACACAGGTCAGTGCACTAACACTACACTAACACCAGCACACATAGGCACATAAATCGCCCCCCCAGATCACCCCCCAGCCCCCCCAGATCACCCCCCAGCCCCCAGTCACAGTGTCACTGATTGCAGTGACCATTTATTTACTGATCACTGCAATCAGTGACATTTGTGACTGTAAAAGTGTCACTACATTTAGTTTTAGGTCCAGTGTAGCCCCCTAACCCCCCCTAATAAAGGTTTAACCCCTTGATCACCCCCAGATAACCCTTTCACCCCCTAGCACCGCCGTCGCTAAGCGATCATTTTTCTGATCGCTGTCTTGGTGTCGGTGATGCAGATCGGTACCCAGTAATTTTTTTTAGGTTCGCCGCAGGTTTTTATAGCGTCGGGTACCCCCATAAATTATCTAATAAAGGTTTAACCCCCTTGATCGCCCCCCAGGTAACCCTTTCACCCCCTATCACCACTGTCGCTAAGCGATCATTTTTCTGATCGATGTCTTAGCGTCGGTGATGCAGATCGGTAGCCAGTATTTTTTTTTTAGGTTCGCCGCAGGTTTTTATAGCGTCGGGTACCCCCATAAATTATCTAATAAAGGTTTAACCCCCTTGATCGCCCCCCAGGTAACCCTTTCACCCCCTATCACCACTGTCGCTAAGCGATCATTTTTCTGATCGATGTCTTAGCGTCGGTGATGCAGATCGGTAGCCAGTATTTTTTTTTTAGGTTCGCCGCAAGTTTTTATAGCGTCGGGTACCCCCATAAATTATCTAATAAAGGTTTAACCCCCTTGATCACCCCCCAGGTAACCCTGTCACCCCCTAGCACCGCCGTCGCTAAGCGATCATTTTCCTGATCGCTGTCTTAGCGTCGGTGATGCAGATCGGTACCCAGTATTTTTTTTTAGGTTCGCCGCAGGTTTTTATAGCGTCAGGTACCCCCATAAATTATCTAATAAAGGTTTAACCCCCTTGATCGCCCCCCAGGTAACCCTTTCACCCCCTATCACCACTGTCGCTAAGCGATCATTTTTCTGATCGATGTCTTAGCGTCGGTGATGCAGATCGGTAGCCAGTAATTTTTTTTAGGTTCGCCGCAGGTTTTTATAGCGTCGGGTACCCCCATAAATTATCTAATAAAGGTTTTAACCCCCTAATTGCCCCTAGTTAACCCTTTCACCAGTAATCATCATATAAGTGTTACGAGTGACGCTGGTTAGTTAGTTTGCTTTTTATAGTGTCAGGGCACCCGCCGTATATAACCCAATAAAGGTTTAACCCCCTGATCGCCCGGCGGGTGATATCAATTAGGTTCTAGCGTCAGAGAGGGTCTGCGTCACACCCCAGGCAGCGTCAGGTTAGTGCCAGTAACACTAACACCCACGCGTGAAGCATACACCTCCCTTAGTGGTATAGTATCTGAACAGATCAATATCTGATCTGATCAGATCTATACTAGCGTCCCCAGCAGTTTAGGGTTCCCAAAAACGCAGGGTTAGCGGGATCAGCCCAGATACCTGCTAGCACCTGCGTTTTGCCCCTCCGTCCAGCCCAGGCCACCCAAGTGCAGTATCGATCGATCACTGTCACTTACAAAACACAACATACATAACTGCAGCGTTCGCAGAGACAGGCCTGATCCCTGCGACTCCAGTGCTGTAGGAGGTGATTTCACCACCACAGTTAAAAAAAAAAAGCAAATATGCCGAAGCATTGGGGCAGCAGGGGCGGAGGAGCGATTTTGCTCCTAATGCCGCGTACATACGGTCGAAATTCCGACGGAGGCTTGCCCGTGGAAAAGTCCGACCATGTGTGTGCGGCATAACTTTTTTGCGGGAGGATGCCCCCATGCTTCGGCATATATAAATGGTGCGTGTATGCCCATCATTGGAAGTGGGTGGATGAAGGGCGGTATTCTAATGGTGGGCATACCCACCGATCAATCTCTTTTTTCGTTCAGCCACCTGGCTGCATGAAAAAAAAAAGATTACAATACATGTCCAACAAGGACCAGCAACGTACTGGTATGTTGCTGGACTTTGAATGGTTATACCAGATTGATGCCTGCGGGTTTAGGTATCATCTTGGTATCATTCTTTTCAGCCAGCGGCCGGCTTTCATGTAAAAGCAATTAGTGGCTAATTAGCCTCTGGACTGCTTTTACAAGCAGTGGGAGGGAATGTCACCCCCCCGGATATAAAAAGCGCCATTGGGAAATTGGGAAAGCATTTTATCACACCGATCTTGGTGTGGTCAGATGCTTTGAGGGCAGAGGAAAGATCTAGGGTCTAGACCCCAGTTTTTTCAAAAAAAGAGTACCTGTCACTACCTATTACTATCATAGGGGATATTTACATTCCCTGAGATAACAATAAAAATTATTAAAAAAAATAAATATGGAAGGAACAATTTAAAAATAAAATAAAAAAGCAAAATTAATAATAAAAAAAAAAAAAAGCACCCCTGTCCTGCCCTGCTCTTGCCCAATGGCGAACGCAAGCGTCGGTCTGGCGTCATATGTAAACAGCAATTGCACCATGCATGTGAGGTATCACCGCGAAGGTCAGATCGAGGGCAGTAATTTTAGCAGTAGACCTCCTCTGTAAATCTAACGGGGTAACCTGTAAAGGCTTTTAAAAATGTATGTAGTTTGTCGCCAATGCGCGTTTGTGCGAAATTTTAAAGCATGTCGTGTTTGGTATCTATGTACTCGGCCTAAGATCATCTTTTTTATTTCATCAAACATTTGGGCAATATAGTGTGTTTTAGTGCATTAAAATTTAAAAAAGTGTATTTTTTCCCCAAAAAATGCGTTTGAAAAATCGCTGCGCAAATACTGTGTAGAAAAAAAATGCAACACCCACCATTTTATTCTGTAGGGCCTTTGCTTTAAAAATATATATAATGTTTGGGGGTTCAACATAATTTTCCTGCAAAAAAAAATATGTTTTCATGTAAACAAAAAGTGTCAAAAAGGGCTTTGTCTTCAAGTGGTTAGAAGAGTGGATGTAAGCTTCCTAATGTTGTGTATAAAATGCCAGAACAGTTCAAAACCCCCCCAAATGACCCCATTTTGAAAAGTAGACACCCCAAGCTATATACTGAGAGGCATGTCGAGTCCATGGAATATTTTATATGTTGACACAAGTTGCGGAAAAAATACAATTTTTTTATTTTTTTTATTTTTTTTTGCACAAAGTTGTCACTAAATGATATATTGCTCAAACATGCCATGGGCATATGTGCAATTACACCCCAAAATACATTCTGTTGCTTCTCCTGAGTACGGGGATACCACATGTGTGAGACTTTTTGGGAGCCTAGCCGCGTACGGGACCCCAAAAACCAAGCACCGCCTTCAGGCTTTCTAAGGGTGTAAATTTTTGATTTCACTTCTCACTGCCTATCACAGTTTCGGAGGCCATGGAATGCCCAGATGGCACAAAACCCCCCCAAATGACCCCATTTTGGAAAGTAGACACCCCAAGCTATTTGCTGAGAGGTATTGTGAGTATTTTGCAGATCTCGTTTTTTGTCACAAAGTTTTGAAAATTGAAAAAAAAAAGAAAAAAAAAATGTCTTTCTTAATTTTCAAAAACAAATGAGAGCTGTAAAATACTCACCATGCCTCTCAGCAAACAGCTTGGGGTGTCTACTTTCCAAAATGGGGTCATTTGGGGGGGTTTTGTGCTATTTTGGCATTTTATGGCCTTCGAAACTGTGATAGGTAGTGAGGAGTGAAATCAAAAATTTGTGCCTAGAAATCCTGAAGGCGGTGATTGGTTTTCGGGGTCCCGTACGCGGCTAGGCTACTAAAAAGTCCCACACATGTGGTATCCCCGTACTCAGGAGAAGCAGCAAAATGTATTTTGGGGTGCAATTCCACATATAACCATGGCATGTGTGAGCAATATATCATTTAGTGACAACTTTTTATAATTTTTTTTTTTTTGTCATTATTCAATCACTTGGGACAAAAAAAAAATATTCAATGGGCTCAACAGGCCTCTCAGCAATTTCCTTGGGGTGTGTACTTTCTAAAATGGGGTCATTTGGGGGGGTTTTGTGCTATTTTGGCATTTTATGGCCTTCAAAACTGTGATAGGTTGTGAGGAGTGAAATCAAAAATTTGCGCCCTTAGAAATCCTAAAGGCGGTGCTTGGTTTTCGGGGTCCCGTACGCGGCTAGGCTCCTAAAAAGTCCCACACATGTGGTATCCCCGTACTCAGGAGAAGCAGCAGAATGTATTTTGGGGTGCAATTCCACATATAACCATGGCATGTGTGAGCAATATATCATTTAGTGACAACTTTTTGTAATTTTTTATTTTTTTTGTCGTTATTCAATCACTTGGGACAAAAAAAAAAAATATTCAATGGGCTCAACATGCCTCTCAGCAATTTCCTTGGGGTGTGTACTTTCTAAAATGGGGTCATTTGGGGGGGTTTTGTGCTATTTTGGCATTTTATGGCCTTCAAAACTGTGATAGGTTGTGAGGAGTGAAATCAAAAATTTGCGCCCTTAGAAATCCTGAAGGCGGTGCTTGGTTTTCGGGGTCCCGTACGCGGCTAGGCTCCTAAAAAGTCCCACACATGTGGTATCCCCGTACTCAGGAGAAGCAGCAGAATGTATTTTGGGGTGCAATTCCACATATAACCATGGCATGTGTGAGCAATATATCATTTAGTGACAACTTTTTGGAATTTTTTTTTTTTTTTTTGTCATTATTCAATCACTTGGGACAAAAAAAAAATATTCAATGGGCTCAACATGCCTCTCAGCAATTTCCTTGGGGTGTCTACTTTCCAAAATGGGGTCATTTGGGGGGGTTTTGTACTGCCCTGCCATTTTAGCACCTCAAGAAATGAGATAGGCAGTCATAAATTTAAAGCTGTGTAAATTCCAGAAAATGTACCCTAGTTTGTAGACGCTATAACTTTTGCGCAAACCAATAAATATACACTTATTGACTTTTTTTACTAAAGACATGTGGCTGAATACATTTTGGCCTAAATGTATGAGTAAAATTGAGTTTATTCGATTTTTCTTACAACAAAAATTAGAAAATATCATTTTTTTTCAAAATTTTCTGTCTTTTTCCGTTTATATCGCAAAAAATAAAAATCACAGAGGCAATCAAATACCATTAAAAGAAAGCTCTATTTGTGGGAAGAAAAGGACGCAAATTTCGTTTGGGTACAACATTGCATGTCCGCACAATTTACAGTTAAAGCAGCGCAGTGCAAAATTCTGAATTCACCTCTGGTCCTTTAGCTACCCAATGGTCCGGGGCTTAAGTGGTTAATCACTCCAACCTAGTGTATGAAATGTGACTCCTACATATTGCAATTCACATAGATATGAATTTTTAGAAATTAGTCTTGTTCTGCAATCCTTTCCCATTTTATCAGCCAACACAGGCACTCCTGCTATCAGGTTGATATCAAAATTCAATTGGCGTTGAGGCCACAATAAAAATGTAGTATATTGAAGAATTGAGAATCTATAGACTTTAGCAATTGTTCAGTGAATATCATAGAATCCATTTTATTTTTTTATTTTTTTTAATGCTGTATGCTAACAAAAAAATATATAAAAATACACTCTGTTATTCTCCGCAGTGTTGCAAGTATGGTAGGTGACATGTTATTACCCCCAGCTGGATTGCTGTAGTCTGCCTATTTTTCCACACTGCAAAGACGACAATATGTTATTAGCTTAAAAAAAATAAAAAAGGCAAATGTAAGCTAATCCTTGCAATGATAATGCCAATCCTGGTCGGATGAAGGTTTGAAAAGACTGGCTAAAGGGCTTGATGAAATGCTTGTCGTTACCAGTTATTATCACTCACTGCAGTTGTCATGGCAACTGGCTCGTGAATCCGTGTTACGCTAACAAACTGATGACTTTACCCATTCCTCTCCCTGTCGTAGAGTTTTCGTTTTTCCCAGTCTGTATTCTTGTTAAGCTCCCGAGAACAAAGCAACCAGTGGGCCTTGTAGTCTGGAGACCTGCAGTAATGTCCTGGCCTTGTGCATTAGGGTGACCAGACATCCCCGGTTTCAGGGGACAGTCCCCGGATTGAGGACACTGTCCCCGGACCAAGTCTGTCCCCGGTTTTGTCCCCGGATTGGATTTGAACAGGGCTGGGGCAATTTCAAAGACAGTCAGTACAGAATTAAAGACATTTTTTTTTTGAATTACACACCCCCGCTCTGCTGCTCCTACCAGCTTAGTGTATTTTTTCCATTATCTGTGCCCCTTTCTGATGATCATGTGCTGGTTGGAGCGGAGGGAATATTTCTTCAGTTTCGGGTGCATGCCCATCCAGCTCCGCTCCCATGTTCTTCTGCCTTGGCTCCAATCCCGACCAGCCGCCTGCCTGCTTATCTCCTTGCCTTCCCTGGCGGAGTGATTTTCTTCTGCTCCCCACCCAGTAGTAGCCGGGGCCCGGAGAGTAAGACTTGACAGGCTGTGAAACGGGCGTCGACGGGAAGAGAGTTGCTGATTGCCGCCATTACTAGTAAAAAAAAAAGATGTCCCCGGATTTCATTAAAAAAATCTGGTCACCTTATTGTGCATGCAAGTGAAGACGACTTTAGGGGGGATTCAGTCTCATGCTGATTCCAGGGCAGAGGAAGTGGCTTTCTGAATCCCAGCCATATAGCTCAAATTTTACAGCCCCTTTCTCAGAGGACATGCAGCGTCTCCACAGCTCAACTGGTTGATTGATTCCTTATACCTGAGCAAAAAATAAGAACATCTAAGGATGATGTTGCATAGAACGCGCTATCAGAAACCAACCATAGCATGAAATGTCAGGTTCTACTGAAGGAACTATCACGTGCCATAAAAATTACCATTAGGTGCCCTAGTAGGAACTGTCAAGTGCCATACAAGGAAGTATCAAGTGCCATAAGAGGAACTAATGGGTGACATAATGGGAACTGGTTGATGCTCTAAAAGGGGCCATAGAGGTAATTATCAGATACCATAAAGAGAACTATCAAGTGCCATAGAAGGAACTATCAGAAGCCATAGAAACAATTCTCCAACACCATGGAAGGAGCTTTCTAGTGCCATAGAAGGACCTATCAGATGCCATAGAGGGAACTGTCAGATGCAACAAAGAGAACTATCAAGTGCCATAGAAGGAACAGTCAGGTTTCATAAAGGAGACTCACAGGTGTCATACTGTTTTTCAGTGAAAGTAAGACCAACCCTGAAAATAAGACCTACTGTGATTTTCGGGGAAGGCTGCAATATAAGCCCTACTCCGAAAATAAGCCCTAGTTTAAAGTGGTTGTAAACTGCTAGAATCCTCTCTATTACAGTATTATATGTAAAAGGTGTGTGTTTCTGTAATATAATTGAGTCAAATACCTTCTTATAGCGCCGCTCGGCGCTCAGGTGATCTCCCGCTGCTCTACTCCTCTTCTCCCAGCTCTCAGCGGGGGATTTTGCCCCCCTCTGCAGTGCTCGGAGCAGGGAAGAGAGCTCAGGTGGGCCAAGTAAACGCTGAGCGGCGCTCAGCTGATCCCCCGCTGCTCTCCTCTTCTCCCAGCGGGGGGATTCCCCCCCCGCAGTGCTCGGAGCAGGGAAGAGAGCTCAGGTGGGCCATGGAAGCGTTGAGCGGCGCTCAGCTGATCCCCAGCTGCTCTCCTCTTCTCCCAGCGGGGGGATTCCCCCCCCCCCCAGTGCTCGGAGCAGAGAAGAGAGCTCAGGTGGGCCATGGAAGCGTTGAGCGGCGCTCAGCTGATCCCCAGCTGCTCTCCTCTTCTGCCAGCTGTCAGTGGGGGATCTCGGGCCACCCTCCCTCTGCAGTGCTCAGGTGGGTTACGGAAGCGCAGAGTGGCGCTATAAGAAGGTATGTGACACAATTAGATTACAGAAACACACATCTTTTACATTATATACTACTGTAATAGTGAGGATTCTAGCAGTTTACAAGCATTGGGGATTCCAGACAGGCAGAGAGGGAGAGGGGGGAAAGAAAACAGCACATATATTGGAAAGCCCTACCCCGAAAATAAGCCCTACTGTGTTTTTGGTAGCCAAAATTAATATAAGACCTGGGCTTTATTTCAGGGAAACACAGTAGAAGGAACAATGTGGTGCCTTAGAAACCACTATCAGGATTTATAGAAGGCATTATTAGGTGCCGCACAAGAAACTATTGCATTCCATAAAAAGCACTTTCAGGTGCTTTCTAAAGAACTATTAACTGTTCTAAAAGGAACTATCAGAGGCCATAGTGGGAACTAATAGTTGTCATAAAAGGAGCTGTCGGGTGCCACAGAAGGAACTATCAGAGGCCATTGAAGCAATTTTCCAATGCCATAGAAGGAGCTATCTAGTGCCATTGAAGGAACTATGAGGTGCCATAGAGGAAACTGTCAGATGTCATAAAGGGAACTTTCAGGTGTCATAGAAGGAACTATTAGGTGCCATAGAGGGAACTGTCAGATGCCATAAAGGGGACTATCAAGTGTCATAGAAGGAACTATCATGTACCATAAAACTCATAATCAGGTACCATAGGATGCCCTTAGCTGCCATAAACGATACTCAGGTGACATAGAAGAAACTTTTAGGTGCTATAGAAGTAAATATCAGAAGCCATAGAAGCAATTTTCAGATACCAAATAACCGAACTATCTAGTGCCATAGAGGGCATTACCAGGTGCCACAACATACCTTTCACCTTGCCAATGTGCTACTTGAGTTTCTATGAAACTAATGACTTTTTTTGCATATGCTTAGGTACACTTCCCCTCCTCATGTGACAATGTTCAGCCTTGTTGATTGGTTGTTGGTATCAAGCACTGTATTGTGGAATAGGGAATATGGTCTGTTTAATCCCAAAGGATCAAACAGTTTGAAATTTTCAGGTATTATGAAGGAGCCAAAGTAAACCTATGATGTGGCACAGGATGGTGCCTCCTATGCTATGCAGTGCAGTCCCTGCCAGGCAGCACAATTACTCTGATGACCCGACTTTCTTTAAAGTGATTCTAAAGGTACAAGGTTTTTTACCTTAATACATATGCTATAAGCAGTCCCCCCCCAGCCCCCCCCCCCATTATACTTACCCAAGCTCGATTTTGATCCATCGATGTGCAGGAGAGCAGCGGCTCTCCTAACTCTCTCTCTCTCTTCGTTGGACAGAGAGGCAGCAGTGGCTCCTGCTGTTGTCTATCACAGCCAGTGAGGGGGGGGGGGGGGGTGGGACAAGAATTGAGCTGCACTCTGTGTGTCAATGAACACACAGAGCTGGCTCGGGAGCAATCATGCATGGGTGCCCCCATAGGAAGCAGCTTGCTATGGGAGCACTTGGCATGGGGCAGAGCAAGAAGCACCAGCGGGGGACCCAAGAAGAGGAGGATCAAGGCTGCTCTGTGCAAAACCGTTGCACAGAGCAGATAAGTATAACATGTTTGCTATTAAAAAAAAAAATAGCTTTGCAGTCGTTTTTAGGCAATACATCTTGGTCAATTCCCTGTGCCAGTCTGTGATTGGACAATGAAGGAGCAGCAGACTAATGAGGTCATCTCTCTCCTCTCTCCTTCTGTTAGTATTGTCCTTATCAGTGCATGTACACGCAGGCACTTGGTTGGCCCCTTGTTTTTCCCCTCTCTTTCATATAAAAATGTACATTATTGCATATTTTTTAAATATACTACATTGTTGCATTAAATGATTGTTAAAATGGCCGCCTGGATATCTGCTTTAAAATAATAAGACCCCTTTCTCATCTATACTGTACTGCTCTAGAATAAGCCATTTACTACATAAATCTGTGATAACAATCACTTCCGCATTCTGTCTAATCCCCGACAATTTAGAGAAGCTATATTTGGCACAGCGGATTTGTGATATTTCACGAGAGACAATGTGAAGTATCGCCTCTTCCGAACTTAATTACCAAAGAAGCTAATCTGCTCTTCATTAGCACACAAAGAGAATGTTTGCTGGTGTTTATGATGCTTCAGAAGGTCAGAGGTCATTCCCTGGGATACTTAGAAAATGGATTTTCTACAGAATCAAATTTTGTTTTCAAAGTAGATGTAAATCCGAATTTTTATTTTTATTTTTTTGCTGTCACAAATGTAGAGTATACGATTTCCTATCATTTGTGCCAGGTCTTGCCACACAGAGTTAATCCAGCTCTGAGCAATCCTCTTTTATTGTTCAGTGAGATAAAACGGACAAACAGAGAAAAACCTTTGTCCGTTCCGCCCCCTTGCTTTGAGTGACAGGTTATTTGCATATCTCGTGCACTAGCTTTAGACAGGCATTCATTTTTAATTCCCACCCCCACTCCTTTTCTGAAGTCATGTGGTTACTTTTCTGGATTTTGACTGGATGTTAGTGATCATAGCAGAAGGAATACACAGGAGAAAATGCATGTTGACAAGGGGAGTGTAGAGGTGGGCGGGAAGTCTACTGACATCACGACTCCACCCACCGAACTCCAGACAACAGACCCACCCACAGAATCTGCAGTTTTTCAGGTCTCATAACAGACAGAGGGGAGACATTTGACATAGATCAGCACTATGGCAGTAGTTTAGAAAGGATGAGAGTGGCTTTACATCCACTTTAAGCTTCAATGCATGGAGAGCTGGAATTTCAGTTTAGGGTGATCAGGGGGTGGTTGCATCAGCCACTGGATTCTGTTGGGTTGGCTAATTCTCAGACCTAAAGTTCATGGTACCAACCAGCTATTGCAGACGCTTATGGAGGAACTTATGGAGGAACTCAACCCTACTGAACACCTTTGAAATAAATTGGAATGCTGATTGTTAGTTCTTCTTTTTTATCATTCTAAAGGGTTAAGATGAATGTGGGTGTACAATAAGGAAGTGGTTAGACTTTCACCTTATGGTATAATGACACATAGCCATAAGAGCGGCGGAATTCCTGCCCTCTGAATAGGTGATGCAGAACATTGGGTGTGGCACAACTGGCCAACTGCTTTGGAGATCAGACAGGGAGCCCATGTACTGTTCAAGCTCAAGGTACAGCAGAATGTGTGACTGGGCCATGAGGTTCCTGTTTTAACCTTTGGAGGGGGCAAAGTTTTATCCATCCAGGTCCTTTTTAAGGCCCCTTTCACACGGGACGGATCCGTGAAGATCCGCCCCGTGAACCTCCACTTGCTCAGCGAGGATCGCTCCGCTGATCCCCGCTGAGCCGGCAGATGACAAGGCGGTCCCTGCACACTGTGCAGGGACCGCCCTGTCAGATCTCCGCTCTCCCCTATGGGGGAATCGGATGAACACGGGCCGTCTGTCCGTGTTCATCCGATCCGCTCTGCAGACGGATACAAAAATAGGATTTTCCTCCGTCTGCAGAATCGGGGGATTGCGGACACGGAGGAGATCGGGTGTCAACGGATGTTCATTGGCGATACCCGCGATCTCATAGGGACCAATGTATGTCCCTTTTTCATCGGTAAACGGATGGATGAAAAAGAGGACATACGGTCCGCTAGTGTGAAAGGGGCCTTTTAAAGGTATAATATTTTTATTTTTATTGTTTACATACATACAAACAAACAAACAAAAACAGAAATGCATATGTAGCATTAAAGGAGCAATCAGTGCTCACTCAGCAATGAGATTGATTGAGGGGTTTCATTGTTACCTTCTAAATTCCAGTATAAAGACTAGAAGGATTTCCAATGCATAGTTATTGTTTTCTTTGCAGGATAATTCTTAGAAAGGTTTGTACATTCTAATGCCTCGTACACGCGACCGTTTTTCTCGGCAGGAAAAAAAACGACGTTTTTCCCGACGGGATTCCTCTCAAGCCTGCCTTGCATACACACGTTCAGGCCAAATACCGCCCGTCCAAAGCGCGGTGACATACAACACGTACGACGGGACTATAAAGGGGAAGTTCCATTCAAACGGCGCCAGCCTTTGGGCTGCTTTTGCTGATCCTTGTGTTAGTAAAATTTTGGTGAGAGACGTTTCACGCTTTTCAGCCTCGTGCTTTTCAGTCCGTTACAGCGTGACGAATGTGATATCTCCACTACGAACGCTAGTTTTACCAGGACGAGCGCTCCCGTCTCATACTTGATTCTGAGCATGCGTGTTTTTTTTCCCCTCGGAAAAGCATACACACGACCGGTTTTCCTGAGGGGAAAAAGTCCCCCGGGAATCCCAACGGGAAAAAAGAAAGCTGGTTCTCTTTTTTTTCCCCGCAGTTTTCTCGTCGGGAAAACTGCGATGGAGCATACACACGGCTGTTTTTCCCGGCCGAAAGCTCTCATGGCAGTGTGTACGAGGCATTAGATATATTTTCATTGTCTATATATCCTAGCAGGCATCTCAGGGGATTACAAATGTAAGGCAATTGAGTGAGGGAGCTGATAAGGGCCGTGACCTCAGACCAGAATTTCCTAATCGGCGGGCATTCCCACACTAAGTGGAAAAATGTACCATCAGCCATGCCACATCGGGAACATGTTGCGGAGGGTAGTCTCTTTAGTCTATGGAGTAAACAAGGGGTAAAGTAGGACCTGTATAATAATTTGGTTTGAATGACTTTATCTCTGGAAGAGATAACAGATGATTCCTGGAGGGGAAGCACTTCCTGCCAAATATCCTCTGTCAGCTCTGGTATGTCAGAACGCCATTTATTTTTGGTGGTGCTAATCCTAGTTGTTGTAGTATAAAGGAGAGTTTTGTAGTACATGGATACAAGTTTAGTGTGAGACGGGTCAGTCAATAAGTGTTTGAGTGGGGAGGGTTGGATATCTATGTTTGGAAGGCCAAACTGTGTCGTGGCGTATCTGCAGATATCTGAAATATGCCGTAGGAGGAAGGCCATAGTCCCTGCGAAATTTGGCAAATGATCGAAAACCGTTCACTGTAAATAGGTGGGAAATCAATCTAACCCCCCACTTGAACCAGAAGCCACCGTCTGTTCTGCTGAAGAATTCTGGTAAACCTGGGTTACCCCATAAGGGGGCATTAGGGGAATACGTAGTATGCGTACTAGATGGCAGTAGCTCCGAAAGTTTGAATATCTGTAGGGTCATAGAGAGAACTTTCGTACCCTTCCTTCCCCATCCAGGTCCTTGGTGGGCATTCACAAATTTGCCTAACTGCCTGAGAACCCAATCATAAAAACAATATAATATTTTATACAGGGAGATGTGAGACTTGGACAAGATTGTTTTTTTCAGTGATGTCCTCTGAAGGCTGTATTTAGACACCATGCTGTGTAAGCACATCTGATAAATGATGCAATTTTGAAAAAGTTCCAGCATATGATTATGACCCCTGCTAGGCTTTACAAGCTGTGGTACACAGGCTGATTTATTTAATTATTTATGAGATTGTCAGTATATTAGAGGATTTTGGTTGGAAGTAATGGGCTTACTAGAAATGTTGTTGAGCTTTCCCAACATATGAAACCCCATGGTTTGCATTCAGGGAATAATGGAGGATCTGCAGTAAACCCACCATACTAAATATCCCTTATGAATACTTCTTTTTTTTTATGCTAAAAAAAAAGCTATCCTGTTGGCTTGGAACCCGTCATTCCCAACCCTGGGGGCCTTGAAAACACAGATTGACCAAATCCTACCTCTATAGTCTCAAAAGAGAGGATATATGACTTATGCCCCGTACACACGATCGTTTTTCATGCCGTTAAAAATGCCATTTTTAAAAATGGGCATTAAAACCAATCGTGTGTATGCTCCAGAGCATTTTTAACTGCGTGAAAAACGGCCATTAAAAGTTTCGAACATGCTCTATTATTTCACGTCGTTTTTCATGTCGTTTTTTTTAACGACGTGAAAAACGATAGTGTGTATGCTTTAACGACGTGGAAAAAAACACGCATGCTCAGAATCAAGTATGAGACGGGAGCGCTCGTTCTGGTAAAACTAGCGTTCGTAATGGAGATAGCACATTCGTCACGCAGTAACGGACTGAAAAGCACAAGGCTGAAAAGCGCGAATCGTCGCTCAACAAACTTTACTAACATGAAGGGTGGCGCCATTCGAACGGAACTTCCCCTTTATAGTGCCGTCGTACGTGTTGTACGTCACTGCGCTTTGCTCGAGCGTTTTTTTTCACGATACTTCACACTACTTTACATTGTAGCAAAGTGTCATTTCTTCAGTGTTGTCACATGAAAAGATACAATAAAATATTTACAAAAATGTGAGGGGTGTACTCACTTTTGTGAGATACTGTATCTGATTGTTTTTCTATTCAAATTCCCTGACATTACAAACAAAGCCCACTTCTGCATGAATAATCAATAACGAGATATGAGTGTTGGTTTCTTTTTTTATTTTTGAGTTCAAGAGTTTCCAGTAGTACTGTTAATATTACAGCATACAAAAAGTATCGACAGTTGTGCACTTACAGCCTTGTGGCAATCATTTTGGGGAAGGTCTTTTACTGTTCCAGCTTGACTGTATCATAAAGACATGGTTTGTCAAGCTTGGTGTGGAAGAACTTGAGTCTTGGGTTTTTTTTTTTTTTTGGCGCTTGATATGGAAGAACATGAGATGCCTAGTTTTGAGGAACAAAACTTGATGTGAAGGAACTGAGCTTTCTATGAAGGAATCTGAGTGGCTTGGTGTGGAGGTAGTTAGGGGTAGGTGGTTTGTCCAGCTTAAGCCTCGTACACACGACCGTTTTTCTCGGCAAGAAAACTGCTGGGAGAGCTTTTTGTCGAGAAAACCGGTCGTGTGTATGGTTTCTCGCCGGGAAAACTGCCGGGAATCTCGACGAGAAAAATAGAGAACCTGCTCTCTATTTTCTCATCGGGATTCTCGTCGGCCTGTTTCCCGACGAGAAAACCGTGAGTGTGTATGCTTACCTGTCCATAGTAAACCCGCGCATGCTCGAAAAGACTTTGACGCATGCGCGGTAGCATACAAGGGTAGTGTAGGGCGTAGCGACGGCATCAAATGTGACGAGCGTAGGCTCGTCGTAGTCGATGACGTCACCGCGTTCTTGCCATTCAAAAGAACGGCGGTTCTTTTGAATGGCCGTGTGTACACTCGGCAAGCAAGGCAAGCTTGCCGGAAATCTCGTCGGGAAAACCAACGTTTTTTTTCCCGACGAGATAACTGCCCGTGTGTGTACGTAGGTGTGAAAAACCTTGAGTGCCCTACTGTGGAGAAATCAAGCTTGGTATGCAGTATTCTGAGTGGCCTGGTGTGAAGGAACAAAGCTTGGTGTGAAGGAATCTGAGTGGCTTGCTGTAAAGGAACCAAGCTTTCGTGTGAAGGAACCAAGCTTGGTGTGGAGGAACTTAATGGGTAGGTGCATTGTCGAGCTTGGTGTGGAAAGACTTGAGTGGCCTACTGTGGAGGAATGGAGCTTAGTGTCGAGTATTTTGAGTGGCCTGGTGTGAAGGAACAAAGCTTGGTGTGAAGGAATCTGAGTGGCTTGCTGTAAAGGAACCAAGCTTTCGTGAGAAGGAACCAAGCTTTCGTGTGAAGGAACCAAGCTTGGTGTGGAGGAACTTAATGGGTAGGTGCATTGTCGAGCTTGGTGTGGAAAGACTTGAGTGGCCTACTGTGGAGGAATGGAGCTTAGTGTCGAGTATTTTGAGTGGCCTGGTGTGAAGGAACAAAGCTTGGTGTGAAGGAATCTGAGTGGCTTGCTGTAAAGGAACCAAGCTTTCGTGAGAAGGAACCAAGCTTTCGTGTGAAGGAACCAAGCTTGGTGTGGAGGAACTTAATGGGTAGGTGCATTGTCGAGCTTGGTGTGGAAAAACTTGAGTGGCCTACTGTGGAGGAATGGAGCTTGGTGTCGAGTATTTTGAGTGGCCTGGTGTTGAGTAACCGAGCTTGGTGTGGATGAACTTGAATGGTGGAAGATGCAGAGTTCTGACCTCAACCTTTTTGAATACTTCTCTTAAGAATACTTATTTTTTTATATTAAATAAAGAAAACTTTACTATTGACTTGGATCCCATCTTCCCCTACCCCGGGGGGCCTTGAAAGCACAGATTACTTAATCCCACCGCTATATAGAATCACTTTAGAAAATAGTAGACATGTGCATTTGTTTTCGTCCGAATGCATTTTCGTCCGGATTTCGAGGATTTTCGCGTTCGTTTTAACAAACAATACCGAACGTGCAGAATCCTAAATCTGAAAGATCCGACATAAAAAATGCTTTACTTTTCGTTTCGTTGCGACAACAGTTCGATACAGATAGAAGATTCGACATGACAGTGACAATAGTGATCTGTGTCTATCGGACTATGAGAGAAAATAGACATTATAGACATAGAGAGTTCGACATAGAGAGAAAAGATTCGACATTATAGAGACATGAAGATTCGACGAAGCAGCTAAAAACATACGATCGCCACGAGCGGACATTTATGGTCAAATGCTCCGCCCATAGGCTATAGAAGAATTCTAATGTTGGTTGACTAGTAATAGTAATTAATAAAAATAATTATTACTAGTCATACAACATTAGAATTCTACTATAGCTTGTGGACGGAGCATTCGACCGGAAATGTACGATTGTGGCGTCGTACAGTTTAGCTTCTTAGAACATTCGACAGACACCCTACGCCTTCAATGACAGATTCGACCTTAATTCGGATTTTCTGACGAATGCATTTCTTAACGAAACAAAATAGATAAAAACGAATTTCGGAAGTAACTAAATAATTTTATTTTTCGGATCGAAACAAAATTCCGAAAACAAAATATTTCAGTGTGCACATGTCTAGAAAATAGAGGCCGTCCTCCACTGGTATTTGAATGCATTTAAGGCACACTTTAGCATGGATAATCAGTAATAAGGTACAAGTGTTGGTTTCTTTTTTTTATTTTTGTAACAAATTTAGTAAGTGTGTCTTGCACAGTTTGTATGAAATTCCTTTTTCAATTCCACAAATTTCTTTGGAGTAGCCAGGAGAATATGTGATCACAGTTTGTAAAATCTGAAATTTGGCACTGCTCCCTCTACAGTAGGGTGACCAGATATCCCCGGTTTCAGGGGACAGTCCCCGGATTGAGGACACTGTCCCCGGACCAAGTCTGTCCCTGGTTTCGTCCCTGGATTGGATTTGAACAGGGGCTGGGGAAATTTCAAAGACAGTCAGTTTAGAATAAAAAATAAAAAAATCTAAATTACACCCCCCCCCCCCCGTGCTCCTTCTAGCTTAGGGGGGTGTATTTGTTTCCATTATCTGTGCCCCTTTCTGATAATCATGTGCTGGTCGGAGCGGAGGGAATATTTCTTCAGTTTCAGGCGAATGCCCATTCCGCTCCGCTCGCATGTTCTTCTGCCTTGGCTCAAGTCCCGGCCAGCCGCCTGCCTGCTTATCTCCTTGCCTTCCCTGATGGAGTGATCTTCCTCCGCTCCCCACCCAGTAGTAGCCGGGGCCTGGAGAGTAAGACTTAAAGTGATTGTAAAGGATCATTTTTTTTTTTTTTTTAACTAACAAACATATCACACTTGCCTCCACTATGCAGCTCGTTTTGCACAGAGTGGCCCCGAACACCAACTTCTGGGGTCCCTTGGCGGCTCTCGCGGCTCCTCTCCACATCAGATAACCCCCTAGGAGAAACACTCCCGGGGTGGGTTACCTTTCGGGCGCACTCCCGAGTCATTCATTCGGCGTCCATAGCCGCCGAATGTATGACTCGGCCCCGCCCCCTTGGCGCCCGCATTATAGGTTTTGATTGACAGTAGCGGGAGCCAATGGCTGTGCCAAGGGAAATTCGGGGCTCAGGTAAGTAAAATGGGGGGCTAGGGGACCAGTTTACAACCCTTTTAACAGGCTGTGAGGCGGGCGGCGGCGGGCAGAGAGTCGCTGATTGCCGCCATTACTAGTAAAAAAAATAATAATATGTCCCCAGATTTCATGTAAAAAATCTGGTCACCTTACTCTACAGCCCTAGACAGTGGCCCACAGTTGCTCTAATAGTAAACACAGCCCAGGTCCTCTGCCCTCCTCTTCCTTCATACACACAGTTACAGATCTTGGATTACAGCTCCAGGGATCTGCCACTCCATTTATCAACTTGACCTCAGCTGATGCTCAGTAAATGTATACGCAGCAATACTCCAGCATGCTATAAATATCTCTGCAGATTATATGCATAATCAGGCGGATGTTCCTTCAAACACGAAATTACATTTGATGATGTCGTTAAGGGGTTGTGTGGGTATGATGTGAAAACTCCCTCTGTAGATTGCTGACAGGGCTGAACATATTGAAGAGTGCACCCACCCCTAAGGGAAATAGAGTGACAGGGGGCTGTAGCATATTTAATGAACTTCTCTTGTTCGCTCCCTTTTGGTCTGGTAAATATATACAGTGAAACCTCGGATTGTGAGTAACGCGTTTCGTAATACAAGCATATTTTTAAAAATCCTTACTCGATTTGCGAGTGTTGTCTCGCGAAACGAGCAGGATTCAAGCCACAGCGGTGTGCAGTACCGCATTTGGCCAGAGGTGGGGTGGCACCGGAGCCGAGCTGTGCAGAGCCGATCGGAGCCGTTCGGAAATACTTGGAAAAACGTGGAAATACTCAGTTCCAGAGCCTGTCTGAGGTTTTCCGAGTTCAGCCGAGCTGTCCCCGAGCCTTTGCGATTATTTCCGAGGCTCTCCGGCACCCCCCACCTCTGGCCATATGCGGTATTGCATGCCATAGAAGTCAATGCGGAAATAATTATTTTCGTTTCCATTGACTTCTATGGGCAAACTCGCTTTGATATTACGAGCATTCTCCTGGAACAGATTATGCTCGTGTAGCAATACCCCCTAGAGCAGCCTTTCTCAACCTTTTCAACACAGAGGAACCCTTGACATAGTTCTCCGGTCTCGGGGAACCCCTGCTAAAATTGAGAAATCTACAACTCATGATACATTAGTGTGACGGTCAGTTGGAAGAATGGTCCTTACACTTGTGGGAATTTGGAAGAATTACCTCCTTACAGATAGCTAAAAAGATCAATGGGGTCAGTGTGAACTTATCTGAGAGGCAGAAATTGCCCAATGCTGAAGGAACCCCTAGCAACCTCTGGAGGAACCCTAGGGTTCCACGGAACTCTGGTTGAGAATCACTGCCCTAGAGGGCCGCTGGTTAATTAGGGGTTTTGCACGTTACCTCTTCAGCTTCGTTGTCCGGGTAGGAAAGTCTGTAGTAATGCAATGTCCACACAGATGTAAAACCTCAAACAGTTATGCCCTGTACAAACGATCGGTTTTACTAATGAAAACAGTCCGATTGACTTTTCTCATCAGACAAACCGATCGTGTATGGGCCCCATCGGTCTTTTTTCCATCGGTGAGAAAAAATAGAACATGTTTAAAATTTATCCGATGGGAAAAAAAACGATAGCAAATTCCGACCGTCTGTTTGGAACTCCATTGGACAAAAAACCCACGCGTGCTCAGAATCAAGTCGACGCATGCTCAGAAGCATTGAACTTAATTTTTCTCGGCTTGTCGGAGTGTTTTACGTCACGGCGTTTGGGACGGTCAGATTTTTGACTGATGGTGTGTAGGCAAGACTGATGGAAGTCAGCTTCATCGGATTTCCGATGGAAAAATCCATCGGATTAGAATCCATAGGAAATCCGATCGTGTGTACAGGGCTTTAGGCTTTATTTTCTTAGGCAGTAAACGTTGAGAAAGTAAAAGGTATAGAAGAGTAGGGGAAGGTTCAGGCACTCAGCAATACCAGCCAAAAATATCAGCTCACAGTTACTTACCACTCTCAGTGTTTAGAGTGGGTATTGGTCACCCGGATAGTCCCCTCTCACATGACCTAGCAGCCGGGATGACACACGAATCAGCAACGGGGTAGTCTCTGCCACAGACTGCCCAAGATGAAATGGGTCTCTGCCACAGACCTCTTGGAATGAACAAAGTCTCTGCCACAGACCTTTTTTAGTTGAGAAAATGGATAGTCCAGGAATCCTCTGCCACAGGATTTCAAAGTCCCAAACTTCCAGCCGTACAGTTAAAGAGCCTTTAAGCCAATCCGGCGAACTGCAGGGCTTGTAGTATAGTGGACCCCCCCTCAATAAAGTTGCCAGGCCTCACCCGAGACAGCAGCACTTTGCCGGTCCCCTCCAGGCCAGGTCCTCCCCTGGTCTCCTTCATCAAGATAGCTTCCTCCCATTTGGACGGACAGCTTGGGATTCCCTCTCAGTATGCAGGCCCCAGCCAGACTAGCTGGGCCTACTGGATAGCGATGCACCCTCGGGCCAACGTGCCCCCGAGGCCAGAACCACACACACACACACACCTCGCGCCCGGAGGGCTGTGGGGCGAAGACGGACCCCAATCAATGGCGTCTGCCCCTTAAGTATCCCCTCCCAGCAGGCACAGCGGGTCGACCACTCCTCACTGCATCGCTGCCGAGAACAGTCACTCAATGCACCATGGTTTGCCCGTGTTCCAACAGGTGCCTGAGGTGGTAACGCCACCTACAGGCAAGAAGGGAAAATGCTATCGGGCAAACCAAAGCTAGAACAGAGGTAAATTTCAATGTAATTCAACCGTCTGAGCCCAGCTACTGGCTCAGACATCCCTCTATATTTTAAATAGCGGCCCAACCTTTTGGGGAGGGCACTACACTCATAATCCAAGGTTCCACTGTAATTGAAAGTATTTTGTTGTAAGTGAAAAAAAAAAAAAAACCTGATGATCCTGCTAAGAATCTGGTGAGCTGAGGCGGTCGCCTCACTTAGCAGTATTGGTGGCATGCCCCTGTGTGTACCTAGAAACATATTTAGATTTAGGCTCCATGTACACAGAAGCTCAAAAACGGTTGTATTGAACGCCAGATTTCTGGCAGAAAAAGCTGCTTTAAAATATGGCTTTTATCAGCGGTTTTTACTAGCGTTTTTAGCGTTTTTTAGCTTTCTTTTATTTTTTATTTTTTTTCAATTGATCAAAAACGCTAAAAAAAATGCCGGCGACCTGCGTTTTTGAGCGTTTATGAGCGTTTTTGCGCGTTTATAAGCGTTTTTCCTCGCCGAAAATCGGCACTTTGAACGCGAATTTCTTGCGTTCAGAAAAAAGCCCATTAACTCCACTGCTCATTAATGCTAAAAAACGTCCATGTGTACATGAACACATAGGCTAACATAGAGTGCAGTTAATGGGCTTTTTAAAAAAAACGCCAAAACGCCAATAAACTGCAGTTTATCAGCTTCAGTGTACATGGAGCCTTATGCCGCGTACACACGATCGCTTTTCCCGCCGTTAAAAATGCAATTTTTTAAATTGGGCATTAAAAACGATCGTGTGTAGGCTCCAGAGCATTTTTAACGACGTGAAAAACAGCCATTAAAAATTTCGAACATGCTCTATTTTTTCATGTCGTTTTTCATGTGTTTTTTTTTTCAACGTCGTGAAAAACGGTAGTGTGTATGCTTTTACGAGGGGAAAAAAAATGCGCATGCTCAGAATCAAGTATGAGACGGGAGCGATCGTTCTGGTAAAACTAGCGTTCGTAATGGAGATAGCACATTCGTCACACAGTAACGGACTGAAAAGCACGAGGCTGAAAAGCGCGAATCGTCGCTCAACAAACTTTACTAACATGAAGGGTGGCGCCATCCGGAGGGAACTTCCCCTTTATAGTGCCGTCATACGTGTTGTACGCCACTGCGCTTTGCTTGAGCGTTTTTTTTTAATGAACGTGTGTAGGCAAGACAGGCTTGAGAGGAAACAAGAAAAATCACGTTGAGAAAAACGTCGTTTTTTAAAATGACATTAAAAACGGTCGTGTGTACGCGGCATCAGATTTGTTTTATTTAATTTTTTTTTCATTAACCTTGTTACCTGCTTGATTAGTTGAAGAATGAAGGTTAAACGTTAATGCCATCAACTGCTTCTTATTGCTGCACAGTGGTTATGCTGTAGAGATCCTCTTATTGTTCTCAACCTCCAGGTCATGGTCTGCTGTGGGGCCACAGCCTCCCTCCTAACGAGTCTTCAGCCAGCTCCAGATTCCCTAACCTACCACAGTGCCTCCCAGCTGCTATAGTGCCTCCAACCTCCCATAATTGCCCACAGTGCCCTTCAACCTCATACAGTGCCTCTAGGCCACCTGAGAGCCCTTGGAGCCCATAGTGCTCCCCCCCCCCAAACCTCTCATAGTGCTAACCAGCCTCCCACAGTGTCCCCCAGCCTGCTGCAGAGCCCTCAGCAACCCCCGCTGTGCCCTTCTGTCCCCCACAGTTCCCCTGCAAAACTCCCTGCCCCCTGGAGAGACCCCAGCCTGCTCCAGAAACCCCATCCCCGACAGTACCACCAAGTCTCCCGCAGAGTCCCCTAACCCCCTCCAGATCCCCCATCCCCTCAGTGTGACACCCAGCCTCACCCAGAGCCCTCCATAATTTCAATTCATATTTTGCATTCCCATATTCATTGGGCCCTGGTCTTACTAAAATTGGGGAAAATGTTTTTTAAAATTATATATATATATGTAGCGCCCTGCTCCCAATGACTGGGCGTTATGTTTCAATTTAGAGGGTATCTGAGCCAATAGTTAGGCTCAGATGTAAATAATTGGTGCTAAATTAGCCTCTGTTCCGGCTATGGCTGTGTTGGGCAGACTTCCCACTGTTCGCCTGTAGGTGGCGTTACCACCTTAGGCCAATGTGGAAGACTGACAAGCCAGAGTGTATTGGGTACCTTCCACCGGGAACAGTTCAGTGGGCGTGGTCTACCCGCTGAGCATGCTGGGGAAGGGTCCTTAAGGGGCAGACGCCATTTTGTGGGGTCCTTCGTCCCCTTACAGCCCTCCTGGTGTGAGGGGTGTATTGTGTGATTTTTGGCCTCGGAACCATGCTAGTCCAAGGCCGCAACTCCAACAAGTAGGCCCAGTTATGCTGACTGGGTCTATACATTGAAGGTGATCCTGTGCTGTCCGTCCTGAGGGAGGAAGCCACTCAATGGAAGAAACCAGGGGAAGACCTGTCCTGGAAAAGACCAAGCGGAAGGCTGGTGTCTTAAGGAGGGCCTGGTAATTCTATTGGAGGATGCACCACAACCATACCTCCCAACTGGCACGGATTGTGCGGGTTTTACCCGCAGAGGCTCCTCCTTCCTGCACTCCCGCGAGACTATCATGTTTCCCGCACAGCAGGAAACATGAACAGAAGAAGAGGAGCAGCAGCAGCAGGTAAGAGCCCCCCCCCCCCGCGATCGGCGGCAACCATCACCCCCCCAAAATGTTCCGGCGGCAACCATCACCCCCCCCCCGCTCAACAACTTTTGTGGCAATTCCCGCACCCCCCCCCCCCACTCAACAACTCTGGTTGGCAGGGGAGAGGGGACATTGGAATGTCCCGCGATGGGACTTTACAAAGTTGGGAGGTATGACCACAACTAAAGTTACCTTACAGTCTGCCGGGTTGGCTTAAAGGCTCTTGACTGTTTGGCTGGAGGTTCGGGCGTTAAATCCTGTGGCAGAGGATCCCAGAGTATCCAATTTCGTCCACAACCAGTCTGTGGCAGAGACTGGTCCTGATTATAGTTTGTGCGTCATACCGGCTGCTGGGCCAGGTGAGAGGGGCCTATCCGGGTGAGCAATACCCACTCAAGGAAGAGTGGTGAATGACTGTATAGTTGAGGAGTTCTCCCCAGTGACCTGTACTGTGTTCCTGAACCTACCCCTTCCCTTCACCTTTCTACCATTGTTCACCGGTTTATGTAAAAGGAAAATAAAACCTAACTGCTTAAGGTTTTACATCTTGTGTGGACATTGGAGTTCTTACAGACTTTCTTCCCCTAGACAACGAATACTGAGGTAACGTGCAAGGCCCAAAATAAAACCAGCAGCTCCTGCGGGGGTGTGCTACACAGATATATACACTATATTACCAAAAGTATTGGGACACCTGCCTTTACACGCACATGAACTTTAATGGCATCCCAGTCTTAGTCCGTAGGGTTCAATATTGCGTTGGCCCACCCTTTACAGCTATAACAGCTTCCACTCTTCTGGGAAGGCTGTCCACAGTGTTTAGGAGAGTGTGTCTATGGGAATGTTTGACCGTTCTTCCAGAAGCGCATTCGTGAGGTCAGGCACTGATATTAGACGAGAAGGCCTGGCTCTCAGTCTCCACTCTAATTCATCCAAAAGGTGTTCTATCGGGTTGAGGTCAGGACTCTGTGCAGGCCAGTCAAATTCGTCCACTCCAAAATTGCTCATCCACACCATTTAGCCAAAAGTATTGGGCCACCCTTCCAAATCATTTGGTGGAAGAGAGATTATGGGGTGGGGTTGTTTTTCAGGGGTTGGGCTTGGCGCCTTAGTGCCAGTGAAAGGAACTCTTGAGTCTTCAGCATGCCAAGACATTTTGGACAATTTTACGCTTGGTTCAGTCTAATGCCTGTCTGGCACTGATGGTAAGGACAGGCCTCTTAGACTATGTGAGTTTGTTTTATGGGTGCTCATGGTATACTGCGACTGGCATTGTTGTTTGGTACAGTATAGTAGAATAGTAGGTACATTTGGAAAGTTGTACTTTTGAAACGTTCAATAAAGCTGTGGCCTTGCCCTATTTCCAACTTAATCAGCTTCCGTGTCTTTTTTTTTTTTGGGGGGGGGGGGGCAAGATATTGGTTTATTAGTTTGTCATAAATGAGCCTATGCTTCTCAGCAGTCATGGCTTTGGATGTTGTTGTTAGCATTTTTAATTTAATTTGCCGGGCAAACGAACGTCAGTGTAGGGATTGGCAGAGACTGAGCGGTTGGTAAGGTGGATGAGCCTGGCAGCAGCATTCATGATAGACTGAAGAGGGGATAGGCTATGGAGAGGTAGACCTATGAGAAGGCTAGGTTCAATAGTCAAGAAATATATGGAAGGCTTCACGAAGTTGCATGTCGAGATTTGTAGAATAGTACTCTGCCTCACTGCTTAACAACTTTGAAGGAGAGATATCAGACAACCAGGGGGGAGGGGGGGGGGGCTTTGCACTGAAGGTTTTAGATTGTTTATGACATTTAACGATGTCAGCCTGATCCCTTTTACATAGATAAAAGGGGGTGCGGCGCTAAATATAATAAATCCCAATTACTTAAAAAAGGGAAAAAGTGTATATATTCAAATGTGACAGTGAAAAAACACAAAAAAATAGGCAATCCCCAGACGACGTCCTATCGTGACGAAACGCATAGGTTAAGCTGGTGATACTGACGTCTTCACGTTTTTTCCTCGGTGGAGGTTGATGGTCACGGCATACAGCAAGAGAAGGAAGCCAGAGGAGACGCCGCTCCCTGATGATTTATGATACACTGCGCATTCAGAGTTTTATCTTGCAATTCATTTTAAGCATATTACATTTTATTCAACTACTACACTATGAGGGTCCATCCTGTTTATGTTTTTCGAGTGACATCGATCTAGCAGCTTGAGACCTCCTATAGGATTTTGGGAGACCGAATTCCCTGTGCCTGGTGAGACCGCCTGTGTGGTCATTCCTTTTGGTAAGGAGATTATATACTCACTTTGGGTGTCATATATTCCCGATGAAGGACCTTTCCTTATGACCTTTTTCACCATCCTGTCTCTACATCCACATGAAAGCATATTGGTTAACCCTTCACTTTATGATCATCATAATTTAGACTTTTTTGCTTCAGTTTTCCAATTTTTGGGACTCTGCTTTAGTTTTCTTTTTCTCAAACTTTTTTTTCACCATTATTTTTGAGCATTTGTTTTTTATTTTATTTTATCTGATATTTGTATTAAGTTTCAATATCTGTTTATTATCACTAATTTGTATTACCATTATTACCTGTGATTTATATTATATCAATTGGGACACATACTTGATCTATTCATTTAGAGCACATATTGTTCAGACATATTTAGTGTTTTTTTATTTCTCATGAATGGTTCAGTCACTTCATGTTTTTGCATTCCACTTTAGTTTTAGTTTTTAGTGTTTTTTTCACTGTCACATTTGAATATATACACTTTTTCCCTTTTCTTAGTAATTGGGATTTTTTATATTTAGCGCCGCACCCTCTTTTTTCTTTAGTTCCATTTGAGTTTTGTATTTCAGACTTTTTGGTGCTGGCAGCTTTCTCTTCACTTCATTTATTTGGGGTATTTTCATACAATATTTTATCTAGCGCAGCATTAGCCTTTTTTTTTTTTTTTTACTTTCCCTTTTACATAGATATCCAAGCAAACTTGGAAGAGACTTACCGTATATACTCGAGTATAAGCCGACCCGAATATAAGCCGAGGCACCTAATTTTACCACAAAAAAATGGGAAAAACTTATTGACTTGAGTATAAGCCTAGGGTGTCCATGTGCATGCCTCACTGTGCCTCACTGTGCCCATGCCTCACTGTGCCCATGCCTCACTGTGTCCATGACTAGACTGACTTAACATGGGAGTCTATGGAAGGGGTGCCCGGCTTTAAAAAAATCGGTGCTCCCAGACCGTAGGTCTCCCAGATAACAAACTTTGCACACTCGTAGAGGAGAAATGGGGCTACATGTGTGCCAAGTTCCTGGTCCAGGAGACCTACAACCGGCCCGTACCGGGTCCCCAAAATTACCGGAGAAATTACTGTTTAACATGGGAGTCTATGGAAGGGGTGCCCGGCTTTGAAAAATCGGTGCTCCCCAGCCGTAGGTCCCCCAGACAACAAACTTTTCACACTTGTAGAGGAAGAGTGGGGCTACATGAGTGCCAAGTTTGGTACCGGGTTCCAAAAGTCCAGGAGATCAGGCGCAAAAAGGTGACTCGAGTATAAGCCGAGGGGGGCATTTTCAGCACAAAAAAATGTGCTGAAAAACTCGGCTTATACTCGAGTATATACGGTAAGCCTCGTACACACGACCGGTTTTCCCGGCAAGAAAACTGCTGAGAGAGCTTTTTGCCGTGAAAACCGGGCGTGTGTATGCTCCCTCGCCAGGAAAACTGACGGGAATCCCGGCGGGAAAAACAGAGAACCTGTTCTCTATTTTCCCACCGGGATTCCCAGCGTTTTTTTTCCTGCCAGATTTACTACATTTGCCAATGGAAAACACTGCGAGGCAGTGCCGAGGGAGCATAAGCCCTGTACACACGGCCGGGATTCCCGGCCAAAGCTCTACCCGCAGTTTTCCAGTCGGGATTCCCGGCGGACTTTATACCGCCGGGAACAGGGCTTAATGCCCTGTACACACGACCAGTTTTCCTGTCGGATAAAAAAACGACGGTTTTCCCAACAGAATTCCTCTGTAGCCTGCCTTGAATACACATGCTCAGACAAAAGTCCGGTGAACTTTTGACTGCCAAGAACGCAGTGACGTAAAAGACTACGAAGAGCCGACAAAATTAAGTTCTATGCTTCCGAGCATGACCGTTTTTTTCCCCCTCGGAAAAGCATACAGATGAATGGTTTTCCCGCCGGGAAAAAAAAGAGATCCTGCTCTCTTTTTTTTTCAGGCAGTTTTCCCGGCGGAAAAACTGCGATGGAGCATACACACGGCCGGGATTCCCGGCCAAAAGCTCTCATAGCAGTTTTCCCGTCGGAAAAAGCGGCCGTGTGTACGAGGAATTACATTCCCTTTAAGTAAAAGGAAAAGTCGGAATGTCCGTAGCCGCAATGCCTTTTTTGGTATAGAATTGCATGCACAGGGTTTCATGCGTGTTTTTCTAGCAGCGTCGGATTGAATGGTGAATGTACATCATCCTGCATGTATAGAGGATATTCTGCGTCACATGTCAGCAGCTCGGAGAGCACAAAGGCTGAGCGGGGAGCCAGGCTGGAAGAGGGAGATAAGATTGAAGGAGACAGAACAGTGCTGAGAGCTGCAGGCTGCATTGCCCCCCTCCCTTCTCTCTTCTCCTCCCCCTGTACTATTCATACTACACAAGGATTTTCCATACAAAGCCGTTTCACATGCATACTGCAAGAAAAAGAAAGAAGAAAAGGAGGGCTTAAAGCAGTGGTCTCCAAACTGCGGCGCTGGGGCCAGAAGTGGCCCTTTGTTGGCTTTTATCCGGCCCTTGGGGCACTATTTTATTCACTGACACCAATGAAGGACACAATTCCAACCAATTAGATCAATGATGGGGCACAGTTCCTACCAATGACGGGGCTCAATTTCTCACAATGACACCAGTAATGGGGTTCAATTTCTCCCAATGACACCAATGATTGGGGCACAATTCCTCCCAATGATGGGGCTCAATTTCTCCCAATGACACCAATGATTGGGGCACAATTCCTCCCAATGATGGGGCTCAATTTCTCCCAATGACACCAATGATGGGGCCTAATTTCTCCCAATGACACCAATGATGGAGCACAATTCCTCCCAATGACACCAACAATGAGGCACAAGTCCTCTAAATGATACCAGTAATGTGGCACAATTCCTCCCACTGAGACCAATAATGGGGAATTGTTTACTCCCACTGATGCAGGGACATTTTATACCTCCGATGGTCCGGCCCCCCCCTAAAGTCTGAAAGACAGTAAACTACCCCTTTGTTTAGAAAGTTTGGAGACCCCTGGCTTAAAGTGAATCTACCGTCTTTTTAATTTCTTTTTTTTTAATATACACCTGTGAAGGTGAGATCATCTATGCCAGCCATTCTCAGATAGGGTTCCTCCAGAGGTTGCTAGGGGTTCCTTCAGTTGTAGCTAACTGGACTTCCCTCTGATGTTACCTGTATAGTTCAACGTCCAACACACCTTGGTAGAGCCTGCAGCATGGCACCAATGGTCTTTTTAGTTGACTGTAATGGGGCCATTGTTCCCACTGACGACCAAAGTAAGGATAATTATCCCAATGATCACCAATGTAAGAGGGGGATTCTTCCCACTGACCATCAATGTAAAGCAAAATTTCCCAATGACCCCCAATGTAAGAAGGGCATTCTTCCCACTGACCTCCAATATAATGGCATTTTCGCAAAGACCATCAATGCAAGAGGGGCATTCTTCCCATTGGCCACCAATGCAAAGGGGATTTTCCCAATGACCACCACTGTAAAAGAGGCATTCTTCCCAATAACCACCAATGTAAGGAGCATTTTCCCAATGACCACCAATGTAAGAAGGGCATTCTTCCCAATGACCTCCAATGTAATGGCATTTTCTTAAAGACTACCAAAGTAAGAGGGGCATTTTTCCCATTTGCCACCAATGTAAAGAGAATTTTGCCAACGACCACCACTGTAGAAGGGGCATTCTCCCCAATGACCATCAATGTAAGGGGCATTTTCCTAATGACCACCAATGTAAGAAGGGCATTCTTCCCACTGACCACCAATGCAATGGCATTTTCCCAATGACCACCACTGTAGAAGGGGCATTCTCCCCAATGATCATCAATGTAAGGGGCATTTTCCTAATGACCACCAATGTAGGAAGGGTATTCTTCCCACTGACCACCAATGTAATGGCATTTTCCCAATGACCACCACTGTAGAAGGGGCATTCTTGCCAATGACCACCAATGTAAAGGGCCTTCTTCTCACTGACCTCCAATGTAATGGCATTTTTCCAAAGCCCACCAATGTAAGAGGGGCATTCTTCCCATTGGCCACCAATGTAAAGCGAATTTTCCCAATGACCACCACTATAGAAGGGGCATTTTCCCAATGACCACCAATGTAAGAAGGGCATTTTCCCAATGACCACCAATGTAAGAAGGGCATTCTTCCCAATGACCTCCAATGTAATGGCATTTTCCCCAAAGACCACCACTGTAACACAGGCATTCTTCCCACTGGCCACCAATGTAAAGGGAATTTTCCCAATGACCACCACTGTAGAAGGGGCATTCTTCCCAGTAAAAAGGGTAGAGCCAGCAACATTGCACCAATGGTCTTTTTAGTTGACTGTAAGGGGGCCATTGTTTCCACTGAAAACCAAAGTAAGGGGAATTACCCCAATGACCACCAATGTAAGAGGGGCATTCTTATCACTGACCACCAATGGAAGAAGGGCGTTCTTCCCACTGACCTCGTCATTTTTTTCCCCCTCACCTGTGTCCCATTGGGGAGATTTCCCTTCACTTCCTGTCCCATACCAAAACAGGAAGTGAGAGGAAATTCCTCAAAAGTGAGCGAATCCTGGGTTATCACCAGGACTGGTGTCCCCGTTGCAAGATTTCCCCAATATTACTGTTCTGGTATCAACACGAAATTTTGAGTTTTCCTATAATTTAAGTTTTGGTAATAATGATAAACGGGACAAATAGCTTGGGTGAATCTCCCTAATGGGGACACAAACAGCAATAAAAACTGACAATCTATCTCCACTCTGTCCAAAAAAAAATAAAGAAAATCCTTTAGTTACACTTTAAAATATCAAAAGGGAGCAAAAAAGATAAATCTATTTTTGGAGTCTAGATGTTCTTTAATGTCAGCCAGAAATAAAGAAAGAGGAACACCAGAATGAATATTTAGGTCCAAATAAAAATGAATGTTTATGGTGTCAATTTAAATGCCAGAATGTTTTGGGATGTGAAGGAATCTCCTTCATCAGTGCTAATACTGTATATACTCGAGTATAAGCCGAGTTTTTCAGCACATTTTTTATGCTGAAAAATCCCCCCCTCGGCTTATGCTCGAGTCAGCGCTGTGTTAACTAGCTGGCAGCCGTTGCCGGGTGTACTGCGCATGCGCGAGCCCGTTGGCGGGTGTACTGCGCATGCGCGAGCCCGTTGCCGGGTGTACTGCGCATGCGCGAGCACGTCCACGAGAACGTCTTTCGTGATGGGGGATTATCGTGCGTTGAATGAAGGACGTGTTCGCGCATGCGCAATACACCCGGCAACGGCCGCCGTCTACAGTTAACACAGCGGGAGAAGATGGGAGAAGGCGGTACAACATGGAACAACATGGAACAAGGTACGTGAGGCTGCAGATGGGCACAATAAGAGCTGCAGATGGGCACAGTAAGGGCTGCAAATGGGCACAGTAAGGGCTGCAAATGGGCACAGTAAGGGCTGCAAATGGGAACAGAAAGGGCGCAAATGGGCACAGTGAGGATGCAAATGGGCACAGTAAGGTCGCAAATGGGCACAGTAAGGGCTGCAAATGGGCACAGTAAGGGCTGCAAATGGGCACAGAGAGGGCTGCAAATGGGCAGAGTGAGGGCTGCAAATGGGCACAGTGAGGATGCAAATGGGCACAGTGAGGATGCAAATGGGCACAGTGAGGATGCAAATGGGCACAGTAAGGGCGCAAATGGGCACAGTGGGGATGCAAATGGGCACAGTGAGGATGCAAAAGGGCACAGTGAAAATGCAAATGGGTACAGTAAGGGTGCAAATGGGCACAGTAAGGGCTGCAAATGGGCACAGTAAGGGGGCGTAAATGGGCACAGCGAGGCTGAAAATGGTTGTTGACCCTCTTTCCACTTAAAGTAGCTGCTGCATTTCCCACTCTAGGCTTATACTCAAGTAAATAAGCTTTCCCAGTTTTTTGTGGTAAAATTAGGTGCCTCGGCTTATATTCGGGTCGGCTTATACTCGAGTATATACGGTAATTATTCAATTAAAGCCACTGCAAAAGCCAAAAATGTTATTCTTACCTGCTCTGTGCAATGGGTTTGCACAGAGCGGCCCTAACACATCCTTCAATGGGGGTCCCCTGCCGGCAATATTGGCTCCTCCTCTGTACAGTGCATCCGGAAAGTATTCAGAGCGCTTCACTTATTCCACAATTTGTTATGTTACAAATTAAATTCATTATCCTCCTTAAAATTCTTCAAAAAATCCCCCATAATGACATCATGAAAGAGGTTTGTTTGAAATCTTTGCAAATTCATTAAAAGTAAAAAACTAAAAAAAATAACATGTACAGTGCCTTAAAAAAGTATTCATACCCCTTGACATTTTCCACATGTTGTCATGTTACAACCAAAAACATAAATGTATTTTATTGGGATTTTATGTGATAGACCTTGTATTTAGCCCCCTTTACTCTGATACCCCTAACTAAAATCTAGTGGAACCAATTGCCTTCGGAAGTCACCTAATTAGTAAATAGAGTCCACCTGTGTGTAATTTTATCTCAGTATAAATACAGCTGTTCTGTGAAGCCCTCAGAGGTTTGTTAGAGAACCTTAGTGAACAAACAGCATCATGAAGGCCAAGGAACAAGGGGTATGAATTTTTTCAAGGCACTGTACTGTACATAAGTATTCACAGCCTTTGCTCAATACTTTGTTGAAGCACCTTTGGCACCAATTGCAGCCTCAAGTCTTTCGGAGTATGATGCTACAAGCTTGGCACACCTATTTTTGGACAGTTTCTCCCCCCATTCTTCTTTGCAGGACCTCTCAAGCTCCATCAGGTTGGATGGGAAGCGTCAGTGCACAGCCATTTTCAGATCTCTCCTGAGATGTTCAATCGGGTTCAAGCCTGGGCTCTGGCTGGGCCACTGAAGGATATTCATAGAGTTGTCCCGTAGCCACTCCTTTGTTATCTTGGCTGTGTGCTTAGGGTCGTTGTTCTGTTGGAAGATGGATCTTCGCCCCAGCCTGAGGCCCAGAGCGCTCTGGAGCAGGTTTTCATCAAGGATGTCTCTGTACAATGCTGCATTTATCTTTCCCTTGATCCTGACTAGTCTCCCAGTTCCTGCCACTGAAAAACATTCCCACAGCATGATGCTGCCACCACCATGCTTCACTGTAGGGATGGTATTGGCCAGGTGATGAGTGGTGTCTGGTTTCTTCCAGACATGACACTTTCCATTCAGGTCAAATCTATCTTTGTTTCATCAGACCAGAGAATTTTGTTTCTCGTGGTCTGAGAGTCCTTCAGGTGCCTTTTTGGCAAACTCCAGGTGGGCTGTCATGTGCCTTTCACTGAGGAGTGGCTTCCATCTGGCCACTCCCCCATACAGGCCTGATTGGTGGAGTGCTGCAGAGATGGTTGTTCTTCTGGAAGGTTCTCCTCTCTCCACAGAGAAACACTGGAGGTCTGTCAGAGTGACCATCGGGTTGTTGGTCACATCCCTGACTAAGGCCCTTCTCCCCCGATCACTCAGTTTGGCTGGGCGACCCGCTCTAGAAAGAGTCCTGGTGGTTCCAAACATTTTCTATTTACAGATGATGGAGGCCACTGTGCTCATTGGGACCTTCAATGCTGTAGACAATTTTCTGTACCCTTCCGCAGATCTGTGTCTCGATATAATATGGTCTCAGAGGTCTACAGACAATTCCTTGGACTTCATGGCTTGGTTTGTGCTCTGACATGCACTGCTAACTGTGGGACCTTCTATAGACAGTGTAACCTGGGGGACAGGTAGTAGGTACAAAAGCTCCCTGGGATGAGCAGGCACAGATACCAAGTCCATTGGATCAGTGAAAACACAGTGTTGTTTATTGGTGCTATATACAATGTCAATGACAGGTGCTGTACAGTGCTGAAAACAAACAGAAGAAAAAATATCTAAACAAAAGCCTAGCCGTGTCTCGGCTCTAACTACACAGTATGTACAGGCCCTCACTACCAGGCTGGACAAGCCTACCGCTTGTCAGCTTCCACATTCAGAGTAACAATGTTTTACCAACCTTCTGGCTCTCACAAACCCACGTTGTCTGTGTTTTCCCAGGCTGAGCCAAGGCTGTCTGCTCAGGTGAGATTTTAATTAAGCTGGTGGAGAGAACCAACACCTGAAGTGGATCCTGGCTCAGAGATCCCTGAATGTATATGAGAGGAGCCTGGGAGATGTATAAACCCCGAACAGGACTTTCCCAGGCTCTCTCTGGGATGCTCTGTCACACATCCTCAGGGTTGGAACACCTGTAGCCCAACAGGAGTGAACACGGGAGAGGGCATCTACATTCCCCATCTCAACACCTGGCCTGTGTTTTACCGTAAAGGCGTAATCCTGTAGGGCCAAAAACCACCGGTTCACCCGCCTATTAGTCTCCTTCTTTTGGGCCATCCATTTCAGGGGAGCATGGTCAGTTATTAACTCAAACTGGCGCCCCAACAAGTAGTACCTGAGCGCGTCCACGGCCCACTTTATGGCCAGACACTCCTTTTCAATGACTGCGTACTTCTTTTCATGGTCATTGAGCTTTCTGCTTAAGTACACCACAGGGTGTTCTTCCCCATTGTGTACCTGTGAAAGTACTGCCCCGATACCAACATCAGACGCATCTGTCTGGACCAAAACGTTTTTGGAGAAATCAGGGGAGTATAGGATTGGCTGTGCACAAAGAGCCTTCTTCAGGACTTGAAAAGACTCTTCTGCTACTGGAGACCATTTCACCATTACGGAGGCTTTCCCTTTCATAAGGTCTGTCAGTGGGGCAGCTATAGTTGCGAAATTTGGGATAAATCTTCTATAGTACCCCGCAATGCCAAGAAAGGCCCTGACCTGCTTCTTGTTTGCAGGGCGTGGCCACTCCTGGATGGCTTCTATTTTATTCACCTGGGGCTTTATGACACCCCGGCCAATAGTGTAGCCCAAATACCTGGCTTCCTCTAGCCCAATGGCACATTTTTTTGGATTTGCCGTAAACCCCTCCTTGAAGAGGGAATCCAGGACAGCCTGGACACGGGGCAAGTGAGACTCCCAGTCAGTGCTATGCACCACTATGTCGTCCAGATAGGCTGCAGCATACTGTCGGTGAGGTCTTAGGGTCCTGTCCATAGCCCTCTGAAATGTTGCAGGGGCATTTTGCAACCCAAAAGGCATTTTCTTATATTGAAACGACCCCTCCGGGGTCACAAATGCAGTCTTTTCTTTGGCACTACCAGTCAGGGGTATTTGCCAATATCCTTTGGTCAAGTCCAAAGTGGTCAGATAACGGGCCTTGCCAAGTCGGTCTATAAGCTCGTCTACCCTGGGCATTGGGTATGTGTCAAACTTTGTTACCGCATTAAGCTTTCTGAAGTCATTACAAAACCTCCAAGTGCCATCCGGTTTTGGGACTAATACAATGGGGCTAGACCAGTCACTATTGGATTCCTCAATAACATCTAGCTCCAACATCCTTTTAACTTCCTCACCGATGTCCTTTCTTCTAGCTTCGGGAATTCGGTATGGTTTGAGCTTGACACGGACTCCAGGTTCAGTAACAATATCATGCTGAACTGCTGAAGTCGTGCCCGGCAACTCTGAAAATTTCTCTTTATTCCTCATCAGGAACTCTCTAGCTTCCTGTTTCTGGGAACATGACAGGGTGTCTGGAATCGTGACCTCAGGGATCAGAGGGGATTCAGTACCTTTAAGGGTTACCGGGAGGGACCTTGCAGTTAATGCCAGTCTATCCTTCCAGGGTTTTAACAGGTTTATGTGGTAAATCTGTTCGGGCTTCCTTTTACCTGGTTGATACACCTTGTAATTGACCTCCCCAACTCTTTCAATTACTTCAAAGGGTCCCTGCCACTTAGCCAGGAATTTGCTCTCAACAGTGGGAACTAACACGAGGACCCGGTCACCAGGTGAGAAAACACGAAGTTGGGCCCCCCTGTTGTATATCCTCTGTTGGGCTGCTTGGGCCTGCAGTAAATGTTCTTTTACTACCGGCATGATTGCTGCAATCCTATCCTGCATTTGAGCGATATGCTCAATAACACTTTTGTGAGGTGTCTGCTCCCCCTCCCAAGTTTCCTTGGCTATGTCTAAGAGTCCCCGAGGGTGTCTCCCATAAAGCAACTCAAATGGAGAGTACCCCGTAGAGGACTGGGGAACTTCCCTGATGGCGAACATCAAGTAAGGTATCAGGAAGTCCCAGTTTTTCCCATCCTTATCAACAACCTTTTTTAACATACTCTTTAATGTCTTATTGAAGCGTTCCACCAAGCCATCCGTTTGAGGATGGTACACTGAGGTACGCAACTGCGTCACCTTAAATAACTTGCAGAGCTCCCTAGTTATTCGTGACATGAATGGGGTACCTTGGTCTGTAAGGACTTCTTTCGGGACGCCAACCCGACTGAACACCATAAACAGCTCTTTGGCAATGTTTTTAGCAGATGCAGTGCGTAAGGGAACGGCCTCGGGGTAACGGGTAGCGTAATCCATGATCACGAGGATATGTTGATGACCGCGGGCAGATTTGGGGAGTGGACCCACAAGGTCCATGGCAATCCTCTCAAAAGGCACTTCAATAATGGGCAAGGGCACTAACGGACTTCGGAAGTGGGGTTGGGGGGCTGACATCTGACACACAGGACAGGATTGACAATAATTTTCTATGTTTTTCCGTATCCCAGGCCAGTAAAACCTGCGCAACACCCTTTCAGTGGTTTTCTCAACCCCTAAATGGCCTCCTAGCAAGTGCCCATGGGCAAGTTCCAACACCACCCGTCTGTATAACTTAGGGACTACCAACTGTTCAACCACTTCATCATTAGATTTACATACACGATACAGTAAATCCTCATTGCTGCAGAAATATGGAAAACAGAGCCTGTCCCCTGGTTCGACAGGTACCTCATTAATCACTATTACATTTTCCCAGGCCCTGGCAAGGGTAGGGTCTTTTCTCTGCTCCGTACCAAAATTTTCCTTGTGCACATTAAGATTGGCAAACTCTAACGTAGGCTCAGATTCAGCAGACGGCTGTCCAGCTCTACTGGTTGTGGGGACTTCTTCCGGCTCCCCCAGCTCTCCTGCCATAACTGAGAAAGGATCACCCGGAGAGCCCTGAGAGGAGTCCCCTGAACTCACAAGGTCAGTAATGGCCACGAGTTCTGGCTCTGCGACTGAGTTAGGTACTGCGACTGGGTCGGGACAATCCCACAGTTCCCAAAACTTAGGGAAGTCCCTACCAATGATAGCCTCATGCACCAAGTGGGGCACCAGTCCGACCGAATGGGTCACCGTACCTAAGCCAGTTTTAAACTGAACAGTGGCTATTGGATACTCGCGGGTATCCCCATGTACACAGATCACAGCAACCTTTTTTGCATGAAAATTCACAGTTTCAACCATCTCAGCTGTAACCAAAGTAACCAGACTTCCAGAGTCCAGCAAGGCCATAATAGGCTTATTATTAATAGTCACATGACACATGTGTTTTCCCACATTTGGCATTGCAGCGCATGAAACAGCAGCAAACATAGACTGCCTTCTAAAAGATAGATCACACTGCATTGGTTCATCTGTCAATGGACAGTTTGCTGCAACATGTCCCAGTTCTTGGCAACGAAAACACCTGATGTTTCCCCAGTTTGGTTTGCTGACAGGCAGTGGCTTCCCTTGTTTGGGCCGCCAAACTTCAGTCCTGGCACCAAAAATCCTCCCCCCTATTTCCTTGCCATGCTTACCACCCACTACCCCTGGAACAGTCTTACCGGTTGCCTGGGGAGACCGTGGCTTTGGGTGGAAAGTCCGTGCGGCTGTAGGGGTGGTGACCAGGTTCTCTGCAGCAAAGTACCTCTCAACGAGCTCCACCAGGTTGTCTGCTGACTTGGGGTCTCCTTGACTCACCCACTTCTGCAGGGGAATTGGCAGTGACCTCAGGAATTGGTCCATGACCACACGCTCCACTATTTGTGGCGCAGACAGGGACTCCGGCTGTAGCCATTTCCGCACCAGGTGGATCAGATCAAACATCTGCGATCTTGGGGGCCTCTTTTCTTGGAAGAACCAGCTGTGGACCCACTGAGCTCGAACAGCCAAGGTAACGCCAAGTCGTGCCAGGATTTCCCGCTTGACCTTCTCATAATCTCCCGCTTCTGCTGACTCCAGATCATAGTAGGCCTTCTGCGCTTCTCCAGAAAGTAAGGGGGCGATCAGTCCTGCCCACTGGGTTTGGGGCCAACCTTCCCTCTCAGCAGTCCGTTCAAATGTTAGTAGGAAGGACTCTGGATCATCATCTGCCGTCATCTTTGAAAGAAAGCGACCCACATGGATGGCTGAGGGCTTGTCTCCAATATCCTTCATTATCGCAGGTGACCCCTGTGCTAGCGTCTCCACAACCTCAGTGAGGGTTTTCCTATCCGCTTTTGCAGCAGTGGCAAGCTGTTCAAACAGCCTCTGCGATTGCTCCTGTACAGCACCAATCTGTTGGAACAGCACCTTGGTTTGCTCCTGTGCGATAGCGTTGGCTTGCTGTTGTGCAGCGTTAGTTTGCTGTTGTGTAGCATTTGCTTGCTGCCATGCAGCGTTTGCTTGCCGCAATTCAGCGTTAGTTTGCTGTTGTGTAGCGTTTGCTTGCCGCAATTCAGCGTTAGTTTGCTGTTGTGCAGCGTTTGCCAACACCATTTGTTTGAGGAGGTCCTCCATGTTATCACTTTAGGTACTGGCCTTTTAAGTAGTAACTTACTACAGCTGGTCGCAGCCTCCACCATATGTAGCCTGGGGGACAGGTAGTCGGTACAAAAGCTCCCTGGGATGAGCAGGCACAGATACCAAGTCCATTGGATCAGTGAAAACACAGTGTGGTTTATTGGTGCTATATACAAAGTCTAATGACAGGTGCTGTACAGTGTGCTGAAAACAAACAGAAGAAAAAATATCTAAACAAAAGCCTAGCCGTGTCTCGGCTCTAACTACACAGTATGTACAGGCCCTCACTACCAGGCTAGACAAGCCTAGCGCTTGTCAGCTTCCACATTCAGGGTAACAAGTTTCACCAACCTTCTTGCTCTCACAAACCAACGTTGTCTGTGTTTCCCAGGCTGAGCAAAGGCTGTCTGCTCAGGTGAGCTTTTAATTAAGCTGGTGGAGAGAACCAACACCTGAAGTGGATCCTGGCTCAGAGATCCCTGAATGTATATGAGAGGAGCCTGGGAGATGTATAAACCCCGAACAGGACTTTCCCAGGCTCTCTCTGGGATGCTCTGTCACAACAGGTGTATGCCTTTCCAAATCATGTCCAATCAATTGAATTTCCCTCAGGTGGACTCAAGTTGTAGAAACATCCCATGGATGATCAGTGGAAACAGGATGCACCTCAATTTTGACAGATCGGACGCCTAACTGACATTTTTTACACTTTTTGGGGAACCAGTGACATTACTACAGTATTCAGTGCTAAAAATCTGCACAGTTATTGCACTAATGACGCATCAGGGGCGATCAAGGGGTTAAATGTGTTCCCTGCAGGTGTTTTCTAACTGTATGGGGGACTGTGTGACTGGGGAAACACACTGATCCATCTTCCTACTTAGCAGATCTCCCCTGCCAGAACAGAGATTTGCCTTGTTTACACAGGCAGATCCCTGTTCTGTCACTGCGGGGAACTATCACAGGTGGCCGGACCCGATGATTGGCTTCCCCACTGGCCAATTGGAGTGCATATGCCACTGCCAAAAGTAAGTTCCCGAGCCGATGTACAGCTATGGTGATTTGTGGGATCGTGCCACCTTGCCGCAGCATAATGACGGCGGCTGGTCGGCGAGCGGTTAAAGTTCATGTGCATGTAAAAGCAGGCGTCCCAATACTTTTTGTAATATAGTGTATATAGAACACTATACACTGTATAATAAATATTTTGTTCATTTTTAATTTTATTTACCCTTTGCTTGCTAGCCTTGAAGAAGGAGGGGTCCTGTCCCCCGAAACAGGTTGGATTGATGTACATGTTGCCACTTCTCAATAAATGCCTATGAACCATACAAGTTGTCTTTCTCTGGCCCCCGGCACTCCTTGCTGCTCATCCAAGTAATTTTCAGAATGTTAGATTTTCGAATGGTCAGTTGAGTCAAACCGACATTTGCATCTACATCAGCGAGAACATTTCTAATGCCGCGTACACGCGCTCAGAATTTCCGACAACAAATGTTCGATGGGAGCTTTTGGCCGGAAATTCCGACCGTGTGTAGGCTCCATCGGACATTTTCAAATGAAGACTGTGCATGGCCAACTCAACCATCAAATACATCCATCAATTCCGACAGTGTGGCATTTGGATTTGGACAATAATCGAATTGTTGAAAATGGAAACTACATTTTGGGACTTTTTTATGAAGCACACTGCTACCTATAGAGCCAACTATGGTAAACATTATTTATTGATTGCAAACAAGGCATGACATACACATAATAAACAAGAATAGAATATGATAATCATAGGTCACATAAAGTAAAGTAAAGTCTAGACAATGCAAGATAGTACCTAATTGTCTCAACGTAACATACATGGTAATGTATGGTAATAATAGGTCTCACTAAATAAAATCTAGACAATACATAGTTATAACATGTTGGCTCCAAGATAACATACATAGTAATAGGCCTTGGGCATGAAAGCTGAGTTTGCAACGGTAGCATATAAACAAAGTAACAATGATAGTTGGTATTGTATAACAGGTATTAAAACATGTACTGTGACATATCATCACGATGAAGCTCTACGCGTTTCGTGGTATACATAACCACTCGTCAGGAGCAGATACACAGTACAGGGGTATCTATAATAGAATGAAAAGATGCCAAGGTAAGATGATAATAGTAGAAAACATAATGCATAGAAGAAAGAGGGGGAGCAAAAAAGATCCCAAACACTCTCACCTGATGGTAGCATATTGGTAAGGATATAAGATGGTAGCAATGGTAGGAGGTGGGCTATCTGAAACATCTCATCTTGTTTTCAATAATCGAATTGTGGTGGACAACATGGCCTAGTATGGGCACCATAGGTGTGCGCAGCCTATTACATTAGGGTGTGCACCCCAAAGCTCAAACATACACTACCGATCACTCATGATGTTTATTCACAAAGGGAAGGGACCGGGAAATTACACATTTACCGCCCCTTCTCCCACTCATCCTAATACCTCCCCTCAGCAAGAGAGGAGGGAAGTCGGCAGTAGGGGGAATCTGTGCTGCACAGGGTGATTAGGGTGTGCCTGGGCACACCCTGTGCGCACGCCTATGATGGACACCACGTTCTATGGTACAATGTCTCGTTTGCCAGCCCAGATTTCAGCTTATTTCTGCATTTTAGCTTTGCGTAGAGGAAATTACCATTTACTTCGGAACTGACCAGCAACAGATTTCTCCTCACCATCTTCTCATAATGAATTTTTCCTGTCGAAATGAATTCCTCTCGGCTTATACTGAGCGATTACGTGATTTGGCCTCTGGCGTTCCTGCAGACATGCTTAGAATAACTACTCAGCTCTCTCGCTGTGTATTAATTTAAGGTCTGTTTTTAGCTCATGGAATTAGGAGGCTAAAGCCTTCCAGTTACCCACAAATATACAAACGTTCTCTCTATTTTTCTTTTACCACCATGCAAAAAAAGAAAAACAACAATACTAAAAGATCATTTAGTGACTTGTAAAATTAATAAAGACATTTATGGGCATCCTGAGTACCATCTTCCAAAGCATCGAGTATTCTGCTTGGCCTATAGCAACCAATAACATTTCATTTTCTCAGTGCTGCATGGGGAAGTCAAAGAGTGAATCTTATGGGTAGGGATGAGCTCGGTGTTCGAGTCGAACATAAGTTCGACTCGAACATCGGCTGTTCGACCGTTCAGCGAACATCGAACGATTTGGGCCGTTTGCGCCAAATTTGAGTGACGCGAACGGCCCACAATACACTGCGCCATCGCAGTGCAATCCCGGCGCTGTAATTGGCCACGCATGCACTGTGACCCCGCATGCTTGGCCAATCACAGCGCCGGCAGCTAGGAGAGCCATAATTGGCCACAGGCAGGTTGCCTGTGGCCAATTATAGCTCAGGGGGTTTAGCACACGCCCCACACTATAAAAGGCCGCCAGCGCGGCGGCCTTGTGTAGTGTGTTCCGGTGCAGGGAAAGAGTTACATAGGCAGGGACAGTGTCAGTGCTATTTGTACCTCAAACTTGTGTGTAGGGAGAGAGAAAGATAGGCAGGGAGAGTGTCAGTGTCATATTCTTTGCTAAACCTTGTGTGCAGGGAGAGAGAAGGATAGGCAGGGGACAGTGTCAGTGTCACATTCTTTGCTAAACCTTGTGTGCAGGGAGAGAGAAGGATAGGCAGGGAGAGTGTCAGTGTCATATTCTTTGATAAACCTTGTGTGCAGGGAGAGAGAAGGATAGGCAGGGAACAGTGTCAGTGTCATATTCTTTGCTAAACCTTGTGTGCAGGGAGAGAGAAGGATAGGCAGGGGACAGTGTCAGTGTCACATTCTTTGCTAAACCTTGTGTGCAGGGAGAGAGAAGGATAGGCAGGGAGAGTGTCAGTGTCATATTCTTTGATAAACCTTGTGTGCAGGGAGAGAGAAGGATAGGCAGGGAACAGTGTCAGTGTCATATTCTTTGCTAAACCTTGTGTGCAGGGAGAGAGAAGGATAGGCAGGGGACAGTGTCAGTGTCATATTCTTTGCTAAACCTTGTGTGCAGGGAGAGAGAAGGATAGACAGGGAGAGTGTCAGTGTCATATACTTTGATAAACCTTGTGTGCAGGGAGAGAGAAGGATAGGCAGGGGACAGTGTCAGTGTCATTGTTGCTAAGCCTCCTGCACATTATACACCTGAAGTTAGCCCGTATTGCTGCTTTTTCCTGGTGTGTTACACCAACAGGCATTTGCAGCACTTACAGCGGGCGGAGTGTGCCTCCTGATCATATTACACCTGAAGTTAGCCTGTATTGCTGCTTTTTCCTGGTGTGTTACACCAACAGGCATCTGCAGCACTTACAGCGGGCGGAGTGTGCCTCCTGATCATATTACACCTGAAGTTAGCCTGTATTGCTGCTTTTTCCTGGTGTGTTACACCAACAGGCATTTGCAGCACTTACAGCGGGCGGAGTGTGCCTCCTGATCATATTACACCTGAAATTAGCCTGTATTGCTGCTTTTTCCTGGTGTGTTACACCAACAGGCATTTGCAGCACTTACAGCGGGCGGAGTGTGCCTCCTGATCATATTACACCTGAAGTTAGCCTGTATTGCTGCTTTTTCCTGGTGTGTTACACCAACAGGCATTTGCAGCACCTACAGCAGGCGTAGTGTGATTCCTGCAAAATATACTCCTGAAGCTAGGCCTTATTGCTGGTTTTCCCATTTCCCTGCAGGCCATTAGAATGTCTGGAAGGCAAACAAGGAGAGGCAGACAGTCAGGAGCCAATAAAAGAGGGCAAGCAGGCTCAGTGTCTAGAGACAACAGTGCTGGTCGTGGACGCGGTGCATCGCCATCAGCACGTGGCCATGGGACACGCTTGTCCTTCTTTTCGGCAGCTGGACGTGTTGAGCCGCATCATGCCGAAGACTTGTGACCAAGCCCTCCTCATCCTCCTCATCCTCTCTCACCCAGGCTCAGGGTACTGGCAAAGCAGCTGCCAAAGCGTCCTCTTCCCTGGTATCAATGTCATCATCAGTCACTCCTTCCCTAGACCAACCATGTCCTCCTGAGGAGTCCCCCGAACTGTTTGAGCACAGTGTTGGGTACATGCTCCAGGAGGTTGCCCAGCGTTTCGAAGGGTCTGATGATGATACCCAGCTAGAGGAAGGCAGTAGCGTGAGAGCAGACAGAGGGGATGCTCAAGAAGGACACCAATCTGGCAGTCATGTTCCAGCAGCTGCAGCATACTGCCAGATTGGCTCCAGTGATGAGGAGGGAGGGGATGATGAGGTCACTAACTCCACGTGGGTGCCTAATAGGAGAGAGGAGGAGGAGGAGGAGGAGGATGAGGAGGAGGCACATCTCCAACGAGGCAGGATGCCCTCGGGGGGCCAGCGTAAGGGCAGCACACCAACGGAATCACACCGCCGAGCTCCGCCTGTGCAGGGCGCTGCCTCTGCCCGTTATTCAAAAAGTTCTTTGGTGTGGGCCTTTTTTGAGTCGAGTGCATCAGATCGCACAGCTGCTGTTTGCAACATATGTCTCAAGCGTATATCGCGTGCCCAAAACATCACCCGCTTGGGCACCACATGCTTGACCAGACATATGTTGACCTGCCATGCAGCTCGTTGGCAAGCCTACCTTAAAGACCCACACCAAAGAACAAAGCGGACCTCTCCTTGCACCGCATCAGCTGGGATCTCCAACCCCACTATACCTCCAGTCCTCTCTGAAACCTGCACTGAGAGGAATGAAGGTGTAGAATTAGGTGTGTCACAGACAAGTACTTGCGGGCACTCTGCTAGCAGTACACCGACGTCCAATTCTAGCAGGCAAATTTCCCTGCCCCAGCTGCTGGACCGTCAAAAGAAGTTCACTCCCAGCCATCCACATGCCCAGCGGTTGAATGCTAGCTTGGCTAAATTGCTAGCGCTTCAACTGCTGCCTTTTCAGTTGGTAGACTCGGCCCCCTTCCGTGAGTTTGTGCAATGTGCGGTTCCTCAGTGGCAGGTTCCCAAACGCCACTTTTTCTCACGGAAGGCGATTCCGGCTCTCTACCGGCATGTGGAAGGCAATGTCTATGCCTCGCTGGACAGGGCGGTCAGCGGTAAGGTGCATATTACCGCTGACTCATGGACCAGCAGGCATGGACAGGGACGTTACCTTTCTTTCACGGCCCATTGGGTCACTCTTTTGGCAGCTGGGAAGGATGCAGGACAAGGTGCAGTAGTGTTGGAGGTTGTTCCACCGCCACGCCTCCAAAATGCTACTACTGGTTGTGACACACCTCTCTCCTCCACCCCCTCCTCTTCTTCCTCCATGACCTCTTCCTGTGCTTTGTCCTCGGAACCAGCAGTGCTCCATAGGCGTTCAAGGGGCTACGCAAGTACGCAGGCAAAAAGATGCCATGCCGTGCTTGCGCTGGTGTGTTTGGGGGACAGGAGCCACACTGGGGCAGAGGTTCTGTCTGCTCTGCAGGGGCAGGCCGAGAGGTGGTTGACGCCATGCCAGCTTAAGCCAGGAATGGTAGTTTGCGACAATGGCACCAACCTCCTCTCCGCTCTCCGACAGGGACAACTGACCCATGTGCCCTGTGTGGCTCACGTCCTTAACCTGGTGGTGCAGCGGTTCTTGGGCAGGTACCCGGGCTTACAGGATGTCCTGAGGCAGGCCAGGAAAGTCTGTGTGCATTTCCGCAGATCTTATAATGCCAGTGCTCGCCTGGCTGAGCTGCAAAAGGAGTTGAACCTGCCCAAGAACCGCCTTATATGTGACATGCCCACCAGGTGGAACTCAACGTTGGCCATGCTGCAGCGGCTGCACACGCAGCAGAGGGCCATCAATGAGTACCTGTGCGACAACGGCACCAGGACAGGGTCAGGGGAGCTCGGGTTTTTTTCACCACGCCAGTGGGGCATGATCAGGGATGCATGCACTGTCCTGGCACCATTTGAGGAGGCCACGAGGATGGTGAGCAGTGACAGTGCATGCATCAGTGACACTGTACCTCTTGTCCACCTGTTGGAACATACGCTGCGTGGAATAATGGACAGGGCACTTGAGGCAGAACAGAGGCAGGAAGAGGAGGACTTCCTTGCCTCTCAAGGCCCCCTTTACCCAGACAGTGTTCCTTCTGTCCCACCCATCGCACAGGAAGAAGAAGAGGAGGAGGAGGAGGATTGTGTCAGCATGGAGGTGGAGCCTGGCACTCAGCATCATCAGCAGCAGTCTTTTAGGGATGATTTACAGTCCCAAGAAACCAGTGGACTTGTACGTGGCTGGGAGGAGGTGGCTGCGGATCATGTCGTCCTTAGTGACCCAGAGGACTCCGGACCGAATGCCTCAGCTAACCTACGCTGCATGGCCTCCCTGATCCTGCAAAGTCTGCGGAAGGATCCTCGTATTCTTCAGATCAAGGAGAGGGACCATTACTGGCTGGCCACTCTCCTTGATCCACGGTACAAGGGTACGGTTGCGGACCTTATCTTACCGTCGCAGAGGGAGCAGAGGATGAGACAACTCCGGGAGGCCTTGCAGAAAGGTCTGTGCAACGCGTTCCCAGAGACTGGGAGGTTACAAACTCCTGGTCCTGGACAACGAGTTGCTGAGGCTTCGGTCAGTCAAAGAAGGAGCGGTGGGGAAGGTGGCCGTCTGACCGATGCGTTCAGACAATTCTTTAGTCCGCAGCCCCAAGGTATGATCGGTTCCAGCAACCATCGCCAGCGTCTGATATACATGGTGCAGGAATACCTAGGGGCAAGGTCAGACTTGGACACCTTCCCAACCGAAAATCCTCTGGCTTACTGGGTCTTGAGGATGGATCACTGGCCAGAGCTTGCACAGTATGCAATTGAGCTACTGGCCTGTCCTGCATCCAGCCTTCTTTCCAGAACGCACATTCAGTGCTGCTGGAGGATTTGTCACGGATCACAGGGTGCGCCTGTCCACCGACTCTGTTGATCGACTGACCTTCATAAAGATGAACCAGTCTTGGATCACCACCAGCTACCAAACACCTGAAGCTGATATAGCAGACTAATTTATTTTCAAATGTCACATCCCTTCGAGACTGATGCTGATGCTGAGAGACTGTCCTGTTATGTTGACTGACTATCCTCCTCCTCCTCAATGATCCGATTGATGATGATAGCTTGGAAGAACATTTTTGTTTCTGGGTGCCGCCACCAGTGGCTAAGGCCCAATTTTTCAGCCCCTGTTTAACAGGAGCATGTAATTACAATTTTTTATGCAATGCTTTGCAGCATGGCTCATTCCTGCACTCCAACTAGAGTATCTGGGAGAGGTTGCAGTGTCGTGGCACCAGCACCAGTGGCTAAGGCCCAATTTTTCAGCCCCTGTTTAACAGGGGCGTGTTATTACAATTTTTTATGCAATGCTTTGCAGCAGGGCTCATTCCTGCACTCCAACTAGAGTATCTGGGAGAGGTTGCAGTGTCGTGGCACCAGCACCAGTGGCTAAGGCCCAATTTTTGAGCCCCTGTTCAACAGGGGCGTGTTATTACAATTTTTTATGCAATGCTTTGCAGCAGGGCTCATTCCTGCACTCCAACTAGAGTATCTGGGAGAGGTTGCAGTGTCGTGGCACCAGCACCAGTGGCTAAGGCCCAATTTTTCAGCCCCTGTTCAACAGGGGCGTGTAATTACAATTTTTGATGCAATACTTTGCAACAGGGCTCATTGCTGAGCTCCAAGTACAGTATCTGTGAGGGGTTGCAGTGTTGTGGCACCAGTGCCTAAGGCCCAATTTTTCTGCCCCTGTTTAACAGGGGCATGTAATTACAATTCTTGATCTAATAATTCACAGCAGGGCCCATTCCTGCGCCCACCAAGAGTAACTGTGAGGCCTTACAGTGTTGTGTCAACACCACCACCACCACCACCAAAGGCCCAATTTTTCAGCCCCTGTTCAACAGGGGCATGCAATTACAATTCTTGATCTAATAATTCACAGCAGGGCCCATTCATGCGCCCACCAAGAGTAACTGTGAGAGCTCACAGTGTTGTGGCAACACCAACATGTAATGGGCATGTTCAGAGTATATACGGCAGGCCCCTACTTTCAAACATCCAACTTACAAACGACTCCTCCTTGCAAACGGAAGGATACAACAGGAAGTGAGAGGAAATCTACCCCTAGGAAGGCAAATTCTCTCCTGTAAGAGTTAATATGGGAAAAAAAGTGTCTCCTCTCCACTGATGCTTTATCACCAATTCTTGTTTCAATAAAAAAAACAAATTTTCAAAAAACATTTGTCATTAGGACGGAAAGTGAGGTGAACTGTTCTGAACAGGTGCACACTGCACAGACAGCAAAACAAATGTTACAGGGGTGATAACGCTTCCCTATGTTTTCCAAAAAGCTTAAAAATAGATTTTTTGGCTGGAGCTACACTTAAACAATGTACCTGTTCAAAATTACAAACAGATTCTACATAAGAACAAACCTACAGTCCCTGTCTTGTATGCACCACCTGTATACGGCTGTTCAGAGTATATAGGGCCTTTTTTATTTGGGTGCGGGGTTCCCCTTAATATCCATACAAGACCCAAAGGGGCTGGTAATGGGCTGGGGTGGGGGGGGCTGTGATGGGGTAGCTATGCCATTTTTCTTAATGATTTTCATCCATATTACCGGGACCAGACATTACATTAAAGCCGCAAGCAGTTTTAAATGGCTTTTTTTCCTTTAGAAATGTAATTTTTGTGCAGGGACAGTTCTAAACACGGGAAACACGTGGCACTTCACAGGCATACTTTAGACACCTCCCAGGTACGATATTTAAAGGAATAATTGACTTTTTTTTTTCACTTTATGCATCATTAAAATGACTGCTCCCGAAAAACGGCCGTTTTTAAAACTTTTTTTTGGATTGATACATGTCCCCTGGTGCAGAACCCGGGTTCCCAAACCCTTTTTAGGACAATAACATGCATAATAGTCATTATAATTAGCACTTTAGATTTCGAACGTTCGCATCCATTGTATTTAATAGGGTTCTAAAGTTCGTGCGAACTTTCGGTCCGTTCGCGGGTTCTGGTGCGAACCAGTGTTGCCAACCGTCCGTATTTTTACGGACAGTCCGTAAAAATGTGCACTTTTTTCCTCCGTACGTAAATGTCCGTAGTTGCGGGAATGTGCCAGTAAAAATAGCCAAGATTGGTTCGGCTTAGAACTGCGCATGCGCAGTTCCGGAGGTTGCCGAGCCGAGCATATGCTGTATTCGGCCGGTGGATTTCACAGAGGCTGTGCAAGTGATGTATTAGGACATCCCGCCAGGCGCGCGCGCACCAGAATTTTAAATCTGTAACTAACCAGGAGTACGGAGGAGCACAGCACTGGAGCAGGAGTCAGGGCTCGGAGGCTGTGCAGCATGTGGCAGCGGCGGAATGGAGGAGCCTGCTGCATCCAGGCAATACAAAGTTCACAGGGGAGTCGGGGATGGACAGAGTGACAGACAGCCCAGCCGACAGTAACATCAGGTGATGGTGGCAGAGGGGGATCCGATGGAGGCAGGGGGTGATGGTGGCACCGCAGAGGGGGATGATGGTGGCAGGGGGTTAAATGGAGGCAGGTGGAGATTGGAGGCAGGGGGAGATGGTGGCACCGCAGAGGGGGATGGAGGCAGGGGGTAATGGAGGCAGGGGGAGATTGGAGGCAGGGGGTCCTGGGGAGATTGGAGGCAGGGGGAGATTGTGGCACCGCAGAGGGGGGTGAAGGCAGGGGGTGTTGGTGGCAGAGGGGGATGGAGGCCGGGGGTGATGTGACTAAATAATTTGCCCTTATTATATCGAAAATAACAAAAATATGTTTTTTTTACCTTAATATCTACCTTAAATCACATTGCTATTTGCCTAGCGTACTTGTTTGTAGCATAAATACTGAAATTTGCACCTAAAAATTAAATTTAGTAACTTTTGTGAAATGTCAGTAAAAACGTGGCTGTGCCAGTAAATTTCGGGTGTCATGCCAGTAAATTTCAATCTGGTAGGTTGGCAACACTGGTGCGAACCGAACCCGGGGGTGTTCGGCTCATCACTACTTATGGGTTGGAATGCTTCCTGTAGGAACTATAAAAAAATGAGACACCTGTTTTCAATTACAAGTACATGTCACTATTAAATACGGTGCCGATCCTGACCTCCCTGGGGCCCCAAGCAAAATTCTGCTAAGGGGCCCTCTACCTGACCCGTAATGCCGTGGGCTATGTAAACCATTTGACCGGAGAGAATCAAGCACACGAGTGACGTCACTGCGCCCGTAACATTAATTGACACGATATGACACGAGGGCAGGGCTGGGACAAAAATTTGGCCCTGGACTTCATCCAGACCGGCCCACTTTAATTTTGAGTGTCACCAACAGCACCCCCTTACATCAGTGTCCCCAGCAGAGTCCCCATTACCAGCAGAGTCCCCATTACCAGCAGAGTCCCCATTATAGGGTGACCACATTTCCAAACTACCATTCAGGGACACCCTCCTTTCCCAAAAATCAGCTTGTGCTGTAACGAATCACAGTACAGTGATTGGACACAAGAGGCGGGATTTATGATTTCTCCAATCACAAGCAGGGGGCAGGGATTGTGCTCCTCCAGGCTTTCTCGGCCTGGACAAGTACTGTCAGTGAGTAAAGCGTGATGTGGCGGCCATTTTTGGGGGCATCAGATTGTACTGGGGGGTTGGCTGTGTCAGTTTCATTCCGGGACACTGTATTGTCCTGGAATGAAGGTGCCCGGGACAGACCTGCAAAATGCGGGACTGTCCTGGGCAATCCGGGACACATGGTCACCCTACTCCATTACCAGCAGCCCCCTTACATCAGCAGAGTCCCCATTACCAGCAGAGTCCCCATTTCCAGCAGAGTCCCTATTACCGTCAGCCCCCTTTAGTGGTGCAACAGATCGGTGGTGATCCGTGATCCGAACGAGTCACCCTGTTCGGATCGGATCACCACGCGATCCGTGGAGCGCTCCGGAGTCTCGGCCATAGGAAAGGCCGTGGCTTCGGCCTAGCTCCGGAGAGGAGGCCATCTTGGTACACCCGGCGGCGCCGCTGTAATGACGTTTCGTCGCCGCCATCTTGCTCCACTCACACTCCTGCACAGTAATGATAGTAAGAAGGGGCCAAGCGGACATCTTGTTACATCCACCGGAGTTTAAACTTTTACCTACAGGTAAGCCTATAATAAGGCTTACCTGTAGGTAAAAAGAATATCTCCTAAACCTGTACGGTTTAGGAGATATTCCCCTCGCAATGAGCCGCTGAATGCAGCGGCGCATGGGCAGCGGGGATTCTCGGCTAAAGGCCGGCAGCCACCGGACCTTGCCGATGCGCGGGAGTGACGACATCGCCGCTCCAGCCACTCACGATACCCAGAAGACACGCCGAAGCAAGATGACATCTCCCTCGGTGTGGACCAGGTAAGTTCCCGACGCCCCGTTCTAAGGTAAGTATTTCATAATGAGCTAGTATGCGGTGCATACTAGCTCATTATGCCTTTTGCCTTACAGGTATGAAAAAAATAAAAAATACAGCAGTGGTTATACAACCGCTTTAAATTTTAAAAGCAGCAGCAAACCTGCTGACCTTACATGCTTGCTAATGTGACAGAACACCTCTGATTTTCACATTTAACATTTAGTTAAATGTGAAAATCAGAGGTGTTCTGTCACATTAACAACCATGTAAGGTCAGCAGGTTTGCTGCTGCTTTTAAAATTTAACATGTAAACAGTCCGTTGGATTTACAAATACTGCATTTAAGCATATAAGCTCAGTTTTTGTGTTGAAAATAACTGTGAAATCTAAAACTCCGGTGGGGGGTAACAAGATTTGTGTTTTTTTTTTTTTGCCGATCCGAAAAATTATCCGATCCGTGACCCCTGATCCAAGGATCGATCCGATCCGTGAGTTTTTTGATCCGTTGCACCCCTAGCCCCCTTGCATCAGCAGGGTCCCCATTACCAGCAGAGTCCCAATTACCATAAGCCCCCTTGCATCAGCAGAGTCCCCATTACCAGCAGAGTCCCCATTACCAGCAGCCCCCTTACATCAGCAGTGTCCCCATTACCAGCAGAGTGCCCAGTACCAGCAGCCCCCTTACATCAGCAGAGTCCCCATTACCAGCAGCCCCCTTACATCAGCAGAGTCCCCATTACCAGCAGAGTCCCCATTACCAGCAGAGTCCCCATTACCAGCAGCCCCCTTACATCGGCAGGGTCCCCATTACCAGCAGAGTCCCCATTACCAGCAGAGTCCCCATTACCAGCAGCCCCTTACATCAGCAGAGTCCCCATTATCAGCAGAGTCCCCATTACCAGCAGAGTGCCCATTACCAGCAGTTCCCTTAAATCAGAAGATTCCCCATTACCAGCAGAGTCCCCATTACCAGCAGAGTCCCCATTACCAGCAGCCCCCTTACATCAGCAGAGTCCCCATTACCAGCAGCCCCCTTACATCAGCATGTCCCCCCTCTCCTCCCCCTCTCCTCCCCCTCCCACATGTACTCACATTTCTGAAGGCAGCATCTCCTTCCTCTCTCCAGTCATCATGTGATAAGTGACAAGTGATTAAGTGGAGAGAGGAAGGAAAGTCTGCCGGTTGTCTATCTCCCCCAGAGCCTAATTATCTCTCCAGCAAGTAAATGTGACGAGACGAGGGTGAGGCGGGGCCTCAAGTAGATTGCGGGGCCCTACGCAGCTTGCGTAGTCAGCGTATAGGGCGGATGGGCCCTGATTAAATACAACAAATAGTAATTTATTCTTCATTGATCTGACTGCAGTAAACTGACGTATGGTTGATTTTGTGCATGTAGCACCCTGATGTTGAGGCAGGGCTGCTATTAAATTTAGTTGCAAGGCGATAGTTGCCTTGGCCAATTGTTAGGAGATCAATTGATTTCCCCCTAATTCTGGAATTGCTGCACTTCTCTCTTCTGTCACTAGGTGGCCTGGTAGCTGGTGACGTTGGATAAGACAAGGGCATAGCAAGAATAGATTATGAATGAATGGGGTATCTCAGCCAATGGGCAGGGATTTTCTTGGGTCCCTTGGCCTGCTGGGAGAGCCTATTTATTTGGGTGGAGTCAGGTGATCGGGGTTCTGTGCCACCCGTACGGCTGTCTGGGTGGACGTGTCGTATTGCCCCGGGCTGCTAGGCCCGAAACCTAAGGCCTATCCCGGGGACATCTGGCTGCTAGGCTGTCTGATGGCCTATCCAGAAGCAGGAGAAGCAGCGTAGGATTGGGACTGCGGGCTTGTAGTCCAACCAGAAGTAACGGTTCCACCGGCCGGGGAACCCGTTGTGGTTGGAGGTAGAGGGGAAGCTGTCGCCACTAAGGGACCATCCACCTTGTTACCGGAGACTACTGTGAGTAAGCTGAGGCCAGTACCAGAGCAGACTTCTCGCCAGTCGGGGACGGTGAAGAAGTGGGAAAACTTCAGCAAGTGCCAAGTCAGAGACCCAAAGGGACAGCAGAGGTGATGCTTGTGGAGCATCAGTGAGTGCCAAGCAGGGACCTAGTGTGTCCGCAGGGGTGAAGCTTGAAGAGTATCTGTGAGTGCCAAGCCAGGGACCCAGCAGGGAAGCAGGGGTGACGCTTGAGGAAGATACTGAGTGCTACTAGTGGAAGAGCTCAGGGGATCCAGTGGCTAGTGGATCTGAAGTCTAGTGAGAGAGATTGGGAGCTTGTTGAGTGAAGGCCCACAATGAGGGATGGTGGGGTAAACTAAGAACTGTTCGTGTTGCAAATAGTTGACTTCAGTTGCCGTTAGTAACTACTACAAGCTTGTTGCCATAGGGGACAGCGGTCCTACCTATACAGAAGTGGGGTCCGGCTGGAGGCCTTCACCTGTATAGCTGTCTACCTATAGAAGTCTCGGAGTCTGCCAATTAACATTGCATCTACTTGAGGGTGTCCTGGCCCTAACCCTCTCTTCTACAGTTCTGTTTAAAAGACAATAAATGTCTTTTTGCATTCTATAAGTGTCTTGCGCCCACCCTTTCATCTTGCATTACACCCACCATGCCTTGCAACCCACGCTATATGAAAGGATGTCAGCTGTCCCTAACTCTGGAGGTTACCATTAGGCCTCGAGGGGCCCGGGACTTTGATACATGCACAATAGTGTCTTCTGAATGGATCTTCTGTCTACAGTTTTTACAGTTAAAGTCCACCTAACTGAACCTCTAATATCTACAAGTTAGGCACCTCTATCCAAGTTCTTCTTTCTACATGTCAGGTAACGCTACCTAAGCCTCTTCTCGCTATAGATCAGGTGCGTACATCTGAACTTCTGTTTTCTACAGGTCATGTGCCTACATCTGAGCCTCTGTTTTCTACAGCTCTGGTGCCTACCTCTGATCCTCTGTTCCCTAGAAGTCATGTGCCTACATCCGAGCCTCTGTTACCTACAATTCAGGTGCCTACATCTGAGCTTCTGTTCTCTACAGGTCAGGTGCTTCAGTTTGAGTTTCTGCTTTCTGTAGGTCAGATGCCTCTATATGAGCTTCTGTTCTCTATGGGTCAGGCACCTCCGCCTGAGCTACTTCTCTCTATAAGTCAGGTAACTCTACTGGTGGAGATACTGCTTACTATGGGTTGGGTGCCTCTGCCTGAGATTCTGCTCACTACAGGTCAGATGCGTCTGAGTTTCTGATTTCTATAGGTCAGATGTCTCTGTCTGAGCTTCTGTTCTCTACTGGTCAGGTGCCTCTGTCTGAGTTACTGAGTTACTTCTCACGCTCCAGATGACGTCAGCACGACGAAACCGGTAGGGCGGGGGTAGCACATGGTCGCATCACTTCCGGTTTGACTGAACAGTGTCAGCATTACATGCATTTTTATCTTGTTCAAATGTGAGTACCTTTCCACACATTTTTCTTAAATAAACTGTGTTTTTAAAACGGTATCACACTATTGGGCGTCCCCCTTTCTCCTTTCCATGGGTTACAACTGAAGCCATACTACAATCGCAGCAGACATAGGTGAAACGCCAGGGTACCCCACAGTGGCAAACACTGTGAATGCTCCATACCCCTAGTGGGGGTGAAATATCTGGTGAGTGCAGTCTAAATAAAAGCACGGATAGCCACGTTTGCTGTGATCACCCATAGGAATACAAAGTTTTTTCCACAAGACACATACCACGTTTTTCAACCATCAAGCACTAGTGACTGTATTGCACTTTTTCAGCATATCATAACTTTTATGATGAACTTTATATCACTTTTTTATTTATAATAATTTTTCATACTTTTTCTGCCTAAAATCTATTATAATAATCTATTATAATACTGTATTTATTAGTCATTTTTTTGCACGTATTTTGCCCGTATTTTAAATTTGCACGCCGTGGAATCCATAATTTCTTGCACATATTAATATTTTGCACGTATTTGTTCAATACTGGAACCTTTCCATAGCTTATTCACACACGCATAATTGCACTTTATACTAATTTATAAAACAGACATTAGAACAGCGCCAATTCTACTCTCTTACTTTACACTTCTCTAAATAGGTCAGGTGCCTCTACTGGACCTACCTCTGCCACAGGTTAGATGCCTCCATCTGAGCTTCTGCTTACTGCAGGTTGAGTTTCTGCTTTCTATAGCTCAAATGCCCCTATCTAGTTTCTACAATTTTAGGTGCATCTATCTTAGCTACTGCTCTCTACAGGTTGGGTAGCTCCATCTGAGCTTCTGCTCTCTACCAGTTAGGTGCCTCTGTCTGTGCCTCTGCTCTCTACAGGTCAGGTATCTTTGTCTGATCTACTGCTCTCTACAGGTCAGACATCTTTGTCTTAGCTTCTCTTCTCTACCAGTAAGGACCTCTAAGCTATTTTTTTCTGCAATCAGGTGCCTCTTTCTGAGCTTCTTCTCTCTACAAGTCTGGTGCCTCTGGGTTCTTCTTGCTACGGGTCAGGTAGCTCTAACTTAATATCTGCTCGCTGTATGTCAGGGTTTAGGAGTGCGTTATGTACAGAGTGCAAAGTTCAGGGGTGCATTAAGTACAGAGTGCAGGGTTCACTACGTACAGAGTGCAGGGTTTAGGAGTGTGTTATGTACAGAGTGCAAAGTTCAGGGAGGTGTAGTGTACAGTGTGCAGGGTTTAGTAGTGCATTACGTACAGAGTGCAAAATTCAGGATTATACTATGCAGAGATTGCAGAGTTCAGGAGTGTGTTATGTACAGAGTGCAGAATTCAGGGGTGCGTTAAGTACAGAATGCAGGGTTCACTACGTACAGAGTGCAGGGTTCAGAAGTGCGTTATCTACAGAGTGCAAAGTTCAGGGGGATGTAGTGCACAGAGTGCAGGGTTTAGAGGTACAATATGCACAGTGTGATTTGACCCATGGGCTTTGTGTTTGACATATGTGATCTTAAACTATCACTCTGAGCCACTGTACAGATCAGATAACGCTTTCTATCTCACATTACACTTTCTATAAGTCATTTGCCTCTATCTATCTATCTAGGCTTTTAACCTCCGCAGGTCAGGAGCCCCTGAGCTTTTACTAACTACAGGCCATGGTCTTCTCCTCATCTTAACTCGAAATCTCTTCCAAGCTCTAATGCCGCGTACACACGATCATTTTTCCCGTCGGGAAAAATTACATTTATTTTTTTTAACAAGAAAAACGACCCTGTGTGGGCTTTTTGTCATTTTTCCAGACGGGAAAAATGGTATTAATCACGACGAGAAAAATTAGAACATGCTCTAATTTTTCTCGTTGTGATTCCCGTCATTTTTTTCCGCGGCAGTTTTCCCATAGGGAAACACTGCCACGGAGCCCACACATGGTCGTTTCTCTCGACCAAGAAAAAAAATGTCGGGAAAAACGGCCGTGTGTAGGGAACCAAGCCGTTCCCTCGTTTTTCCCGTCTATTTTCTCGACGGTGTTTTCACCGTCGAGAAAATCGATCGTGTGTACGCGGCATAAAGGTCAGGTGACAGTACTGTCTCTACACAAGGTTGTGCTTCATACAGGGTCACATGACTTCTTAAGTGTCTAAGAGTCTCTTTATCCTCATTTTTTTTATGGATTAAAAAAAGTGTGGGAGTGGTCATGGTTTGCACCTGGTTTAACCACTTAAGCCCCTGGCCATTTGACTGCACTTTTTGCGATTCGGCACTGAGTCGCTTTAACTGACAATTGCGCGGTCGTGCGACGTGGCTCCCAAACAAAATTGACGTCCTTTTTTTGCCACAAATAGAGCTTTCATTTGGTGGTATTTGATCACCTCTGCGGCTTTTATTTTTTGCGCTATAAACAAAAATAGAGTGACAATTTTAAAAAAAAAGCAATATTTTTTACTTTTTGCTATAATAAATATCCCTTAAAAATATATAAAAAAACATTTTTTTTCTCAGTTTAGGCCGATACGTATTCTTCTACATATTTTTGGTAAAAAAAATCGCAATAAGCATTTATTGATTGGTTTGCGCAAAAGTTATAGCGTCTACAAAATAAGGGATAGTTTTATGGCATTTTTATCAATAATTTTTTTTTTTACTAGTAATGGCGGCGATCAGCGATTTTTATCGTGACTGCGACAATATGGCGGACACAAATCGGACACTTTTGACACCATTTTGGGACCATTGTCATTGATACAGCAATCAGTGCTGTAAAAATGCACTGATTACTGTAAAAATGACACTGGCAGTGAAGGGGTTAACTAGTAGGGGGCACTGAAGGGGTTAAGTGTGTCCTAGGGATGTGTTCCAATTGTTGTGGGGGGGGGGGTGGGGTGGTCTACGTGTGACACAACACTGATCACCGCTCCCGATTTACAGGGAGCAGTGATCAGTGTCCTGTCACTAGGAAGAATGGGGAAATGCTTGTTTACATTAGCATTTCCCCGTTCTTCCTCTCCGTGAGACGATCGCTGGTATCCCCGCGGACATCGAGTGTGCGGGACCCGCGGTCGGACTCCCGGAGCTCGTGGCGCCAGCGCGCGCCCACAATGCTGCATCTTAAAGGGGACGTACAGGTATGTCCATCTGCCCAGCCGTGCCATTTTCTCGACGTATATCGTCGTGCGCTGGTCCTTAAGCGGTTAAAAAGAAACTGTATACTGTAAACTAGTATAAAAATAAAAAATTTTAAACATTTTAAAAATGCAAATGTAAGTTTTAGAAATTATTAAAATGTTACATTTAAAGTTCTATGAAAATGTTGTTTAAAATTTGATTGCAACTTACTGTTATTATTTTTTGAAATGTGACAGAACCTGCCATGCTTCAAACATCCCTTTTGATTTTTCTTGTATTTTTTTTTCCAGGGGCTGAGGGATCTGTCAAGGTTTGAACATCACATGAAAAATTACTTTCCTGAAAAGCATGTTTCTGCAGAATTGCTAGCATTGCCAAAAGTATCTCATGGTTTTTCCAGCAAGTGGTCCAGCTTTCAAGTATTGTGGGATGCCCTTAGCTTCATCAATACTATTGTAGGTTGCTGTCCAGCCTCCGTAGTTCTGAAACATTAGTTCTGTAGGAATAGTAAGAAGCTGTAGAAAAATAGCACCTTCGTCTTTACGATTACTTTCCACCAGATAATAGTTAATATATCTTGTGCTGGTCACCATGGATGAAGCCTTCAGAGATCGGACTGCTTTTATACGAGGAGCCAAAGACATAGCCAAGGAGGTTAAGAAACATGCAGCCAAGAAAGTTGGGAAAAGCGTGGATAAGGTGCAAGATGAATACACGAAACGTTCCTACACTCGATTCGAAGAAGATGATGATGATGACTACCCGGTGCCACAGGACGGATACTACCGAGGAGATCCTCTTAACGATGATGAGGGAGGGTCTAGTGATGCCACTGAAGGCCACGATGAGGATGATGAAATTTACGAGGGAGAGTATCAAGGCATTCCTAGGGCTGATTCCATGAAAGGAGATCACCTCACTGATAACCAAGAACTAGTTACTGATTTCAAAGACTTTGCTGACCTGGAAGGGCAAAGGAGGAAGGACGAGGAAGAGCTGGCTCAGCAGTATGAGATGATCCTTCAAGAATGTGGACATGGACGATTTCAGTGGACCCTCTATTTTGTGCTAGGACTTGCCCTCATGGCAGATGGGGTAGAAATCTTTGTAGTTGGATTTGTTTTGCCCAGTGCAGAGAAGGACATGTGTCTGTCTGACTCCAACAAAGGCATGCTTGGTAAGTCTACTGTACCAATTCAAATTGTTTCATTGTACTGCACTGCTGAAATTGTTCTATAACTGAAACCAGGGCTTTTTTTCTCACAGAATAGGTGCGGGTACTCCCTCCTTCCGAGTCACCCCTTGTCTCCGCCCCTACTCGCCTCCGAGCACCATCCCTTGGTTTCACCCCCTACCCACCTCCGAGCACCATCCCTTGGTTCCACCCCCTACCCACCTCCGAGCATCATCCCTTGGTACCACCCCCTACCCACCTCCGTGCACCATCCCTGAGTTCCACCCCCTACCCACCTACGAGCACCATCCCTTGGTTCCACCCCCTACCCAACTTTGAGCACCATCCCTTGGTTCCACCTCTGAGCACCATCCCTTGGTTCCAACCCCTACCCACCTCCGAGAATCATCCCTTGGTTCCACCCCCTACCCCCATCCGAGCATCATCCCTTGGTTCCACCCCCTACCCACCTCCGAGCACCATCCCTGGGTTCCATCCCCTACCCACCTATGAGCACCATCCCTTGGTTCCACCCCCTACCCAACTTTGAGCACCATCCCTTGGTTCCACCTCTGAGCACCATGCCTTGGTTCCAACCCCTACCCACCTCCGAGAATCATCCCTTGGTTCCACCCCCTACCCCCATCCGAGCATCATCCCTTGGTTCCACACCCTACCCATCTCCGAGCACCATCCCTTGGTTCCACCCGCTACCCACCTCCGAGCACCATCCCTGGGTTCCATCCCCTACCCACCTATGAGCACCATCCCTTGGTTCCCCCCCCTACCCAACTTTGAGCACCATCCCTTGGTTCCACCTCCGAGCACCATCCCTTGGTTGACCAAAGGGTGGCGGTAAAGAGCAGAAAAGAGCAGAAAAACCACGTATTACGTCGCTATGTTCATGTTTGTTGGCTGAAAAAGTCCGAGCGTGTGTATGCTATGGCCGTTCACGGCCAACTCCCTTCGGACAAAAATCCACGGAAAAGTTTGTTTGAAGTCCGATTGTGTGTATGAGGCTTTAGAATGGCCCAGTCAAAGTCCAGACCTAAATCCAATTGAGAATCTGTGGCAAGACTTGAAAATTGCTGTTCACAGACGCTCTCCATCCAATCTGACAGAGCTTGAGCTATTTTGAAAAGAAGAATGTAATCTCTAGATGTGCAAAGCTGGTAGAGACATTCCCAAAAAGTTTTGCAGCTGTAATTGCAGTGAAAGGTGATTCTACAAAGTATTGACTCAAAGGGGCTGAATACAAATGCACGCCACACTTTTCACATACCGTATATACTCGCGTATAAGCCGAGTTTTTCAGCACACTTTTTTGTGCTGAAAATGCCCCCCTCGGCTTATACTCGAGTCACTTTTTTGTGCCTGATCTCCCAGACTTTGGGGACCCGGTACCAGCCGGCTGTAGGTCCCCTGGACCCCAAATTTGGCGCACATGTAGCCCCACTCTTCCTCTACCAGTGTAAAAAGTTTGTTGTCCAGGGGACCTACGGCCGGGGAGCACAGATTTTTCAAACCCAGGCACCCCTTCCATAGACTCCCATGTTAAACGGTCATTACTCCAGTGATTTTGGGGACCCGGTACTGGCCGGTCTTAGGTCCCCTGAACTTGGAACACATGTAACCCCATGTCTTCTCTACAAGTGTGCAAAGTGTGTTGTCTGGGGGACCTACCGGATGGGGAGCACCGATTTTTCAAAGCCGGGCACCCCTTCCATAGACTCCAATGTTAAACGTCAGTCTAGTCATGGGCACAGTGAGGCATGGGCACAGTAAGGCCGCGTACACACGGCCGAGATTCTCGTCAGGAAAAAACAGTAGTTTTTCCTGACGAGAATCTTGACAAGAAACTTGTCCCGGCCGAGTGTACACATGTACGATTCAAAAGAACCGCCGTTCTTTTGAATGGCACGAACGCGGTGACGTCATCGACTACGACGAGCGTGCGCTCGTCACATTCGATGCCGTCGCCGCCATCTTGCTACACCCTATGCCTAGGAAACTACCGCGCATGCGTCAAAGTAATTTCGAGCATGCGCGGGTTTCCATGGCGACAGGTAAGTGTACACACGCTCGGGTTTCTCGCCGAGAAACAGGCCGTCGAGATTCTCGACGAGAAAAAAGACCGCAGGTCGTCTTTTTTCTCGTCGAGGAATCTGACCAGTTTTCTTGACGAGAAAACTGAAACCCGCGTAACACACAGCCGGTTTTCTCGGCAAGAAAGCTCTCCCGGCAGTTTTCTTGTCGTTTTTTGCCGAGAAAACTGGTCGTGTGTACGCGGCCTGAGGCATGGACACAGTGAGGCATGGACACAGTGAGGCATGCGCATAGGCACAGTGAGGCATACAGATGGACACCCTAGGCTTATACTCGAGTCAATACGTTTTCCCAGTTTTTTGTGGTAAAATCAGGTGACTCAGCTTATATTCGGGTCGGCTTATACTCGAGTATATACGGTATTTATTTGTAAAAAAAAAAATTTAAAACTATTTATCATTTTCCTTCCACTTCACAATTATAAGCCACTTTGTGTTGGTCTATCACATAAAATCCCAATAAAATACATTTACGTTTTTGGTTGTAACGTGACAAAATGTGGAAAATGTAAAGGGGTATGAATACTTTTTCAAGGCACTGTAGGTGTGACTTTCGGAAACCATGTTCCTAAGCAGTTGCCAGTGTGGACACAATGAACACTTGGGAGGGTCGGTTGGTGATACGAGGTTGTCCCCGTACACTCTTCTTCTTGAATGGAGTGACATATAATCTCTCCTCCACTGGAGTTAGTTAAAAATCCATATGGTTTAGTGCTACGGTAATGAGGCAGGCTGGATCTCCGAGTCACAGCATCCATCCTCATTTCCTGTAACGAGGCTTAAATCCCAGAGGGTCACTTCTTTTAGTCTCTTTCAAACGACCTTCCTATTCTTCTTGGGAGATCTACAAATCCCCGCTCCGAGAGAGAGAGAGGAAAAAAAAAAATTAATTGATCGGGCCGATGAGTCAGAAATCTCTGTTACAGACATCTGCTTTCATCGATTCTTCTGCTTTTAAAGTCCAGCAGGGAAATCCAGATTTCGTTCCACCGAAGCAGAAACCTTGATCCCTGGCTTTTGCAACCTCTGCTGTTCTCCACCCACATCTTCCAGATATTCCCGGGCATTGTGTTCTCGTTGTAAAGTTAATCATTCAAAGCTGGGCTCCTGGCAAACCATGGGCATATACACCGATCAGCCATAGCAGTATGACCACCCACCATGACCCATCAAGGTATGGACTCCACTAGACTAGACTGAAGGTATGTTGTGGCATCTGGCACAAAGGCTTCAGTAGCAGATCCATTAAGTCCTTTAACCACTTGCCGACTGGCTCACAACGATATACGTCGGCAGAATGGCACGGACAGGCATATTAACGTACCTGTACGTCGCCTTTAAGACGCGGCATTGTGGGCGCGCGCGCCCGCCGCGAGCTCCGTGAGTGTGATCGTGGGTCCCGCGGTCTCGATGTCCGCGGGGATACCCGCGATCATCTCACAGAGAGGAAGAACGGGGAAATGCTGATGTAAACAAGCATTTCCCCGTTCTTCCTAGTGACAGGACACTGATCACAGCTCCCTGTAATCGGGAGCGGTGATCAGTGTTGTGTCACATGTAGCCCATCCCCCCTACAGTTAGAACACATCCCTAGGACACACTTAAACCCCTTCAGCGCCCCCTCCTGGTTAACCCCCTTCACTGCCAGTCACATTTACACAGTAATCAATGCATTTTTTATAGCACTGATCGCTGTATAAATGACAGTGGTGCCAAAAGTGTCCGATGTGTCCACCATAATGTCGCAGTCACAATAAAAATCGCTGATCGCCACCATTACTAGTAAAAAAAAAAATTATTAATAAAAATGCCATAAAACTATCCCCTATTTTATAGACACAATAACTTTTGCGCAAATCAATCAATAAACGCTTATTACGATTTTTTTTACTAAAATAATGTAGATTACGTTTCGGCCTAAACTGAGGAAAAACCTGCTACTTGCCCGGTATCCAACTCCATGTATGGAGAGGCGAGCGGTGTTAGATTTTGTGCCTTGCGGCGAGTTACCTCTCCAGAGTGGATCCCTGGTCTCCGTTGTCTAGGCGAAAGTCCCTTTGTAATAAAGCCAATGTCCACACAGGTGTAAAACCTAAGCAGCAAGGTTTTATTATTTTCTTGAGGTAAAAGTTGGAAGAGAGAGAGAGTAGAAACGACAGAGTAGGGGAAGGTTCAGGCACGCAACACTCAAAGAACACTTTCGTCGCCACTCAAGCCTGAGTGGGTATAGCTCACAGTGGCGGCTGGTGCTCAAATTTTTTGGGGGGGCGCAAACAAACTGAAAAAAAAAAATCATCAATTGCCACTGTGCCCATTAAACGCAGCCACTGTGCCCAAACGCCACTAGTTTGTCCCCCAATGCAGCCAGTTTCCCCCCCATATACAGCCAGTTTCCCCCCATATACAGCCAGTTTCCCCCATATACAGCCAGTTTCCCCCCATATACAGCCAGTTTGTCCCCAATATACAGCCAGTTTGTCCCCAATATACAGCCAGTTTGTCCCCATTATACATCCAGTTTCCCCCAAAAATACAGCCAGTTTCCCCCCAAAATACAGCCAGTTTGTCCCCCATATACAGCCAGTTTCCCCCCAAAATACAGCCAATTTGTCCCCCATAAATACAGCCAGTTTGTCCCCCATAAATACAGCCAGTTTGTCCCCAATATACAGCCAGTTTTTCCCCCATATACAGCCAGTTTGTCCCACATATACAGCCAGTTTGTCCCCAATATACAGCCAGTTTGTCCCCCAAATGCAGCCACTTTGTCCCCCCCAGCCCTGCACTTACCTTCCTCGGGTCAGCGCCATCCTTCTTCCGTCCTCGATGTCTTCTCCTGCCCTCGATGTCGCTTCAGCCAATCAGGTTACCGGTAACCAGACCCGGTGAACCTGATTGGCCAGGGAACGCACCCCCCGTGCGTCCTCTCATTAGGTATTTAGAAGCCGATTACAGTCCTCAGGCTGTAGTCGGGAAGCCTATCAGAGCCGCTGGCTCTGATAGGCACTTCTAAAGGCCAATCAGACGCTGTTATTCAGATGGCCGGCGCTCAAGGGGCTGGCCATCTGAATAGTGGGCGGCAGTGGCGGCGACAATACATAGGTTCATGCAATGCATGAACCTATGTATTGTTGTGGTGAGTGACGGCCGGGCGCAGAAGCGAGCGGGGGCGGCGCTTCTGCGCCCACTATGGACGCACCGCCTCTGTCAGTGAAAAAAAGGACATTTAAAAAAAATGTGACCACAGGAGGGGGGCTGGCGCCCGGGCGCCCCCTATGGACGGGCCGCCACTGATAGCTCACCCGGATAGTCCTTTTAAGAGCGGTCCTAGCAGCCAGAGTGGAGCACGGATTAAAGCTTTCCTTCCCTTTTTAATAGGATGCGATCAGGAGAATTCCTCTGCCACAGGAATGATTAATGTCCTGAACCTCCACAAATAAAGATGGCGGATCCCTCTTTAGGTTAGTCTCCAGGCCTCTCCCCAAGACAGCAGTACCGTCGTTATCTCCGCCGACACCGATCCTCCCCTGTACTTCTTTCCTAAAGTTGGGCTCCCAAATGGTGGGCAGCCTGGGATCCCTCCCGTAAGGTGTAGGCCCCAACCAGCCGGGCCTACCAAACAGCGATGCAGCCTCGGGCTGAAGGTGCCCGAGACTGAAGCACACGCACGCACCCCCTGGCCATGAGGGCCACAAAGGTGGGGTACGTGCCACACGTCCTCCAGGACCAAGGGGTCCCCTGGAGTCCAACCAGCCCGCCTGATGGCTTCTGCCCCTTAAGTACCCCCTCCCAGCAGGCACAGTGGATCGACCACGCCCACCGCACTGCCGCCGAGAGAGGACACCCAATAGTGTTGCGATATCTCCTGTGGTTCAACCTGAGCCCGAAGTGACAGCGCCACCCCCAGGAAACAGGGAACTGTACTACCAGGCAGCATCGCACCCAGAGCAGAAGCAGAATTTGTTCTAATCAACAGATCCAAGCTATTGGCTCGGACCACCCCTAAATTTACACATATCGCGTCACATATATATTTTTTGGGGATATTTATTATAGCAAAAAGTAAAAATATTGCTTTTTTTTCAAAATTCTTGCTCTTTTTTTGTTTATAGCGCAAAAAAATAAAAACCGCAGAGGTGATCAAATACCACCAAAAGAAAGCTCTATTTGTGGGAAAAAAAGGACATCAATTTCGTTTGGGAGCCACGTGGCACGACCGCGCAATTGTCAGTTAAAGCGACGCAGTGCTGAATCGCAAAAAGTGCTCTGGTCTTTGGCCAGCCAAATAGTCCGGGGCTGAAGTGGTTAAATTGCAAAATGGGGCCTACACGGATCGGACTTGTTTTTTCATCACATCATCTATTGCAGGGGTCTTCTAACTTTCTAAACAAAGGGCCAGTTTACTGTCCTTTAGATTTAGATTTTAAAGGGGCAGGACTAGAGCCAATGGTAGTAGAAAATGCCCAGGCACCCAGTGGGAATAAACAATGCCCTATCTTTGGTGTCAGTGGAAGGACTAGTGCCTCATCATTGATGCCCGTGGAAGGAATATTGCCCCATTGTTGATGTCAGTTGGGGGAATAGTGGCCTATCATTGAAGTCAAGTGAAAGAAGTCTGCCCCATCGAGGAATTGTGCCCTTTCATTGGTGTCAGTAGGAGGAATAGTGCTTCATTGTTGGTATCAATAGAAGGAATTATGGGCTCCCAAATGGTGGGCAGCCTGGGATCCCTTGGTAAGGTGTAGGTGTAGGTGTAGAACTAAGGGGCCAAGCCCAACCCTTGAAAAACAATCCCACACCATAATCCCCCCTCCACCAAATGATTTGGACCAGTGCACAAAGCAAGGTCCATAAAGACATGGATAAGCAAGTTTAGGGTGGAGGAACTTGACTGGCCTTCCAGTGAAGGGAACTCTTAAGGCGTCAGCATACCAAGACATTTTGGACAATTTCATGCTCCCAACTTTGTGGGAACATTTGGGGACGGCCCCTTCCTGTTCCAACATGACTGCGCACCAGTGCATAAAGCAAGGTCCATAAAGACATAGATGAGAGAGTTTGGGGTGGAGGAACTTGACTGGCCTGCACAGAATCCTGACCTCAACCCGATAGAACCCCTTTGGGATGAATTAGAGCGGAGACTGCGAGTCAGGCCTTCTCGTCCACCATCAGTGCCTGACCTCACAAATGCGTTTTTGGAAGAATGGTCAAACATTCCCATAGACACACTCCTAAACCTTGTGGACAGCCTTCCCAGAAGAGTTGAAGCTGTTAGAGCTGCAAAGAGTGGACCAACTCAATATTGAACCCTACGGACTAAGACTGGGATGCCATTAAAGTTCATGTGCGTGTAAAGACAGGCGTCCCAATACTTTTGTATTGTTGGTAGACTGTTTACTCAAAAAGTGGTTAAAGTGGGAAGTGGTTAAAGTTCATGTGCGTGTAAAAGCAGGTGTCCCAATACTTTTGTATTGTTGGTCAAAAGAGTCAAACAGGCATTTAAAACTTTAATGGACGGTATTAAAGGGAATAATCATCCTCCAGATCACCACCACACACTACCACTAGATGGAGCTGACAATCATGGCAAATAAGTATTTCCTATGATCTTTAGCGCCATCTAGAGGCTATATTATAGTACTTTCCTGATTCACTCTATAAAGAAAATTCAACCTGGAGAGAAAAGAACCTAATAATAAGGGTGGGCCAACTCAATAATGAACCTTACGGACCAAGACTGGGATGCCTTTAAAGTTCCTGTGCGTGTAAAGGCAGGTGTCCCAATACTTTTGGTAGTATAGTGTATGAAAAAGTGAAGTTCCCCTTCGAGGAAACCCCGGAAAAAGCATTCTACTCCCGATAAAATGCACACTCATCAGCAGAACAGGTGAACGTGAGCACAGAGGACCCCTCCCCTCCCCCCACTCAGCTCTATTTGTTCTTCTAAATTATAAATGAGCTTTTATAAATAGACAAACATTACGAGTGAGCCTCTCCTGGCAGTTTCAGTTCATTCCCGGAGCCTCTTCCCAGCTGGCAAAGTAGAAAATAAAAAAGGGACATTTTAGCTTGGAGTGCGTCCACAGCTTGGAATGATTGTGCAGGCTGCAGGCAGGAAGCAATCCGTCCGCACGCCCACACATAAATCCAAGTGACTAACGACTGAGAGGAGCCATTGCAAATCGTTCCGACGTGCAGCAGGGCAAGCGTGCTGATTTAAGTGACCGCTGCCATAAAACTAGGTCACTCTCTATAGGAGGCTTCAGCACTATGCCGCCCGCTCACAAAGCGCAATTCCCATCCAGTCCCTCGCTGCTCACATGATCCAGCAGGATTTTCCCTCTAGATAACAGCCCTTTAATGCCAGCCATACACGTATAGATACCATCCTTCAATCCTATCAATATTATATTAATTAATCCAAATGTAACCTCACTAAATATAATGTAAGGGGTGGTGATATCCATCCTGTATACGCCTTTTCCCTTTATACATACAGGCAACGATACTAATATACAGATGACCACTAGAGGGAGCGCTGACAAAATCTGCATGCGAAAGTAAATGATGAAAATAATATACAGATGACAACTAGAGGGAGCACTGACAAAATCTGCATGCGAAAGTAAATGATGAAAATAATATACAGATGACCACTAGAGGGAGCACTGACAAAATCTGCATGCGAAAGTAAATGATGAAAATAATATACAGATGACCACTAGAGGGAGCACTGACAAAATCTGCATGCGAAAGTAAATGATGAAAATAATATACAGATGACCACTAGAGGGAGCGCTGACAAAATCTGCATGCGAAAGTAAATGATGAAAATAGTATACAGATGACCACTAGAGGGAGCACTGACAAAATCTGCATGCAAAAGTAAATAATGAAAGTATTATACAGATGACCACTAGAGGGAGCGCTGACAAAATCTGCATGCGAAAGTAAATAATGAAAGTATTATACAGATGACCACTAGAGGGAGCGCTGACAAAATCTGCATGCATAGTAAATGATGAAAATAGTATACAGATGACCACTAGAGGGAGCGCTGACAAAATCTGCATGCGAAAGTAAATGATAAAAATAATATACAGATGACCACTAGAGGGAGCACTGACAAAATCTGCATGCGAAAGTAAATGATGAAAATAGTATACAGATGACCACTAGAGGGAGCGCTGACAAAATCTGCATGCAAAAGTAAATGATGAAAATAATATACAGATGACCACTAGAGGGAGCGCTGACAAAATCTGCATGCGAAAGTAAATAATGAAAGTATTATACAGATGACCACTAGAGGGAGCGCTGACAAAATCTGCATGCAAAAGTAAATGATGAAAATAATATACAGATGACCACTAGAGGGAGCACTGACAAAATCTGCATGCGAAAGTAAATGATGAAAATAATATACAGATGACCACTAGAGGGAGCACTGACAAAATCTGCATGCGAAAGTAAATGATGAAAATAGTATACAGATGACCACTAGAGGGAGCACTGACAAAATCTGCATGCGAAAGTAAATGATGAAAATAGTATACAGATGACCACTAGAGGGAGCACTGACAAAATCTGCATGCGAAAGTAAATGATGAAAATAATATACAGATGACCACTAGAGGGAGCACTGACAAAATCTGCATGCGAAAGTAAATGATGAAAATAGTATACAGATGACCACTAGAGGGAGCACTGACAAAATCTGCATGCGAAAGTAAATGATGAAAATAGTATACAGATGACCACTAGAGGGAGCACTGACAAAATCTGCATGCGAAAGTAAATGATGAAAATAGTATACAGATGACCACTAGAGGGAGCGCTGACAAAATCTACATGCATAGTAATTGATGAAAATAAGGAACAGCAACTAACCATGTGAAACATTGTCAATAATTATAAGACGATGAGAGTCGCACTCCATAATTAAGCTCATCCTAATCATTTAATCTGTTCACAATAAAGCGGCTGCATACATGTAGTCTCCACCTGAAAAACGACACTCTTTAAACGTGTTTCGCCCTGATGGGCTTGTTCACACGGAACAGCAGCTAACCATGTGAAACATTATCAAAAATTATAAAAATATTAGCGCCACACTCAATCATTAGATCATCCTTATCATTTAATATGTTTACAATAAAGCGGCTGCATACATGTAGTCTCCACCTGAAAAACGACACTCCTTAAACGCGTTTCGCCCTTATGGGCGTGTTCATAAGGAACAGCAGCTAACCATGTCAAACATTGTGAAAAATTATAAGATGAGAGTCGCACTCTATAGTTAGTTAGTCTGTTCACAATAAAGCGGCTGCATACATGTAGTCTCCACCCGGAAAACGACACTCCTTAAACGCGTTTCGCCCTGATGGGCTTGTTCACAAGGAACAGCAGCTAACCATGTGAAACATTATCAAAAATGATAAAAAATTTGAGAGCCACACTCAATCATTAGATTATCCTTATCATTTAATATGTTTACAATAAAGCGGCTGCATACATGTAGTCTCCACCTGAAAAACTACACTCCTTAAACACGTTTCGCCCTTATGGGCTTGTTCACAAGGAAACAGCAGCTAACCATGTGAAACATTATCAAAAATTATAAGAATATGAGAGTCACACTCCAGCATTAGCTCGTCTTCATAAATTAATCTGTTCACAATAAAGCGACTGCATATATGTAGTCTTTACCCCGAAAAACGACACTCCTTAAATGCGTTTCGGCCTTATGGGTAGACACGTGCACTGCTGCTGAAAATTTTCGTTTTCCTTTCATACATTTTTTTTTTCTGGGTCATTCGTTATGATCGCAATTCGTAAATTTGAAAATTCGTAAATTCAAAAATTCGTTAATTTGAAAATTCGTAATTTTTTTTTTTCGTTTTTGTTTTTTCTTTTTTCGGGTCATTCGTTATCATTGCAATTCGTAAATTCGTTAATTCGTAAATTTGAATATTTGTAAATTTGAAAATTTGTTATTTTTCATTACATTAGTTTTTTGTTTTTGTTTTTCCTTTTTCGGGTCATTTGTTGTGATTGCAATTCGTAAACTCATAAATTCGGGAATTTGTAAATTCAAAAATTCGTAAATTCGAAATTTCGTAAATTCAAAAATGCGTTCATTTTAAAATTTGTAAATGAAAAAATTAGTAAATTCGAAAAATTCAGAAATTCTAAAATTTGTTCGTTTTCGTTTTATTTATTTTTTCGTTTTTGTTTTTCCTTTTTCGGGTCATTCGTTATGATCGCAATTCGTAAATTTGTAAATTAGAAAATTCGTAAATTCAAAAATCTGTTAGTTTTCGTTACATTCGTTTTTTGTTTTTGTTTTTCCTTTTTTCGGGTCATTCGTTATGATTGCAAATTCGTAAATTCAAAAATTCATAAATTCGAAAATTTGTAAATTAATAAATACGTAAATTCATAAATGTGTAAATTTGTCAATTCGTGAATTCGAAAATTAAAAAAATTTGTAATTTCGTAAATTCAAAAATCCGAAAATCTGAAAGAATGAAAATTCTAAAGAATAACTAATTATCTAACTAATAACAACTATTAAATGAATAGGTATTGGAATTTCCTTTCAAATTTGGCTGTTAGTGAACGTAACGAATACGAATTTATCCGAAGTTACAAATTATCCGAAATAACGCATGACACATCTAAACCAATGGAACGGAACAAATTAATAATAAATAGTAATAATAAAAAGTAGGATTTTTAAAACAGCTTACCTGTAAAATCCTTTTCTTGGAGTACATCACGGGACACAGAGCGGCATAGTCATTACTATGTGGGTTATATAGATACCTTCAGGTGCTGGCACTGGCAACTTCCAAAACCGGAAGTACCCTCCCCTATATAAGCCCCTCCCATCCGGGAGTACCTCAGTTTTGTAGCAAAGCAATACGTGTCCCCAAAAGAGGGGTGGGAGCTCTGTGTCCCGTGATGTACTCCAAGAAAAGGATTTTACAGGTAAGCTGTTTTAAAAATCCTATTTTCTTTCTCGTACATCACGGGACACAGAGCAGCATAGTAATTACTATGTGGGACGTCCCAAAGCAATGCCACATGAGGGGGGGGATACACCATACATAAGCTGGGCGCCATCAGGCATGAGGATCTTTTGCGGCCTGCAACACACTGCGCCCAAAGGCGACATCCTCCTGACTTCTAACGTCCACCTGGTAGAACCTAGTAAACGTGTGTACTGAAGACCATGTTGCGGCCTTACAAATTTGCGCCAGGGAGGCCTGGTGATGCACTGCCCATGAAGTTCCAACTGCTCTCGTGGAGTGCGCCCTAACTTTGAACGGAGGCGGTCTCCTTCTCAAGCCATAGGCTTGTATTATGACCTGTCGAATCCACTTGGCTAAAGTAGATTTTGATGCTGCCTGACCCTTTCTGGGGCCTTCCGGCAGAACAAACAAAGAATCCATTCTACGAATCTGAGCAGTGGCTTTTGGATAAGCTTTAACTGCTCTTACTACATCCAAAGAATGCAATAACTTTTCCTCTACCGAGCTAGGTTTGGGGAAAAAAGAAGGAAGAACCACATCCTGGTTCAAGTGAAACCTCGATACCACCTTAGGAAGAAAGGCTGGGTGAGGACGTAATACTACTCTGTCCTTATGGATATCCAGATATGGCTCTTTACAGGACATGGCGGCTACTTCCGACACTCTTCTAGCCGAGCATATGGCTACTAAAAATATCAATTTCCTGGTGAGTAGAACCAAGGAAATGTGCCGCAAAGGTTCAAATGGCTGCTTCTGCAGAACCGACAGAACCAAATTTAGATCCCATGGGCATATGGGAGCCTTAATCGGTGGAATAATACGAGTCACACCTTGCATAAAGGATTTGACAAGTGAATGCATAGCCAGGGGCCTTTGAAATAGTATTGACAAGGCCGAAACCTGGCCCTTGATAGTACTTAAGGCAAACTTCCTGTCTACAGCCCACTGCAGGAAGTCCAGAATTCTGCCTATAACGTACTTACGTGGATGCCACTTTCTGGCCTCGCACCAAGTGATGTACGCCTTCCAAACTCTATAGTAGATCTGCCTGGATACAGGCTTCCTGGCATTGATTATAGTTGATACCACAGAGTTAGAGAGACCTCTCTTCTTTAGGATGTGGGATTCAATAGCCAGGCCGTTAAACTTAGAGTTAGTAAGGAAGGGTGGTATATCGGTCCTTGCGAAAGCAGGTCCGGACGACGTGGAAGGGTCCAAGGACTCCCCACAGACATTTTGATGATCTCCGCGTACCAGGCCCTTCGGGGCCACGCTGGAGCCACCAGGATCACCGGCTTCTTCTCCAACCTGACTCTGCGAAGGAGTCGAGGCAACAATTGTAGCGGAGGGAATGCATATATCAGTCTGAACTGATCCCAAGGGAACACCAGAGCATCCGAGCCGCAAGCGAGGGGATCCCTTGTCCGGGAGACAAATCTGTCCACCTTTGCGTTGAATCTGGATGCTAGCAGATCTACATCCGGTGTTCCCCACCGCTGACATATTGCTCGGAAGACCTCGGGATGAAGGGACCATTCCCCTGGGCATAACTGTTGGCGACTCAGAAAGTCCGCCTTCCAATTCTCCACCCCTGGAATGAAGACAGCTGATATACATGGGACATGCTTTTCTGCCCATTCCAGGATGTGACTTACTTCCCTCTGGGCTGCACGACTCCTGGTGCCTCCCTGATGATTGATATATGCCACTGCTGTGGCATTGTCTGATTGAATTCTGACAGGGGTCCCTTGGAGTCTGGATGTCCAGGCTACTAGAGCGTACCGGGCTGCTCGTATCTCTAAGAGATTGATGGGCAGGGTTTTTACTACATTTGACCATCTGCCCTGGAGAGACCATTGCTCCAGTACTGCCCCCCAGCCTATAAGGCTGGCATCTGTAGTGACCACCTTCCAAGATATCGGGCTGAAGGGTTTTCCCTTCTGGAGATTCTGGGGGATCAACCACCAGCAGAGACTCTTCCGAACGGAAGGGGACAAAGCCATCGGGAAGTCTAGAGCCTGAACTTTTCTGTTCCAGGCTGACAATATGGCCCTTTGTAAATTCCTTGAGTGGAATTGGGCGTATGGCACAGCTTCGAATGATGCTACCATCTTTCCTAGCAGCCTCATGCACAGGCGTATGGACGGCTGTCTTTTTGCACAAAGCAGACGGACCAAGGCCCTCAAAGAGGATACCTTGTCTAGAGGTAAGAAAATCTTCCTCTGGTCTGAATCCAGCCGTAGCCCTAGATATACCAGGTTTTTCACTGGCTGTAGGGCTGACTTGTCCAGGTTGATGACCCAACCGTGAGATTCTAGATACTTGATTGTATCGACAATTACCACTTCTAGCTTGGCAACTGAGTGGTCCATCAACAACAGGTCGTCTAGGTATGCCATTATCGTTACACCCCGTGTTCCTAGATCGGCCAACAGTGGGGCCAGAATTTTTGTGAACACTCGTGGTGCTGTGGCCAGACCGAATGGTAAGGCTCTGAACTGAAAATGGCGCCCTTCTACTGCAAAGCGTAGGAATTTTTGATGACCTGGAAAGATGGGAACATGCAAGTAAGCATCTTTGATGTCGATCGAGGCTAACCATTCCTCCCCTTGTAGGGCAGCGGTGACCGATCGGATCGACTCCATCCGGAAAGACCGGACGTTTAGAAATTTGTTTAGACTCTTTAGGTCCAATATGGGTCTTATGTCCCCGTTTGGCTTCGGGACTGTGAAAAGGTTTGAGTAGAAACCCAACCCCCACTCTTCCATAGGAACCTCCATAATTACTCCTTGGAGCAATAGTTGTTCTAACGCCAATAGGAGAGACCCTCTTTTCAGAGGGTCTCTTGGCATGCCTGACCACATAAAATGGGACGGAGGAGACTCTTTTAACTCCAACTTGTATCCCAGAGTTACTGCGGAGAGCACCCATCTGTCTTTGATCGTCTCCCGCCAGGTCTCTGCGAACAACTGAAGTCTTCCCCCCACCCGTTTGAGTGGGGGCAGCCCTTCATAGGCTTGACTTGGAGGCTGGTTTAGTACCTCTTCGGATCCAGAGCTTTTTATTACCCTGTGGCTGTCCCTGATTTTTACCTCCTGAGTTTGACCGAGGAGGCCGTCGGAACTGCTTAGTAGCAGACGTCGCAGGGATAGGAGAGGTAGTCCTCTTAAAAGATGGACCCCTAGACCTCTTCTTACTCGGTAAGAGAGTACTTTTACCACTGGAAATCTTCTGGATATACTTATCCAGGTCTTCGCCAAAAAGGCGTTCCCCATGAAATGGGAAGCTAACTAAGAGCTTCTTACAGGGAGCTTCAGCAGACCAGTTTTTGAGCCACAGAAGCCTACGCATATGTACCAAAGACAGCGTGAGGCGGGAGGCCTGATGGATAGAATCCTTGATGGCGTCAACCGCAAAGCATAATGCTCTAGGCAGATCAGCCAGAGCCTGGGCCTGCTGGTCTGGCAAATCCCTCAGGACCATTTTCATTTGATCCTTTAAAGCTTGGCAGACCCCAATAGCTGCCACTGCTGGCTGTGTAACAGCCCCTGCTGTGGAAAAAGCAGATTTTAATAAAGATTCCAATTTTTTATCCACTGGATCTTTGAACATTTGAACATTATCTACTGGACATGTCAGTGATTTGTTCACAGAAGAGATGGCTGCATCCACCGTAGGAACATTCCATCTCTGGGTGAACTTTCCCTCCATGGGATAGATCACCGGAAACCTTTTAGGCGGAACAAATAGTTTATCAGGATGTTCCCAGTCCTGGTATATAAGTCCTTCCAATAATGGATGTATTGGAAAGGAGCAATTAACCTGGGGAGCTTTTAGCGACCCCAATGAGGAGACAGCAGTAGTTGATGGTTCAACAAGAGGCATTTTAAATGCAGATCGAACCATGTCAGTTAGGGTCTGGACCCACAATCTTTCAGTCTGTGATGCTGAAAATGGTTCATCTACTGTCGATTCCTCAAAAACAGAGCTAACCTCCTCCTGATCCCCTTCAGGTAGGTCGGTCCCTTCCTGGGACTGTTGCTCTGCCAACAGGCACTCTAATGGAGGTGATGGAGATCTGGCGCACTTTCTTTCCTGTAGAGAAGAAGCGATCAATGCAGCCAATCTCTGCTCCAATCCCTCCAGAGTTGAGGAAAAAACCTCCTCTGTTATATATGCAGGAGCAGGTGGACTGAGGACAGCCGCAGTACCTGGCACTCCCGGGGGTTCCTTATGGGTATTAACCTCTGATTTCTCAGGGGAGGAGGGTGCAGATGACTGCTCCAGATCCTCAGAGCCCGATGGAGACCCCCTACACTTCCTGAGAGGTATATCTCGGAGTTTTTTAGGCGGCATATTCCTTAGTTCAAAGCTGAGGTATTCCAGCCGCAATACACCCCTTACTGAAATAGTCTAATGCAATTTGCTGCTATGTACATCAGTGGGTGTCTACTAATGCGTCTTTCTGGGGATGCCTGTATCAACCGCCCGCTGTAAGCCCCTATACCATGCTACCAGCTCCTTTTCATGCTCTGTGTCCATAGCAAGCAGCGTGGACTGAGTCCTTTTATCTTGCTGGGACGCCCGCACATGCGCAGAAGCGCTGGGCGCACAGAGCGCGTCATCCGCCAGGCTCCGCCCCCTTTTTTGAAGCTAAACCTTATAAAAGGAAAGCATGTGTGCGCGCGCACGCGCGTGCACGTGTGCGCTCTTGGCGCCATGTAGGGAGAGGAGCCAGGGTCCCTGTTTCACCAGGACTCGGGGATGGAAGGAAACTACTTGGCAGCATGACAGAGGAATGCAGCTTCCCTGATAGAGAGCTCACTCATCTGCCTGGACTTTCACCATGGAAGGAATAGTCCCAAGAAAAAAGACGCTCCACAGCGGCCTCTAGTGGACAAACACAGGTACCGCACCTTTGTCTTTTTTTTTTTTTTTTTTTTAAAACCTCCTTTATGAAAAAACATTTCCAGGTTTACAGTTTTTTTAAAATTTCCCTTATGAAAAAACATTTCTAGGATTTCTTAGGCATATACAGCTATTAGCGGGAATACCCTTTAGGTAACAGGCAGAAAGACATATTAGGCTTGGGGGTCCCCTCAATAGAACCAAGTTCCTGAGGGGCCCCCACTTACCTTTTCCCCGCCTCAGGACTTTGTTTGGTCCACAGAAGCCCAAACTTCACCTCTCACGGCAGGCATTGTACTAGACCTTCAGGGACCGGGTTCCCAAGGATTCCACTCCCCTGGACCTGTATAGCACCCTGCACAGATAGCCTCTTGGTTTTGGGTATG